>CM067478.1:33819534-33916867 GCA_034552555.1 Semaprochilodus insignis | reverse complement strand
TGTGTGTGTGTATGATTTTAGATTCAGCGATTCCAGAGTTCAGAGTTAATGGTGGTCAATCATTAGTACCACTGAACTTGAAGTGGCAAAAAACTAATGGTCAAACTCAGATTGTATCCATTTAATGTCCACACCAAGAAAAATAACTAAATAAATAAATAAAATCTATAAAAAAAAAATATATATATAAAATGGATACCTCTGCCGATTGGTAGAGATGGCACAATCTGGTTGAGAGGTGGGTGTTCAACACCTTCTTCATTTCTTCATTAAGATTCATAATGTGACTCATAATGTGCTCTACTAAAAAGCTGAACAGAACATTAAAGGGTTACAAGAAGATTTTTTAATTATCTTTAATTATCTTTAATTATCCTTTAATTATCCACCACTTTGCTCTCCACAAAATCACCAACAATAACAATCATACGTGTGCTGTAGACAGTGTGTTTTTGGCACTCTCGCGGTTAAAAAGCACTGACCTCTGCAGTGGTTTGAAAGAGACGACTGTTTAGCTCACTGCAAGACTCTACTAGCTGTCCAAGGTGTTAAACAAAGCCCCGAGTTCAAGTAGTTACCGTGAAGAAGTTGTACTTAAATGTCTCAATGAAAAAGGATTCCATGTTCAAACAATAAGGAATCCATGCAAAACTAAAAGGAAGCATTCCAAAGATATGCATATTTATATCTTTCCCAGACAAGAAACTTCACCATAGGAACCTGAACCAGCCTGACTAATCTACAGTGATGCAATGTAATTGAAATATTCGGCAATATAATGTCAAGAATAATGATCTAATGGCACTATAACTATAGGACAACAAATAAATGAGTATTATCACCTTGGTAAATCGTTTCTGATTTATATAAAATGAACCTCCTCTGGGGCCTGTATATTGAACGATTATGATGCATTCTAAACAGATGCCTGACCGAGTATGGTTCGAGCCATACATATTTCAGCAACTCGATCAATGGAAAGCTATCATTTGAAATGCATATTAAGGGACTGACTAAAGCGTAAATTTGGGTTTCTTAACAGAAATGCAGCTTTCTTTTCATTTGACTGTGCAAAGAAAGCTGTCCGGGCAATCTTCTGATTGCCATTAAAAACAGGGCAGTTATCTCCATGATTGCTGCAGCTAGGATATTGAAGCTGAATCTTCACACATGATCAGAGTGCTTACAATTCTCTGTCTGCTCCGATTTTAGTATTGTAGCTTTTTACGTGATTCAAAATTGGAATCAGTTTCAATAAAGTGAAATGCTTTTCTACAGTCAGTAGCAGATCACAGTAGATATCATTTTTACTTGTATGAATGTCATACGTCTTTATGTTTCAACAGACATCCTTAACATTTTTAGCAATGGTCAAGGGTCAAACATCATCATCAGTAATAATCTTCAGTCAAATGTGAGTAGGCAACATTTAGTGACACTGGACAGGATATCATAATTAGTTCAGCCATGTTTGATTGTTTTAGTACTTAACTTTTTAATCAGTCGCTGAGTTTGTGTAAAAAGTCTACAGTGTAAATTTGTGTGTATATGTTACAGCCACACAAAATATTGTTTGTTTAATCAGTGTTGCGATATGCCAATGAGACCTGTTAGCAATCTTAGTGTCTTTTATGGTATACTGTGCCCATGTTGAACAGTCAATATTTAGGGCCATGTGGTTTTCACCATATGTGGAATATAGACAGAATCACAGAACACATGTCTGGTATAAATAAGTATTGGAGATTTGAGAGAGATTAAAACAACACATTAAACAAGTCACCTGTGACTGAAACGTACCTAATAGCATGTAATACCTCCACAAGCACCAATAACAGCTGGGATTGGATTTGGCGTGGACTGGACAAGTTTCTGGTTGTAGGACACATCAATGTTCAGACACTCCTAGATACTATGGCACCAAAGTATTGGGCAGTTGGGCCAGATTTGGTGGATGCCTTCCCTGGCACAATTCTGAGGAGAATTTCCTGTAGACTGGGATTTTAGCCACTGCTGGTAGACCAGTATGACCGTACGCTTCCATACACCTGCAGATTCAGCTACTTCCTTCACACTATGGTCTTTGGCACACCCAAATGCAATCACTCCTTTTAGCCAATCATTAACATCTGCTTTGGAGCCATTTTCCACACATGGAACGAGACATTCACTGCACTGTAGCACCTCTTCTCAATCTATGAATCCCGTTGGGTATTTATAGCCCCATCATTCTCGTGCAATACCATCTGCAGGGGCCTGAAGTGACTACCACCTTAGACATGCAACGTGACTACGTTTTTGCTTGGTGAGTTATAATTTCTTATTATATCATCTGGATATGGTCACATTTGTTATTTTATCAACGCCATTCTATGTGGAAGTCCACTCTTACTTTTGTGCATATCATGATGTGTGCGAGTCAGTCTCAATACGTTAGAAAGGGCCTGTAGGTCAGCTAGACCAATTAATTGATTAGACCAACTTCAGCTAGAAAGCCTAAAAAGTGTCAGCAGTGTGTTTTAATTCATAACTCGCATTTTAAGTCATGACTCCCAGAATAACTCAGATCCTGCTGGTGTGAGTTCACGTTAGTTGCCTCGCTTTGAAGGAACAAAAACTTTAGTGCTTATAGTTAATATCAGAATCCGTAGCTTGCTAAAAGTAAGAAAATCCGAATAATGGATGAATAAAATTGATTTCATAGAGTTCTAAATAATCCACACCAATCTTTGATAACACCATTGCATTGTTAAAGTATTGCAATGCATATGAATTCCAATGTAGCACCTAATTGACCCATTTGATGGAAAACTGAATTTGTCTTAGATTTAGTGTATTATTTTAGTTAGGCCAAATTATTATCCAGCCTACAGCAGTTTGGCTCCACCCATTCATGCTGAAGTGTCAAGACATCTAAAGTCTAAACGTCTTTTTGAATAAGGTACAATAAAGAGTAGCCAGTGAGAACAGAGGTCATTTACATACGGTATATCGGTCATAAAGGCACTACAATAAAAATGGGTTCAAGAGATTCAAAGCCACAAAGACAAAAGACACGAAACATGTAGAAATAGCCCTTCAATTCATTCCAATTAACACCAAAGGGCAGTGCAATCATAACACATCTAGTATTTTGTCCACATCTAGCAGCCCTAGTTTGCGTATGTGCATTTGTTGCTCTTTGTAAATATTATGGCTAGCATAGTTTCTTTCCCAGACAGACTGGAAGCAAATACCCATGTGTGGGAGGTGGCAGCGTTTCATCTTTAGATCAATGGAACTGAGGGGTCCGGGGCACAGCGCGTGCAGAATGGCAGGCCGTTTCGTGTTGGAACAAACAGACAGGGTGCTCCCTGCACTCCTGGAGAGTGCGCCAAGTCTGGGCCAGGTGCAGGGGAAACTATTCTACAGAGCAAGAACTGTCATAAAGCTCTATTAATTAGTTTGCCTTTAAAATGGAGTCATCAGAGGTTCTGAAGATCTCAAGAGATCTCAAGAGATCCTGAGCTTCACATGCTTTATTCATTTGCCATGGTTTGTCATTTCTGAAAAACATCATTTTTTGGAATACAAAAAGTATGTAACAGTAAAAAAATCAGAAAAGAGTGATTAAAAGTTTACAGCTTGGTGACACAGATAGGTGGATGCTTTAAGAGGTCAAGTGCCCCCCAAAAAATGCCAGTCATTTTGATAACCAATAAGTACTGCTGTTAGTGAACAAATATTAGCCAGTGCAATGAGCACTTTTCAGAGCAGCTTCTGATTCGGGTGCCCCTTGGACGCCTTCTGTTGGAAGTATTCCAGGTGTGGCCAGAGGTTGTCCCAAGACCCATTGGAGGGACTGTATCTCCAAGCTGGCCTGGAAAACGGCTTGAAGTTGTGGGGGTCAAGGCCATCTGATGCTCCAAAACTTCTTGATTTTTGCCCTGTCCTGTAAAGCTACTATTTTGGAGACCCCTGTTTCTCTTTGGACAGTGATGGTATGTAAAAGGAGGCGATACAGCTAAAGCATTTGCATGCAGAAGCATTAGCTTAGAGATAACATACTACTAGAAATCCCATAGAGGAGCTGGCAAAAACTGCATTATTGGAGATTGTAATTTACTTTCTTTTACCTAAACTTAAGGCCTAGCTCTAACAGTCACGGTTCACCACTTGTCATGTTTCATGCTGGATGTGTTATAGATTTGAAACATTTTTGTTTTTTTGTCTGATATTCTACCCAACATTCCTATCCTAACCCTAAAAGAATCATATGGTGGCAGGCTACCTGATCTACCGCAAAGTACAATGGTGATAATGCATAGAGGCTCAGTATGGACAGTCAAAAATCCCCCAAACTGGTGGAGAGTGAAATAATGAGGTAGTTGGACCACATTTGAAATAAGGTAGTAATAATAACCATTCTACATAATCATACACTCTCACTCATCTTCTACAGCCGATTAATCCTTCTGGGTTGCGGGAGGTGCTGAAGCCTATCCCAGGGTTCAATGGGCGGAAGGCAGGAAACACCCTGGAGAGGCTGCCAATCCATCGCAGAGCACATTCTACATAATCATAGGGTGGTTAGGTAAAGTCTTCCACAATGCAGTGGTGTAGTTATAAGATGTCCAGGTCTAGACTCTGAATGGTCAAAGCATCAGTTTCATGCAGACACTCATACACTTGCAAACACAGAACTGCTGAGTAAGTCCTTCTGCATGTTGACCGTTCTGCTGGCTTTGATTCCTCCATTTTTATATTCTCTTCTTTCCTATCTTCTTCTTCCCTTTGTATTTACTTGCCCTGGAGGCAGGCTTTCTCTCTCTCAGCTACAGCACTGCTCCATGCAGGGTGCGTGCGGATAATGACTACACATTTTTCTTCACATGTTTACACTTTCAACATCTCCTCTTGCTTTAGCCGTTTCCTCAGCTTCAGTTCTTTGAGGGTTCTTCTTTCTTACTTCAGAGCATATCATGCAGCTCTAAACCAACTGATGAACAATGTCAGCATTTGTTTGACCCTGCGCTTAAGTGGGTTCAGTTTCAGACAGCAAACTCTGCTAGCTAACATTTCTGAAGGCTGTTTTCTTACCTACTTCTTTTTGATTTGGTTCGGACTGGGTTCTGACTGAAATGGCTAAAGAGCACTAGTTTACAGCTACAGGTGTTTTGCTGGGGTGCAAGTGCTTTGTTACTTTCACATTTACTTGTCATCAATGTAAATATTAGTCAAAGTGATAATAATAAACTTTACTTGATATCTGCTTCATTAGGTTGCCAATTTGAACATTTTCAGGCTGTTGATGCTTGGCCAAAAACACATTCAGTAATCCATGTGGCAGAATTTCTTTGGTGCAGACCTAAATACAAGTGTACAAGTGTTCAAACATTAAAACAGACTGAACTGAAGTTTTGGTTTTGTGTTTCTGATATAACTGCTCTGAATTCAATCAGAAAGTGGTGGGTTGTCGTCCCAGTGCCTCAAAAAAGTGGTGGTTCCAATGCTTGCTTGCTCTGGGGTTATAGGTGTTGTGCCGAATTCTGACTCCCCAGCAGAATCAGACTCCCCTTGCCTGCACTCATATCAGACCCTATAGTTTATCCTTGTGATCTCAGTTGTTTCTCTGTTTCCTCCTTATGAAATTCACCCTGTTTAAGCTAGAGATACATGCTTAATATGACATAACCTACACAACAAGATAATCCTCCAGAATATGCCTCATTTAAATCAGACATAGCACACCAGAGATAGAGGGAGTATAATTCTGGCAGGTGGCAAAACAGCATTGCCAAATATGTCTACTTCCAATGATGAAATCCTTCCTATGATGAAATGCTGAACTTAGAAACAAACGCTTTATATGACATAACATTTAGGATATGATAACACTCCCGTATACGTCTCCTTTGAATCAGACCTTGCACCCCAGAGATAAGGGGTGGGGGCGGGTGGTATAATTTTGTCAGGTGTCAAAACAGCATTGCCAAATTTCTACTCCCAGCTGAAAAAATACTCCCTGTTGAACAAAGAAACATATGCTTTACCTGACAAAGCCTCCTCACAATGGTAAGTCACCAGAATAAGTTTTATATGAATCAAATTTTGCACCCCAAAGATAGGGGGGAGTATAATTTGGGCAGGTGTCAAAACAGCATTGCCAAATTTCTACTCCCCCTGATAAAATACTCCCTGTTGAACAAAAAGACATATGCTATATATGACAGAACATATACACCAAGATAGTCACCAGAATAAGTTTAACTTGAATTAGACCTTGCACCCTAGAGAAAAGGGGGAGTGTAAGCTTGTCAGGTTTAAAGTACTCCCACGACTATGAAATCTCTTCCTACATTTCGGCCAGTATTAATATTACAGGCATTTTTAATCACAATAGCCAACTTCTTTTTTATGCAGTGCAGCGTATATGTTTAGATACTAGTCCATTAAGCACTCTAGTTAGATATCACTTGGCCTATTAGAGATATGTTAAGGTACGTTGTTTCAATATGACAATATATCTCATTTAAGAGTAATGACTGTGAACTTGGTTATAGCAAGTATGTTGTTGCTCCAAAGTTGAGATATGTTTAAAGTGTTCTTGCATTTCTTGATAATTATGATCAAAAGTCTACGGTTAGTTATATCACTGTGAGACTGTATGGCTTTAAGTCCTGTTCTGGCGCTTATGTGTAGAAAAATTAAAGATGAACTATTATTTATACACACATCGTCAAAAAATTAACTGCACATATAGTTGCACCCAGAATTAATCAACCCGACAGAAATGAAACTTGGTGGGTAGGTCTGACATTGTGAAACACATGCATGATTCAAGTTTCACGCTCTACCACGCATGTGATGTAAGCAAGGACCGGCTTTATCGCTGTACCTGACTGACCCCACAGCCATGACCGCGGAGATTCAGCTAGCAATTATGTCCTCCATGAGTCCTCCTGTTAGTGCCAGCACCATTGGTAGATGGTTGCACAGCACAGGACTACATGCCCGCAGACCGTTGCAACAACTGCCCTTAACACCACGTCAATGTCGCCAAAGCCTGCAATGGTGTTGTGCCAGACTGTCATGGAGTGACTCAGAATGGCAGCGGGTCATCTTCAGTGACGAGTCCCGCTTTTGTCTTGGTGGAGATGACCAACGAATCCGTGTGTGGAGGCACCATGGTCAGCGCCAAGATGAATGACTTGCTGTCACGCGTCACACATCCAGGAGGCCTGGTGTCACTCCACCTCCACCCCTACCACACAATCTGCAGGAACTGTGTGATTATCACAGGATACCATAAGGAACCTCTACAGGTCCATGCCGAGACATCTGGCACGTTGCGTTAGCAAACATGGCGACCCCACGCCGTACTGAGAGACACTACTTCTCTACTACTATGTGTAGCTCAATAAATATTGCCCAAATCAGTCTAAAGTTATCATCATTTATTGTTCCTGGCAACCTTTATCTTGAAAAACAGGCTGCATTTGCAGCTGGGTTTCCAGGTCTGGGAGATATGGTCCTAGAGAACGAATTGTCCATTGTGAAACTTTACCAATGTTCACATATTACATCAAATGGTTTTCTTTCGGGGAAAAAAGTGAGGAAAATTCGGTTTTCCAAGTGATGGACCCTTTAAAGAAACACTGATGAAGTGTCTTGAACTTTCAAAAACCTATAACTGCTTTGGGGTGGACTTTTGAGGGTGGTAGGAAAACCTGTTGTAAATGATTCTTTAAAAAACCAATAATAAAAAAAAAGGAATCTACTAGTTTTAAGTCATAGAACCTTTTTTAATTACTATATAGAACCGTTCTTGCTGGGAATTTTAAGCATGCATTATCATCAGGCACAAAGAATCAAATAATGCATGCAAATAATACACTACTATTTCACTGATTACCTAAGGTAAGTTAATACATTTTTAATCAAGTCAATTTATTGCAGCAGCCATATAATAAACTGTATAGATCTGGCCAAAATTCTGTAAGGTTAAAATGGCCTAAAACACAGCTTTACGGATGATGGCCAAGGAGCAGACCCCAGAGCCGGGAACAGGATAGAGGGGACAAATGTAAGAGCCATAAAAGAATATTAAGAAGGCTCTGTTATGAGGATAAATGTTTCCCAAAAGTAAGCTGGGAAATAAAGTCCCAGCCCATGGTGACCAGCCACTGCACCTAGAGTACACTTTAAAAGTAATGAGAGCGATGAAGAACTGCATACGACTCGGAGAGAAAGAGAAAGCAATTACCTTTCTGTCCGGTGCCAGAGCGGAGCAGGGAAAGAGCAGTTTCCTCATAAAGAGCAAACGTTTACTTGGACAACAGTGCTCGTGAGTTATGGAGCAAACAGGAGGAAACTCACTTTGAGCAAGTGAGCAACAGACGCTTCAGGGGGTTAAGCTATTACACACTTACTCCAGCGGTCTCAGGGGCCCTCATTCATCAGTGCTGCCTACTGTCTACTAAAATGATGGTAAACTGTCGCATGATACTGCATTTCAACTGAAAAATGTTTGGTTTATCATTAAATCACTTATTATAGCTATTAAAATCATCAATAATATCAGTGACAGCATAAAAAAATATTACTGAAGATAACAGCACATGTGTGAGTTGTATTCAGTGAAAAGTAGAGTGGTTTGAAAATTGTTAACAGTGGCTCCAAAACAGCCTTGGACAATTTAATCATTTGCATCGGTAGGCTTTAATGAATATTATAAAAAATCATATTAAAATTTGAAGGCAGCTTTGTTGAGGGCACTGATGATCATATATTCCCTTGGGTTTACTGTGTGGAAAAACAACCTAGAAGAAAAAAATCCAACCAGACAGCACCAAAACTGGGTGGAAACGTCAAAGCTTGGGATGGTTTTCCTTCCAAATACACTGGGATACCAAAAGTCATGGAACAGCAGTATGTAAATTGACCATGAAGTGGCAATACCTCAGGAAGGCTTGGGAATGCCCATCCCGGTATAGGCTGTGAGGTGTTATCTTGTGTGAGAGGCTGAACGCTGGCCAAGGTGACATGAATTATCGGAGTTTGTATGAGGCTTGATAGTGGGTGCCAGACAGATGAGACATTCCCAAATATTCCCACATTTCCAAAGTTTTTTGCATTCAACATTCCTCGATTCACTGTGTCACAGTGGTCGTCCACGCATGCTTAATGATCATGACCGACAGCATCTCTGTGCAAACAGACCAGCGACTCTGGCAGAAGTCACATCCACTTTCAAAGCAGGAGGGCCCGTATGCATACCCTGCAGGTCAGCCCAGCGTTCTTTAGCTTCCATGGGATATGAGAGCAGAAGACCCACCAGAGTGCCCTGGTTCACACCGCAACACTGGACACAGCACCTCCCTTGGGCTGCTAAATGCGATTGCTAACTGGACCCTAGAGGCCTGGCAGCATGTGGTGTGGTCTGAGGAGTCACGGTATCAATTGTTTCAGGTTGATGGTGGGATTTGCATGTGGTGCGGACCCCACGAAGCCATTGACCCCAGTTGTCAACAAGGCACTGTGCAAGCTGGTGGTGGCTCTGTACTGGTGTGGGGTGTGTAGCTCAATAAATATTGTCCATATCAGTCTAAATTTATCATCATTCATTGTTCCTGGTAACCTTTATCTTCCTTCCCAATAGCACTGCAATCCCACACTTCCTTCTGGGTGCAACTATTCTTTGACGAGTGTCTATCTTCATGCGTGCCACTTTTTGGTGGCACTGTAAACTGTATATGTGAATTTGGAATTTGGAGCCTTTATTAGCTCATTAATCAATGAGTTCAACAGTAAGTATGAATAATCTTTAAGAGTAGATTTAAGAGTCTTACAATTCTGTGATTGTGCATACAATTGTATGGCTGGGCTTTAATTGGCACCCTGCATGGATCTGGATGTGGAACGTTCTATGTATAGGAGGGTCAACTTTGGCATGTCATGTGCAAATGAGATGTGAATAAGCTAGGCGGGTGGTTTTTTGTTTTACACACTAAAGCCTGTTCATCAGCTGTGCTCCAATCACTGCTAGTTTCAATGCTGTTGACGGCTGTTGTCAACAGTTTCTTCCATCAGACGCTCATCAGAGTAGCTCCTACATCAGTCTAAGAGCTCTAACATGTCATTTCTGCACAAATGCATGGCAAATATAAGTCAGTCCGAATCTCTCCTTTCAGTTCCACAGGGAAAGTGTGGAGAACCTTGACGTCAGAGCAAAGCATGACCACTCAAACACTACTGCGAGCATAGTGCTTTATGAAGCGGGATTAAAAGGTGAGTCATATCTGAATAAGAAATGGATCCTGACACACACAGGCAGCCAAGAAAAGGAACTCGCTGCAGAAGGTTCCACCGAGCTCTACTAAAAACAGAACGGTTGCGTCAGAGCATCAGACAGTTCTGACAAGGCTCAACCTTTGTGTTTCCCGGTGTTTGGACACGGACATCAGAACGGCGCAGCGGCGCAGGATTCGGACCGTGCGGGGAGGCTGAGTGACAGATGGAGCGAAAGCTGACCCTGTGGCCCGCTGGCAAGGTGCCGATTCATCTGTATTTTTATTTTTCTCCCTTTTAACAAAAGCAAAAAAAGGTCAACCTGATCTTGACTCGGTGCCGCATTGTATCAAATAACCTTCAGAGAGGAGAAGAGGCCTATTGGGGAGATGGCAAAAACACATTTCTGATAAAGCCAGGCCCAGTGTGAGGACACGTGGCCAGATATTATCAGCTCTTAACCGACGGCCACATTGATTCAGCCACTTTTTTTTTCTCTGTGGAGCTGTGTGAATGTGTGTGTGTGCGTGTGTTTGTGTGTGTGTCTGTTAAAGGGAGACGATTTACAGGAAACCCCATACTCAAGATCCTAAACTACTAAATTCCCTTTCATCTGCCAATCCTCCTATTCAGTCTATTCATTCTCCAGCATCTCCAGCAAGAGATCATAGTGTTTTATGATTTTAATGGTGGCCAATGAGCTGTATTAGTACTATCTGACAACGCTCTATTGTGGAAAAGAAGCTGAAAACTACCTGTGCCCCAAGCTATCTCCTGTTCCAGTTCTGCCCAAGTTATGAGTATTAGAGCTGTTGTTTAAAAAAAAAAAAAAAAAAACCCCACATTTTTATTAATTTACCTTCCTGAAGATTCAGCAATTATTCATTGGTGGTGTACATGGTAATAATGCACGATGTAAATTCTCCTACTGATCTCTCCTATAGCTATAAAGAGAACCTGATGGACGCGACCATTTTAATGCCTTTTATTTATTTGATTATATGGATAAATTTGCATAGAATAGAAGGATAGTATTGAATGAATAGTACTGTAGCATCCCACTGTTGGCTTATGTGCAGGCTCATGAGAAGCCCTGGATGTGTAAATAGTTGTGGCTGTTAGATTAAGCATGTGTAAATTTGCTGCTGGTGCTGTTCTCTGTTGGGTTGTAAGGTAGTGTTGTGGGTAGTTTTGTAGTAATGTTGTACTGTCAAGGAGAGTTGTGTGGTTAGAAATGACCTGCCTGCTACCTTGGCCATCCAGGGCCATTCAAAAGCACTTTTGCAGTGTTCAGCAAAGAGCATTCACTTGAAGTGTTGTCTTTCCCTCATCTCCTTCTTTACCAAGACGTCAGATTGGTGTCAGAAGTGGGATCTTGCCCTTGAGACACAAGAGCTCAAGCGAAAGATCAAGCACGTCTCTGATAAACAGCGTCAAAGAAATTATAGCTTGGCTGGAAGACTGTGGAAGAAGAAGAAGAAGGAGAAGAAGAAGCACATTGAAAACAGGCAATGAAGACAACAGGGAAAGCGCGGCCTGCTATCTTGGCTGTTCAGGAGCATTTGGTGGCGGGTTTCCCCACTGCTGCCATGTTTAATAAAAGGGCATTTGCTTAAAGTGCTGCGCTTCCCACGTCTTCCTCTATGCCAAGACGTCACAGTGTGTTTTAGGGCTTTAATATACTACACTATACGGTATATCCAGACTTCCAGTTTGGTTTTCCCTGAACCATTAAATGCCCTGCTGGCATGTCCAAACTCATTTTGAAAACTCGTTCAGTTTACATTGTTTAAGAAATAGTTACAAGCCACATACAACACATCACACAATCATAGTATAAGTGACCATGCCTCCAGGCCTGTCACAGTCATGAATCACTGTATACTATTAAAGTATTATTGTCTATTAAAGTACAAGCCCTAAGTGGTCAAACTGGTGGATTAGCTACTCTTAGACTTGCGCGTAGCAGCTGGAGACTGACAACATACACAGCTTGAGCTCTGAAGGTGTTATAGGAAATATGGAATCTTTAAAAGGCTATGCATGCTTTTTATTGCTGAAAGCCTTATTATTTGAAGCCCTGCTGAACCTGATAAGTTTGCAGCAGGTTTTACTTTTGTGCAACATGATGCCTGCGGCATATTACTACTCATGGCTCAACGTGGACTTGCATGAAGCATCTTGATCGTTCAATCAACTGTGAACCTAATCAGTGAATTCTATGAGCACTAATATACGCAACAACCATACATAGAACAGAAAAGCTCCCGTTTAGAGAGTGAGTTAGCTCTAAGGTGCAACAAGCTGCATGGGAAGAGAGAGAGACATTTTAAGCCAGTAGCAATCGGCCACTAAACCATGGGAGCGGATATAAGACCAGTAAAGCTGTATTACTCCTGTGTCTGATTACACACACAGGCCACGGGGCCAGTCGCACTGGTGATTTACTGTGGCACTTGGCCTCTTCCGACCCTGAGGCCGTAAAACATCTCAATGCAACATACACACTGTCACACCTTGACTGCAATACTCAAGCAATTTTCTGTCTAATCTCTGTGGCAAGCATCTGTACCGTACTGTCGATTACTAAAGACATAATAATGTCAGTGCATGTCCTGGTACATAGAAAACAAACTCCGCCCACATCACTATAGGGCTGTATAGTGCAACAGTATAGCACTGTGTGCTGGAGGAAAGATTATAGATTAGATTCAACTTTATTGTCATTGTGCAGAGTACAGGTACAGAGCCAATGAAATGCAGTTAGCATCTAACCAGAAGTGCAAATACAGTATTATTTACATAAAGTGCAGTAGTAATAAATATATACACATAATATAAGTATATCTATATGCATATATAAGTATGTGTGAGAGCAGCAACAAATGAATGTTGAACTGTAAGAGTAGTAAAGAAGTAGTATAGTCGTTGCAGGTGAAAACCTGTGTGTGTGTGCACATTTGTATAGAGTTTGTATAGAGTTCTCAATTTAAATATTTTCAAATGAAGTATTTTCACTACATGGTTATGAAAAATTACGCAATATTTCTCCACCGCTCAAGCCATCTCTGCAGGTCTAGTAGTGTAAACCGATTTGACGCACACCCTTGACACCCAGGCTCCCCCCCCAGTAATTCAGACCCACTAATTCCTATTTTTATTAGATGTACTTACTCTCCTTCACCAACTGGGCCTTTTTGAGTATGCCATATTCCGCCCATCCGATGCCAGTTTCTTGCAAATTTGGTATTACAATGCTCTTTTGCCACAAAGGCTGAAACAGGCTTCCTGAAAATGTCAAAGCCAGCATTACTTCTACATTAAAGGTAGGACATGAATGCTACCACGAACATTGTCCATGGCAGTACAATTTTTGGCTTTGATGATTAGGTTTAGTTTTTTTTTTTTTTTAGAGTTTTGTGCGTTTCCTGACTTTGTACATCTCAGCTGCCTCTTTTTGACATGGCTTGTTATGTCATCTAGATGTAAGTGAAGAGTGCTGCAGTGTTGGCTTTCTGAACAACAGTTTTGATCAATTTAGTGGAATTATCATGTTTGGTATCAGTGAACACTGGCTTCCTGTTGGCTAGCCTCTTATTCAAACTTTCCGTTCCACCTTAAATGGTGCAGCATTTTTTATTTCATTAACCTAGGTTTTTGGATAGCATTTTGTAACTAGATCCATACATCCCAGGACCACCTTTGGATTTGGAAACTGCCATTACCCAATGTCCTTTATTTTAGAATTACCGACTATCTGAAAAAAATCATGCATTAAAAAGTCTTACTTTTAGGTAATTAATTATTTCATTTTTGTTTTGCAATTTGTGATTGCAACTATTCATGCTGCTGCTGGTGTAGGTTTCTCCTCTCTTGAAGATGCAGAAAAACCCTACTTGGGTACTGATTGTGCCCCTTTGTGTGTTTTTATTTTATTTTAAGTGCTACAATGATTTTTGCTACATCACTTGCACCATTTCTAGAACCAGCGCTACCTGCTCAAAAACTTCACATACAGCCCTGCACTACGCTGGTGACCGCGACTTATCCCTTTGGAAAACGAATGCCATCTTTGAATTAATAAATTTGTCATTTAAACTGAAAAAAGTGGCATGTAAAATGAACTAATTACTTTTATTTTAAATGAAAGACTCAGTTATAAAATATATTGGTGGCACTTCCTATGAATCCTGTATTCATAATGCATTTATAGTGTGTTATAGGGCATACCTAATACCTTATAATACCAGGCACAAGTTTGTATAGTTACTTAAAAATGGCCATAATTTCATGCATAACACTTTATAAAAGAAGAGTACAGTTTTATAAGGTCTGACTTTAAATAAGCTTTATGGCTTTAAGCAAGTCCTAAAAAAGACGAGCCACACATAAATTTGGCAGAGCAACATATCACAGTGTATGTCCCATATTACCAGTTAGACAATTTCACTTTACTTAGAGCCTGTAAAGACCACTTATAATGCTCTATGAGGTGTAATGTACTTAAACCTAACATTTATTAAGCATTTAAATTGTGTCAATAGCTCACTTAACTTAAGCCTGTAATAGCCTGGCATAAACCTCTATAAAGGTACCACATTTGTGTCTACAGTGTTTTTATGGGCATGTGTTATGAAACCTGACATTATAAAGTTGCATCCTCCTGCATTGTTTAGTATGATGCATGCCATTATAATTACTTAAAGCATATTAAACAAGCTAATGCCAATTATCATAAGGTGTTAGGTATGGTATATAATGCCCCATAAATTATGAATACAGGAAGTGCATACAGGATTCAAAGGAAGAGTTACTAATGCATTATATGCTGATTGACGCAACAAGCTTATTGACACAAGTTTTCTGCAGAGAGAGGGAGCCACATACAATAAGAGAGAAGGAAAGACTCTATGTCGACCCTAAAATGTCTCTCCCATGTTCCCCCTCTCTCTGACGACGTTATCAGAGAGAGCATGCAACGTGCAGCCCCAAAGGTGGCATACCGCATTCATGCAGCGACCCCCCCCCTCCCACTGCTCCCCTCTTCAGACTGCCTACACACAGGCAGGCACGCACTGAGTGGAGTGTTTTCCTGTCCATCTGAATGTGCTCTGCCACTGTGGAGTCCCCGGCACTCTCAGCAGCTGCATGTCTCTAGTGCTGGTTTGAATTCTATCTGACACTGCGGATCCTCCACCACAGCCTGTGAGGAGTGATTAACTCAGGGGTGTGAGGAGATAATGGTAAGAAAGGAAGAAAAGTAAAGAAAAGAAAAGGGCAGATGGAGTTAAGGAGATGACACATTACTATCTTCTTTCTGATCCTGATACTTGTTACCTTTATATAAAAGGGCTATTTTTAATCAGGCACCTCATTTAAAGAGCCCATCTCACAGAAAACTGAATGTTCCTCACTTTCTTCAAATAGAAGAGTTACAAAACATTCCGGTCACTCTACATGTGAAAAAAAAAAGGAACTGCGTTTTGAATTTCCTGTGACGTCATGAAAACCAACACATACCTGTCTAACTAGTTTGCAGCAGTTTCATGTTTAAGAGTGTTTTTGAATGCAGTACAACACAGAACAGCCAATCAGAACAGCTCATTTACAAACACTCATCATCAAAAGAATAGTTGCACAAATAGCTGCACCCAGAAGGAATCAACCCACAGGAATGAAACTTGGTGGGTAGGTTTGACATTGCGAGACAGGCAAATGATTCAAGTTTCACATTCAGCCGTGCATGTGACGTAAGCAAGGACGGGCCTTATTGCTGTACCTGACTGACCCAACATCCACGGTTGCAGACAATTAGCGAGCAGTGATGTCCTCCATAAGTCATCCTGTTAGTGCCAGCACCATTGCCAGAGGGCTGCATGATGCAGGACTACATGCACACAGACCGTTACAATGACTGCACAATGTTAACATTGCCAAAGACTGCAGTGGTGTCAAGCCAGACTGTCATGGAGTGACTCAGTGACGAGTCCCGCTTTTGTCTTGGTGGAGATGACCAATGAATCTGTGTGTGAAGGCACTGTGGTCAGCGCCAAGATGAACGGTTTGTTGTCATGCATCACATGTCCAGAAGGCCTGGTGTCACTCCACCCCTACCACACAATCTGCAGGAACTGTGTGAGAATATTCAAGATGTATGGGATGGATTATTGCAGGACACCATTAGGAACCTCTAGAACTCCATGCTGATGTTGCATTATCAAACATGGCGACCGGACGCCATAACGAGAGACACTACTTCTGTATGTGTAGCTCAATAAATATTGCCCATATCAGTCTAAATGTATCATCATTTATTGTCCCTGGTAACCTTTATCTTCCTTCCCAATAGTACTGCAATTCCACACTTCCTCCTGGGTGCAACTATTCTTTTAACGATGAGTGTACAACAATTCTAAAGGCACAGTAATAAAAACAGCCTCTTTGATTCTAAGGGATAAAGGCAGGTTAAATAATAGCTATGTAAAAATGAATTGTGACTGCTTTTGGTACATAAACCTACACAAGTTGGGCCTCAGCAGGATCACATAAGATAAACGTAGGCTCTTTTTAATGGCTTTTCGTTCTTTAAACTAGAATTTATTTATGTCATATTCCATATGATCTGGCGCAGCACTACAAACCCCTGTGTCTCACTGGTTTGACAGAATTCATGATTTTGCTTCCCCTGCATGTTTTCTCACTACAATATCCAGCATTCATTATGCAAATATGTCATAAGACCACAGGGAATCCCCCCGCCCCACAGTAATAAAGATATCCTGACTGCTAGCATAGCTACTGAGGAAGAGGCTAATAAATACAGATGTGACATGCAGCGTCCCAGTAGTAACATTAGCTGTCTGCCTTCCTCCTATTAACCAGCTATCAGAAAAATAAATAAATGAATAAGCTCAATAAGCTGCATCAAAGCAGTTGTAGTCATTCAAAACGTCCCACCTTCAAGATACATCATTAGAAGGGAGATTTCCTAGCCTTTAGCCCTTTGTTATGCTATCTAGCTTTTACTCATCATAGACTCATCATTAAAACTTGCACCCAGATGGAAGTGTCAGATGGCAGTGCTATTGGGAAGGGAGATAAAGGTTACCATGAACAATAAATGATGATAAATTTAGACTGATATGAGCAATATTTATTGAGCTATACATACAGGAGTAGTGTCTCTCAGTATGAGGTCAGGCCGCCACATTTGTTAAGGAAACATGCCAGACGATCTATCTATCTAACAAACCGTTCATCTTTTCGCTGACCATGGTGCCCCCACACACGGATTTGTTGGTCGTCTCCACCAAGACAAAAGTGGGACTCGTCATTGAAGATGACCTGCTGCCATTCTGAGTCACTCCTTGACAGTCTGGCATGACACCATTGCAGTCTTTGGTGACGTTGACGTGGTGTTGGGGCAGTCGGTGTAAGGTTCTGCGTGCATGTAGTCCTACGTTGTGCAGCCGTTTGTTAATGGTGCTGGTACTAACAGGATGACTCATTGAGGGTATTACTGCTCACTGAATATCCGCAATCGTGGCTGTTGGGTCAGCCAGGTAGAGCAGTAAGGCCTGTCCTTGCTTATGTCACATGCGTGGCCGAGCATGAAACTTGAATCATCTGCATGTCTTCCAATGCCAAACCTACCCACCAAGTTGCATTCCTGTCGGTTGATTCATTCTGGGTGCAACTATTCTTTTGATGATGAGTGTATTTCTGTTATGTCTTTGAGGGTTTCAGGGTCAACAAAGCACTTGCTGGCAACAAGAGAAATGGGGAGAGGTAGGCCTTTAGGGAATTCTGGGTAAGATGCTTTAGAAGAGATAAGCAGTCATGAAAAAAAAAAAACTACAGAATAGGAATTAGAAACAAATAAATAAATACTACAGTGTTTGTTTAACATATGACACAGTAGAAGGGAATCATTTCTGGCATTCGTTTCTTAGTTATGATGCAAGTCATATGCTACCTTCTCCAGAGGATCCCACTTGGAGATCTGTCTTATTCACATCTCAGCCAAAGGAACGTCTGACTGTAACTACAGTAATAAGCTGCATCAGAGCTCAATCCGGCGTTTTATGATAGTATCGGCCAGACACCACTGCTGGGAATCGGATCAGTACCATTTCCAGTACAGAGTCATAACATCACACGGTTTAGCAAGCTTTATCTCTCCGATTACAGCACGGAGTACATTTCTCTTGGTGTAGAGACAAACTGCAAAGATTCTTATACTGCAGGCCACAGGATATAGTGAACAGATCAAGTGTGAGCCAAGACACATTAGAACAAGCATGATCCACCCCCCACATGTAGCAATAAATATTTGAAAGGCTTCCTCTGTGAACATGTGCTGGAGTCCTGGAGCACGCAAGTGAAGCATACTGGCCATGGCTCGTCTCACATAAGGCTTTAAGTGGCAAATTCTTAACACCGCAATGCCTTATATGAAACGACCACCACAATAAGCAAGGTTAAGCAAGTCAATATCAAGTCAGACGGCTGAAATCATACAAATTGAATTTGACATGTTTCATGTTCACCATGTTTCACATACATAAGAGAAGCTACACACTGAGAGTGTGGAAACATACAAGCACGTTATGGGCCAGATTCATAAAACTCTGCACTAGCACTACACTGTCACCAAAGTGTGTGCCACATTATGTCACTGTGGTGGTTAGCGTGTTGTGTGTTGCAGTATTTTCACTAGTGGGCAAAAGCCAATCAGATTCAACATGTAAATGATGTCATATGAAGGACCCACACCAAATAAGAGCTACAAATTTATACAAGTGCTGCCAAATGATACCAAATTGTTTGATAACGATTATTTGAACTTTTAATTAAGAAAAAAAATGTTTTTACTATCATAAAGTATGTACAAAAATATGTATAAAAATGTTTACGTTGTATATATCTTAAAATGTTAGTTGTAGGTGTAATATTTTAGTTTTAACTTCTTAATAATAGTAATAATAGTGATAATAACAACAACAAGAGAAATCCCTTTTCAGTTAATTCAACACAGTAATAAGTTTGACTAGTATGAAGTAAAGATAAAGGCCAAACCTTTACTTTAAAGCTATTATAAAAGGCAAGGCTTATGCATCAGGCACTGTGTTTATTGTGCATTCAATTCCTCAGTTCCTGCACTGTGAGCAATTCTGACTCGTCAAGCTTTCTTAGAACAAAACATTTCACATGAAATCAACCTGAATGCCATTGTTTACATCTTATTGATTTAATTATGCAGATGTTTTGAAGAAGGCGTGGAAGTCCTCTTCAAGGCCAGAGATAATACTGCTTTTTATGTCTGCAATTTATACCTGCTCACTATTTGTCATGCACGTCATGTGCTACTGCAGGATATTAACATTTCGTGAAGAGGTATTTAACTGATTTATACTTATTGACTTTCCCCTTTCTCAAAAGTGCATCACATAGCTTAAAACAGAAAGAGCAGTCGACTTGAATTTTGCCCACAATTTCTAGTAATTTTATACACTTATCATTAAAAGAACAGTTGCACCCATAAGGAAGTGTCATATTGCAGTGCTATTGGGAAGGAAGATAAAGGTTACCAGGAACAATAAATGATGATAAATTTAGACTGATATGGGCAATATTTATTGAGCTACACATGCAGAAGTAGTGTCTCTCAGTATGGCGTCGGGCCACCATGCTGGCCAGATGTCCCGGCATGGAGTTGTAGAGGTTTCCTAATGGTGCTTGAATATTCTCACACAGTTCCTGCAGATTGTGTGGTAGGGGTGGAGATTGAGGACACTGTGCCTTCTGGACATGACAGACGGATGACAACAAACCGTTCATCTTGGCAATGACCATGGTGCCTCCACACATGGATTTGTTGGTCGTCTGCACCAAGACAAAAGCGGGACTCATCAAGATGACCCACTCCCATTCTGAGTCACTCCATGACAGTCTGGCTCGACACCACTGCAGTCTTTGGCAATGTTAACATGGTGCAGTCATTGTAACGGTCTGTGTGCATGTAGTCCTGCGTCATGCAGCCCTCTGCCAATGGTGCTGGCACTAACAGGATGACTCGTGGAGGGTATTACTGCTCGCTAAATGTCTGCAACCGTGGATGTTGGGTCAGTCAGGTACAGCGATAAGGCCCGTCCTTGCTTACGTCACATGCACGGCTGAATGTGAAACTTGAATCATTCGCATGTCTCACAATGTCAAACCTACCCACCAAGTTTCATTCCTGTCAGCTGATTCTGTCTTGGTGCAACTGTTCTTTTATTGGTGAGTGTATACAGCAGCACATATACTTTCATCACTTTCATGTACTACCACCATGGTAGGAGGTATACTCACCATGGTAGGAGGTATACTCACCATGGTAGGAGGTGATTTTATGGTGACTGATACAGTCTACAAGATGCTAAATGCTGGAAATAGGCGTTCATTGAAGTTAGTTATATTAGCCTTGTCTTTTGAGGTGGGGTGTCAAACTATCATTTTAAGGGAGCATAATGTGTTGTCCCAGAAAACTTTCCAAACCATCTAGTCTTTTATTTGCGGTACTTAACTAGAAGGTCACTTCCTGTTATACAACCTCTTTTCCTCTCCCTGGGGAGAAAAGAAAGGATTGTCACAGAAGGGGTACATCCTCCCATGATGCAATAGCAGGCACTCTCTAATCCTCCCTGGCTAGAAGTTGCCCTTTGGCAGTTGTCTAGCCAAATGCTAATCATGTGATATAGATCACCAAACTGATCTAGCCATTTTCCAATCCTATTGATGGCCTCTGGCGTAACACCCCTGGGGCCTGCGGGTCAATGGATACGTATGAAAAACCCTCACTTCAGACACAGCATCCAATTAGAGCAGATTAACCCACCCTGATCTAGCCATGAAGTTAATTATGAACTACCCCTCATCACTTGATTCCCTGCTGGAGTATGTTCATCACGCTAGCCCCCCATGTCCTGCTCAGTGGGGGCAATCAATAGGCACGGCATCCCGTGGAGGGGAAAAGGAGTTTGTCTGCAGGCTAAAGGTCAGTCTCTGGGGAGTGATCTTTTCACAAACACCTCTGCTCTCGTTCTGCACCGTTACCAATGTGCATTTGACATCTGAATGACACAGAGTAAGTCATTTGGCCAGAGAAGCCATTTATGAGCCATCTGTACTAAACCGAAGACCACCCCTCGCCCTAACTACAAGAAAGGGTAGTGAAAGACGTGGTATGTAGTAAATAAACAAGGAATTGAGACACATGCTAGGGTGTCTTAAAGTAGAAATGTGTAATATGGTATCAGTGTTTTATAACCCATTTAGAATTATTTCCTTAAGTGAGTTAGTTAGCAGGTAGGCAGCCAGTCAACATATCACTTTTAATCAGCAGACTGTAGTTTGCAACAGTCAAAAATGTGGTCCCAATTAGGGTGGCCATATGTCCGGTTTTAGGCCAGACAGTCTGGTTTTTCAACTCCCAGTCCTCCGTCCAGCGCAGTACCTGGACGGACGCCTGTTAGTCCTCTTTTCGGGATGAACTGTTTAAAATATTCACTCACGAACAATATTATCTGTGCCATTGGCTCACGTCCGTATCAAAAGAAATGCCTTGCATTTTATTGGTTAAATAAGGTCATGTGGCATTGTGACTCGCCCACCGGCTAACCGCAGGTCAGCCCACTAAATGCTCGTCAATTAGTAAGCTCCCGTCTGACTCAAAAAATGTCATCAATTCCACCCAGTTTAGTGGGTAAAGAGATGTCCTCCTTTTGGGGGTCGGATGTCCTCCTTGTTGAGGTTATGAAAGTGGCCACCCTAGTCCCAACACATGCCATACCCCACACAGTATAGAACCGCCAGTGTCTTATTGACACCTGGGGTCCACGCACAAACCCTACTATCAGCCCAAAACAAGTGGTATCACGCCACATGTTGCCGGTACCTTTAGCGTCCAGTTAGCAACCTCGCAAGCCGGGGTGTGGCACTATGTCCAGTTGACTTTTATGTAGACATATTTTGGCTTGAGCCAACCAATTGTGAGGTGCCAACCTTGGGCTAACCTAGCTATTTGGGCTAGCCATCTAACTGCACAAACTAAGTTAGATGGGACTTATATCAGCAATCTTTTCTTACCTTACCACATGTTCATTTAGATACAGTGTGGTTTTATTATAAAATGCTTGTCATGCTTTGTTGTATGTCTGTAAGTTAAGTGTTTTCGTCTTCTTATGTTTACAGATTGAAACTCAATAACTGCAGCAAGTTGAGAAAAAGTTTGTATATTATTACATCCCTTTGTTTCTAGGATTCCTAATAACATGCAGTTAAAAAAAAAACATGAAAAATCAATCATAGAAGCAAATGAGGCTTCTACATTAATCAATCAATAAATATATTATAGGCAGTAACACAACATTCGGTCATTCATTCATTCATCACCTAAACCCATTCTCTTTCTGGGCCATGGGGGGTGGTGGAGCCTATCCCAGCACGCATTGGGCAGAAGGCAGTAAACACCCAGAATAGGCTACAGTCCATCACAAGGTAGTAACCCAACAAAAGGGTTAGGGCCAAAGTAGCCATATATTAGAGCATCTGTTATGATCCAGTCTGCTAGGTTATTCATGCAACCCAGCGTGTGTCCTGTTATATAGTAACCCACTACTTGGTTATGGAAATGACACACTAGGTTGTTTTCAGCCCAGCACTTTAAAGTGCACAATGTTCGGCACTAGAGCTAGATTTGTACCACATCCTACATTTGAGAAACCATCCATTCTCTCTAAAAACAGACTTAATGTCACTTTAAAAAGCTAATCTTGAGAAACTAGAGAGAATTCACATTAGCATAAGCATTAGCACATTAGAACATTTATCTAGGGTTTGTATTACCTTTAAAATACAAGCCCAAGGACATTCTCCATTGAACGTTTCGGATCCTACTGAGGAGCTTTCAGGCACTTTGTAGAGCGTTTTTTCATGTTTCGCTTGGCCTGAACATCCACCCATTACATCTTTAAATATTACCCCCTTGTCTACGGAGCATAGGTTCAGTTTGTCAAGCTGCTTTCAGCGTTACTGTCTCCTTCCCACAAGACGACATACAAGAAGGCTGATGAGTGATCTCCTCGAGTATCTCTAAGAAATACAATATAAGCTATACCGAGTTAATTATTGATGGTCCTGTAGAGCCATCTGCTACATTATTCAGTCTGAAGGGCCTAAGAATGAAACATTTTCTCTATGTCAGTGTGCAATTTCATTATTTATATTAGTATAGTGTTGACAAAATTCATATCCACACGGTCAACATTGTGGAGAAAAGCCTAAGGCCAGTATGGTAAAAGGATCCGAGAGGCAAAATGTGACATGTGATGTTTACTGAAAGAAGCCAATAAGGCATTCTGCATACAGTGATTTGTCACCTACTGTAACAGGTGCAGGCACAGCCCACACATAGAGTACTGTGCAAAAGTCAGAAAACACTTTTATCCCATTTATCCCGTTTACAATCAAAAAGCCCATTAAGCATAAATGATTTATTTTTGCATCATCAGGGAAAAGTATAAAACAGCAAATATACAATACCAGTCAAAGGTTTACACACGGATACTCATAGGAAGTTCTCCTTATGTTTATCTTAACGCTTTACTGTAGAATAAAAGCAAAGACATCAAACTACAAAATAGCCCTCAAACAACCTCCAAAATGAAACTTTACAGGAGGATAAAACAGCTTTCTTAACCTGCAGTGGAGGCTGATAGAACAAGGTTTATTTCTAAGCAGTTTTGGAGCAATTCTATTGGTTTGTCCATCATGAATATTCACTAGAGCTTTTAAACTGTGCAAAACAAAATTATAATTGCACAACAAAATATACAGCATATTAGAGGTGGGTGATATGGCAAAAATATAATATTATGCACTGCAAAAAATATATATCTTGGCAGATAAAATGATGTTATATCTAGCTGATATATCTTAAAATTCCCATTTTGAGATTGTTGTAGACTCATTTAAAGAGCTCCATTTTGCTTCATTGTTTCATTGTTTCGTTTTGCTTTTTTTCTTCATTTTTCTCATTTACTTTACTTATTTCCTGACATTTTTTTTACTTGTTTGAAGCAACTTTTTAAGCTAAACTTTCTCACTATATTAGCAGATAATTTTGCCTGTTATGTAAGTAAATTTCCTAAAATAAGGGAAATGATCTGCCAACATATTGAGAAAACCTGACCTACTAAAATGATTTAAAACAAGTAACAAATACCTGGAAATAAGACAAATTATCTTAGACTAAGCTTACAACAATGTCAAAATAAGAATTTTAGGATATATCAACTAGATATGTGTAGTGTGATCCATCAAGAGTATATGTGGTATATCAGGATATGTACTGTTTCAGACATCTCATCAGTTGGAGCTGTTAAGTGTAAGCCTGTAGAGTCTTTAAGATCAACAACCCCATCCATTTATTTGGGTGTGTCTACATTTTGACTGGTACTGTATATTTCACAGAAGCTTGTTTAACTACGTCTATCAGGCCTGCACGCTTGTTACTTAATGGACTTTTGGAAGTTCCTTTTCTTCCTTCACTAATTTCCTTTGACTTTGCCCTTATCCTTATGCAAGTGGATTATCTTATATCTAATCTCTTGAGAAATATCTCTTGAAAAATGGATGACTTTTGCAGAGTACTGTTCCTCCATACACACCCCCAAGACAAGTGTCCTGCTCACTGTGCATGAGCTGAACTGGCATATTCTCATCGCATGAAATGTAACTGTGGATAGTAGAAGGGAAGGCACTGGCTGGCTCCTTCCTTTCTAAATAAACCCAAGGTCAGTTTTCTCAGCATCGAGGGGCTTGGCTAAGCACCACATTAATTAGCCCTATTGTGATAAAAAGACAAGCACATTCCAGATTAGTCTCCTTAGTGGAGGAATGAAGTTCCAACATTATGTTCAAACTTTTCATCTGAATGCTAAAGCCTACACTCTTAAAAAGAGATGGTTCCTCAAAGGTTCTTTAGTGAAGACAATAACCCACATTTATCAAGCATCTCAGAGTAACGGCACTGATCTAAGATCAGCTTGTGGAATTGTATTTATTGCTACATGAAAAAGCATAACCTGATCCTAGATCTGAATTATTACTCTAAAAAGTTTGATAAAGTTTGAAGTTTGCTTCTGTATATGCTTCTCTATAAAACTATGGATACAACTATGGTTCTTTGCATAGTGAAATGGCTATTCAGATTGATGGAGTTGTATATTCCATTTAGAACCTTTTTGAACATGGTTCTATACAGCATCAATATATGGTTCTATATAGTTATGATGTGAAACCTGTAATTATAAACAAATCTCTATTAGTGCTACACAGAATCATTTTCAAAAAGGTTCTAATATAGAACCAAGTACAACACGTTCTTCATCAATCAGATCATGAAAAAAATATATCATTCATGCAAACAAATGGTTCTTTGAGTGTTCATGGTTCTATATAGAGCCATTTCTTTACTAAAGAACCCCGGAAGAGTCATCTATTCTTACTTTTAATTAAGACTAGACATACATTATGAAGTGATGTAACATAACGCTCGCAGGTATCTGTGAAATGATCTTTAAGAGGCTCTTCTATGGATACTGATTCACACTAGGCATAAACTAAAAATAGGACTTTTAATGGATGGAATGCCCTTTGGTTTTAATCAAATGCCTGCCCTTTGGTGGAAACCTTGTTACAGCAACTTTGATCTTGACACTATAGTGTAAAAAGGAGTAATTAAAAAAAAGAGTAGTAATTAGCTTTTTAGGTTACTTACTGAAACTTTCTCATCTGTATAAAATGTCCACATCTTCTAAAATGTTTCTTATGCCTTTTGTGTAATGTTCACATTTGAAGGGGATATTTGCTTGCTAGATTTATATTCAATAGCAACAACTCCAAACCAAACAATGACACATACTGACTTCAGTAAAGATCATAACCCTAAAAATATCCAAATATGAATGAATAGAAATAAAACTCTGAGGCCACAAAGTACAAAAAATAGGTACCAACAATTAACATATCTTCTTACGAGTTAACTCTTACAAGGGAGTAGCTACAGACTGGGACAAGGGACAAGTGATGCTAGAGAGGGTAGATATGTGTTTTTTTCATATTTATAAAGCTCCCGAACGGCAAAAAGCCAGTTATAGAAAATAAATGAATGTTTAACTGCAAACTGATAGTGAACTGGTGTCTAATATTTAAAGCTTAGCTTGATAAGCTTACAATATTTAACTACACTCAAATATCCATTGACAAATTGCATAGTGAACCCATTGACCCCTTTGGTAATGAATCCTTTAACATATTTAAACCTGCTGCCAAAGCAGTTAATGTGTGTGCATGTTCACATTGCGTATAGTGAAATGTAGAATCTGAGCTTTTTGTTTCCTATCACTGCATGAAAGATGCACAAGGCTTCCTTTGTTGCTGGATGTGATGTTTTTTCTTTCGGTAAGTGTTTAATGTGTTTAGTGTTGTTTTGTTTCATCAGTTTAACATTAAAATCCAACTAATGCTTGGCTTAAATTTCCATTTATGCATATAGACATTTTTCAAAATCTATGCATTTTCATCAGTTCAGGTTTTCATATTGAATTCATGCAAAAAACAGCTTTTAATAATAAGACAAAGTACTTTAAATTGAAAAAAAAAAACATTATTGCATGCTAAAATGCTGCATATCCATTTGTAACAGTTATACTAAAATACATAAAAAGAACACATTTTCTAATTACCTTCTTGGACCCCTTATATGTCTCAAAATCAAACTTTTGGAGGGGTCTCTACACCCACAATCAGCTTCCATACTTGTAATTCTTGACTGACTAGAGTTGCAGCATTGGTCTGCCTCAGGGTGGCGCTATACCAAATTGGTTCACTCAGATAATCCTTCATAGCTCAGCAACTGTAACTATAGCCTGGATACCTCTGAAATACTTCATAACATGCTGCGGCCTACTTGTATATATCAAAACTTGACACACTTTTCCAACAGATTTGTGGAAACAGTGATTTGTTAGTTTGTCATGTTTAAAGCAGAGAAAGAAAAATGATAAATCAACCTGGTACATTAACCAGCACAAAAATAAGCAAAAGGCTTAAATGACCAGAACAGCCTTCCCTATTACCAGATACATGAAAAGTACTGTAAAACAAAAGCTGATATACAGAAATATGCTCAAATACCCAAAAAGTGAATCAATATGTTTTCATAATTTGGCCGGAAGATTTGTTCTGAGCTCAACTGTAGCACAAAAGTTCTATTAAAATTTTTTTTAAAACCATCAACATTAAATTTGAAATTAAATTTCAACAAAGCCCTCTCCCGACCAGGCCAAAACCGACCTCTACCAGCACGACACTTAAATAATCCAAATTCTTAATGATAGTGCCTGCTTAATTACCACAATGACAAGTAATTAATAAAAAGGTAATAAAAAAGCCTTATGTTACTTAGTGGCAGCCCTCATCAAACCACTGATTAACAAAATAACCTAATTATCATCTATCAAAAATTACACTTAAATTCCACTCTAATGAATGTATTCATCAACCAGTGCCTTCAAACAACATCTCCAAAGTTTCTGTCTGGATAAAGTTTATGTAGACTAAAGCATTGCTCATCATTCTGGCTCCATTGGATTTCAGCATACTGGTTTAATAAAAGTAGGGAGGAAGGAGGAGAAAGAATAAAGCAGGGTAAAAAGGTAAAGCAGAGGTAAATGGAGGCCAAAATCCACTGTATTTAAGAGTTGAGCTGTGAGAAACTAAACATGAGCAGTTTGTCCTGCCAGGTTCTGGCAAGCTCTAAACTGTGTAGATCAACGTGTGACCATTTGGTGACATTCCAATGGTTTCCAGGTTATACCTGGAATCATCAGGTCAGTCCATAGCAGTTATTTAACATCACAATAGCCACCACGCTGCCCCCCCTTTCAATTTCACCCATATGATCTAGCAGGAACAGACAGAGTGAGCTGCTGAAATAGCTGGGATATCATGACCTATTCACTTATCATTCTCTCTCTCTCGCTCTCTCTTTTTGTGGAACTTGAGAGTCTCTCGGGGGAAAAGCGTATATACTGCACTACAGCCTCTAAAGGTCCTATTTTAAATGCAATCAATGTCTCATTATAATCCACTGCTATACATCTCAGTCCTATTTAGGCTGGAGATTAGAAGGAAAGGGGCTGTAGCCTCACACTACTCCATCAATATATTGGCTAACGGATACATGCAAGAACACGGATGGTCTCCTTCAAACACATTTACGCCCGTTTAGAAGCAGATGGTCGAATGCGTGAGCACACCCATGCAATTTGAGAAAGAGATCTTTAACGCTGCCTGTTGTGTTGTTTCCTGTCTGATAATATCCAACAGCTTATCCAACCTTCGGCATGGTGAAGTGCTCTGCACACTAAACGACATCCGTATGAAGTCTCCGAAAATAAGTACAGAACTGTACTGTCAAAGGTCAGCCACTACAAACCTGGCCAAACTGGTCTATTGTTTGCTTAATTTATGTACTTAAGGTCAACGTAAAAACATAAATCACCTATGACTATAACATACCTTATCAGCATGTAATACCTCCACAAGCATATAACAGCTGTAATTTGATTTGGCATGGACTGGACAAGTTTCTGGATGTAGGCCACATCAATGTTCAGACACTCTTGCATCAAAGAACTGCACAGTAGGGTCAGATTTGGTGGACGCCTTCCCTGGCACAATTCTGAGGAGAATTTCCTTTAGACTGGGATTTGTGCCACTGCTGGTAGACCTGTATGACTGTACGCTTCCATACACCTGCAGATTCAACGACTTCCTTCACACTATGGTCTTTGGCACGCCCAAATATAATCACTCCTTTTAGCCAATCATTAACATGTGCCTTGGAGCCATTTTCCACACAGGGAACGAGACACTGTACCACCTCTTCTCAATCTATGAATCCTGTCACTCACATCCCACTGAAGTTACTACCACCTTAAACACGGAAGGTGACTAATTTTTGTCAAGTGATCTGTAATAGTGCGTGACCCACAGCCCCTGCAGGATACAGGAGTGGTGTGTCACACCCTATGGGTAGTGTCGGGCGAGAGGCCTCAGGGCCTGGAAAAAGTTGGCCGGCACGAGGACTGCAGATACTTCCCCTTCACCTTTATTCACACGACACAGACAGCTATTTACATATTTACAGGCGCGTACACTGGACGAAAAACAAGACGACATTTAACAAACTCTATACACAGAGGTAAGCAGATCAATGACTGCAAAGTCATACAGATCTCTCATACTATACTCTTAGCCTCTTGGTCTAGGCAAAAAGTGACCCCATTATCCCTGTTGCGCGATGTTATATTCAATTAGCCCCTCCCCCAGAATATCCCATTCTTACCTCGGGTAAACAAGGACAATGAATATAAAAACATTTTAGGTGCAACAAGTGAGTATCCCATACACAGTTAATTCCTTTTACAGGTCATGACTTTGTTGTTCTTAAATTCATTATACAATGTGCACATATCTATATACATAATCAACATAGTACAATTTCTGTACCTCCCTCCCCTTCTGCAGAGGTTAGACTAGCCCCGGTAAGTAAAAGCCTGAGTTCCGCTATCATTACTCTTTCAGACCATACAGGTAAAGACTAGTCACGGGTAAGTATCGGCAAGTATATTCATCTTATAATATACACTGGTGATGTGTAGCTCTACATCATCACATGATCTTATACAATATGAGGCTATGACCTTGCTGAACTCCACGCCGCCACTTTAACTGCATCATTGCACTGAATTGTACTTTATGCACTATTCATATTTGCACAGTCTGTTATTGCACTATTCTTATCTGCACAGTACAGTACATACTGTATATATACCCACTGTCTATGTGTCTACATACTTACCATTTTTGGCCTATGTGTTCTCACAGTACATACAACCTACATTGTATTCTCTCCACTCACTCTGTATATATGTACAGTATATATATTTATATTAACATCTGTATTTTCTAACACTCCGCCGTCCATAATTGTACATATTGTAACCTTTGCATCTCTTGCCATGGTTACTTTCCTGCACTGTATGTGTAAATAATACTGTATTTTGCACTTCTGGTTAGATGCCAACCGCATTTCATTGGCTCTGTACCTGTACTCTGCACAATGACAAAAAAGTTTAATATAATCGGATCCAATCCATTGTGCACATCTTAATGCCAACTGAGCTCACCAGTCTGTAGCTACATTATTCAAATGAAAAATGTTGAAGGACAAAAAAAAGCATATTTTACTCATAAACATAAAAAATACTAAAACAAACAAACAAACAAACAAACAAACAAACAAACAAAAACATTGAGGTCCCCTTAAAGAATGGTAGACTGTTTTTTTTTTTTTTTTTTAACAGAACAGCAGACAGCATTCCCATTTGAGTCAGGATCTGTGACATCCCAAAATATTTTTACAGCATAAAATCTACCAGAATTCAATTCAGAGGGCCTGATGTACACACACAAGTGCAGAAGCAGTGCTAAATGTGCCTTGATCACAGCATGCACCCACAATGCACAATAGCTGTGCACGGTACTGCCTGCTAACTGACAAAGCACAAAGAGAAGAAGAGATAGCGTTGTTAACGAATGAAGTTCTTTCCCACCAAGCGTCCTACAGGGCAGAAATTCTGTTCCGGCTAAGAAAATAGAGTCCGGGAAAAGATACTGCCAACTGCACACACAAATACTTTGGCAGCATCTTGGCATACTTCGCGCCATGCTTTCTCATATACATCTGGTTCTGTTTAAACAGCGCTATCCTGGCGGTAAACATTCTTTCAACACTTGTTTAAGCCATGTGCCTCAGTCTAGCCGTACATCCTGCTGCCATTGTTGAATGAATTTTCTCAATAAACAAGTCTTTTGAAAATTCTACTGCAAATTTACTGCTGGCCCTTAGAGCAACTCCAAATGGTCAGTTTATACTTATTGTTATTTTAATGAGAAGCCATCAATAGGCTGTTTATTAAACCCACAGTTAGACACACAAAAACTGAACCACAAACTACCAAACTGCACCAAAAACGAGGTGAACTTACAAGCTTCTGACCGGAAAGCATGTTCATTTTCAGAAGGCATACAGTGAGCTGAAACGGGCTTCTGCAGGAGGGTGCCACTGATATCGATTAAGGGGACTCTCAGTGGTGCTTTTGTTTTGCAGTTTTTCACGACTCCTGTATTGCAAAGAAATTAATACTAATAAGCACCTGCATCTCCACTCTTTATCCATTTTATCAGCTCCACATACCACATAGGTGCGCTTTGCAGTTCTACAATTACAGACTGTAGTTTATCTGTTTCTTTGCATACATTGTTAGACTCTCATCACCATTTTTAATGGTCAGGACCCCCACAGGACCACCACAGTGACACTGATGTGGTGATGGTGGTGTGTTAGTGTGTGTTGTGCTGCTGTGAGTGGATCAGACACAGCAGTGCAGCTGGGCTGTTTAAACACCTCAGTGTCACTGCTGGACTGAGATCCGTCCACCAACCAAAACTATCCAGCTAACAGCGTCCCGTGGGGCAGCATCCTGTGGGGCAGTGTCCTGTGACCACTGATGAAGGACCAGAGGATGACCAACACAAACTGTGCAGCAGCAGATGAGCTATCGTCTCTTACTGTACATCTACAAGGTGGACCAGCAAGGTAGGAGTGTCTAATAGAGTGGACAGTGAGTGGACACAGTGTTTAAACATTCCAGCAGCACTGCTGTGTCTGAACCACTCACACCAGCACAACACACACTAACACACCACCACCACGTCAGTGTCACTGCAGTGCTGACAATGATCCACCACCCACATATTACCTGCTCTGTAGTGGTCCTGTGGGGGTCCTGACCATTGAAGTCTGTAACTATTGTAACTACAGTCTGTGTTCTATGTCATGCAACTTGAAAAATACAGACAGTGTGGACTGAAAGCTTTCCTCTAGGCAGAGTAGATTAGAAACAGCAGAAAGAGCAACTTCAGCTGTATTCATCTCAGTTTTCTCAAATTGCATGCAACTAGCGAGTGCTAAAGCCAAGTTTTCCTCTCGCAGCCTGATAAATGCCCTGTTTCCATTGCGGCAATCACACATAACACCCGCTGAAAAGCACTGGGTTCAAACTGATGTTCCAATAAATGTCAGAGGAGCACCAAGCAGTAGGATATACAGAGAAAGAAAGAGAGAGAGAGAGAGAGAGAGAGAGAGAGAGAGAGAGAGAAAGAGAAAAAGAAAGAAAGAAAAATAGAAAGAAACAAAAGAAGAAGAAGAAAAGGGAATGCGCAATCTGGGAGAAAGGGAAATGAAAGAGAAGGCAACACAGTGCGTGCAGATATGCACATATGTCTTGATACATCAGGCCTTGGGGATTTGTACATAAGCCCACGCTTGATAATCAAGTCTTAACTCAGAGAGAGAGAGAGAGAGAGAGAGAGAGAGAGAGAGAGAGACATTCATTCACAAAACACTCTCAGATGTACATCCTCAATCCTTATAAATAAAGCAACATCATCTTTGGGGGGTTGCAACAAACACTGACAACAATAACAAACCACCAAAGACTACAGCCTGAATTATCAAGCCTAACAAAAGCTTGCGATGTATCAAAAACAACAAAAATCTTGTTTTCCAGCACACAAAAGAGACACATCAAAGGAAAGGATCAGTCGAAATTCGCATTTCCGTAAAGGAAAATTCTGTTCCCTCTGCCACAAAATCAGCCACGTCCGACACGTGCCCGAATTCCGCAATCTCATAATAATAATAACATAGGTATTATGATAAACAATAGGTTATCTCTGCTAACAAGCGGCGCTGGGTGGGTGTGTGGAATTCTGGGCACCCGTTTTTTAACGAGGTCTCTGTTCTGTTGCGGAGCCTGGAGATGTTTATTAGAGGCGTATGAAATTTTCATACGAAGTAAAGCATTCCCTTTCATCCTGCAGCCCCCGTCAGAACAAGCCCCAGCCCAGGCAGGAAGCTTGGGCCTGGAAGCTCTGCGTGAGAGAGGTGGTGGTGGGGGAGTGCGGGGAAGTGTGGGCTGTGCCTTCAGGTGACATCATCTGAAGATGTTGGAGATGGCGGAGACGGAGAGGGCGGTGGGGTGGATTCAGCAACCTGAACCAACCACTTAGGACGAGCCTCTGTTGATGTTAGTCGTTTGACATGAGAGTTTAGATGATGGCAGTCTTTATCTCAGCAGGGCACAATGAAGAAGAGCATGCTTCCTTACTATCGCCTGTTCCCAACGGTATAAAACCAATCTGGTTACATATACAGAGCACAGTGTGCAAGGTCAGAGCCCCACTCTTGCTGGAAAAATCCACAAGTGGTTTTATTCATCCTTCCATGAAGAGAACAAAACACAATGCTATACAAACAGTTCCTGAGCTTGGGAGGTTTGGAAAACCATCCCTGCAGACTGAACACAAGCCTCCCAAAAAGAATGGCTGCAATAAAGGCAAAGGGTGGACACAGTAAGGATGCACCGGAAAAATAAAAACAGAACACTGGAAATGACAGACAGATGGACTCGACTGTAAAATGCCTTAATTTGAAGGCCATATGTGTTGTACTGCTAAAGCATAGCTACAAAGGCACATAAAATAAGGTGATGCAGAATAAAACCCGTTGACTATGGAAAAAAACATATTATGACATAGAATTATGAGAAAGCATTTCATTTGTATGAGAAAATATATTATAAAAATGACATAATGTGTCATAATTACTAGAAAGTATCTTGTTATAACAAGAAAATAAGTTTTAAAAACAGCATGTCATGATTCTGAGCATTTTTTTTTTGCTATTACGAGAAAATATGATGCTAAAATGACAAATGTAAAAAACAATATAATGTGTCGTAGTTCCGAAAAAAATATCAAATATGCTGCAAAAACGACACATTGTCATTATTATAAAAAATAATCGTTATCATGAGAAAATATGACAAATGATAATGTCATAACCTGAAGAAAGTATCTCATTATGTGAAAAAATATAGTGTAAAAGCAGCACGGTGTGTCATAATTATGAGAAAGTGTCTTGTTGTTGTATGAGAAAAAAAACAGCAACAGCATGTCATAATTACGAGAAAGTATTTTGTTATAACATGAAAATAAGTTGTAAAAACAGCATGTCACGATTCTGAACAACTTTTTTTGCTATTACAAGCAAATATGGTGCTAAAATGACAAATGACAATGTCATAATTAAAAGAAAGTATATTGTTAGGACACAATATACTGTAAAAACACAATATATATACATACTAATATGTCATAATTACAGAAAGTATGTTGTTACTCCATGAAATATGTTGGAAATTATATGATATGTTATAATAAAGGGTAAATATCTCTTTTTTACATTACAATAAAATATATTGTGTATAATCTAATAATTATGAGACGGTATCTCATTATGAAATATGTCGTAAAAACAATTGCAAGAAAATATCTTATTATTATGAGAAAATATGTTAGGAGAAAACAACGCATTGTTATAATTATGAAAAAGGTATGTTGTAACAATATAATAAATATGTTGTAACAAGCTAATATGTCATAAAGGGAAAATATTATATTATTACAAAACATGTCATAAAAACAAAATATCATAATTATGAGAAAGTATTTAGCTATTACGAGAAAATATATTACCTAACAATATAATAATATTAGGTAATAACATATTACCTAATATGTCATAATTACAAGAAAATATCTCATTGTTATAAGACAATATGTTGGAAAAATGACAAGTATCTTGCTATTATATGTTGTTAACAAATTGAAATCTAGTTATTTTACCTGATAAACTTGGCATTAATCACAGAGCAGGTGATGCGTATGCAGCCAGTGTGAAAGGCTACATTAAAATATAGTTGCTGTCCAAAGAAAATCAAGTACCTCAAAAATGGCAGCTTTACAGGAGAAGCCAAACCCTCATTTAATTCTAATGTAAGTCAATAGAACCAGACGTCTTCCCAAGCAGTTTGGGTCATTTCTGTTGGTCCATTCATCATGATATTTTCACACAGTGTAAACAGCAGCTGCTGTGTTCAAATGATATGTAAAAATCAACAAAAATGGAGATACATGTTTTTCACTGGACAGCGGCAATATGGCTACTGCTACGAAATGGGTTTAAGGTTTCACTGTAATTTAAGCCAAGTATAAAGTATAAATTGGATTAACTCAATCAACTGCTTCACTGAGTCAAGTCAAAAACATAATAATGAGATACTTTCCTGTAATTATGAGATCTCGATTTTACAACATACTGTCTTGTGATAATGAGACACTTTCTCATAATCATGAGATGTTTTTTTGTCACATTTATGACATAATCTCATAATAATGACATGCTGAAGGGTGGATCGTCTTGTTCAGCTTGGCAGCTATGCACCACCCTACAAGACAAATTTGTGATATACCATATATTCCAGAGTCTTGCTCCAGTGATTTTTGACTGTCCTCGCATTGCACATAAAGGTGTCTCATCATAAAACCCAATAACTGAGTTTGCACAAAGGGCTTATGGTGGACAGCGGCACTGACTCTTTTGAGATGCCCCCAAAAGACGAGCTGATTGCTTTAGCTGTGGAGTTTGTAGCAATAAACACAGCACAACAGGGATAAATTAGATTAGGGTGATTCAACTGAGTCATGTTCCATAAACCGCTGCAGTAAACCCAATTACGGCAGGGTTTACAATGTCAGCCTGCACACATAATCACAATTCTAACAATATCACAACACGCAGACTACAGCATTCATCAGCCCTGAAATTTTGCTCCAAACCTGAGAGGCTGACCCCCATGTCTGAACTCAACCCGAACCACGTCACTGATTGTTGAGTCCAACACTGACTTAAATCCGCCCACACAGTTAGGAAAAAACCTCTATGGCACCAATAAAATAATGACAAATATAACCAGTATTCTATCATTATTCTGTTATAGATTAATAATATTAAACAATATTAATTCAAATTATTCACTGAATAAAAGCAATTTTTTGACCCCCTTTATCTCTTAGAATTACACAGGCTGTTTCTGTAACTACACTCATCATCGAATAAAAAGTTGTACCCAGAAGGAATCAGCCAACAGGAATCAAACTTGGTGGGCAGGTTTGACATCATGAGACATGCGAATGACTCAAGGTTCACGCTCTGCCGTGCATGTGACGTAAGCAAGGACGGGTCTCATCGCTGTACCTGGCTGACTATATAAGGTCGTCCTGTTGTGCATGCTTTCCATTCTGTCTCACGCTGTTGTGTTGGAAGCATCCTTCGCAAGCAACATAAACCACGGAGAGACAGAACCAACAAATGTCTAACATGCACTGAGTGATCCAACAGCTGTGATTGCTGACATTCAGTGAGCAGTGATGCCCTCCATGAGTCATCCTGTTAATGCCAGTACCATTGGCGGACGGCTGCACAACACAGGACTACATGCACGCAGATCGTTATGACGACTGCCCTTAACACCACATCAGCATCGCCAAAGACTGCAATGGTGTCATGCCAGACTGTCATGGAGTAGCAGCATGTCATCTTCAGTGACGAGCCCCGCTTTTGTCTTGGTGGAGACGACCTAGGAATCCATGTGTGGAGGCACCGTAGTCAGTGCCAAGAAACTGCATGAGGATGGGTTGGGACACCATGAGGAACCTCTACAACTCCATGCCGAGGCATATCCATGTTGGGTTAGCAAACATGGCGGCCCGATGCCATACAGAGATTTGCCCCAGTAGGGGCTGAGACAGTTTGCTTCCCTCTATACTGTAGCACAATGAATTGCTTCTCCCTACACAGTGCCTGTCCCGCTTCAACTGGGGGCACTAGTTGCTTTCCTCGCAGAGTGCTGGGGGACTCAAAGCATGGTCTTGCTCCGTCACTTACAGCAGATAGCTAGGAGATAATATTGCAATATCGAGTTGTGAGTAGATCAGTTTTGGTTAAGAAGTACGTAGAGAAGAAAAATTAAGCTTTCACTAAACTTCATGACGAACGGACCAATAGAGAGACTCCAAAATGACTTAGAGCAAGATCTTGCTCTATTAGCTTCCATTCCAAGTCAGTACAGTGTTTTTCCCTCTCCTGTAAAGAGGTACAAGGTTTTGCCCAGTACTAGCAAGTGACATCCAAACCTGACCGATCTCGATGTGAGCAGTCGGGTCCCATCGGGTATTTCAAACAAACTGTAACACAGACACGCGAGCTACTGTTATGTTTCCTCTCTTTTCTCTAATTATGACTCAAAAAACCAGTTGCTCTCAAATCCCTGTCTTCTTTCCTTTTGATCTGTCTGTTAGCAGGCTTTTTTTCTTCTTCTCTCCACATCGCTGCACTGTCCTGCACTCCATCGCTCCCTTTCGTCTCTTCTTCTCGTCTCTCCTCTGTTCTTCTGCTCACCCCCTCTTCTCTCCTCTCTACTCAAATGCGGAGGAACACAAGGTTAAGTGCTAAACAGTTGTGATTTCAGCTCTTGAGTCGCTCTTGCACGTGCACACGGGAAAGAGCTTGCCGATTTAGTTTTTGCCAATTAATGATCAAGGCTCAGCTGCATTGTGTGATCGTGCCTGCAATGCTTGTTGAATGCGTGAGTGTGTTTGTATGTGCTCTCGTAAAAGTCTGGCTGCTCTCTCGGGCTCATTCCCATTCTTCGCCAGTGCTTCTCCATCGTGCCCAGCACAAGGGGCTCTTTGTGGGCTGCGGTGGGACGCCGTGCTCTGAAGGCCTCAGTAGAACCAGGGTTTACGTCTCTTCTTAGGAGAGAAAAAAAAAAACCTTTTGCAGCCTTTTGGCTCGGGGCTCTGGGGTCACTCTCAACTTGCCGGCACCAAGACACAGTAAACACAAGCTAGCTACCACCCACCTCACCCGATCACAGCAGGTGTACCTAGGTACATAGGAAGCCTGTAGTTTCATTAGGGCTGTGAAAGGCCATGCTAACATGATCAATTATGAATACCATTGTTTTCATTCAACACCATTAATGCATTTTACTGATTCCGGTGCAGGCTGAAGCCTAGTTGATCACACACTGTGTAGTGCTCTGGCAGAATCCATTACTGTAGCTAAAGATGGACGATGTGATATTTCATTGTTATCCTGATGCAATAATTTATACACCTGACCATCTTGGGATATTGTATCAACTTACAAAGAGAGATTCATTAAAAAAGGGAGAGTATAATTAGTCCATTTTAATTGGTATTGGTTCCATATACGCTCATCGTCAAAAAATACTTGCACAAATAGACTGAGAAGGAATCAACCAACAAGGATAAAACTTGGTGGGTAGGTTTGACATTGTGAGACATGCAAACGATTCAAGTTTCACGCTCGGCCGTGCATGTGACGTAAGCAAGGACAGGCTTTATCACTGTACCTGACTGACCTAACAGCCACGATTCCTGACATTCAGCGAGCAGTGATGCCCTCCATGAGTCATCACGTTAGTGCCAGCACCATTGGTATACAGCTGCATGACGCAAGACCACATACATGCAGACCATTACGATGACTGTCCTTAACACCATGTCAACATCGCCAAATATTGCAATGGTGCCGTGCCGGACTGTCATGGAGTGACTCAGAACGGCAGCAGGTCATCTTCAGTGGTCAGCACCAAGAGCAACAGGTTTGTTGTCACGTGCCACACGTCTAGAAGGCCTGATGTCACTTCATCTCCACCCCTACCACAAAACCTGCAGGAACTGTGTGAGAATATTCAAGCTGCATGGGATGGATTATCACAGGACACCATTAGGAACCTCTACAACTCCATGTAGAGATGTCTGGCATGTCGCGTTACCAAACATGGCAGCCCGGCACCATACTGAGAGACACTACTTCTGTATGTGTAGCTCAATAAATATTGTCCATATCAGTCTAAATTTATCATCATTTGTTGTTCCTGGTCACCTTTATCTTCCTTCCCAATAGCATTGCAATCCCACACTTCCTTCTAGGTGCAGCTATTGAGTAGTGTGTGATTAAGGGCAGCTTTTAAAGCTGCCACTACTCTCAATATGTCACAATATGTCTCTTGTACCATGAAACTGTCTTTAGGTATTATGATATAATATTCTGCCATATTGTCCAAAGGGCTTTGAAAGCAATGCTGTGGCCAGACTAGGACAGAGCTCATGGTAGAGCTATGAATAAACCAATAAGCAACGGACTAAAATGCAATAGGACATTGGAAAGCTCCACTTCCCCTCGAGATCATCCACTGTAACAGGAATCATATATCATATACAGGATATATATGACATACAGGATATACATACACTGACTGGTTGGTACATGCACAGCCACTATACTATTCTTAGTGGACACAGTTCAGGAAAACTGGAAACTGTGTTCACGTTAATGTGGTTTTCATGTTCAAATGTGTATTCACAAAATTAAAATAATGTTACTGAAATTAATAAATACATTTGACTGAATCTTATTTTAGTACCTCTAACGAAATGCACTGTGTTTTTAATGTACTCTTTATTTAGAGAGAGTCAAATGAGTTGTTTGACAACACTAACAGTAGGAAAATCTGCAGTAGCCACGCACTGTTTACACTTTCATTTCAGCGCTGCATTTTCATTACAGCGAAGCTGTTGGCCACTTTGGGGCTTGTCATTAAAACACAAGCAGATTTAAGTGCAGGCTAGTTCAGAGCCGTGAAGCAGCCTGATGTGTGTTTTTGCTTAAACATTCCCACTACAGTTATCATCTCCCACGTTGTGAAAACAGCACATTTTCAACCACTGCAATTATCTCCCACCAGTTATTGAATCTTCAGCTTCACAATGGGCATTACCACATCACATATTAACAGTCTGACTGCTCAGCGCAACATTTGTCCAGAGCACTAGAAACAGCTGAGTTAGTTTCTGTCTCTCGCCGCATTGTATCAAGTTATGATATGCTCTGTTCGATTCAAATGACCTACATTTCATGAGGAAAGTAATGAGGTACAGATATTACCATTTCAACATTGTGCATGTCACATGCTGTATATCCAGCTAAACAGTTCAGCACTCCCACGAGTGATGAAGTGCATACTGCCTTCACAGTAAACCACTTCCAACTAACTCTCAAGCGTGGGTTTATTTTGCATCAGGGGAAACATCCTGAGCCCAGTATCGGCACTCCAGACATTTTTATATGTATGTGTACATATATATATATATATATATGCACATATATAGGACTATGATATATTAGTTTCCTTACATCATCTTAAAACATCTTAATCAAAAAAAACTACCAGCATTTAAACCATGAAGCTGAAGTCTGAGGAATTTGCCAGCTTCTTGTTGAAATATTCCCATTCCACCTTAAATTATGCAGGAACTACTTTAACGCCTTGGGCACTACAGTGTAACGCCGGCACTATTTAAGGTGTCCCGCGAAAATTCAAAGACACTGGCGAATAGGAAGCTGATTTTAGCCTTGTATTAAAACTACAAGTAGAACAGGATGATAGTCTGAAAGTCCTGTCCTGGAAATGTTACTTGCATTAAATAATAATAATAATAATAATAATAATAATAATAATAATAGAGCTATGAATAAACCAATAAGCTTCAGATTAAATGCAATAGGACACTGGAAAGCTTCAGAAATCATCCATTGCAAATATCATATACAGGGTGTGTGTATATATATATATATATGCACTGACTGGTTGGTACATGCACAGCCACTATACTATTCTTAGTGGACACAGTTCAGGAAAACTGGAAACTGTGTTCACTCTCACGTGGCTTTCATGTTCAAACCTGCATTCACAAAATGAAAATAATGTTACTGAAAATAATAAAAACATTCCATTACATCTTATTTTGGTCCACTCATATAATGCCTCAGGCACTACAATGTAATGCCGGCACTATTTAAGGAGTCCCACGAAAATTCAAAGAAGCTGGCGAATACGAAGCTGACTTCAGCCTTGTATTAAAATTACAGGTAAAACAGGATGATATAAATCAGTATCAGTCCTTTTAGAAAACATCACACAGCAAATCAATACCACATTAGTACTGATCATCATCATATTTGTGCTCCCCATAATGATGATATTACATTTTCATACTAATTTATCTCCAACCTCCAACTTAAATACCTTCCGGGGTGTCAATCTTCAGCCGGTACACATGCATGACCACATGGCTAAAGCCTCTACATAGGCCTGTCACGATCATGAAAGTTTATCAGGATTTAATATATAAATCTAAAATCTTAAGGAACATGTACAACATTATTCAGTCATGCATGTGCAAACTTTGCAATCCTACTATAAGCTGATACATATGCATTATTCACATCTAGTAATGGTTACATAATGTGTCATGTGTTTATTTTCCTCTTATCTCTTATTCCCTAATTGGTACACCACTGCCCAGAAAGACTGCTTCTACAAACCTCGTTACTTGGATCAAAGGATCTTCAAGGTATGCATTAGATTATAGAGCATAACAACACCGGTTAGAAGTTGATAGAAGAAGACATGCTCGGAAGACACATTTGCAGTATTCAAACATGTGACATCTTCCACTTCACTTAGTTCATTACAACACAAGACTTTAAAGATGCTGATCTGGAAGTGTTAGTGAGGCTTTGCACGCACATGAAGATGCCAACAAACACTTCAGTCAACGCGCTCCTGCTGCGCTTCTACAAACACACACCCAGGCACACTCTCAATAATGACACTTCCCTCTCCTCGTTAACCGTGTGAATGAGCTCTCAAAGAGTTTGGCCCTACAATTAACACTGGTGTTAATAGCAGTGATGCGATTTGCCAGGCTGGTGAGTCCTAGACACACTTTAACTATCATATTAACAACTGCACAATCATAGTCTGAAATCATGAGCGCAATCTCTCACACTTCAGAATAAAGGAACTGCCAAGAAAGTTGTTCACACAACACTGCGGCCACTCAGCGCACTCTCTTCCATGAGCTGATACAATTTCTTTCAATTATGGTATAGTGTGCTGTTATTAGACACCGGCAGAGATTGATAATGGATGCTAATATACAGTACCAGTCAAAAGTTTAGACGCACCCAACTAAATGGATGTTGTTGGTGATCTTAAAGACTCTACAGACTTTCACTTAACAGTTCCAGTTGATGAGATGTCTGAAACAATACATATTGAACAATACATATAGATATTGATGTATCACAGTACTATATTTTGCCATATCTCCACATGTAATATATATTTTGTTGTACATAAAAACTATTTTTTTTCCTGCACAGTTTGAAACCTCTATTTCCCCTTTCAGTTTCGTGAATATTCATGATGGACAGACCAATAGAATTGGTTCAAAACTGCTAAAATATCAGCCTCCATTGCAGGTTAAGAAAGCTGTTTTATCCTCCTGTAAAGTTCCATATTGGAGGTTTTTAAGGTGGACTGTAATTCCATGAGTGCTATTTTATAATTTGATGTCCTCGCTTTTATTTAAGCCTTAAGATAAAATTAAGGAAACCTTCTATGAGTAGCTATGTCTAAACTTTTGACTGGTACTGTATATGGCCTGTACATTTTAATCTGATTTTGATTTCAATAAGACAGAACTGAGAGTAGCATCAGTTCAGGCTGGCCAGACAGACAAGCCACAATCCAGGCCACAATCCCCTGCCTGTTATCATCTGATCTCAGTCAGCTCGGGTGTACACATATGACTGCTTCAGTCTGCCCACTCTGGCTGCTTCCCCGCAAGCCTCTTTGCAGCCCACCTCCGCCCCAACCTCCTCCCCACCCATATCCGATTTGTTGTCATTGATGCCTGCTCCTGAGTCTTTCTGCTGCTCTTATTTCAGGCCATAATTTAAGCTAACTAGCAAGCAAGGTAGCTAATTAGCTAACTTTGACACTTGGTGTAAAATGCCCAAAAGACTGTGTTATGTAGTCTTTTAAAGACACTTAAACCTTATTTGTGCTTATTCTGAAAGTTCCAGCTATCATAAGCAGATGGACGATGACCTAGATGTAGAACCCCAAGTTCTCCTCCTGATACTCCTGAACTTCTGATGCATGTGCACAACTCAGATTCTGACTAAGACAAACTCTCAGCAGTCTCAGCACCAATTCTGTTGGCCGTTAGAATAGAAGAAAGACAGCCTTACCTGGATAGTGAGTGAGCAATACATACAGAGAATGAGGGTTTGTGGGTAAAAGGGTGCATTGGGGGGTTTCTGAACCAAGTCCATCCCTACTGTAGAGGCATGCTGCATCTCCACCACTCAATCACCTACTGTCTCGCTGGCCAGGGTGCCTGGGTCAAAGACAGGCCGTCCCCTCACACAACCAACCAGTGTGTATTGGTGTTTCAGTGTGTATGTGTATGGGTGGTGTGTGCGTGCGCATGCTTTTTTCAGGACAACTATTTCTGAAAACTAGAGACACCATAAAAAAACTTTTTTTTTTTCAAACAGAAAAGCAAACAGAAAGAGCACAGGGATTAATCTCCAATTTACGTTGAGGACTACACTTATGGATTCTATAGTTTCTTATTTCATACAAAGACATTTTTTCTATATGCGGACCAGCCTTTTTAATGCCGCCATAAATATATGGCTATTGCTGCTGTTGAACCCTTTAACATTATGCTCAACTTTTTGGTAGAGCACATCTTAAGTCACTATATCTTAATAAAGAAGGTGTTGAACTTAACCTGATTGTGCCATCTCTACCAATCGGCAGAGGCAGGTTAGGCTAAAAGAATCCACTAGAGGCCACTGAGTCTTTAAATAGACTTGCCTTTACTGTTCTCATCCAAGCAAGCAACAAGTAAATTACTCTGTTTGTGGTAGAATTTTCCGAAGGGTTTTTTATTTTTTATTTTTTTTAGCATATTATAGTTTCAGAGGTTTTGATGAACAGAATTATGTAACTTCATTCAAAAAAAGCAGGGTAATGAGGGTAAAATAATTTTCAAAAAAGTGTTCCTGGAATGTATAGTTGTTTTATAGTTGCCTTATGTTAAGCTAATGCAATTAAAATGTACTACTTTTACCAAACCTGTATTTTTCTAACTGTATTTTTCCAAACAAGATTTCAGTACCTCCAAAACTAATTTAACATGTTATTGAATGTGGATTTGCATTTAATCTAATCATATATAGTATTTTACTGGTAATACATTAACACATAACCAGGTTTCTTGGCACAATATTGTATATAGGATGTGTATGTGTGTGTGCGCGTGTTTGCATGTGTGAGTATGTAGAAATCTGAGGACACAAAAAAGTGAAAAAAAAAAAAAGAAGGAATTAGGAAGAGATTGTTTATGTGTGTGAGTGTATGAGTGTGTGTGTGTGTGTGTGTGTGTGTGTGAATGTGTGTCTAAGGCTGAGTAAATGTGAGGGAAATGTGAGGGTAATGAGGTGTCTGATGTGTTTTGATCAAAATCTCACAGTTTGCAGACTACAGCTTCCCTTCTTCCCCCGCATCCGTATTCCCTCACATTTAGAGTTTTCATAGCATTTCATTCCTCTTTAAAACATCAGTGCTCCCTCTCTCTCTACCATACTCTCTCCCTCTCTCTATCTATATTCTCTCTCTCTTTACCATTCTCTCTTTCTATTTTTATCATTCTCTCTCTTTACCATTCTTTCTCTTTCTCTCTCTTTACCATTCTTTCTCTTTCTCTCTCTTTCTATCTTTACCATTCTCTCTCGTCTCTCTTTACCACAATCTCTCTCTTTCGACTATTCTCTCTTTACCTCTCTCATTCTCTCCCCTCGATCTCTCTCTATCTTTCTCTCTGAACCATTATCTCTCTTTCTTTACTATTCTCCCTTTCTCTTTCTACTATTCTCTCTCTACCTCTCATTCTCTACCTATCTCTTTCTCTCTCTTTCTCAGTCCCTCTCTTTATTTCTACCATCTCTCTCTCTCTCTCTCTCTTTCTCTATCTGCTTTGATCTTAACTGGAAGTGCCTGTCTCTGTACCCATGTAGACCGGGGTTAAAAGCTTGTACCGAGACCGACCAGCCTGGCCTCTTTACTGAGTAAAGACAAAAAAGCATTTTCAGAAAACTCTCATTTCCACTACTCGTTTAATCTCACAGTTTGTTCAGTCCTCAACCCAAAACCTAACCTAACGGGAAACATGCCCCTGCATGAATGCTGATCTTAAGGCTGGAGCTGTAGAACTGGCTAGATAAGCCTAGTTAGTTACAGCAGTCTTACGGATAGTATAGTATTCCACTGATGTCATGCAACGGCACAAGGCAACTCCACAGCGGGGTGGTGGACTGTAATGAGAAATCAAGGTCATAACTGATCCAGTTTTTATGAAACACTCAAATGAAAAATGCATTTTAATGCATGTTACCAGATACATCTGGGTGCTTTAGGTTTAAGTGAGCTGTTTTATTTGACACATGATGGCATGTTGTTGTAGTGAGAACAGATAAAAGCTGACATCTAAACGCCTGAGATTTCCTGCTGCTTTATTATTGCTGCATCCCAGATCGTATACTAGCACACTAAACAGCATGCTAGAAATGCTGCATATTCCATTAAAAGTGCACTCATTTGTGTAGTAGGTAAAGTACAGGCGCTGTGTGGTTTGGGACGCGGCATTAAATCAGCCTGTGAGACGCATTCATCAGTCCGGCTGCTCCAGTGCCGCTCACTAGCTCAGCATTAAACATCTTCAAGTCAAGTTTAAAGAATTTATTGATTATTTGTTGAACATTTACTGAAGTAAATTATACATTTATTGAGGTAAATTTAATATATTTATTGAGGTATACTAATACATTTATTGAGGTAAATCTATACATTTACTGAAATAAATTCATAAATTTATTAAGGTAAATCTATACATTTATTGAGGAAAATGCACACATTTTTTGAGGTAAGCTGGTATTTGCCAGCTTCTTTTTTGGCATTCTATGTTTGAGGAACCCCTATGTAACTCAAGCGCTATTTAAGGTGGAATGGAAAATTGAAATAAACTTATACATATGTTGCCACTTGTATTAGTTTTTGTAAAATCTTCTAGATTGGAATGCTCTTAATTTTGAATTCTTAATTCAGAAATGCAGGCTATGCTATATGGATTTATGGTACTTAGTTGATGCTCTTATCCAGAGCGACTTACAAAGTTAATGGCATTACAGGTAGGCAGTAGTATGTAGTGTTAGGAGTCTTGCCCAAGGACTCTTATTGGTGTAGCACTGCATAATCACCCAGACCAGGAATCAAACCCCAGCCTCCCACATGGGGTGATAGCTCACTATCACAGTGTTATTCATTGCACTACACCCCCGATCTAACTGATCTTCTCATCATAGTGATTTTCTGAAGCTGGACCCAAAATATTATGTATTTCATATATTTTCATGTTTTGTCGTTCCAGTCAGTTCTACTTTGTCCATCTGCAGGTCCTGCTGAAACAGCCACGAGATGAGCAGTATTACAGCACAATCAGAGTTGTTGCTTGCCCTCCGAAATCTTCTTAATGAGGCAATTGTATACTATCAATAATAATATGATTAATATTATAATGAATATTTGAATTTTCTATAATAGGACGAAAAGCTCAAAGTTTTGTATATTTGTGTTAATGGTCATAGGTATACTGTTATAAGTCTCAAACTATATTATGTTATGAGCATGTAGCAACACCAAGGTCACTATTCATTAATGCCTGTTATGCATTATAACATAGTTATAAAGCAAGTACTACTTATTTTTTTTCCATCACTGAGAGAGAGGACAGAAAAGAAACGGGGAGGGGGTGGTGAGGAGTTTTTCCTTCTTCTCTGCCCCTCGCTAATGTGCTTGAGTCACACAGAGCGGGTCGAGCAAGGAGGAAGAGTGCTCTGGTCAAACCAGCTCTGTTCGGTCATCCGGTCGCACAAAAGAGCGAAGGGCGCTGAATGTGCCCTCTGCGGCCTACCCACTTATCCAGCGAGCACTAACAGAACACTCTCCCCTTTCAGTTAACACAGCTTTATTGACGCGCCTCTCTCTCTCTCTCTCTCTCTCTCTCTCTCTCACTCTCTCTCACTCTCTCTCTCTTCTTTCACATTCTTTGTCTCTTTTTTCTACACTATTTTCCTACTGTTCTTTTCTCTCTTTCCCCATCACTCCCTCTGTTTAAGCCTTTGGTCTCCCAGGTTCCCACTGTCTAAACCATCCTCTCCCTTTCTGTATGTCTGTCTCTCTCTCTCTATCTCTCCCTTCTTTTGGAGTCTTGTGCAGTTCACTCTTGATATGCACATTAATATTCATATATGGTTCTAAACCACACTAACTACAAAAAACACAGACAGACTTCAAGCCAAAATTTGGTAACACTCTCTATGAAGCCCATATTCATAATCCATTATAAATGCACTTTGTATACTCTTTGTAATGTGGAAACAGTGTAAGCATAGTTATAATGTTTCATAAACGTGTTGTAACCCATGTGTCACTATATATTATGATGCCATTTAAATGGATAACAAGCTATAAAGCTTCTCATACTTATAAAATATCACCCTTTAATAATAATAATAATAATAGGTGTCCAGTATGTCACACACTGACAGCCATAGTCTCCAGTCCTATAATCTCCTGCTCCAGTCCATCTTGCACATGTGGATTAGTTCTACCAGCTTGTTCTACCTGACTTGCAGGCTCAAACTGATCAGGCAGAACCGATGCCATTGTAAGAATAGCCGTAGCAGTGTGGGGGCGGAACATGTAGGGGCATGACTGCCCTGGCAGTTGACCATTCAGAACAAAGTAGGTGAACAAACCAATCACTGGGCTCATTGGGAGGCGGGGCTTAAAGACACAGGAGCTCTAACAGAGCGTTTCAGACAAAGGGGGGATGAAGATGGACAGTAGGAGAAAAATATTGTGTTTTGAGAGAGATGAAGCATGTAAATCTATTCTAGTAGACTCTAAATATACAATTATGAGCACTGAGGATGACTTTGAAAGCTACAGGGAAATGAAGCTCCACTCTTGTTTCAGGTCTGGAAAAAAAACCACAGATGTCTCTTTCTGTCTATTCTTCCACTGTGAGAAGATAATTTAGTGCTATGTGTCTGAAAAGATGGGTAGCTGTCAAGAAGCCTTTAGATAAAAGAGATAAAATGGGGGGAAAAAACAGAAGCTGCTGGTGTTCGCAGAACAATGGACTGACCACACCAGGCCTCCAGGCCTCAATATCATTGGATCATGAGATGCACCAAACACTGAAAGTGATCCATCTTATTTTCCACAGCAGCCTCTCCCCCTGCTTACGCTCTCTATATCTCTCCCAATAATAAGGCTTGGTAGAGAGAGACTGAAGGGAGTGGGGGGGGGTGACGGGGCCGGTGGTATATATACGTGCGTGCATGTATGTGAGGGTGCATGTGTGAGTGTCAGCTTGTCCGTGCCGTGCCTTGCCGCTTTGCCCCGGCTGGTTTTAATTGCCGGCGCTGTGGTGCCAGAGTCACCCGGGGAGCCAAGTGGAGCCGGCAGGGGAAAATTGAACAAGCGTCACCCGTCAGGAGTGTTTAGTCTCACAGCCGCTGTCAGCCAGCTCCTGTTTATCCGCTCCGCAATTACCAGCCTCCCCCCGGGGAGCCTGCAGGAAGAGGGGGCTCAGGGTCCCATAAGCATGGGTTGTGGGTGTACAGATTGAGGTGGGCTGGGGGGGGGGTGATGATCAAAACTATCTGTTGGTCATTATGATGAAGTGAAACAGGGGCATTTGGGCCTACTAGCTTCCTCGAGAAACAAAGAAAGCAACACATATGAAGTTTGCAGTGGGGGGGTGTCCAGAACAGTGGCTGGATTATCAGTTAATGGTAGCGAGGGAAAGTAACTCATCTGCATAGATTATAATATGCTGGAAAAGTAAAATCTGGATAGTAAATTGTATGTGAACTTATTAAGGAACATGCAGTGTAAGTGTAAATATCTATTCCACGTCTATGTGCATACTCTCAGAAGGACATGTGCTATAAGTGTAAACTTTAAGGTAGCCTTTGGTCATTCAACATAAGAGTAAGGTTTCAGTTCATGTTTGCATGTGCACAGTCAGAAGGATGTGTAGGGTCACTGTAATGTTTGAGGACCTATAGCATGACTGTAAAGCTGTGTGTGTAAATGTCAAGTTTTACATCCATGTCTATGTGTGCACTCCCAGAATTATGATAGTGTTACTATAACCTTCAAGGTGCAATCTGTGTGTAAAGTTTGTATAGAACTTGTAGTGTAAATGTAAAATGTCTGCATGAATGTAAAGTTCCAGGTTGGGTCTGTAGGCAGGACATGTGCTGTGAGTGTAAGGTGGAGCTTTTATAGGACGTTCTGCTTTAGTTCAACCCTAGTTTGTGCTGTAAGTGTAAACTTTAAGGTAGCCTTTGTACTGGTCATTTAACATAAGAGTAAAGCTTCAGGAGTCACTGTTATGTTTGAGGACTGTCTGTATGTGAAGTGTATGTGTAAAGTTTTAGGTCATGTCCATGCGTACCCTCCTCACAAGGACCTATAGTGTTACTATAACCTTCAAGGTGCGATCTGTGTGTAAAGTTGTCTTCTCACAGTAGAAGAATAGACAGAAAGAGACATCTATGGGTTTTTTCCAGACCTGAAACAAGAGTGGAGCTTCATTTCCCTGTAGCTCTCAAAGGGGGACCCATTATGGTCATTTTCAATGCTCATAATTGTATATTTAGAGTCTACTAGAATAGATTTACATGCTTCATCTCTCTCAAAACACAATATTTTTCTCCTACTGTCTAAACTTTAAGGTGGAGCTTGTATAGGACGTTCCGCTTTAGTTCAACCCTAGTTGTCCTTCATGTTTGCATGTGCACAATCAGAAGGTCATATGGTGTAAACGTAAACCTGCCTGCATAAATGTAAAGTTTAAGGACATGTCCATGTGTACATGCTCAGTAGGACATGTTGCGTTACTTTAAGTAACTTTAAGGTGCCATTAGTGTGGAATTTGAAGGCCATTCAGCATGCATAAGGTAACTATTACGTTTAAGGTACTGTGTGAAGCGTACAGTATCAGTCAAAAGCTTAGACCTGGCTACTCATAGAGAGTTTCCCTTATTTTTAGTTTATTGCTCTACTTTATAGTAAAAGTGTTACTGTAAACTTTACAGTGATATTTGTGTAAACATTTATTCAGAACCAGTAGATTAATGTTCTAGGTCGAATCTATGTGTGGTCACTCAAAAGGACTGTGCACTACAGGTGTAAAGATTTAGGATGTCTCTGTGTGTGCAGTCGTTGCATGTCTGACGTAACTGTAAAGTTTACCCAGGTAAGTGTGATAAAGTGTGTAAAGTATGATGAATGTAATGCTGGTTTCTGTGACTGGATGGTTGTGCAGGGTCCAGGTCTCTGACCTGACCCCTGGCTCAGTGGGACAGTAGGTCAGAGGTGATGAGCAGCACGGCGGAGTGCCCCACATGCACATGCACGCACAAACACTTACACACTTTCACACAAAAGGGGCAACTCTGCCTGAATTAACACTAACACACACTCATAGGATCCTCCCACTTCACTCACCTACTTTCCAGGAGTGTCTCACCTTATATCTACCTGTCCGTCAAATTCCATACTTACGGAAAAATGTATTGTAGCTTCTGGATATGTGTGCAAAAAACTCCCTTCCTGCAACTCACAGTCCACTTCCCTACCCAGCTCTACACTAGAGCAAAAGTACACTCCTGGAAAGCTCATTCCATTCCCCTCTCTCTCTTTCTGCCTTGAGGACTGATGGAATGATGGGTTGAGGCCAAGAAGTGGACAGATTGTGGGCCCTAACACTTACATTGCACATCTACCCGGATGGACTTGATGGCAGCCACCCCGACCCCATTCTCAGCCTTGCAGTAGTAGCGGCCTCCCTGCACCCTCTGGATGTTGGCAATCCGAAGAGTTTCATTGAAGATGGGTGTATCCTGGAACTTGTCTGATGCACTCCCTGCTGTCTTAGTCCACCGCACCTGCAAGTGGAGAAAACAGAAGTTGCAGTCAAGTTAATACCAACCTTGTGCACTGGTACTGCCATGTGTATGAATGTAGGCAATACTAAAGCCACAAGGTGGCGGGAGATTCATGGTATAGGGCATCTTTGCTGTCTGGACACCTTGAAATCATTGGGGTGCTTCAAAACATTTTACAAGGGAATGTAAGCCACACAAGCAAAGCTATTTCAGAGTACTTAACATGACCTTTTGTACAATGCTAAACCATTATTCGCTATTAGCATTATTAGACTACCCTAACTTCCTAACCTCATACCTCCTGTGCAAAACTAAGGACGCAACCTGCACAAACTGAAGGCCATGGCTGATCAACTGCATTGGGTGGTGACTATTGCATAAATGTGTTTTTTGGCCAAAGCATGTCTTTGAGATTGGGTCGAGTGTGTGATTCGGGCTACCACAAGCCCCAAGATCTAGTATACAATGACCTTAACATAATAACCAGGGTGGCCTGAAAGTAATCAATGCGGTCCAATTCAGTCTCCATCCAAGCCAGCCTTCTAGGTTCATGGTGAAATGTCACAGTCCCTCTGATGCTTTAAATCTCTTCAGAATTATTGTTTCAGTCACATCTTTAACTACATAAAAGTGCAGCAAGCAGCACAAAAGAAAAGCCTCGGTAATCCCTCCCCACCACTCCCTAACCCCAACCTCTAGCCATGATTAAAGCTCCCCCTGTCATAGCCAGGGTCACCCCTGAACGAGGAGGCTCACGGGTGCGCAGGCAGCTTTTGGAGTTTGGCAGTGCCGGGACAGCGCGAAGGTTAGGACGTACACGCATAGGATTATGGGATTAGATAACCTGTACAAACGAGAGGCTTTGTGTTTATTCAGGCTTGTTTGCTCGTGGATTTGGGACACAGCTGTTCTCCATTGATCAGATAGAGAAGGTGAGAAATTAACAGAGAGAAAGCGAGAGAGTAAGTGAGAGAGCCAGCGAGCGAGCAAGCGTGCAACAAAGAGAGAGCGAGAGAGAGAGAGAGGGAGAGAGGACACCCACTGTGGAGAGAAAGTTTAGTTAGAAAGGGGCGCTCGCTTGGAGATGCCACTGCTTTCATGGGCAAATTTTTCAAAGGACAGGAAAAGTGCAGTGTTGCAGAAAAGGGGCACCAACGGTGGCACACATTCAGTTTGAACTGGGGGGAGAAAAAAAAAAAGTTATTCGAGGAAACCAGTCGGACATCCTCAGCTTCGCGAGACGTTCTTCATTAGACATTGCCAGCAAATGCACTGCATCAGCTAGGTTGGAGCGTGATGATGGCAACCACTTATGAACATTCTCTAATCAATCTTTCCAAACTATCCTCCAGGTTGCTTTCGTTGCCTGCTCCGTGCTTGGCTGTGACTGTGACAGAGTGCGCCCATTTTGTTTTGGATACCTTGCAGAAGGCTAGACTACTGTTCATCATCCTGTTGATTTGCCAGGACGTTCAGCGCCAGCGGTAGCTGATATCAGACAGATGGCCGTGGATAGGCTATCATTAAAGCGTATAGTTGGAAGCCGGCGCTAGCCAAGAAATCAGAAGTCACAGCACTACGAGGAGCGGCACAGGTCCCTACACAGCAGTGTCTAAGGCGGAGGGAAATGAGAAGAGAGGGGGAGACTGATGCGGAAAGACAGAAGGAGACAGTGGCGCTAGAGAGAACAGGCTGAAACAGATGACGAGATGAGAAAACGCTGTCCTTCCTGACGTCGGCTTCTGCTGCACATCACGCTGTTTCTATGCCATCCTTGTTTTCCTAGAGATCCCGAAAGACAACGTGTCTTCTCTTTTCTCATCCTCCTTTTGCTGCCTACTCACACTCAGGACACAATCCTCTTGTCTCCAGCTGGCTCTGCTAGTGACTTTCATGCTAGGCTCACAGGTGCTCCCGTGCTCCCATAGAATGACCTCCCAAAGATCAAATCTGGCCTAAACACATTGATTTGTAGGCTTTTGCAACAGTCGCTTTTGTAGTCAATGACACTGTGATACTTTCTGCAGCTTTGAAGCATGGCGGAGGGAGCATCATGGTATGGAGCTACTTCACTGTCTGGACAGCAGTCATTGAGGTGCACTAAAACTTTTACCAGGGAACGTAAGGTGTGCAGTCCCTAAACCTTTTTGCCTTAAACTAAAGCTCAATTCCACAATGCTAAACCAGTGGCTATTAGCATTATTAGCTACACTAACCTCATACCTCCAGTGTAAAACTAAAGAAGCAACCAGCGAAAACCAAATGCCATGGCTAATCAGCTACATTCAGTGGTGACTGTTGTGTAAATGTGATTTTTGGTCAAGCATGTCTTTAAGAGTGTGTCAAATGTCAAATGATTCAGGCTAAGACAAGATTTAGGGGACAGTGATCTTAACATAATAACCAGGATGCCCTGAAAATAATCAATGTAATCTAATTCAGTCTTCAATGTCACATTCCCACTGATTCTCTTTAGAACTTTTGCTTCTGTCACATCTCCTAAAAATCAAATCTGGGCTAAACACATGGATTTGTAGTTCTTTGCAACAGTTGCTGTTGTTGTCAATTACATGGTGATACTTTCTGCAGCTGTGAAGCATGGTGGAGGGAGCTTCATGGTATGGGGCTACTTTGCTGTCTAGACAGCCATCGTTGAGGTGCATCAAAACATTTCCCCAGGGAATGTAAGGGTTGCAGTCCCCTAACGTAAGCTCCATTTTCCAGAATTTTACAAACCATCAATTTACAAGTCATAGAGTTCATATGGCAAAAGCCTAATTAAGAACATTAGTAGTGATATATTTTTTTTTTTTATCAGAATGTCATACAACGTCAGAAACCACACAAGCAAACCTGTTTCAGAATACTCAACATGACTTGGGTCATTTACACTGCACATGCTAAACCAGTGGCTATTAGCATTATTAGCTACACTAACCTCATACCTCCAGTGCAAAACTAAAGAAGCAACCAGCAGAAACCAAATGCCATGGCTAATCAGCTACATTCAGTGGTGACCATTGTGTAAATGTGATTTTTGGCCAAAGCATGTTTTTGAGATTGTGTCAGGTGTGTGACTCAGGCCAAGACAAGATCTAGGGGACAGTGACCTTAACATAATAACCAGGATGGCCTGAAAGTAATCAGTGCAATCTAATTCAGTCCTCATCCAATCCAACAATCTAGATTCATGGTGAAATGTCACATTCTCCCCTCATGCTTTAAATCTCTTTACAACTATTGTTTCAGTCACAGCTCCCAAAGATCAAATCTGGGCTAAACATATGAATTTGTAGCCCTTTGCAACAGTCGCTGTTGTAGTCAATTATACGGTGATAGTTTCCAACAATAACGAATGAACAGATTGATTTTACAGCATTGCAAATTAGCCAACAGTGGATGTTCTCTTGCTTGTAGATCTTATCATTTAAATGGGACCGTCTTGAGATGGTAGCTACTGGTTATGTCTGACATGGATCACTGACACTGAAAGCAGCAATCAGTAACATAAAACAAGAGAGGGAACGAGAGAAGCTAGACAAGCCTGGAAGAAGCTCAACCAGAGATAAATAAAAGCTAATATTCTGTCATCGGAAGTGTGTAGAAACTGCATTTTCAAATGGTTTCCAACCAAATGCTGGTCTTAAGTATATGTGTGCTTTGATTTCCTGACTTGGACTTATGTTCTGCTTGGTAAGATAGGCTCAAAGCTTGAATTTACTTTAGCCTTAATTCTATTAGCCTCAAGATTGGCTTGTTGGACCTTGGTGGTTAGCTCCTCTTAGTAGTTTCAGGTTAGCCTGACAATTTGAGAAGGTAATTCCCATAGAAATCAGTGTGCTTGTGTTTTTTGGCATACTTCGTCTGACAGAGTTTTAATTTGCAGTTGGTTGTCACATTGCAATGTATCTTTATTCATTAGTTGTCCTGACAATCAAAAGTAAAGTTGCACAAGTAGTTGCACCCAGAAGGAATCAACAGACAGAAATGAAACTTGTAAATGATTCAAATTTTATGCTCAGCCTCACATGTGATGTAAGCAAGCACGGGCCTTATCGCTCTACCTGACTAACCCAAGGGTCACAACTGCGGACAGTCAGCAACCAGTAATGCCCTCCATGAGTCATCATATCGAAGCCAGCACCATTGGCAGACGGCTGAACGACGCAAGGCTACATGCACACAGAACGTTACGACGACTGCCCTTAACGCCACATCAGTGTCACCATAGACTGCAATGGTGTCGTGCTGGCAGTGGGTCATCTCCAGTGACGAGTCCCGCTTTTGTCTTGGTGTAGACGACCAATGAATCCGTAGGTGGAGGCACCGTGGTCAGTGCCAAGATGAACGGTTTGTTGTCACGCGTCACACGTCCAGAAGGCCTGGTGTCACTCTACCTCCACCCCTACCGCAGGACACCTTAAGGAACCTCTACAACTACATACCCAGACTTATGCATGTTGTGTTAGCAAACATGGTGGCCTGACGCCATACTGAGAGACACTACTTCTGTATATGTAGCTCAATAAATATTGCCCATGTCAGTCTAAATTTATCATCATGTATTGTTCCTGGTAACCTTTATCTTCCTCCCCAATGGCACTGCAGTCAGACACTTCCTTCTGGGTACAACTATTTATTGATGATGAGTGTATGACCCAAAAAGTCACAAGTATAGCAACATTTCAAATTAAAGGTCTGAAAGCTGAAAGCATATCCATGGGCAAATTTTGCTATTCCATTAGTACAATTATGTTTTAGATCACTGAAAACTAATTATCAAAACTTATTAAAACTAATAACATGTGACGTGATGGTTTAATTATGATGTTACAGAACGCACGGCAACTAAATCAGCAGCACTGCTGTGTCTGATCCACTCGTCCTGCTAGCATGATGATGATGCCCTTTTATCAATCTACTTGTACCAGTGGTTGGTATAGTGTAGATAGTAACAACTCAGCCTCTCAGGCTGTAAGCTTGGAATTCGATCCACTACCTGGGCTAGCACCCTACACTATATCAATACAAGACCTTGGGGAATAGCCTCTTAACGCTACCTTCCCCTACCTGAGTAAGAAGTGATCAAATTATAAGTCGTTCTGGTTAAGACCGTCTGCCAAATACCGTAAATGTAAATGTACACACACTAACACACCACATCAGTGTAACTGCAGTGCTGAGAATGATCCACCACCCAAATAGCACCTACTCTGTGGTGGTTCTTTGGGGTCCTGGACAGGGTAAAAGTGGGATAGCAAAAATGTAGAGTAGTACAAAATCATAAATGTTTACTATTGATCATTGACAAACTAATATCTGCACTTTTTCCCTCAATTAACTGATTTAAATATAACAAGATATTCATCATTAGTTGGATGCCTTGCCATCATTACCAAGCTGTGTTTTGTTGACTGTCCCTGACCTGCCAACTGAAGAACAGATTTCAAGACCAACTGTGCAAATCACAATTTCTGCAAATGTGTGCCTGTTTACTGCGAGTGGTAGTTCCTGCATGGTGCCTGGATAAACTGACTGTACTCATGTACCAAAAGGACACAAAGAATCAATGTATGACACAAAGTGTGAGAGCACCCTTAGTGTCTAGTTTACTGTCTGCTGACAGGAGTCCAAAAGTCAAGACAGAACAGCATGGCACAACAGCAGGATCTGTCCACATTTAGGAATGATGTCCGATCAGCAGAACAAATGCCAAACCAACAGGAATTCCGAACCCTTTTGACCTTTACAGCTGTGCGATAACACTTGAGTTTCTCTTCCGCTTGACAGCAGACCATCCCTGGACACACATCAGTCTGAACATCAGATGCTGGAACGTCATGTGTTTCCTGAGCTCAAAACGTGCCATCATCTTATTTTGCACTTAAGAAAAAAACGACTGGACTGTGTCAGAATCCATTAGGACTAGGACGCAGTGCAGTAGTAAGTAGTAAAACACAGTGAATACTGTTATTGCAAGAAGGCATTAATGTTTCCTGATCTTCCCCTTATTTGATTTACAAGGGAATCCAATTACACTGGATATTAATCAATATTAAATGGTCATTTAAAAGCAGTAGGTGTGTGCACAGGCATTTTGAGGGATTACGAGCATAACACAACCTGAACATCACTGTAACCTAATACCTAACCGAGAAACACATGAAGATCAGATAAATATTAACCGATACTCAGAATTAAAGTATTGGATCAGGTTTGGAGCGCTACATATCCAGATCAGGACATCCCTAGTTAATGTAGGACTCCAATAAATGTTCAACTACCATCTTAGCAACTTGCGTAATGCTACATTAAGTGCATGAAACTACAACACCACTATGTGCACTATGTAATTGCTATCCATCTCTAGGTTATAACTAAATATAAGATCACAGAAGCCCAGGAGATACTTAATTTAAGTATACTTCCTTGCCCTCATGATTAATGTACTGAATGTGTGCTAGTTTCATTTACCAACTTTCATTTACTTAGTATGTTAAATACTAAATGCTAAATACACTCAATAGTTGCACCCAGAAGGAATCAGCCGACAGGCATGAAACTTGGTGGGTAGGTTTGACATCATGAAACATGTGAATGATTCAAGTTTCACGGTCATCTGCGCATGCGACGAAAGCAAGGACAGGCCTTAAAACTGTACCTGACTGACCCAACAACCATGATGCACTCCATGAGTCATCCTGTTGGTGCCAGCACCATTGGCAGACGGCTGCACAACTCGTGGCTACATGCATGTAGACCGTTACGATGACTGCCCTTAACACCACGTCAACGTCCCCAAAGATGTGGCAACGGTGTCGTGCGAGACCGACATGGAGTCTTCAGTGACGAGTCCAGCCATCGTCACAAATCATACATCCAGAGGGCCTGGTGTCACTCCACCTCCACCCATTTGGCATGTCGCGTTAGCAAACATGGCGGCCGGATACCATACTGAGAGATACTACTTCTGTATGTGTGGCTCAATAAATATTACCCATATCAGTCTAAATGTATCATCATTTATTGTTCCTGGTAACCTTTATCTTCCTTCCCAATAGCACTGCAATCCCACACTTCCTTCTGGGTGCAACTATTTTTTGAGTGGATTTGAATTTGGATAGGAAGGTAAAAACTAGGATCAGGACACCCCAAGTTGTTCTCAGTACTGTGTGTGATTCAAAGCATACTATGGTTTGGCAAAACTGCGCAATACACAATCAAACCAATAGAGATATCTTGTACTGAACTGAGAGGGAGAGATAGAGAGGGAGCGAGAGAGAAAGAGAGATAAACAGAGAGAGAGCGACAAGAGGTTTGGTCACAGTGTGAAACTGCCTGCAGAGATGTAAAATCGCGGTGCCTTTGTTGAATCAAAATGCTTACTCATAAAAACTCCCGACGGGAAGCTTAAAATAAATGCACTCCGGCAATAACCCGCTTTCATTATCCATGTGAAGCCGAAGAAAGAGCGACTCGCAGATTAAAGCGGACTTGACAGGTGTTAAGTAATAAATGTCTCCTTGTGGATGCTCAACTTGAATTTGTGTCACTTGCAGAAAAGTTAATTTATAAGAGCAATTACGGAATGGGCGACAGAAGGGTCGGAAGAGGAAGACAGAAGCCGAAGGAGGCCGAGGGGCTGAGTGTGGTGTGGACGGAAGCGGTTAGTGTGAATAACGAGCAGGAAAAACTAAGAGGAGGAAGGAGAAAAAAAAAGGACAAGAAACGGTGGGATTATTGAAGCGGTGTCAGGTTTTGCTGCCTCATTCCTCTTTCCCTGTTTGTCCTGTACTCGTGTTATTCGATGCTTCATCTGAATCAGGTTACATGCATTCGAACAGCATTGCTGAGCAGTTAATCCTTAAACATAATAGACAAATGGATGTTCTGTTGAAAATTACAGTTGCAGGAAAATGACTTTAAACTAAAGTCAGGGTGGGCAGAATCAGGATCCACATGGATGTTCCATAAAGGAATATACACTCATCGTCAAAAGAATAGCTGCACCCAGAAGGAACTGTGGGATTGCAGTACTATTAGGAAGGAAGATAAAGGTTACCTTCGACAATAAATGATGATAAGTTTAGACTGATATGGGCAATATTTATCGAGCTACACATACAGAAGTAGTGTCTCTCAGTATGTTTTAATGCAACATGACGTCTCGGCTTATAGAGGTTGTAGAGGTTCCTAATGGTGTCCTGTGATAATCCATCCCATTCAGTTTGAATATTCTCACGCAGTTGCTGCAGATTGTGTTGTAGGGGTGGAGGTAGAGTGACACCAGGCCTTCTGGACGTGTGACGTGTGAACAAGCCGTTTATCTTGGCGCTGACCACGGTGGCTCCACACATGGATTCGTTGGTCGTCTACACCAAGACAAAAGCGGGACTTGTCACTGAAGAGGTGTGCACATGCCCTGTTTTTGTAGGGTAAGGTGGCGCCACAGGCTTTTTGACAACTACACCTCCTTTCAGACCCATAGCATTGAGATGGGATGGACAGAACTTCCTGCGGATGTTTTTAGATCTAAAGTAAGACTTGATTTTCTCCTCTCCCTCAAAGATGAAAGCTGTTTGGTGGTTTACTTGGTCTGGTATGGTTGTTGGGAGGCCCAATTTCTTCCATTTGACTTCCCCGTCGTCTATGCAAGGGGATTATCTCCTCAGAAATGTTGTATTTGATGGCCAATTAGACTGGAAATTTAAGAAATTAACAGTGGTCTCTGACTTTTGCACAGTACTGTTCTTCTTAACTTCCTTAAGTTCTTCTTTTTCCTTGTGCCACATAATGACCTGTTTGCAACATCTACAGTTAAAAGCTACAAATCCTCAAACTCAACCATTTCTTATGAAAAATAATAAGCACTGAAAATGAGAAACAGATCTGCAGAAGGATAAGAATTACGGAAAAATTGCCAGAGCAAACTAGAAAAATAGAAAAATGAATAATTCTGCCTCATAGAAAGCTCTCACTCAGCCACTAAATTAAAAGAATAGTGTTTATCTGATTAGGACCCTCAAATATTTAATGACATATTTTGAGGCTGTTTTGTGAGAATGGCCCAATAAGAGCTAGGGAAGACAAAAGAAGGATGGATAAAGCAACAAAGGAAAGAGGCCTGAGTTCAGAGTTGAGAGATAGAAGAGCCCAGTACGTCAGCGGGAGAATTAAGAGAGAAAAGGGAAAAAGGTTGGGAAAGAGGATGAAGGGATATGTGTCCACATTCTTTCAGAAGCCAGTAGGGAGAAGTGCTCTCTCTCCCACAAACTAATGAAGGCCACTGAGACTGGGAAGACTGACTTTGAACAATGGACTTACACACACCACCTCTTGGATTATTAAAGGAGTTCTGAAGATGAACTAGAACCCTATTGTGGTGCCATACTTGCCCAACAATTAGATAAGCTTACTGACATGTATTACATAGTGTTGCAGTACATTAGAGCTGAGCACTTGGCAAATGAAGGAACTATTAGACATGTCAGGCGAGATGACTTCAGGCAATGCTGATTGTCGCATATAGTAAAGCCCATGACCAGGAGGAGATAGAATTACCCTATATAAGCACTGATGCGGGATCAGATTGTCGATCAGAAACGGCAAAAGCTAAAACAGGACAGTGGCGATGATGTCAGTGCTGACTGCAGCATGGATAGAATCCGAGCAGAATTGATCTTCAGCCATCTGATCAAGGTATAGATGAAATGGAGACTGGAAATCGTAGAAGAGAGACTCAGGTTTCCTCTGCCGAGAAGATGAATCAACGTCCCCCGCAATGTATTGCTGCAATCTCCTTCCAATTCTATATCCAGGAAGTGTTGGCCAGAAAAATGGACCATCAGTTCATTAGCTCATATTCATATTTATGGGTTTTGCTTCACGACTGATAAACAATCGAAAGTACATGCCCTGGGCATTGAAAGGACATTTCTTCCAAATTTCCTCTGATTGACCACACCAGAAACGCAGAGAACTGACATGCTAATGAAGCTAACTGATTGACGGTCACCTTCAACTCAGCTGTCAACTCCGTAGTCCGTCCTTGTTCTTAGACGTAAAAAAAACAAAAAAAACACAACTGCTTTTTTAGGGGTGTACATGAAAATGAACACACTTGCAAAATTAATGGTAGAATTGAAAAAAGGAAAGGAAAAACAGAGAAGTCATTAGGGAAAAATGGAATTTGGTGGGAATAGGAAGCCATTTTGAAAGGAAGTCTATGGACAAACATGCTTTTATTCATAGCTGGAACAGTCAAATGCACTCAACTGGCCAAACTCAGGTACATTAGCAAAGAAGTCTTTGTGTCTTGCTCATTTTGACTGAGTTCAGCGTATATGACGTAATAGAATTCAACCCTTGGAAAGAGTGTACGCTGCCACGCTGCAGTCTTTCCAGAGAGGTATTTCATAGATGTCCCCATAACACAGTTTGCATTGTGTGTGGTTGCTCAAATTGAGCTTTTATTGAGTAGCAAAAGTTGTGGTTCATTAAGGTGGGAAATGCAAGAAATTGACTGAAGGCTGACTCCCAATGAAATAGTCTGTGAAACTTCATCCGCTATGAGAAGAAGCTAGGGTCAGCTTCCTAGCTATAAGCAAATCCAATAATAACTAAATCACCACTAACACTTAAATCTGAATTATCAGTTACACAAAAGACAGCTAAACTGCCAAGGAGGTACTATTACTAGCTGCTAAAAAAGTTGTATGCCTCAATACTTCTGTTTGCTATTATTTGTTGTGTTGTGTAGAAGGACGTCTGGATGAGAAAGTAGTTGCTTCTGTGTGTTGAGGTAGCCGAGTGTGCACTTAAGTATGTCTTTGTTAACAGCAAATATACACTCATCATCAAAAGAACAGCTGCACAAATAGTTGTACCCAGAGAGAATCAACCAACACGAATGAAACGTGGTTGATAGGTTTTAGATTGTGAGACATGCGAATAATTCAAGTTTGACTTTTGGCTGCACATGTGACGTAAGCAAAGACGGGCCTTATCGCTGTACCTGGCTGAGCCAATAGCTACAATTGTGGACATTCAGCCAGCAGCGATGACCTTCATGAGTCATGATGGAAGATAGCCGCACGAAGGCCTGGTGTCACTACACCGCCACCCCTACCGCAAAATCTGCAGGAACTGTGTGAGAATATTCAAGCTGCATGGGATGGATTATCACAGGACACCATTAGGAACCTCCACAACTACATACTCAGACTTATGCATGTTGTGTTAACAAACATGGTGGCCAATGCCATACTGAGAGATACTACTTCTGTAGATATTACTCATATCAGTCAAAATTTATCATCATTTATTGTTCCTGGTAAACTTTATCTTCCTTCCCAATAGCACTGCAAGCCCATACTTCCTTCTGGGTGCTGCTATTCTTTTGACAGTGAGTGTATATATGTTTTTGAATCTTTACTTTATAAATTCCACAGTGCCCTTTGCAAGACAGCTGACTTTGCCTGCAGCAAGCGGCAAACATTTGTGAAACTCTACTTCTAAAACCTGTTTATATTAAAACATCTATTTTTTTCCCCATCAGATTCCATTAGGATTCAATTTTGAAGACATATATGTTTGTTCATAGTGTAGCATTAATTAAGGCATCCTTTGGAAAGAGGCATAAGCCTATTGCAGTGTGTGAAAAGAGTGAAAAGCTTGACATCTCTTGAGTGGTGGAGTGTCTGCGTTATTGCATTGAGATGCTGCTCACACAGTGGATCTCCTGAAAAACACCAGCCACTGGAGGACCCACAGGCACACAAGAAGGTGGTGCGCCAGACTTGCAGAAGTTTTCTCTTTCCTTTTCCCTCTCGCGTCCTTTATCTCATTTGACTCCTAAATGTCTCCTCTCCCTCGACACGTACTCTTTTTCCTTCCCTCACTTTCTCTGCTCATTCTCTCTTTCTTTCTCTCTCTCTCTTTCTCTTTGGGGTCACTGCATGACCTTGTTTGTGTCTTAGCTGAGCGGTGGCTGGCGTTTCTTAGGGCTGCTATGCCACCTGATCTTACTTGCATTCAGTTCTGTATTGATCCCTCACTCCCCACACCATCCCGCCCCAACTTGCACTTTCCCAAGGACAGAAACCTAACCCACACCATCCTTTCTTTTCCTCCCCATCTTCGTCCTCCTTGTTTCAAGCTCGTCCACCCCTCCCTCCATCCTTCTCGTCTCTTCCCTAATTCTTCCCTCCCTTTCACCCTCTCCCTATACCTCCCCCCTCTTTTCCACCCTGCACCGGTCCCAAGGTTGCAATGACCAGCAGTATGAATTAATAATGTAGAGAGCAAGGATCCCTTTCACAAAAGCCATTTAGGCTGCTATTGTGTTACTAAAGGCTGTGCGTTTAGCTGGCTGAGTCAATGTGGCAGAAATGCTATAGGATAGACAGAAGCAGCCCATTCCACAACCTTAACTAAAAGCTCTGCCCCGGAGCTATACATGCACAATGCAGCTCAGGTCCTCCAAATGACCTCAAACCTCCCTCTCTCTGCTGCTCTCGTTACCTGAAACGTTCAGGTCATTTTACTCTCTCAAAACACTTTACTCCTCCGCAGCAATATTCTTGAACATGAAACACAGGCTTCTGAAAGCACTCGCTTTATTCTGCTTAAAACAAGGTCTAATAAGCTCAGTCATGTACCTAATAGTGTGTAATACCTCCACAAGCATGAATAACACCTGTGATTGGAATTGGCATGGACTGGACAAGTTTCTGGATGTAGGCCAAATCAATGTTCAGACACTCTTGCATCAAAGAATTGTTGCCACAATTGGGCCAGATTTGGTGGATGCCTTCCCTGGCATAATTCCGAGGAGAATTTCCTGTAGACTGGGATTTTAGCCACTGCTGGTCGACCGTACGCTTACATACACCTGCAAATTCAGCTACTTCCTTCACACTATGGTCTTTGGCACGCCCAACTGCAGTCACTCCGTTTAGCCAATCATTAACATCTGCTTTGGACCCAGTTTCCACATATGGAACGACACATTCATTGCACTATAGCACCTCTTCTCAATCTATTCAATCTATGAATCCTGTTGCACAACCAACAGGTATTTATAACCCTGTCATCCTCATGCAATGCCATCTGCAGGAGCCTGAAGTTACTACCACCTTAAACTTATAAGGTGAGCTTATATTATCTATGTCCTGCTTTGGTAATATGAACCCAGCCCTGTTATTTGCTTGGAGCTTTCAGGCTTCAGGCAGTTTAAACACTAACCATCTTGCTGACTGCTTTAGAATTTGTTACAATAGTTGTGACACTGCCTGGCGCACCTGTTCTTAGCAGTTATGGGTTGAAGTGTGAGCGTGCAGGGAAAGAGGATTCCGAAGTTCCGTTCTTGGACAACAAAGGCCGTCCTAGATTAAATTATAAAACCCCAGAGCGTTCCTCAATATGTGGAACATTTAGTGCTCCTTTCTTCAGCAAGTAAAAATAGCAAGCCCTGAACCGGAGGACCCTCTGTCTGGTTTCATCATGGAATACTAACACTACACGACACTTTATCAGCCATATGCGCACACCACTACTCCAGTACATGCAACTCTTCAGCTGCTAGTTACATAAACTGTGCCACAAGTTGGAGAATCAAGCTCCTCGGTAATTGTTCCAGATCACTGACTACAAACTCTCATTGGTATACAAGAACTGAATGAATTTTGGTTTTGGTTTATTTTTAATAAACGCTGCGATACAAGGTCATGCCAGATAGCACACACCAGCGTAAACAGAATCTCTTTAAGAATTCATGAGCGATGTCTAGAAATATCCTATCATGAGCCTGGATGTCTGCTGTCATTTGTAGGCTCTCATAATAGCAACAACTAAAAAAGTTTCAGATCTTTGTTTCGTTGGTGTTCCCCTTAACAATATGCCTTGCCAACAGTGCATAATGCACTAATAATACTATGGATTATATGTCATCGCACGTTCACTGATATTGTCCATATTTCTGGGTCATATTTAGCATCCTCCACCGGAATGCAGAGGGGATCCTGGGGGTACATGCTGCCACTGAGGCAGCCGGCACAGTCTCGCATAAAAGACTTTCCTCTCTACATTCTAAAATTCCCAGAAGTACTCTGCAGGAGGACCCCAAAGACAGGGTCATCTCTTATTTTCCATGCAACCAACGACTGCTGGAGAGGCATATGCAGTCCTCCTTCCAAAGCCATATTCCTGTCGGATTCATTCTATGCAGTTGTGCTATAACTTAAGTCATAATGGCTGAATACCATTTCTTGGGCTACGGAACTCACTACGGGCAGTAATCAACGTTCCACTGGTGGGGAATGCATGATGAATGCATATCTGCGGCATCATCCCTTGTAAAATCTGATTACGTATGCTGGCTGCTTTCCTCGCAGAGCACTGTGGCACTGGAACTTTGCTCCATCTACCATGCCCTCTAGCCTCTCTTAACAGTGGGCTTGGGAGTATTAGCACCATGCATGCCCAGATTAACTAGCATTTAACAGATGCAGTCTAACTCATGGTATGGACCTAATACATTCCACCGTAAGTTTAAGTTTCCTCTGAGAACTCTGAAGGTGACAGTATTTTGCAGTTCATCTTTATAGACTAAATTTAACCACAAAAAAAATTGAATCTCCAGTTAACCTGTAATGATTTCAAGTAATATTTATTTGAATAAATATTTTGAAAACAAATCACAAGTCCAAATTTTTTTTGTCATCAACAAATATACAATATGGTGCAATATGTATAGTTTTACAAGTCTGTTTTACAGGTAATACTCTGGGTGAAAACTGCCTGAACCCGGAGCTCCTTCAGTAATAGCAGTACTGTTAATAGTACTGTGCCACCAGTGATCTCATGACAGCAAAATCCATTACTAGACACTGATGTGCACCGTGTTGTCATTGTTACTGAGCATGGCACCCGTGGCCTAATGCTGCTAAGCTGTACATCAAGGTTATGAAGTTTCAAATTACACAGATAATTTATCTCATAGGTTGTTTTACTTTCAAACCCTTATACCCCAGGGAAACCTAAAGTGTTGGTGTTTGGTGTTTTTTCGTTGGTAATTGGTGTTTTTTACTTCTAATAAAATTAATCTAAATGTACAAAGTACAAAGTTTACAAAGCACAAAGTCTTAAAGCTTACCTTACCAAAGTATATATATACTTTATATATTTCACAAACTGTGCAGTCCTAATCTTGGGTAAGGCTTCTGTAAGCATTTCCTAACCAATCACAAGCCCACACGAAACTTTTAGAGTCTTAGCAACGACTTTCAGAAACGTATTCATCCATTAATCCGTTCCTTCATTCACACATTGCTTCATTAGTTCATCTGTTTGTCAGTACGTCTGTATACCGGTCTCTTCGTCCATTCATTCACGCATTGCTTCATCCATCCATTTGTTTGTGCATCCTTCCACATACCTGTCTGCACATCTTTCGGTCCGTTCATTCCCGCAACACTTTGTCCGTCTGTTTGTCTGTGACTTTTTTTTCCAGTTAGCACCAATGATATTAGTTCTGAACACATGGCTGAGCAGGCTAGGAGTGTTAGACATAGAGCTGTCAATCAAGCTGCTCGTTAGCCACGCCTATACAGTTCTCACATATGTCTGATTAGCCGTGTTTTCATGGCTAGTTCTTGAGGAAGAAACTCCCGCTCCAACTGTCCACCAGCACAGATTTGCAGCAGCCTTGCCAAGCTCAACATCTGTTTTATTAAAAATGGGTTACCAAACAGGGGCTTTTCCCAGGGTCACAAGACTTCCAGGCATTCAGGCAGCACGGGGTTGACCTAAACAAGCTAAAAGGCTGCAAGAGCGATGTGTTTTCCCTGCTAACTCACTGAGCCACAGCTTCAGTGCGAACAGCTGTCGGATCACCCCTTCTGCCTCCAAATTTCCTGAGTTTAGCCCTGGCCAAATCTCTCTCACTGATACAAAAAAAAAAGCGCTGAGTTATCCGAAACCCAAAAGGCACCACTCTGCAAGGCTCTGATCTACCGCCTGGACATAGAGATTCAGGGCTGCTGCTTTTTTGTCCGTGACGGCCCAACCGAAAATATCTACCATCTTCCTCCGAATGTTCTGCCACTGCTCATTTAGAGGCATTTTGGAGGCATGAAGAAAGAAATGAAGGGGGAAAATGGGAGTGAGCGTCAGACGTTTTGATTCTCGTCTGTTCTGTATGGATTACGACTCAACCGGTTTTCAATCCAATCTTCAGGAGAGAAGGTAAACAATCAGTCTTGATAAAGGATTGGATAAATCCTCAATCAGACACGTTCTCCGTAAAGCAACCCTTTATTACAAAGGCTCGGGCCACCAAATTGGATTCTCCCATCAGAGAGAGACAGAGCGAGAGAGGGCGAGAAGGAGGAAGAGGGAGAAAAGAAGGGCAGACAATTGTCTCCTTTAGGTCATCTGCTGTTAATATCCCAGGTGAACTCTGATTGGCCATTTCACATGCCAGTCGTTCAAATCCATCAGTTCACTACTTGGATTTTGGCAGCTAGCAATTCGTGTTGCAAATTGAGGGGAATATCTAAATACTTAGGAAGGAAATCACACCAGAACAAATTGGCTGAGCTCTGACATGAGCAGGTCACAAGTCCAAGTCATTATTAAAAAGTAAATACACAGCCGAGTCACTTCCGACTTTTGACGCCAGCAGCACTTAGCTTATTAAGAAAGTCACGTTTTCATGCCATTCTCTGGGCCTACTCATCCACGTGGAAGGCACTCTCAACCGATTTGGGTCCATCCTTCTATCCTTGCAGATCATGTACACCCATACATGCTGATTGTCTTCCCTGGGGCGGATGGGATCGTCCAGCAAGACAATGCGATATGTCACACGGCTAGAAATGTCCAACATTAGTTGGGAGAGCATGAAAGACCAAGACTTCCTAGTACTACACTGGCCCCCTAATTCCCCACACATGAACCCAGTTCAGCATCTGTGGGACCACCTAGATCGTCATGTTCGCTCTAAGGGTCCTCCCCCATGCACCCTTAAGCAGCTGTGAATGGACTGCAGTCAGCATGGCTCCATTTACCTGTGACACCCTACCAGGACCTTACTGAGTCACTCCCAGCCCATCTAACAGCTGTCCGTGATGTACACCACGATTACTCTGGCTGGTGGTCATAATAATGTGACTCGACTGTAAATTACAATAATATGAAATACTCAGGGACGTAACTGGCAGAGCACTTTCCATTTAAGGCCTTGACAGCCGTCCAAAGCTGGACAGACTTTTAAAGGTGACTGTCATTTACTTTAAATATTCAGCAGGCCGAAAAACAAGTTATGCTTGGCGAGGGACAAAAAAGCAAGGGAGGACAAACAGAGACGATAGAGGTTAAGAGGGTTGACGTAGGATCATGTTTTCGATGATAGTTGCAGAATATCACTGCAGCTGGGAACTCGGTACTCCCTCTGGGATGCGACACACACACACTCACACCCACACCCACACACATACATTGTGCAGTATAGTCAAAAGACTAGCATTGTGATAATACTGCTACATATTGGAATAAACCAAAATGCTTCAGTCACATGGTCAAAGATGGGGCTGCCAAAATAACTGACTTTCAGTGGAGTATGTAGAAGGATCACTGCTCTTATCCCCAAGGGCACTGTGCAGTTTTCATTCCAGTCAAGCACAAGTACACCTCGTTTGCATCCACACCAACCCTTTGCGGATAAGACTGGAGACCCCTGGACTGACTCTGTTCTCAAAACACCTACAGAAACACTTAACCGGGGCTGAGATTGCTCAAGATGCTTACAGCACAGAGTAAAAACCCAGCATGGTCGTTTCGAGCACTGGTCCCCAGATGCTTTTTGCTCCAACCCAACTTTTTTGCTCCAACACATACACCTCTGGGCAATGGGCCAAGCCCAAAACCCAGCTAGCAGGGAACGTTCCCACAACTTTACCTACAAGCTAACGTTACCTACAAGTTCTAATGAAGTTCTAAAGGGGATGCTTTGGTCTAATGTTCAGAGAACGTTTTAAAGATGTTTATAATGTCAGATAATGTTGCCATAAGGTTAAACATTAACTAAGACCCTAAGTTCTAACTGCAACGTCCAGAGGATGTTTTGAGGATGTGGTCAGGGCCACAGATTATGTGCCATGATAACAAAAGATAAACATTCTCAGTACAACATTCGGCAGAAGTTTTTTTGGATGTTACTGAGACTTGAGATGGGCAGACAGAACGGTTTTAGAGAACGTACTCCCACCTTTAGAAAGAACATTCTGGGGACCAAATGAAAATTTGCCACTGAAAACATGGCATTGCACATTCTCAGAACATTGTTAGACCAATTCATTTCTATCTGGGAATACAACTGATTGCCTATCAGACTCTAAATCCTGAAGAAGATATTTAGTCTCATATATAATCTGGTCATGTTTTTTATGGCCTGGCATGTCTAAACGAAAGAAGCATGAAGTGAGTCCACCAATCAGGGTACAGAGGTCACTTTGTTCTGAGCTTGTTTTGACCTGTTGGACAGAGCTTGGTTCTAGCTAATGGAAACTGTTCTCCTTCAGTGTTCTGTGCTTATGATCATTTGTATAGACATCAGTGTCAGACTAATTAATCACCTTCTATTAAAGACCGGTGGACTGAGAGACTCTTCACCTAAACTGAGCTGATTAACAGTCTTGTTCCAGAAATGATAATAGGACATTAGAGTCATAATAAATCATGCTACTGTTACTCTCCATACTTAAGTACATTTGAAGGTAAATACTTTAGTACTTTTACTCAAGTGGAGGTCTAAAGGGAGGAACTTCTACTTTTACTGGAGGAATGTTTTACCTTGGCTACCTCTACTGTAACTCAGGCACATGGTTTGTGTACTTTGTCCACCTCTGCCTACTGGTATCAGTGATGGTGTTTTTTTCACCAGGGAGGGGAGTAGAGCACAGTAGTCGAGCAGTTACCAATCCAAACCCAGAACTGTCCGTCGGTACCCTGCTTGAGCACCTATGATCCTTTCTCATCGCACAGTAGTACTGTAAAGTAGGCGGTGGTCCCTGGAAAATTGTTTGGTGGTCATAGGATGTCTCACACAATGCTAGTGTTAACACTAAACACACAATAAAACAGTACCAACAATACATGTTTCTGATCCATAAGTGGTCTGGTGCAAAAACACCATAGGATACTCTGTTCAGGAACCATGCACATCTCCTTGTGCACATTCCTCATCTCAGCCAGTTCTAATAAGAGACCTCACCACAATCACAAACAGTCCTGGTCTGCCTGACCGTACTACGTGAAGCCTGTGTCATGTGTAGAGATAACAGTGCGCTTTGGTGTGTGCATTTCTGTGTGTGTGCGTGTGCATTTCTGTGTGTGTGTGTATCCCGGTAGTAGCTAAGAAGCACACATCGGTGCCAGATCTCCATGGCGACCCAGTTGCAGTCTGTGCCAAGTCCAGGAAGACATTGAATTAGGGTCACTATGGCCTGTTTCCAAATCCAAATTAAAATGAACCCTAATTCACTTCCTTTACTGCCTCGTCTACCTGCAAGTACACAGTACAGAGATAAACTAACTCCTCTTTTGTTTCAATGTAATCTTTCCTGAAGGTTTTGTCACTGTGTGTGTGTGTGTGTGTGTGTGTGTGTGTGTGTGTGCCTGTGCACCTGTGCGCCTGTGCCAAAGATCACTAAAGGATCATGACTAAATAGTAGTTGCACATTCAGGAAGAACAATTATCAATTGCATTCAATGGAACAACTCTCCACACCCACCCCCATCCCCCGTGGCGAGGATATGTCTTTGCCTTTAAGGGGAGAGTGAATTGACTATCAGTGCTTGGCAGAACAACTCCCCACTCGCAGTGTGCAAGAAGTGTCAGCGATCGACAGAAACGCTGCTATTCCTCCAAACATCCACCACTTCATTCCCCACACGCCACACCTTCCACCTGACCCCTTCTCACCACGCCTCACCACACCTCACCCCACCTGACCTCGCCACCCACCTCACCACCCAGCTCACTGCCCGCCTCATCCGCCATCTCCCCTCCCGCCTCACCCGACACAAGCCCACACGCCTCACCTGACACCTCCACACCCGCTTCAAACGCCACATCCCCGCCCGCCTCAACGTCCATCTCCCAGCAGGTATTTTACACCATGTGGAAATAAATACAGAGAACCCATAAACACAAACAAAACACCAAATTTTAAGAATAGCTGGCTTGCTCTGTGTTTGTCCGTCCTCTCTGGGCATATCTGCAATGTTATCATGTGAACATTTGCAAAAGACTTCCTGGGTAGGACAGACTCATGCATCCTCTGTCGGAAGCTTCTTCGGCAAGTATTTTAAGTGGCTCCTCTCAGTAACCTTCAGGGTTCCTATAACTGACTACAGAAATGTAGTTAACTGGCCTCTTGAAGACCCCAGAATACACTGGACACAATAACATACATAGACCTTATACAAAGTATATCCCTGTCTTTCTCTTTGTGCCTTTCTGCTATAATCTCCCTGTGACCCTCAGTGCCTATCATTCTGCCAACGTAGCTAAAAAATAATAACAGGATTTCTCAGGACACAGCGGAGCTATACAGCAGTAAAGATACAATTACACACACACACACACACACACACCCACACACACACACACACACACACACAGTGGCAGGTACACATGAAGTTCTCATATATTAAGTCATATAAACCTTAGTGCACATGTATGTGTGGTATGGTACATACAGAGAACTGGTGAAGTCTGATGGTTTGTGTGCTCCAGGCAACAGCAGCCCTGATAGCACATGTAATATTGTTATTATTGTTTTATATTCAGAGAGCGTGACCATATCATTATTATTCTACTTACTGAGTGAACCAGGGCCCCAGAAGGAACAGGAAATTGGTGCTGCAATTTCCAACATTTTTTTTTTTTTTTTTTTGTGGGAGGAATATTTGCCCGGGTTCTGATCGAAACTTGCCATTCTGAGAAATGCTCCTCATTTGCCTGCATGTGATTGGAAGAGGGGGCGCCTGAAAAAATATCGGATCAGATTTTACTTGGCAATCAGGATTTGCAGTGTATGGCTATCCAGCATGAATAGAAAAGGAAAAAAAGAATGTATTTGTGTTGCTGTCGGTAGGTGAGAAGGGGAAACGGAGAGGAAGAGAGAGACAGTGAATATGAAAGTTAATGAAAGCATCTAGCTTCAGCTGAAATATTCATTTTAGCAACGGTTTCAAAACGAACTATAAGAAGTTGCGAGTTTGAGTTTGGCTATTCTATTTAAATGTAAATACATAATTCATTACATAGTTGGTCACATGTAGATTTCCATTCTATACTGACAGATTCCTGACTCTTCCCTGTTTATTCCAATGTCAGGAAATGAAGAGAGCATAGTAAGCGTTTGTTCTTCCCACAAAACAAGGCCCGGGCACCATTTGGACGGGATTAGTTTCCCATGGGGAGGTGAGGTAACGCCAGTTGACCACAGGATGGCTGAAATGTTTATGACCATGAAAACAGCCAAACTGAAAATACAGATGCTTTGCGTCTATGTGACATACATACACTCGTCACCTAGAGAATAGTTGCACCCAGAAAGAACCAACTGACAAGAATGAAACTTGGTGGGTAGGTTTGACACTGTGAGACATGCTAATGATTCAAATTTCATGCTCAGCCGTACATGTGACGGACGCAAGGACTGGCCTTAGGTACCTGACTGACCCAACAGCCACGATCGCAGACACGCAGGGATCAGTGATGCCCTTCATGAGTCATCCTGTTAGTGCCAGTACCATTGGCAGATGGCTGCACAACGCAGGACTACAACGTCCAGAAGGCCTGGTGTCACTCCACCTCCACCCCTACCACAAAATCTGCAGGAACTGTGTGAGGATATTCAAGCTGCATGGGTAAGCTATGAGTAAAAGACAGTCAACATACAATTACAACAGGCTTTTAGTGTTTAGGCCTCTAAGGGTTAAGTATCATCAGCACAGTTTGGTGATTTACCTGCTTAAACACACCTGAGTACCCTCACATCTGTTAGCTGCCAAGTTTCTTGGCTGTATGTAAGTTTGGTCAGTTGTGCACCCTCGTTCTAGACAGTACTCATGTCATTTTTGTGATCATGTATGAACAATAGGAAGGTAACAATGCATCAGGAAAACGTGATGTCACAATGCAAAATTGGGACGATGTGCATTGTGTGGAATGGACGTTCTATTAAATATGCCATATAATGCAACTGCATCATTTAAACACCAACGATCAGCAACAAATAACAACTCACTCCATCACTCCTCCTGCCTCCACAGCATCATTAGAGTCATCATGGTTCTTCATTTGAATTTTGTTCAAAGCATCAAGAGAATACGGCATCGTGGCCCAGTATAGTCAATCAAACTGAATTGTGAGTGTATCACTGCATCCTTAATGAATAACCTTCAACTAGGGATGTCAGAAGTATCAGAAACTTTGGCGCCACCTTAACAGCAGAATCATAAAAGAAAATAAGATAATTCAATAACACTTCTATTTTCATTCATCACAGAGTCACAGCTTTTCACACACAGACATCCAGCAATGTCCTAGTTAATCTGATAACAGAGATGCAGGGGAAATATATTTTATGCTATTATACTAATTTGTAAATATTTAATAATATTTAATAGTTTATAATTTGCGTTTTGTGAGCCAGTGCTGCAAGTTTACCTAAACTAGGTTATTAAGAAGAGAAGTGGGGAAGTAGCGTTTCACTTTTATGCACTAAAAAATGGAACTATTTACCAGCTGAGATTAGACAAGCAACATTAGCAGCTAATTTTTTTATGATTTCTATTGTTTTGCTTGCTTTTATTACTAATAGCATGTTATTTTTAGCTTATTTTAATATTTTATAGCTATAAACTTTATAATACAGCTATACAGTTTTATGTCTCTATGATTTATTTTTATTGAAAATATTTTAATTGTATTATCTGTATTTTATTTTTATTTTTCTCTTACTTTCACTCTCCATTTTTGCCTCTCCAATCTATGTTTCTTAAATGTATACATTTATTTTGGGTACACTATTGTATCCTCCTTTTTCTTTCAAAGCACTCTATCAGCTATGTATGAAAGGTGCTGTGCAAATAAAGTATATAGTAATAATAATAATAATAATAATACTACTAATAATAATAATAATTCTTATTATTATTAATTTAGTTAGTTGGTTAGTTAATTAGTTAGTTAGTTAGTTAGTTAGTTAGTTAGCCATGTTTTTGTATTTATTACACTTATTTGAATTGATTTCCACTGTAGTGATGTAATGGCCACTACAGAATGTGGTTAAATTGATACCACAACTGCGCCTAACAGATTGCAAATAAAAACACCAACATATTTCACATTAAACATACACTTCAAAGCATAATTATGCACCAAGAATTTGGCTCAGAGGTTAAGAATTAATGTCATTATAAATGATTAATGCATGAAGGATTCATGCTGCTTAATATAGTTTTTTCCACTGCTAATAAGAATCCTCGGAATTTCACTATTATTAGTATCTGCAACCAAAAATTTGTGTTTGGTACAACTACCTCCAACCGGTGACTTCACATGGGAAAACACCTACTTAAACACACCTAACTTACTACCCTGAACCTCACGCATACAGATTTTAATTACACACATTGGCATAATAATAGACATCAATGTACACTCAGCGTGCAATTTCCTGGAGGCGTATATTTTGCAGGTGTGCACTGAAAAGCAGAATTCATTTTCTCCATGTGTGTGATCGCTCTCTAGACTGACCTCATGCTTGGGCTGACTCACCTCTCTCTGCGTGAGGCCCAGATGAGTCAGATGCGTGTGTGTGTGTGTGTGTGTGTGTGTGTGGAGATCAAGGAACAATGTGCATGCTGAATACATGATCTGATGGCATTGAACAAAGAAGAGAGAGATCCGCTTAACACCTCCACCCATTGTTATCAGTTCAGCCGACCTTATACAAAACACGTACACACAACACGCTTGTTTTTATATGGTAACAGGACATGGCCAGAAGTATGCGGACACCTGAAACTGTACATGAGCCTGTTAGACATCCCATTAAATGTGAGCACTGATATGGCGTTTCCTCCATTTGGCTTTTTTGGGAAGGCTTTCAAAAAAAGCTTGGAGCGTGTCTGTGAGAATTTGTGGCCATTTAGTCTAGAGAGAATTTGTGAGGTCAAGCACCAATATTGGACGAGAAGGCCTGGCTCAAAACCCACATTCCAATTTATACCGAAGGTGTTCAGTGGAGTTTAGGTCAAGGCTTGGCGCAGGCCACTAGAGTTTCATCACCCTTCACCCAAAAAATGGTCAATTATGCTGTGAGCCTCTACGCTCCTAAGTACTGAATCAGGCCTGAAAGGCTTGTTATGTTCTATGTTTGTTATATATAAGCATATCCAAGGTCATATCTAAACGTGACATAAAGCCATATCAAAACCATCAAGTACATAATGCTGTGGTGTTGTACTGGAAATAGAGTAAACTCAGTAAAAGCTTGGCTGTTACATTTTACATGTATCTGCTTATCCAACAGCTCAGGGTTTATTAGAAAGCATAAAGTAGTTTCCAGCACACTTATAGCGGCGGAGCACGTTTTATACTGAGAATCCTTTACAGTTTGTTTATGTGTAGTTGAAGCCTGCTACAAGTGTGTGTAATCTAAAAAAAAGATAGTAATCTAAAGAGCTGTTTATTTATATCATGGTACGGAAGTGTATTTGAGTTATCACTTGTGTATTAGTACATAGTTTAGGTCTAGGTTACTCAACCATTCAGATTAAAGGTCCAGACAGTTCTAGAAAAGCTGTAAAGCAAAATATAATGGTTGTGCATGTATACAGAGGATGTCACAGTTGGGGGCAGTCACTACGGTCCTGCCCACTGAGTGGCAGAAACAGACTAACTGAGTAGCACTGCTAGCGATTAGTGTGAAGGCTGCAAAAACATTGGAAAATTGGAACGGCCTATTGTGTGACTGACTGTACAAATGCATTCAGGAACTCTGAAGTCAGCTTTCTATTCGTCAGCTTCTTGTTTGAACTTTCCTATTCCACCTCAAATGGTGCAGCAGTTATTATTTTAACACCTGAGGTGCCATTTAAGATGGAGCAAGATTTTTTTTTTTATTCTTTTTTTTTTTTTCATTAAAAAAACAACAACAACAAAAATTAAACATCATCCCACATTCTCATCCCCAATGCACCTCACTGCATGGTTGGCATCCTCAAACATAGTACATATTTTGGCAATCAACAAAGACTTCACTTTGGATATACCATTAGTCTAGGTATGAAGAGTTCTAGGGGCTGCATTGTTACTTCTTGCAAATGACAATTCCAGATAAAAGATCGCCAATACCGTATGAACCCAGTGACGTGTGGACAGGTTATGAGGGCGTAACCACAGTTGGATGATAACTTTTTTAGCTGCAGTTACGCCAGCCAGCCATAGTTCCCAACCCGAGATCCTCCCATGATGGACAGCCTGGAATCATCATTGAGCAAATGAAGTTCAGGGTCCATAAGGGGGTACATCTTAATGGTAGAGGAGATAGAATCAACTACATCCTCCCAAAAATTGTAGACAGTTCCACATTATGTGCATGAAGGTCCCAAAAGTCCCACCAGAATGTACAGTAAGGGTGGGAACTTAGACCCATTAAATGTCTTACCCTGGTTGTCAGATAAGCTCTATGGCAGAACTTAAGAAACGTCTTATTGATTGCTGCAGTTTGTAGAAAGAGCTGGAATCCAGACTCCAAAACATGGATTTGCAGTTGTCATTCCGTTTGATACAGTACATGCAAGATTTTGTGGTGAAATTGTACCATAAGTTTTGCACTATATAAACTACTCACCAATAATTACTAGTCATTTTTAGTTATCATTTATATGATGATGAGCCTTGTGTTCTACAGAGAAAGGGATGGGGTGGAGGGGGTTGCTTAGCCAGTGTTAGCCAAAACCCAAACCTTTTCCCTTGTAAGGGTAAACTCCCTTTATACATACTTTGTAGATTTGGAATTTATACTTGGAACGGAGGAACATTAAAGGTTAAGATGACAAGAATTCATATCTCACTGTCGAGTCCAACTTCTTTTTAGCAGATAATTGGTTTTGTCGTTTGGTCATTCCACCTAATCAACGCATCCTTGTTGCAGAATGTTTTGCCACACTACTGAGGAGGCATATTCTGGCAGGAAAGTGATGTCAACACATCAATGCATCAAAGTCAAAAGGTCTGGTCATCACAGAGTTGTCTAATCTGTGCTTGGTAGACAGTGGAATGCTGGGGAGATAGACGAGTCCATATGCTCTCCTGTCATCAATTGTTACGATTTGCCCTCTGGGCAGCTGCCCTCAGGATGAAGCACTGAGTGTTTTCCCTTCTTTTCGGAGTGACTGAAGCAGCATTTTAAAGCTCTGTATGTCCGTAAGAATGATCGATATTCAGGACTCGGCAGATCTGCTCTTCATAATCCCATCCATCACTTGCCTGTTTTTCTAATTATGATGGGATTTTATTATATCTTCAATATAGCTCATGCATGCTGCTTTAGACTGACTTTAGTAAGCTCTCAATTTAAGGGTTTGACGAGCTCCATTGTTAAAAATGTCACGCTGATAAGAAGCATTGAACTGAACAGAGACGTAGTTCCATTCAGTCAGGATGAACCTAGGAAAGTACAGTTCTCCTCACACAGCTCACCACAGCTATCTGCTTTTGGAATCACAGTCTCCTCTCTGGGAGACACTGGCCTCCTTACTGGGGGCACAATGGACTCGTTGCTTGCCTCGATCACTTGATTCAAGTGACAGGAGCTTCTGAAGCATCTGAAACAGCATCATGTGGACTTCTTGAGAACCAAATTGAAAAAGAAAAAAAACAGAACAGAAAAGTGTGTCAATCATGGTAAAACAAAGGTTGAAGAAACTGATACTATGAAGTTATAAGCTGACACGACGTCAGGAGATTTTGGAGGTTGCTTGTTTTGGAGGTTGATTTCTGGAGGTTGTTCCAGTACGCACAGAGCCCATTTATTCACAATATCAAATGCACAGCAGTTTCCCAGAGTTTGTCACACAACACACTTTCAGCAATGTGCAGTCACTGGAAGGAGTTTGTGGGCAGAGGTGGGCACACATCGTCTCTCTCTCTCTCTCTCACACACAGATTCACACACACAGTCTTCCTGAACTGCTCATGAAGCTGACTGTTAACAAACTGAAAATTGGCTAGACTCCAATATACAATATCTGTACCCATGATGTTAACCAGTAGCTCACTTTTGGTGGTCTGTGTAGATACCAATAACCCAATATTTTGCATTTTAAAATCATTTCATATTTGATACTTGAAATGAAAGTTTAAGAAGTGCTAAAGTGCAGTAAAGTTAACACTCAATCAGTTTTACATAGAAACTGTACCACCATCCCCTGAACATGTAAGCCAAAACCACCAAGAGCTTTTACCCTGAAGCCCTCCAACTGGGCAGCACCTACCAGAACATGACTACAACACTATAGACTGTATTGATCTGGACCCGATCCCTCCAGGCGATCCACACTGGGCTTCACTAGCCCACAGGACTGTATGGCCTGCACCTTAACCAGACCTCTATACTTCAACAACTGACAACATTCTAGACACTGAACATTTCTACAGCAAGCTGTATGGCCGCTTTAGCTGTTTACCTGAACACTAGCTGCTATTCTCACTACCTGCACTGTACGCTATTATATACATACAGTATATCTGTTGTTTACAACCATATACTGCACTGCACACCTGGCTACCTCAACATACTGTACATTCAATATGAACACTCATTATGAAAAATCAGCTGCATTTCACTCTACTGCATATGCTTACTGTGGCTTAGTAACATTCTGATGCACAGCTACTGCTCTTGCACATGTTATCGTGTCTCTGCCTTTTGTCTTTGCACTGTTTTATTCAATATTGAATTGAATTGAATTAGCTGCCCACATCAGATTTACAACTCTCATGCTTGCCTACAAAGCCAAGAATGGCCCTTCGAGTTTCAAGTACAGTTCGGCTTGACCCGCCATCCCTCAAAATGCATGGAAGACAAGCGTTCAGACTCTTCTCTGTCCTGGCACCCAGATGGTGAAATGAACTTCCACGGGCTGTCCGAACAGCAGACTCTCTCGCGATCTTCAAACGCAGACTGAAGACCCAACTCTTTGTAAAGTTCTTAAGTGAATAATCACTAATAAGTGTATATACTGAGATGCTTATGCCCTTATACTGAGATTAACGTTTCTTCTCTCTAGGAATGAGCGCTGGGTTGGTATTGCTAGGTAGTGCTCTTATACGGTATATAACTCTGTGTTCTTCTTTCTAGGTATTAGCACTGGCCCTTGTTCGGGCAGCGTCTGAGCTCAAGGCGAGTTTTAGACTCTAGCCTTCTTGTGCTAGAAAACATTCTCTGATGGAAAAGTAAGCAAGGTTGTAAGTCGCTCTGGATAAGAGTGCCTGCTAAATGCCTCAAATGTACATGTAAATGAATTGAACTGAACTGAACTGAACTAAATTGAATTAAATTTATTGTAATGTAATGTAATGTAATGTAATTGAATTGAATTGAATTGAATTGAATTGAATTGAATTGAATTAACTGTAGCAAACCAGTCTGATTTCTGTAAACATTTACACTGTTTTATGTATGCTGTTTGGGTTTACTATCAGGTCTTGCATGATTTTTAGGAGTCTCATTTTCTCTGTACTGTTCTAGAAACACTTCTTTCACTTACAGTCCTTTGACTCTCAAATTCCTTTTGCGGGTGGATAGTCTTATACCTAATCTCCTCAGAAATATGTCCTGAAAAATGAGTAACCCGTGCGCAATGGGCACTTTGACTGCAAATTCACTAAATAAAGGATGGTCTCAGACTTTTGCATAATACTTTATGTGTGGGCTGAAGGATTGTCTGTAAATATTGGCTATTAAGTCCAATACTGCACTGAAAACAACACAAACCACGTGGCCTTTATATCGTGCATCCTCATACAGCAAATCAACATCTGCAGGTCCCATTGTCTCCTTCACTGTGTGTGTGTAAGGGGTTAGTACACTGTTCTCTGAACAAGGCCACAGGCTGTTGCACCTAAAACCTGCCAATGTCATCTGCTTACAAGGCTGGTAGAAGATTCTTTGTACTGTTTATGAGTGGGAACGGTATATTGAGTTTTTGCTGTGGCAATAATGTGAATTCCACTGGCATTAATAAATATAAATATATTGAGGGCATATTCAGGGAAGATTTCACAAGGTTAAAAGTTACTTTAAAATGAACCTGCATAATGAAAGAGCTGTGTCTTTTCAATGCACAGGTGTGTCATACTGGAGGAATGTAGAAATTTCAAATTAGTCCACTCTGGCACAATTGTGTGGCGCTGTATGTGTACCTGTGGCCGTGGATGTCCCTTGACCAGGCACTGTAGCACGAGCGTATCTCCTTCGCGGATTGTGTAGATCCTTTCACTGATATTATCCTCTTTCACCACACAGGCTTGTCCAGAGTGCACAATCTGTGCATTCGCAGGGGCTGGGAAAGAAAGAAAAAAGTTTTTCAGGATTAATTCACATTTCCAAATATATCAGAATTCCTATACACAGTTTTATATGAATCAGAAGCATTTATAGCATTAGAGGTAGATGACTTCAAGGCTTTTCATGAAGATAAGATTGGTGTAACTCGGCACAGTAGTACTACTCACTTCTTTGACTTTGTTCAAGGTTAGTTTGTACACCAAAATGCTTTGAAACGCTCAACGGAAAATTGTCCAATCAGATTTTTTTCTCCATGGTATCTATATGCAGACTCAGCCAAGAGAGCTCTCCTATTGGTTAGGCCTTTAGGATGTGGACCGAAGACCTAATATGCCAGATCAAAACTTTCAAAACAGTCGCAGCTCTCTATAAAATGAGAAATGGCTACAGTTACTTCCACAGCTGTAAAATTCTGATGTTGATTGAATGAAGAATGAAGAGTCCTTCCTAAGTCCTTCCACAGGTCCACCAATTACATACAGTGAGAGGCAGACGACGTGTATCTCAAGCCTTCTTTTTGGCCTCAAAGCTCCAGAAGTCAGGAGATAAGATAAGATAATATAACACTTTATTGATCTTAAAGTGAAATTGGTGTGCAACAGCAGCTTATATACCTGGCAAGATACATAGTGCACATAGAAGCTACAAAAAGCTACAAAAATATAAAACTAATCGAAAATAAAAATCAAACAATAAAAAGAGATGAAATAGAATACAATAAAATGGAGATGGGGCTGTTCTTAGAGTGCAAAAGTACAAGGTGGAGTAAGACGTAACACAGATGTGCAATATGTGGATATATGGAATGAGGTAGTTACATTAATGCTAAAGTACTAAAGTGCTGGTGCACTACTATAGAAAATATCATAGACGAGTATCCAGTGCGGGTGGATGTCACATACATGTGACATATGTTAATTAGATACATTGTCATGATGAGACAAAATTTCAATATCTGAACTGCTGTCATGCGCCGTTTTATTCTGAAGAGACATTAGCAGTCCAAGGTTTAGACACGGCTACACATAGAAGGTTTCCATATGTTTATCTTAATAGAGCAAAAGTGAAAACATAGCACTCATGGAATTATGCGGTCCACCTTAAAAACCTCCAAAATGGAACTTTACAGGAGGATAAAACAACTTACTTGAACCTGCAGTGGAGGCTGATAGAACAAGGTTTATTTCTAAACAGTTTTGGACCAATTCTACTGGTCTGTCCGTCATGAATATTCAATAAAATGGAAATGGTAACTAGAGCTTTTAAACTGAGCTAAAAAGACAAGCTTCTTGGAGATATGGCAGAAATATAATACTGTGATACATCAAGAGTATATGTGGTATATCAGGATATGTATTGTATCTCATTAGTTGTATCTGTTAAGTATAAGCCTGTAGAGTCTTTAAGATCACCAACAACATCCATTTAGTTGGGCGTGTCTAAACGTTTGACTGGTGCTGTATATAGAAACATCAAATTTGACGGATGGGCGAGTGGGTGGACCCCAACGTATTTAGAAAGTGGCAGTAGATTCATCCAATAACATGTTGATTTCCAATAAGTCGGAACAACTTGGTGAGGAAAAAAGTCACTGTAGGCTTTCGGGAAGCCCTAGATTCATCACTGTCTTGTTCCGGCCCAATACAACATATGCAATGTGTTTTCAAGCTTCAGCTTTAGCTTTAGCTTAGCATGCATACTATTTGAAATATACTATTATATATCTTATAGGAGCAGATATGGGTTTTTCTTTTCATTCATGGCTGGAACAGAAAGACAAGCTCTAGAAAAAGAAAGGCTGTTCATGTCGTTCTTTCATCCTATATGAGTTATGAGTCAAAATGTCGCAAGCGAATTGTGATGCTACACTGTAAAATGATAACACAAGCAGATTTTTGCCCTCTGTAAATTCCTTCATGAAAATGACTCCACTAGTAAGAGTATTTGAAAGAAGCAGTAAGGGAACCTTGAAAGCTTGATGAGGAAACTTAACACCTATTCGGGTCCAATAAGAAACCAAAAATATTCCTTTTACAATGAGAGAGAAAAAAGTCAGTTGGAGGGTGTTAACATCACACAGCTCAAATTAATGACCGCCATTACTCGTACAATGAGGCCTGTGCTAGTTCCTAAGGCTCTTATTGATGACTGGCAGCATACAATGGATCTCTCACATTTACTCAAAATCCTGAACTCAGCAGTTATACTGTGGATGTTTCTTAAGGCTGGCCCCCAAAAAATAAAGGAGAATAAAGGCTAGTTCTGGAATCAAAAGCAGCCACACGGGGTTTTCTTTAATTAAACCTAGCTCTTTTTAGCACTGTGACCTCCTGTGTTAATTGAAATGTCAGATTTATATTCTCTAAATTGTTTGCAACGAGCAGGAGGCAACTTGAGGAGGTAGAAGAACTCAGGGAGTTGTATGCCACGTACTGTACTTATGTTTTGACATTGTTTCCATTTTCAGTACAAAAGATGTAGCCACTTTATTTAAAGGCCCACCGTGGACTGACAGCTGAGCCTTAGGACAGCCATGACTCAGATATGGCGTGCCTATCAAACATGGCAATTATTTAAAGAACACTGATTCCTATTCAGCTTTCATGGTGGTGATGCCCTAGAATCGAAGGAACTCATGCAAAAGATCTAGTCTTGACATACAGTCGTTACTGTCCAGTCTAGAGTTATTACTGTTCTTTTCCTGTATTTGATTTATATCATTCACGTCCAAAGAAAAATATGTTTTTCCATTTTTGTCAATTTTACATCCCCAATAATGGACCAATAGAAACGGCTCAAAGTTGCTTGGAAAGAAGTCTGGTTTCATTGACTTACATTACAATTATATGAGGTTTTTGCCCTCTCCTGTAAAGTTGCCATTTTAAAAGATACTTGCTTTCTTTGGACAGCAACAATATTCTCTATCCACAGGTTTACGTCTGCACTTCTTTTCAATTTCTTTCAGCATCAAGAAATGACAAAAAGAAAGGAATAAGAAAAACAAGCAAAAACAAATTCAATTTAGTGATGCATGATCAGAATTGAAAATATCGGATACCAAACACATGATGGGAAATTGACCAACTCGCAGTCTTTATTGCAGATGCTCTGTGCTTTAACTTTCTGACATAAACAACGTAAAGCAGGAGTATGCACTGCTACACCTGTACCAAAATGCATATTATGAAACAGATAGCTCAGGCTAAAATAGGACACTATTGGTTGAGTATAGAGGAAAATATGACAGTATTGGTTGAGTATAGAGGAAAATATGGCACTATTGGTTGAGTATAGGGGAAATGATGACAGTATTGGCTGAGCATAGAGGAAAATATGACACTATTGGTTGAGTACAGAGAAAAATCTGACACTATTGGCTGAGTATAGAGGAAATGATGGCACTATTGGTTGAGTATAGAGGAACACTATACCAATGGCACTATTGGTATAGATAAGGCAAAATCCTTTTTTTTTTTTTTTTTTTTTTGCACTGTTGGGCTGCAGGAGTCAGTATTTAAAAACCTACATTGTGCACTATGTAGGGAGCAGAGAGATTTTGAGGTTCAGTCCCAGTGTGGAAGGAGGAATGCCATTATACTGGTGCGATATAAGACTCATGGTGGCAATCTGGTGAGCAAAAAGTACTCCGAGTGTGAAGGTATTTGCATTAAACAGTGATTTGTTATGGTTATTATATGACTAAAAGCTAAAGAGCTAACTCAAGGCCATGTGTTACTGCAGTTTAATCACAGTAAAGGGGGTTTGACTAGAACTAAGAACACCCTTCCCCGTGACAAAATCACAGTAATGCACGGCCTCTCGTGGCTTCTTGCTTTAATTATGCATGACTCATTCTGCTTAAAAGCCAGTTCATTCTAACTTTGATATAGAGCTTTATTTGGTTCATGATATTTAAACAGGAAAATGATTTTTCGGTTAAGAATTTGGTTAAAAAACGCCAGTATGGACCTTTTAATTGCAGGTAATGCAATTTATACTGTGGACTGTCACACTTCCGCCCAGCCCATCACGGGTTAACAACCCCACGGACTCCGTTTCCCAAGATCCACCTAGCGATCACGTGACAGTACGCGCCCAACCGGCGGCCAATTGCAGATCGGCTTCGCCTGAGTTTTGATTGAAACACCTGTGATACTTCCTATTTATACTGTGTTGTTTGTGACCCTCATTGCGAAGTATCGTTTTTTGGTTTATACTCATTGGATTTCCCTGCATTTCTTATTAAACCTTTTAAGCCTTATCTACTCGTGTCCTGCTTCCTTCGGACCCTGACATGGACATACACATTTGTACTCTGTTTAGCAATTTGAATTCATAACTTTACTTTTAAAATGCTGCCCCACATGAAAAATTTGGTAAAGTTTTGGTAGTGTTTCGATTGTTATGATAGTGACAAAATGGAATTATTTATTTTCATAAAATAAACATAATTACGGCAGTGGGTCATTCAAATTCCGAGTCCAAACTTTGTTTTGAAGTGCAAAACTCTGAACCAGTCCAACATAATGATCCATATACATGGTTGCGTGTTATTCAGAGGGTAGGGAGAGTATAAAGGTGTGACTGATGAAGTGCTTCACAGGCAGGCATGCCCAAAAGAGTTCCTCCATGATCTGATTATTATTGATCTGCACTGAGAGCTGTGTATCTGATTTAACTGCCGTGGAAAAAATCCCACAGTGAATGGAAGGCCAGATCTTCAGCAGTGAAGAGAAAGGTCTCTTAAAACCGGCTCCAGGTCAGGACCTATTATAGGACAAGACAAACCTGGGCATTGCCTCTTTTGACCGTCGTCTGCAGCTTAGCAATAGGCCCTGGTGTGGGTCAACCCTTCAGACATGTTCAGTGTGTGAGTAACCAGGACTTGTTTGGATTACTTGCCACTGCCTTGATCAAGTGTCAAGCATGCTGCTGTGGAGTCAGCCTTCAGAGATGCCAGTCATACTTTCTAGAAATCACAGCTACATGGTGATGCAAAAACAAGCAGGGATTTGTGTGTCTCCCCAGCGCTTGACCTGTCAATTCATAGCTGTGCTGATAGATCAAACTTTAGGTCTGTCAGAGCGGATAAACATGTCAAGGGCACTTTGTTTGGAAACCTACAGCATGAAGCTCTGAATTCCGAATACATTTTAGAACCTGATTTACCTTGGAAAAGCCTCAAATACATCTTTTAATCATTCTCTGCAATTGATTGGAATGGACACCCCCATGTTAGACATTAGACAGCTAGCTCGGAAGCTAACACAGTTCGCTAGAGGTGATCCCTTCTGTCATTTTCACTGGTTTAATCAATTTAACCTTAGACGGTTATTGACACACAGAAGAAAAGCTGGAGCTCAGTTTTTGGTTTAGTTTTAATTATTTCTCAAACAAAACTCACTCAGAGCTCTCCATCTAAACTGCACACTGAATGAGTCTGCACGCCCTATATTACGATGACTGCCCTTAACACCACGTCACCGTCACCAAAGACTGCAATGGTGTCATGCCAGACTGTCAAGGAGTGACTCAGAATGTCAGCGGGTCATATTCAGAAACGAGTCCAGCTTTTGTTTTGGTGGAGACGACCAACGAATCTGTGTGTGGAGGCACTGTGGTCAGTGCCAAGATGAACGGTTTGTTGTCACGTGTCACTCCACCTCCACCCCAGCCACAAAATCTGCAGGAGCTGTATAAGAACATTCAAGCTGCATTGCAAGGATTATCACAGGACAGCATTAGGAACCTCTACAACTCCATGCCGAGACGTCTGGCATGTTGTGTTAGCAAACATGGCGGCCCTATGGCCATACTGAGAGACAATACTTCTGTATGTGTAGCTCAATAAATATTGCCCATATCAGTCTAAATGTATCATCATTTATTGTTCCTGGTAACCTTTATCTTCCTTCCCAATAGCACTGTAATCCGACTTTTCCTTCTGAGTGCAACTATTAATTTAATGATGAGTGTATTTCTAAAAATGGGTAACATTTTGCATTAAGTGTCGACTAACTAACATGAAGTAGTACATTAACAAATGGCTATAATGCTTAACTAATGTTAAGTAAACATGTAGCAAATGCATGTTGACATGTTAAGTTGTTACAGATTTACTTCACATTAGCTTATCATTGTTAATGCATTACTTCATGTTACTTAGTTAACACTTAATGTACACTTAATAAGTGCTACCCAAAAATACATATTTTACACAATAATGGAAAACAGGCACGAACACAGAAAGCACCGCTGATACAGTTTACCCTCCCCAATGTGGTCATGCATGCATCATAACTTACAGATTTAACAGATATAGACTGAGATAAATTCAGTGAGAGGAATAAAATTGGATGCACTTCAGCCATTGCAATGATTTGTCCAGTTCCATCAGCAATACACATGTTTTAATTTAATGAAGTATTGATTGGATAAAGTCGGTATTGGATGGTAACTGTAAGTACTGGGTTTCTGGAGAGCTTAAGCCAACATCTCCACGCACATTAAATCACTATTTATTTATTTATTTATTTATATTTACTGTAGTGTAAAGCCCAGTGACTAACTGCAGTCCTCTTGTTTAAATACAGGTTTTAAACCCCCATTTCCACTGATGGCTCTCTTGATAAAACCAAAGACATCTAGCTACTGCAATGCTGTCAGTCTGTTTATTACTGAAGTGTGGGACTGTGGTCAGCACCAAGATGAACGCATCACATGTCCAGAAGGCCTGGTGTCACTCTACCTCCACCCCTACCACACAATCTGCAGGAACTGTGTGAGAATATTTAAGCTGCATGGGATGGATTATCACAGGACACCATTAGGAACCTCTACAACTCCATGCTGAGATGTATGCATGTTCTGAGAGACACTACTTCTGTATATGTAGCTCAATAAATATTGCCCATATCAGTTTAAATTTATCATCATTTATTGCTCCTAGTAACCTTTATCTTCCTTCCCAATAGCATTGCAATCCGACACTTCCTTCTGGGTGCAACCATTCCTTTGACGATGAGTGTGCATTCTGATGACATCATACCAAAATGCACATTTGCATGGTATTTTTCTTCCCATTCTTTTTGAGCTCCATCATAAGCCATAATAACCTGCAGCTTCAGACCATATTTCATCCTCTCCTTCATGGCTCTAGCGTCTACAGCACATATCATAAATGATCTGCATTGTACCTCCAATGGTAATCTGTATTGCCCCTAAATTCCTTCAGATTTAGCACTAACCAAGCATCGGTGTCGCCAAGGTGAAACTACACTGTGCGCCTTTAAAGCCCACTAGTCTAGCTGAACTCTGTCTCAGCTTGAGGACGCTGATAGGAAGCGAGGCAGGTTAACCCCGCAGACCCAGCCTGGGGCCGCAGTCTCAGCAGTGATTCTGCATTAGTACGGCACAACTGTGCGTGTACGGACAGGGCTAACTCAGGACAGTGTGGGCTTGGATTGAAGGAGCCGGGAGGTGTGAAAGTAAGTCAGTATCTAAGCTGCGCTTCGCTTCAGTAACCGAGAGAGAGTGAGAGGGAGAGAGAGGGGGAAAAGAGGCCAAGACATGGAGAGAGAGAGAGGGGTGAAAATTTGAACACATTAAGAGAGGTCAAGCTCAAGTGATTGTTGGTGTGTTGTGGAGTCATAGAGCATTTCATCTGCTCTGTCGGTGACCCACTCAACCATTCACCCACTCAGCTACCCCATTACCCCAACCACAGCCTTCTGCAGACCGCCGCTATTTCCGGACTACTCTCATCTCCCCTCTACTCTCTCTTTTCATTCCATTCAAATGAAGGTGCTTTCCTGTCATGACAGACAATAGGACACTTGTATTAGCTAAGCTGGGGTTAGAGATGTTAACTTACAGAAATCCAGTGTTGNTTTCCGGACTACTCTCATCTCCCCTCTACTCTCTCTTTTCATTCCATTCAAATGAAGGTGCTTTCCTGTCATGACAGACAATAGGACACTTGTATTAGCTAAGCTGGGGTTAGAGATGTTAACTTACAGAAATCCAGAGTTGCATTGCTCTACAACATCAATATGATTAATTACATTAATGGTTTACCATGTAGTTAATTACATTTACAGGACTGTGCAAAAATCATAAACCACTCTTCGTTGGTCAAAACTCACTCACTCACTGTTTATCTGAGAAGAGTGAGTGCTTGCTCATTTGCACTCAGTCACTCTTCTAAACCACTTTGTCCTTATGCCTCACAGGGGTTGCAAGAGCCTGTTCCACACAGACATACACATTCACACCTAGGAGGCAATTTAGAATGTCTGGTTCACCTGGCTGCATGTCTTTGGACTATGGGAAGAAACCGAAGAGCACCCACACAGACATGGAGAGAACATGCAAACTCCACACAGGAGGAACCCCGGACGCCCTGACCGGAAGTCGAACACAGACCTTTCTTGCTGTAAGGCAACAGTGCTACCCACGGCGTAACACCCAATATTATAATTCATTTCTGTTAAATATACACTCATTGTCAAAATAGTTGCACAAATAGCTGCACCCAGAAGGAATCAACCGACAGGAATGAAACTTAGTGGGTAGGTTTGACACTGTGAGACAGGCAAATGATTCAAGTTTTACGCTTCACCGCACATCTGATGTAAGCAAGGACAGGCCTTTTCGCTGTACCTGACTGAGCCAACAGCCATGATTGTGGACATTCAGTGAGCAGTGATGTCCTCCATAAGTCATCCTGCCAGCACCATTGGCAGACGGCTGCACAAAGCAGGACTACATGCACGCAGACCGTTACAACGACTGTCCTTAACACCACGTCAACGTCAAAAGAGCCAAAGACTGCAACACATCTCATGCCAGACTGTCATGGAGAGACTGTGGTCAGCAGAAAAAGTTTGTTGTCACACGTCACACATCCAGAAGACCTGGTGTCATTCCACCTCCAACCCTAATGCAAAATATGGAGGAACTGGGTGAGAATATTCAAGCTGCATGGGATGAATTATCACAGGACACCATTAGGAACCTCTACAACTCCATGCTGAGACGTCTGGCATGTAGTGTTACTTTCTTTCCACAAAACAAGACCATACATGATAATTACTGTTGATCGAAATTATTTAAGCATAAGAAAGTGTGTCTTAACCTACTTATAAACACAAATGGTGGTGAGGATTCACAGTTTAAAATCTGCACTTTTTACCAGATTTCTCTTCTTGTCGAGTCGAGTCTGGGAATTTTTGATGAGCGTGAAAATGAACCTCTCTCTCTCTCTCTCTCTCTCTCTCTCTCTAATATGATAATTTGTTATCTTTATCACAGCAGAATATCAGAATGTGTCCTTTACCAGTATGTACTTACCATATTAATTCACTATCCAGTTTTATCTCGTTCACGCTTCTTACATAAAACATGATTTTAATGCATTTATTTCCATCAGATTTTTTAATCTGTCGGCTGCTCCCGCGGAGTACATTGTAAAAGAGCCGACTTAATAACATAAACCTCCCAGCCGAGAGAATATTTGTAAACTAATGAATTTTATAAGGATATGTGATAAAATGATTTTAATATGAGCCTCAGTATTATCTAACGCTATTACCCTCCTCCAGCTTATTCTTCCACTCATCTCTCTCTCTCTCTATGAAGTCTCTGTCTCGCAGCTCACTGAATCTTGTTATTGTAGAGAAGAGGGTGAATGAGCAATATAGGTCCACTGTATGTGTGAAGAACAGAGCAATGCAGCCTAAACCTCAGAACCATAGAAGGATATTTGGAAAGTAGAATAATAGAAATTAAAACTGTTTTAATATAAAGCACAGCTTTAACGCACTGGACATTATAGTAGATTCGTTTTACATATGTTTAATGTTTTATTGTTATTTCATTTTTACACACTTTACATTCTGATTTATGTTTTGACCTTCTTTTATTTCTTCTTTTTCTCTTTATTTCACACTTGAACTGCAGGTGATATACAAATGTATTATTATGATTATTATTATTATTATTATTATTATTATTAGCAGCATTTTTAATTATCATATACTGCAACTAGAACTCAACTCAAATGTTGGATAGCCATTTGCCATGTTGGACCAGATATCACTGAAAACGCACCAATATCAAATAAATTACATATACAGTACCAGTCAAAAGTTTAGACACACTCAACAAAGTTTCTGGTGATCTTAAAGACTCTACAGGCTTACACTAAACAGCTCCAACTGATGAGATGTCCGAACAATACATATCCTGATATATCACATATACTCCTAATGTATCACAGTATTACATTTCTGCCATATCTCCACCTCTAATATATATTTAGTTACGCCAAAAAAGGGCATAACTATCTTTCTATCTTTTCTATCTTTTTCTTTTTCTGCACAGTTTAAAAGCTCTAGTTCCCCTTTCAGTTTAGTGAATATTCGTGATGGACAGACCAATAAAATTGGTCCAAAACTGAAACTTGTTCTATCAGCCTCCACTGCAGGTTAAGAAAGCTGTTTTATCCTCATGTAAAGTTCCATTTTGGAGGTTATTAAGGTGGACTGCATAATTCCATGAGTGCTGTTTTACAATTTGATGTCACTTTTAATTTGATTCACTTTTATTCTGAAGTAAAGCATTCAGACAACCTTAAGGAAACCCTCTATGAGTAGCCGTGACTAAAGTTTTGACCGGTGCATATATGTTTATAGATTTATACATAAAAATAAAATATATACAAAAATGTACCAATATTGATACCTCAACTTCAATAATCTTTCATGAATAAAACTTTTTTTTAGTTAAAGCCTAAACCAGAAATAAGTACACAGTGCTGAAGGTCAGTATGACCAGTATTAGTGGTTATCTGAATTATTAGCTCCATAACATCAGTATTGGTCAACAAAGTTCTGTATCTGTATGAACCTTAAGGGTGACACTACGACCATTTTTCACAAGTCCCGTGGAGTCTTGAAATGTCTGGGATATGCTGTGGTCAAAGTACTGCAAGGATGAAGTACCACAGCTCGCTTTTTCCCCCTGTCTAATCAGTGCTGTTCAGAGTGGCCAGTTTGCGCGCCTGTTCCTTTAAATAATAATGATCAACTACTTACCCCACCCCCCTCCTCCACAGGGCTTATCCTGATGCCAGTACACAATTTCTCATTTACCTTCACGTGTTGATCGGAGTAAGTACATCTTATAGGCATTCACCTAACACACTAATAGCATTACGGTTTTTGTCGATTCTGCGGCAAACAGTGCCAAGGACTTTCTAGGAATTACATCTAGGAGATGAACATATTGCTAAGGCTGTTAGCATTAGCTAGTGCTAAATGGCTATGATTCAAGATTTAAGAGTCAGACTACAAGTTACTCCTGGACTACAAGTTACTTACAAAAAAAATACTATATATTCTATATATTATACTATATATAAAATATAATATTATATTATATATTCGGGTTCAGGCATGATACTAGAACTGAATTAAAATCATAACCTAACCTATATAACACAGTAATGATTGCTTTACTCGCCTAATTGGGTGGAATGGATGACATTCGTGAGTGAGACGGGAGCTTACTAATTGACCAGCATTTAGAGGGCTGACCTGCGGTTAGCTGCTAGGCGAGTCACGATGTCACATGACCTTGGTAAACCAATGAAACGCAAGGCATGTCTTTTGACGCAGACATGAGCCAAAGGCACACATAATACTGTTCGCGAGTGAACATTTTAAGTAGTTCATACCAAAAAGAGGATTAATAGGCATCCATCCAGGTACTGCACCGAACGGAGGACTGGGAGTTGAAAAACCGGACTGTCCAGCCTAAAACCAGACGTGTGGCCACCCTACCTATTGGTCAGCTCCCACACAGTGAGACCCTCTCAGACGTTAATGGGTGGAATGTGTTTATTTGCTCATTGAGACGTGGAACAGAAATCCCGCCCTCATTTTGACTCAATATGGCGGTCATTTGCAAATACTATTACTGACCTTTTTCCGTGCATAAGTGATTTTGATCTTGTGGATTGACTTGTCAGTCAAGTCCCTGAAAAAGCTTGATGTCAAGCCTTGCGAGTCCAGTGTGTGTGTGTGTGTGTGTGTGTGTGTGTGTGTGTGTGTGTGTGTGTGTGCGTCCCAGTGCTGAGAGGAAGAGTGGCAGTGTTCGTATGTGGGCGGAAGCTCCAGAGAGAGAAAGAGAAGGAAAGTGTCAGATCCAGGAAGAGGGAGGGTCAGCAGGGCACTGTCTGCTGGACCTGAGCACGCTCATTTGCATGATGAATAATGAGCGTTTTGCCACGTGTTACGACTCCAGTCAGCGGCAAATCTCGTTCCCCCTCCTCATTCCCTCTCTCCCTCCATCCCCCTCTCGCTCTCTACACTGAGCACGCTCTCGCTCTCTTCACTCATCCACCTCTCCGTTTATCCAGACATCTATCTAAGTCTTAAAATAAACACAGCTCTCTCTCCCTCTCCACCCCTCTCTCTCTCTTTCTCTCTGTTTATCAAGCCCAGTCCAGTCACAGACCAGCAGAGGGGAACACGGGCCTCGGGGAGGAGAGAAAGCAGAAGAGAAACAAAATGGAGAGCAAAATAGAGAGATGGAATGTGAACTTGAATCGATATGACACACACACACACACACACACCCATACACAGATCGAAAAGAGAAGGATAGACATCAATGCACAGGACATGTTCACATCTAAACAGTGAAGAGAAAGAAGGACTCAGAGATGATATAGAACCTTCAGAAACCGACATTGTGAAGCAGTAAGCCAAACAATCTGTCTATATTTTGAAACACTGACTACTTTATTAGTGACGTTTGGTATAAATGATGCACATAAGCTAAACAAAATGAGTCACCTGTGACTGACACATAAGTAATAGCGTGTAATACCTCCATAAGCATAAATAACAGCTGCTGTTTGATTTGGCATGGACTGGACGAGTTTCTGGATGTAGGCCACATCAATGTTCAGACACTCTTGCATCAAGGAATTAGGCCAGATTTGGTGGATGCCTTCCCTGGTACAACTCTGAGGAGAATTTCCTGTAGACTGGAATTTTAGCCACTGCTGGTAGACCCGTATGACCGTACGCTTCCATACACCTGCAGATTCAGCTACTTCCTTCCAAATGCAATCACTCCTTTTAGCCAATCATTAACATCTTTTTGTCCCAAATTCCATACATCAAACGAGACATTCACTGCACTGTACCACCTCTTCTCAAACTATGAATCCCGTCACTCACACCCTGCAGATATTTATGGTCCAATCATCCTCGTGCAGCACCATGAAGTCACTACCACCTTGAAGTCGCACAAGGCGACTCATCTTTTTGTCCAGTGAGCTTATTTGAATTGTGAGCTTTTTCAAGGCAGCAATGTTTCAGATCGCTTTGAGAGTAGGGGTTGCACAGAGTACTCAACTTTACTGTCGACCATACTGCTCACCAATGCTTTAAGCTTGATCCTGACTAGTTCCTGATTATGTGATTACAACCCTAACAACATGGACACCTCAGAGAAGGCAACATGTGAGGAGCCTTGTGATTTCAGTGTCCATGTCTCTGGTTTCCTGAAAGCTAGCAATGCAATCCAGGCCTCGTTGGAAAGGGTCCATCATACACTACTGACCTGTGGAATTTGGCTTTGCTCTTACTTTTCTTTGCCAATAGTGATGCTTGCCCAGTCTGGCATCTAACCATCTTCCTAACTCAGCAAAAATAAGAGTTAAGATAAAACTGACTTCAGTCCTCTACACTCACACGTGAGATTCTACAGTGTTTATAGGGAAACCAGAGATAACGAAATTCAATATCTGATCTTGATATTGAATGTTTATCATAAAGACTATAATAAACAGTCATGTTTCACTGGAAAGGATGGCATAACGCCGTGTAATCCTGTTTGAAGTCAGCTACTCTGATTCTCGGCACTCTAAATTTCTCTGGCTCTCCTGACCTCCTCAGTGAGGCTCGGTCTTGGTAAGGCTGCCTTGGGTGTGCCACAGTCAGAAAACAAATTTGCAACATTCTGGAGTCTATACTGGCGGTTCATTAAAGGCTAGAAAACAGAGTTTGTTCGAATGGGCATGTCATGCTCTACTGGCCTGTGGGGCTTGAGTGTATTCTACCATTTCTCTGCCAATATTGAATACTTATACTGTAATAAAGACTACAATAAACAGTCATGTCTCACTGGAGAGGGGGGCATAATGCCTTGTAACCCTGTTTGAAGTCAGTTAGTCCTTTTCTTGCCAAGTTGTGGCACTGAAAATTTCTATGGCTCTCCTGACCTCCTCAGTAAGGCTATGTCTCGGCAAGGCTGCCTGGGTGTGCGACAGTAGGAAAGAAATTTGCGAGATTCCGGATTCCATATTGGCAGTTCCCTGAAGACTAGCAAATTGAGCTTGCTGGAAAGGAGACATCACGCTCTACTGACCTGTGGGGTTTGGGTTTGTTCTACCAAATCTCTGCCAATATTGAACACTTATACTGTAATAAAGTCTACAATAAACAGTTGTGTGTCATTGGAGAGGGGGGCATAATACCCTGTAATCCTGTTTGAAGTCAGTTACTCTTATTCTTAGAGTTATGGCCATCAAATTTGTCTAGCTCTCCTAGCCTAAGGCTCAGTTTCAGTAAGCCTAGATAGTCAGATACAAATTTACGAGATTCCGGGGTCCGTAACGGCGGTTCCATGAAGGCTTGTTGGAAAGGGCACAGCACGCTCTACAGACCTGTGGAGTTTGGCTTCATCACAGATTTTTAAAGTTGCTTGTAGAAAAGCATACTCTTGTCCTGCGGTTTATTTGTGACATCATCATTAACTGACGTCGACTCGACTTCCATCAGCCCCCTTTGGCAGCACAAAGCAAGCTTCCTGGACTGCATATACAGTCTACTTCCACATATACCAACTACTAACTGCTGGGTAGAAGGACACTTACTATCACCTCCTTTGGGAACCTGCCACACTTTGGGCCTAAACATTTGTCACTGCTCTTGATCCTCTTCTGGAACATCCTGCCATCCTGCTCCCGCTCTCTGTCTCTCTCTCACTTTCTTCTATCTTCCTCCCGACTCTCTGACCTCATTGGTTCTATGGCATAAATCACTATGAAAACACCAGTGAGGCGCTTCAGCTGGCTGGCTGAGATAAACTCATGGATAAACTTAGGAGTCCCAGTGAAGTGACGAGAGACCAAGAGAGACTGTGAAAGGGAGAAAGAGGCTTGTCCTTGGGTTTAATTAAAATCCATCTGGGAAATATCAATATGCGTGACAAGTAATCATATTAGAACATAATGGTAGTCTTTGAAATGGGATAACAGTGATGTTATTTGTTGGCCTGGATTGTTTAATTGAGTGTTTGTTTTTGCGATGCCAGGAGCTGGAGGACTGGGCTCAGTTTTGCCGAGTCAATACCTTTCACTGCAACTCAATACAGATCAGCTGTCAGACAAGCACAGATATTGGCATGAAACAGCAGAGCCAGTGAAAGCAGTCAGATCCACTTAGAGAAAGCTGTCTCTGACAGGCAGTCGTCTAGCTGTGGCTAGCTTTGACAAGACTTCTTAGGTAAGAGACTGTGTGAGCGTTTGCCTACATATATTTGCAAAACTAAAGTGTTGATTCCATAGGATAGTTGCATTGTTTCACACTGAAAGTCCACCACATTCTTCTAAGCTACGGAGGTCAAGATTAGGTTCATGATTCGGTTTAGAAAATTTAGTACCACTTTAGAGTAAGACTACCTATGTAATGTGTTTAGCAATGGTTTAAAATGAGGTTATTAATGCTTATTAGTCGGAGCATAAACACATTTAAATAATTAATAAGTGCTTTATAATGCATAAATAAGAAGGGCAATGGCAAGTGGTATTAAACCTGTAATTTAGAGGTTCTTGAGCATTATACATGCTCTTGATACTCAGAATGAACAGAGATTATAGACCAAAAAATAAAGCTCCACATGGCCAACCTTATTTACAGTGTAAATGTACTGCTGCTTAAACGGTTTGGATGTGTCTGCGTTGACCAAAGCAGGAGAGCAAAGGAAACAAAAGTTTTTCCATTATCATTATCAATTTTCAGAGTTTTCTCTTTCCTCTTTTCTCTCTTGTGTTGGAGCATCTCTAGTAGCACCATATACATTCTTACAAATAAAAAAAATCCCAGAAAAGTTTCTAGGAAAGGAGCTAGGAAAGTTTTCTAAGGAACTTTTCAATTGAGTTTTGAGTTCAGGTGAATTTGGTGGCATCACTTTAAAGAACCTTTTAGGCACCTTTGTTTGT
>CM067478.1:33773963-33819475 GCA_034552555.1 Semaprochilodus insignis | reverse complement strand
TTTTAGGCACCTTTGTTTGTCAGAGTACGGGAAAAAGAAAGAATAAAAGAAAAAGAACAAAAGAAAGAAAAACTAAGGTTGGGAAAAAAGCTGAAATGGACTGCCAAGCCAGTCAATGTGAATTTATTATTATTATTATTATTATTATTATTATTATTATTCACATATTAGTTTGAACCAGAAAAGCTTTTTGCACATTATTTATCATTATTATAAACATTATTTATTTATTGCCCACCTCTATACCTCTATTTAAGAATTCTGATTATACATATGGCACCTGTATGACACATCTTGTTAATAAACATGTGTATGTGTGTGTGTGTGCATATGAATTTGGTTATTTGACACAGGAAGGATCGTAGCTAACACACATATAAGGATGACTGGCAAGGTGAATTGCTTCATGAGATCTACTCATGCATACAAATAACAGCCTCTCTCTCTCTCTCTCTCTCTCTCCTCCTTTCTCTCTCTCTTTCTCTCTCTCTCTCCCCCTTTCTCTCTCTCTCTCTCTCTCTCTCTCTCTAGTATTTAAGTGGATTTTATAATGAAGGGTCCAGAGGAAACATTCCTAGCTGTCCTGTAAAATCCTTGCGCGGAGTCCCTTCCTCATCATCTGTGCCTGTCTGTTCCTTGCTAAGGAACCGGCTGTTCCATCAGTGTCAGTGGCTCACAAAACAGCTCTATTCATTTATGAAAGCCTCATTTTCATTGATGGCCTTCTCCAGCCTAAACAGAAGTCTGGATGGCTCAATTCAAACAGAATGTTCTCAACAGCTAAATAGAATGTTACTTTTACTGAAAAGTTTTACTATAAAGTGTCCACATTTTGCCTTGCTCTTAGTGTTTCAAAGAAATCTGCTGGGATATTTTACCACACCTCCAAAGTCCAAGCTTAGAAGCTCGCTGTATTTTCTGCTCCTCACCATCCAGGTAATCACAAACACATTCAGTGATGTTGAGGTCTAGACTTGTGGGTGGTCAGTCCATTGTTCACCAGTGACCTCCACTTTTTTCCTGTGCTCAGTGAGGAGCATCTTGAACAGGTACACATCCTTTCAGACTCATGGAAGGACACGTGGAAGGACGGACAGAAACACCTGTGGATGTTTTCAGATCTGAAGCAAGACTGGAGCCTATGTTCTCCTCTCTCTCTCTAAGAAGACAGCTTTAAGCTATTTATCTGTTGGGGATAGGTTTGGTGGTCTGCCAGGTCTTGTCACATGTCCTTTAATTACCTGTAATCTTTAAACATTTTTGGAATCTTTGACTTCTACACACAACTATAGGTGTCTACACACTTGCACATGAGGACTATGGGGCAAGGAAAGCAATCTTTCATTGTCGTCTGTTTTTTTTTTTTTTATGGCGGTACTTGGGATTTTCGAGTTGTGCATTTAATGGCCTCTGTGAGATGTGATACCAGTTCTAAGTAGCTATAAATATATAAATATTAATATAATACATATTAATATACTAATCATATCAGAATTAATGGCTGAGGCATGGACAGAAAGATTAGCAGGGGTCGAGAACCAGAGAGTAAATATCCCAGGCAGATAAAACCAAAGGGGATTCCAAGAGAGTAAATCTGGGGAACTATGGAGGTCAAAACTGGAGAATCCATACAAAAAGGCAAACAAAATCAAAGGGAAAATCCAAAGAGAGAAAAAAACGAATAAACAAAGGGAAGCCGAAAACCAGAGAAAGCTAGTTGAGAAAACAGGATGCAAACTAGGTCGGCAATACCTCACAAGGACTGTGTGTTTGTGAGGGGTTTAAAAGCAGCAAGGGGAATGAGCAGCAGGTGTGTGTAATTTAGTATTCAGGCGATGAAGAGCGTGTGCGATTGGTGAGTTCTGGACATGTGGCTATGGCGTCATCAGGAAGTGTACTCTGGCACATGGAGTTCGGAAGCTCGGAAACGGAAGGGGAAACCCGGAAGCGTGACTGTTTGTGTCACAGAATTAGTAAGGTTACCTAGAGTTAACGTCTGTTACATGGTTATATGAAACCATTCAAATCCTCAAAAATGAGCAATTTTCCTCATGTTTAATCTGTGCTTTTATAATAATATAAAGCAATGAAAGCAATTTGACTCAAGCAATATCCATGTTTTATCGGCTGGATTTTTTTTTTTTTAACAGCCAGCTGATACATCGTCAAGCCCTACAATAAGAGCGAAATCCGTGCGTTAAAACTTTCACTTAAGTCTACCAAGTTTTTATCACGATTCATGAGCAGAAGTTCAAGACAGCATAACTGACTTCTCTCTCTCTGGTGGGGTAGGGTGATCCCCGCTCTCTCCCATCACTCAGCATGATGCTAACCATCATGTCTCAGAGGAGGCATGTGTTAGCCTTCGCTCATCCAGCCTGGTAGCTTTGCGTGATGGAAGAGAGCAGGTGGAATTGGCCGTGTCTACGCTGGCGGGAAAGAAAGGAAGCAGGTAAAAACAAACAAACAAGTTTGTGAATTCCATGTTTAGACATAGACATTATTTTTTGTGTCAAATGTTTTAATTATTAATGCATAATGCGAACTCCGGCGGACGCTTCTGAGGCTTCAGTTATTGCTTTACACCATAAGAGCAGAAACCGTCTGCCTGACAGACGGAGCTTTGAATGATGGCAGCGGGAGAGGAACAGAAGAAGGCCTAATGGTTACAGCAGTCAATTAATCAGGCAATAGTCGATAAACTAATCGGTTACAGAAATAATCATTAGCTGCGGTGCTACTGCATACATGCTGGCCATCCCGCTGTTAGAAGCCCCTCAGAGGGAGTAAGCGTGTCTGGCTACAGAGCATGACTCAGAGCCACTGTCGGAGCGAGTGAGTGGCGTTGACAGCTATGAGAAAAACGATCGGGAGGAGTCCAGGCTAAAGTACACTCAAAGGATCGCCACGTCGACGGTTTTAGTGCCGCTGACAGGAATTGATTAAAGGAGCGTGGCGGAGGAGAAGAGGGAGAGAAAGGGCGACTGTAACTCCGGAATTAATGGTGCAAAGTGAGAATCAATCGTTCCTCCCCCCCGCACCTCATCCTTTTTTCACCACCTAGATATCTGATCGAGGGCAATAAAGTTGTGCTATATGGTGGGTATTATAAAGCACATGACCAGGCAAGGTCAAACGGAGGAAGCCCCAGCTTCTTCGCCAAGGGATTACGTATCTGCATGCGGGCAGTCCAAAAGCAGAAGTCGGCGGACAACGCATGAAAACAACACGGTGGAACATGTTCCTTCTTTATCAGACCTGCTTTCATTGTTTTCATTCATTCTCTTTTTTTGGGAAAATGGAGGCATGAACAACTTCACGTGGTGATGGCAGTGCCACCTCCTTGCCGCTTCCATCATGGGTTCCACGTTCTAGACCAGTGAGTTCATGGGGCTGGAACTGCACCAATTTTGCCAGCCGCTAACCCGTTTTTTATAATGGAAAAGTTCAGGGCTGTTTAAGATTGCTCATTGCTTTAGATATGCGTCATGGCATCAATCATCAGTATTGATACTGCATTTGAGTTCCAATATCGGTGCCAATACAGATGCAACACTAGCCCGGGAATTTAAGGCCCTGTCAACACATATTTTGGGAGGTTTCAGCCTCCGGTTCACACAAAAATGCTGTTTACGGACACTGAAAATGTTTTGCTCTCCAAACTCACACATGCCTGTAGCAGTTTCATTTAGGTATGCAGAATATGACTGACAACTGGATTGTTTCTGTGACTAGGTTGTTGTCTCAGCAATTTGAGGGTGATTTGGGAGTTAAAACCATGTTCATGACTGAAACTAGCCTAACTTCATTAAACTGCAGTGCGGTTATACCGCCCTCGGAATGGCTTCAGGTCTTTAAAAAACCTCAATCGCAAAAATGATAAATCCAACAGTTCAGTAACGCTACCTATGAATCCTGTATCCATGATGAATTGTAAATACATTAATAAGGCATCATATGGCTTGCTACAGGTGCTAGCTTTGGTTGCTACCTGCTAACCAACTAGCACCTGTAGCAAGCTAGCCTAGAATAACAGTTTGTTAACACTTTACTTGAAGGGGGTCTACATAACACATTCGTAACATCTTACATAAACTTTATAAATCATTCATAAATATTTAAACCAACATTTATAAAGTCTACATGTTTTACATGATATTAATATGGAGTACTAAGTCATTTTAGTTAGAGGCACTTTTTTCAAAATAACAGTCTCCATTAATTATTTATTATTTTTTATTCTGATTGTCCAGAAATGAGACATTTCACTGAAATTAATGTAGTTTGTCAAAATAATAAATGTGGACTTTTATTTTGAAAAAAAAAAAAGTCTCTCAGTAAATCAGCATAATTCTCCATATTAACATCATGTAAAACATGCACACTTTATGCATGTTGATTTAAACATTCATGATTATGTTATGAAGTGTTTATGGAAGATGTTATGAATGTGTTATTTAGTGCTTACCTGGATCTACACCTGGTTATGCAGATAATATACCAGAACCTTATTCTAGTGCATTACAACATTCAAGTTTGCAATGCTCTTATGATTACATATTGTAGCACATATTATACAACCTGACATTATAAGTTACATACTCTTATTAGGGTATTATGACAGTGTTATGCATATCAGAGTAACTACTTACAAGCAATTGTACAATTTTATGGCAGCCATTATAAAGCGCTATGTGTGCCATATAATGCTTTACATATGCCTTTGTAGTCATTAACCAGTCGGGTTTGAACTAAATCATAATCTCATAAGTGAAAAGCTAGTGAAAGCATTCACTGCCTGATCGGGATTATATGGATGTCTCAGAGACATAGCCACGGCAATGTCAACAACAAGTGGTAGGTTTGATGGTATGTGTCCAACACACAAGCTCACAGCATTCTTCATGAGACATACAACATCAGATGTTATGCGGTACGGCATGTGCTGGCATACTGGTGCAAGTGTTTTCCTATGGATGGAGAGTGAACTACTAGAGTGACCTTCCTCCCTCCTCTTTGTCCTTCTTGTTTCAGTTCTCTTCAGATGGGCCCCCCACTGTTCCTCTACCATAAGAACACATCCTTGTACATTATACATTAGAGTGTTGGATTAAGCTCTATCAAACAGGACAGAGGAGGGTGACGAGGACAAACGTAAGAGTGTATGGAAGAGAGGAGCATTGGGAAGAGTGACAAAGAGTGAGGACAAGCTGAACAGACAGAAGAGAGAAAGAGATATGTGTGTGTGTGTTTACTGGGGGGGGGGGATGTGTGTGTTTGTTCAGTGGATCAGCGAGAGTTTAATCAGAGCTCTATACGCTTATCAAGCTCCACTCAGAGAACACGCTTGCGCATGCAACTTGCACACCTGCCCGTTTACCTCCCCTGAGCTCCAATTGACCACAGAACAAACATACACTGCCAGAGCTACATAATCACACCGTGAAATCACACACGTACACAATGTACACAATCACTCAAGTACAAATACATACTCTCTCTCTCACCCGCTCTCAGACAATAAAAGCAGACATGTGGCCGAGTCTCAAACAGTGGACCAGGAAAGGCCTGTCTAAACAACATTGAGAGTACAGCCAACTCTGCCTCAAGGGCAGAGAGAGAGAGAGAGCGATCAAGAGAGAAAGAGACAGCCATATATCATTTACTGCAGTAGATGAAACATAAACTGTTGAGCAGTCCAGCACAAGGTGTCCCGGTTTAGTCCTAGAAAGCCTTAGTCCAGTATGGTTTGGTGATTTCCAGCTCAAACCCACCTGGTTCATCTCAGCAGTAAGGTTACATTCAGATGAGCCTGTGTTATGCAATTCATAGTTAACATGAATTAACACGACAGTTATTGAGCATTATTACAATGTATATTGTGTAATGTGATTATTAGTGACTTTGCATAGTGAATACACCATCTAGAAGTATTGAATTTCAGCTTCACTGGATAAAGAAAAAGACCTTAATTAATACCCACTATATGATCCCCAAAATAAAGTGTTGCCATGTTAGTTCATGTCCTTAATCAGTCCTGATGTCTGGCTTTGGAACATTCTGTCTTATTGTTGTGCTGCAACATGGTTGAGGACAAGGGCGGTCTCTCAGTACGCATTCTTGTCTGTTCTTGCATCCTTGTGTTCTTGCTTGAAGTCATCCACTGCCCTTCTAAGTTCCAATCCATTACTCGTGAATGCATCTACCAAGAACAGTTAAAGTACCTTCTTGAAGTTCTTGAATGCTCTCAAAGTGAGGAATATCTTTGCTTAGTTGGTACAAATAACATCTACCATGTAAGACTGTTCTGACAATTCGCAAGAATGAGGCTCCATTAAGACTAACAGTTCAGAAACTAAACACTAAACAGAAACTGATGATGATGATGATGATGATGATGATTATTATTATTATTATTATTATTATTATTATTATTATTATTATTACTACTACTACAGTATTAACATTTTACTTGGGTTGTGCATTCACTCTTGGCAATTACTGTCTATTAGTATTAGGCCTCAAAATAAAGGGTAAAATAGGAAAGAATTAACTGGCAGAGTTTACTCATTAGCTTCATCAGCAGAGAGCCACAGCTAAAGGTAAGTGCCAGTATAGCAGTATCTTTCTCCTCAGCCTGGCCCTCCTCCTCTGTATCAGCTTCTCAGCTCAGCAATGAATGCTGCAACTCATTCTCCTGCTGTTGGTGTCGTGTTCAGTGGTAAAGTGGTGATGGTTTTCTGTGCATAGCATTTGGAATCTTTAAACTGGTTTTCATCAAAATCACTCTCAATGAATTTGAATCTTAATGTATTAATTAACTATGCAGAAATTCATCTGGACTAAGACAACACATCATCCAGACTGTGCTGGACGTGCAGCACCCCAGAGGTGGGTAGTACAGAGGTGGCACCCCTAGTCTTCCACATTTATTTATACAAGCTGCTGAACTTCCCACCTGGTAAAGCCAAATTCTCCAAAAAGCCCTCATCAGACTGTGTAAAGCCTCAGTAATCAGCTGCATCAAGGAGCTGCGAATCTGCAGTTGAGCCCCCGGCGGCTGCACGGTATTTAAACCATACCAAGCCAGGAGGCCAAATTAGTATGAAAGCAGTGAAGAACCTCCTTTAGTGCTAACGGGCAAAGCCCCTCTCCTCCTCTTTCCTTTTTCACTCCTCTCCCTCTTTCCCCAGACACACCATCGTAAGGCAGAAGAGCCTCCGTCAGAACTGTAACGCTTAGCAACTCTCTCTCCATGCCAATACACACACACACACACACACACACACACACCTGTCAGTCAACAAACAGAGCCAGTGAACAATCTAAACATGTGGATGGGGACAGAGAAAAAGAAGAGGGAGAGGCAGACAGAGAGAGAGGAAGAGACATGGATGAGCAGGATAAGAGTGAGATAGAGAGAGGTCTAGTGGCAGAAAAACGAGAGGGAGGAGCAGAGCAACGGAACAAAAAAAAGAGTGTACAAAAGGAGAGGATAAAGAGAGAAAGAGAGAGAGAGAGAGAACAATAATAGAAGGATAGGGGGCAAGGGACACTACGCAACAGGAGAGAACACAAGAGAGAGAAGGATAATGAGAGGAAGGCAAAGGAAGGAACAGAGAAGGATATAGAGAGAAAGAAGACAACAGGGAGAGAGAGAAAGAAAGAAAGAAAGAGTCAACAATGATCTATAGAGGCAGAGAGAAAGAGAACCTAAGAGTGAATGATAGATCAAAAGAGCAAAAAGGAGAAGCTAGAGGAAGAGAGAGTGGGAGAAAGGGGCAATAGAGAGAAGGAAAGGGAATGAGAGACGGCACAGGAAAAAAAGGAGAGTGGGAGAGAAAGAGAGCAAAGAAAAAAGAGGAAAAAAGCAAGAGAGAACAGGGATGAGATAGAGAGCAAATGATTGAGAGAGAGGAAGAGAGTGAAAGTGAGAAAATGAAGAGAAAAGGATAGTGAAGGTGGCAGAGGAAAAAAGAGAAAAAGAGGAAGAAAATAAAAGGACAGAGAGAGACAGAGGGAGGAGGAGAGAAAGAAAGAAAGAAAGAAAAGAAAGAAACAAAGAAAGACAGGAGGAAGAGAGAGAGAGAAAGAGGCATAGAGGGAGGACGAGAGATAGAAAAGAACAATGAGAGAGAGAAGAAAAGTGAAAGGGAGGAAGAGAGTGAAAAGCAAGGAGAGAGAGAGAGGGAGGAAGTAAGAGAGAAAGAGAGAGGGAGGAAGGATAGTGAGAGACAGAGGAATGAAAATGAAAGCAGAAGGAAGAGGAGAAAAACAAAGTGAGAGAGGGAGGAAGAGAAAAAGAGTGAGGGGAATGATAGAGAGAGAGAGGGTGAGGAAGTGGCAGAGAGGGAAAGGATAGAGAGAGAGAGCGCAGAGGGAATGGTAAAACAGAGATGAAACTCCAGCCTTAGCTTAGATCTCCTGTGCAGATTGACAGGGGGAGACAGGGAGACAGAAAGAGGGAGAGAGAACGAGAGAAAGCAAAGGAGAAGAAACAAAGAGAGCGGGTGCTGGGCGAGTGACTAGCATTCTGTTTGTGCGCAGAGCACTCAAAGAGCATGTCACAGATGATATCAAATCTCGTCGTGCTGACAGCATCTCTGCTGAAGACAACGGCCCGTGTGTGTGTGTGTACGATAGCCTTACATTACCGTCACTATTAGCATCTTTCCTCCTCTGACAAGCCTTGATACAAACACAGACCCGCATTATTCCTCAGAATTATGACCTCAAATCGAACGGTTTCAGTCTAAGCTGGTTTTAAGGCTTTAAGCTGGAATCTGAAGCAGAACAAGCCTTAATCTGAATGCGACTGTAGGGCTCTGTAGACTAATACTTAAGCTCTTCAACCTGTCATAAAGCTATGGAAAGTACTCTGATGAAAACACACTTGAGTACAGAGAAATAAAGCAGCATATGCAATAATCATAACACCGATAATTATGGTGAAGCACATCTATATCTACTGGTGGATCATTCTCAGCACTGTGTCCACTCACTGTCCACTCTATTAGACACTCCTACTTTGCTGGTCCATCTAGTAGATGTACAGTCAGAGACGACAGATCATCTGCTGCGGAGTTTGTGTTAGTCTAGTCCTTCATCAGTGCCCACAGGACGCTGCCCACAGGACGCTGCCCACAGGACACTGTTGTCTGGTGGACTATTCTTAGTCCAGCAGTGACACTGAGGTGTTTTACTCACACCTGCACAACACACACTAACACACCACCACGTCAATGTCACTGCAGTGCTGAGAATGCTCCACCACCCATATAATACCTGCTCTGTGGTGGTCCTGTGGGGGTCCTGACCACTGAAGAACAGGGTAAAAGGGAACTAACAAAGTACAGTACAGAGCTTCAAACAGCACATATGCTAAGTAGAGCTACAAGGAGGTGCACCCAATGAGATGGCCAGTGACTGTATAAGCATAAACTCTATATAGCCTACCTGCCCCTTTCATATCTATACACACACAATACACACAGGTATATACTGTAGATAGTTATTTATATGTATATGTGTATATACAGTGTGTCAACTTCCCTATCTGTATTCGTTTTAGATAGATATTTGACTCGCAGTCTGAATCCATATTTGCCGACTCAAATTCGAGAGGTCATTATTGCTACTCCAATGCCTGATGCATAAAGCACTCTTGGAGGGCTTAGAAAGTACCAAATGCTGGCACTGACCCAATGAAAGGCCTGCCGCGCTGCAGAGGGTCGTGTGGCGCGCGGCTCAAAGCTTGTCTTCCGGGCACACTCGAAAGGTCCCCTGTGTCATGGCATTTTCATAAAACTAAAGGTTAAAAATACTCCCAGCTTCTGTTGCAATAACCTCCGAGCTGGGAAAGTGCCTCTGGTGTGCTCGAGTGTGTGTGTAAAACATCTGGCTGTGAGAAAACAACCACGTCTAAACCGTCTAATAATGTCCACTGCTCCCTCTTTTGGTTGGCCTCCGTTTTGGCCCAGTCTCTTTGTGTCCGTATCAAATGTGTCATGCTGCCCTGGGTGTCTCTCCCACTCTCTTCTCTCTCTCTCTCTCTCTAGCTCGCTCTCCACACACATCTGTCTGCGCTGAGCTTCAACAGAGTTGTGAGAAGGTGAACAGCTGGTCCAGGTTAAAATTAGCAGGTCCACAACTCTGTGTGTGTGTATGTGTGTGTGTGTGTGTACACAGTATGTAGAGCAGAGGCTCACAGCACCTCTAGAGCAGCATATGTTCTTCATTCTACTCAATCTCTCTCTCTTCAGGAAGCTAATGGCCGAGCTGAGGCGAGGAAGGAGTCATGGAGGAAATGAAGGAGGTAGAAGCGTGCAGGATAAGGGCAGTGGATTAGAACAGAGGAGGGGAGGTGAAAGGTCGTTTGCGCAGGGGCAGAGAGAGGTCATCCCCCAATGCCCAAGGCTACAAAGGCTGATATTTCCATTGATTTCTCAGAATTTCTTCATAATACAAACATTTAGAAACATTCATATACATATGATTCATATACACTCATCCTCAAAAGAATAGTTGCACAAGTAGATGCACCCAGATGGAACCAACCGACAGGAATGAAACTTGGTGGGTAGTTTTGACATCATGAGACATGCAAATGATTCAAGTTTCACGCTCAGCAGTACACGTGACGTAAGCAAGGGCGGGTCTTATCGCTGAACATGACTGACCCAACAGCCACAATTGCGGAGACGACCAACAAATCCGTGTATGGAGACACTGTGGTCAGCACCAAGATGAGCGCTTTGTTGACACGTGTCACATGTCCAGAAGGCCTGGTGTCACTCCACCTCCACTCCTACCGCAAAATCTGCAGGACACCATTAGGACCCTCTACAACTCCATGCCGAGACGTCTGGCATGTTGACTTAGCAAACATGGCAGCCCGATGCCATACTGAGAGTCACTACTTCTGTATGTGTAGCTCAATAAATATTGCCCATATCAGTCTAAATTTATCATCATTTATTGTTCCTGGTAACCTTTATCTTCCTTCCCAACAGCATCACAATCCAACTCCTTCACCACTCTGAATGACTTGATGTGCATCTTAGCGATACAGTTATGCAGAAATTCAAATTCAAGAAAAATTGGTGGATTTCCCCATTTCAGTGTGTCAGCCATGTTAATTTTATGGCAGAAAAGAGTTTCTGAGAAAGAAAGCGAGAGGGAAATGAAGGAGAAGGAGGAGAATGAGAGAGAACATGGGCTTTGGGAGTTTAAAAATATAAGCATAGAAAACGGCAAAAGAGCACACTGAGAATAGACTACAGTGTGAGAGAGCAAGAGTCAGAGAGAGAGAGAGAGAGAGAGAGAGAGAGAAAAGAAAGCCACTTAGGTATGCATGAAAAGCAAGTCATTCACCGCACATTAACTTAGATCACACGGGAACAGGAACGGGTGGATGGTCGGGAGGGGGGGAGGGGGGTTGGGCGGCCTCTTTAACTAATTGATAAATAATGCATAATTAATGTGTCACAACTAATTTATTAAAAGCTCTTCGCCATGCTCGTTAGGAATTAACGATGATTACTCTATAACACAATGAAGGCGGGAGGCGCTTGACTATGTGGGCTGGGAAGCTCTTCCATCAAAGGTTTAAAGACAAGTCGAAGTCGACCATCTGCACACAGGATTGAGAGACAAATACACAGCACATATTGATTAGAGTCCCATCAGTATCCATTTTAAAGACCTAATGCTTCACGGAAATGATACTGTAGATTATTAAAATATGCTTATTTCATGCAGTCAAAAATGAAACAGACTGCAAACAGTTCCAGTTAAGCTGTCAGCTAGTTTGGTGACATTAAGGTGTAATAAGATGCCTAGAACTGTATTAATTAGTACACGTGTGCATTACTCAGTAGCCCACCTTTTCAATACGTTTTACGTGTGACTGAAATGTACCTAATAGCATGTAATACCTCCATGAAGACGAATAACTGCTGCATTACAATATGGCAACGACTGAAGTTTCTGCACAGTTGGGCCAGATTTGGTGGATGCCTTCCCTGGCACAATTCTGAGGAGAGTTTCCTGTAGACTGGGAATTTTGCCACTGCTGGTAGACCCATATGACCATACGCTTCCATACTCCTGCAGACCCAGCTACTTCCTTCACACTATGGTCTTTGGGGTGCCCAAATGCAGTCACTCCTTTTAGCCCATCATTAATATCTGCTTTGCAACCCAATTTTCCACACATGGAACAAGACATTCACTGCACTGTGCCACCTCTTCTCAATCTTTGAATCCCGTTGCACATCCCACAGGTATCTATAGGCCAGTCATCCTCGTGCAATGCCATCTGCAGTAGCCTGAAGTTACTACCACCTATTAATGCGTAAAGCCACACATAGCTCTGGACTCTCACTCACTTACAAAAGCACATGTAGCAGCCTAAAGTTTGTATCATGCATGTTGCTTTTGTGTGCATCATTTGAGAGGTGAATCAGATTGTATCCAGTTAATAATCTCCTCACTATGATATTAAAAAATTACAATTTAGAAGGTAGAAATCAAAAATGGAGGCAAAATGTATCAAGATGCTCTGAGAATCATTTTAAAACAGAATCGTGTCAATCTGAATCTAACCACATTCAAATTGTAAAGTGGCTACAGGTTCCCAGCTCTAGAGTGAAAAAGACAAAGGGCAAGACTTCAGGTCTGCACAGCAATGCACTTCATTGTCCTGTTTCCCTTGCAACCTGCGCATTTAAGTAAGCCAAATATTCTAATTAAATTGGCCGATAATTTTAGCTGGGGTCTTACAAAAATGACCACCCCTGCATTTTACTATAACCAGTATGAAATCTAGAGTCAGATTTTAATGGAAACATGGCCAACAACTCTGAATGTATTGTTGAAGAGGTGTGAAGCTAGATGGATAAAGTAATCTAGGCACATAGGTTAAGTGTGTAGGGGCGGGGTGATGTCTGGAGAGCCTGAGGAGTGTGTAAAAGGCCTTCTGGAGCATGTGGTCTATTGGATGAGTGCTGGCAGGATTTAATGTGAGCATGGAGATCTGATGAGGATGCGAGGGCTTCACAGGGATGCAAATGACTTCCTTACACCATCATCTCTAAATGCATTAAGATATGTATCCAGCTTCATCATTCTGTTGGCGATTTTGTCTTTCTCACCCGCTCACACACATGCACATGCTGGCGCACACACTCGCACACACACACCTCCTCTGCAGCAGCAGACTGGTTCTCAATCACAGTTTTTGATGAGTGTAAATGTAAAACGTGTGACACCCCCTTCGTTTCACCTCCAAAGCCACAGTGCTATAAGCCCACAATGCAACTGGTATTTTACACACATACGCATGTACGCATATGCATGTGCATGATATGCAACTCAAAATCAAGCTCTGAGTGGAAACTAAGGCGTCTTCAGTTTATGCTATTACCAGAGATGTTCACAAGTTGGGTCTCGAGTCTCTGATGTATGAGTCCAAGCCAAGTGTCTAAAGAGTGCATAGTAGAGATTTGCTTGGTCTGTAGTTTTCATATAACGGCTAATCCAAGTTGTCCAAGCTGAAGTTGTGAAGGTATATGGTCTGTAACTTTCTAAAGTCACAGCTAGATTAGTCGGCAGCTGAAGCTAAATTCCTGCTACTTTGGTTCTTTCCCCATTTACTGCCAATAGCGCTTCCGTTTTGTCTTTCAGACTGAAGGTTCTTCCATAAAGAAAGACTTGTTATTTGAAGCTGCATCAAACCCGATGCCACTTTGAGCTGCTACAAAAATGGTATTACAGTAAATACAGCTGTTACCTTTGCTGATTTCTGCCTTCAGGCCACGGTCACAACGACTCAGAGGAGCTTTTCCCAGAACTAGCTCCAGGGCCGGAGCGAGTTGAACTTTGCTGTTGCTCTTGGAGAACACCCAGATTGGAGTATCAGTGAAGTACATTATTCTTTTAACTCCATACTGTCCATCTTGCTCCATATGGTCAGCAAGCTCTGGTCTGCTTATGGTACCGAAGACTAGTCTCGGAGCATTCTCCTCTGATCTCTGATCTCTTTGAAAGCCCTCCTTAAAACTCACTTTTTTAGGGATTCACACCACATACACTTAACTTCCTGTTATTTGCTCTTCTTACTTTTACCGTATATTGTCTTACATGATTTTAATCCTTATTTGCACTATATGTGTTCTTTATGTTTATATGCCTCTTGTTTTTACGTTTCCTTATTGCTATTTTATCCTATTTACACAGTCAAGTTACATTATTATGATCATCAGCTAATATTATTATTATTATTATTATTACTACTATTGCAGGTAGTTTACTTATCACACCAATACCGAGGTAATTAGATAGATAGATGGATAGATGGATAGATAGATAGACAGAGGGGGAGAGCATGAAATACAGCAAAAAAGAGTGAGATAGATACAGGTAGACAGAGATAGACAGACAGAGAGATAAAGAGAGGGAAAGAGAGGGTAAAAGACAGCATGATAGATAGATAGACAGATATATATACATATAAATATATATATATATATATATATATATAGAGAGAGAGAGAGAGAGAGAGAGAGAAAGACAGCATAAAAGAGAGAGACAGATACAGGTAGACAGACAAACAGACAGACATAGATGTCATGTACAAAACCCTGCAAGCTTTCTACTGATATTTTGAGAGCAGCCTAACTGTTCATGGCTGGGGAAAGAGGGCAGAGAGAGAGAGAGAGAGAGAGAGAGAGCATGAAAGACAGAATAAAAGAGAGAGACAGAGAGAGAGAAATGTAGAGAGAGAAAGAGAGGGTGAAGGACAGCATGGGATAGATAGATAGATAGATAGATAGATAGATAGATAGATAGATAGATAGATAGATAGATAGATAGAAGAAAGAAAGAAAGAAAGAAAGGAAAGAAGAAAAAAGAAATGGTAGGCTTAGAGGTAGAGAGAGTGGGTAAGAGATTTAGAGAGAGGTGTAGAGAGAGATAAATGATCAGTCCAGGCTGCCCTAGATGGGTCTAAATGAAAAAAAAAGAAAATGGGATGAAAAGAGGAAGGACATTTTGGTCATAGCAGCAACAAAAAGAGGATAAAGAGGATAAAAGAACAAAGCTGCGCTCTTTAACTCGCATCTGTTTGCTGACCGGTTCAGCCCTGCTGTGGACAAAGCCAGCAGAGCCAGTTCAGGGTAGACTATGGGTGGGTGATACACCAATACATCACTATCATGAAGAATCACATCATGAAGCTCACTGCCGGTTTCAGCAGTCTTTCTGGAGCTCTGGCTTTGTATAAATAGGGTGGTCAGATCTAAATATCTGTCCAATCCTGATTATATCTTTTAAAAACATTGTCTTCTAATATCTATATTCCGATATCCGTTATCACTGTGCATCTCTGCTGTACCGCCTACTGCACAGATGTTTTTGAGTATTACAGTATTACTTTCGCCGTATCTCTCAGTCATAGATTAAACACGACCTGCTGGTGTCGAGTCTCTGCAGCTTCAGTCATAAAAAGCATACACATAAATACACAGTGCTCCGGCTCCAGAGACAGTATTTACAGTAGCTGTGAATTAGCACATGCTAGCAGACACGGGTCATAGTCCGAGCCCCACCAATTACAGACAAAATGAGGACCGCTGGGCGGAATACATTACAGCAATATGTGCGAGTGTGTGCGTGGGAGTGAGAGAGAGAGAGAGAGAGAGAGAGAGAGAGAGAGAGAGAGAGTCTTTATAGAAAAAATGACAGACAGAAAAAAAAAGAGAGAATTCCTGCAGTGACAGCGAACCAGGCTGCATTTGTATCAGCTGCAGTGATACTTTACAGCCTCCTGCGTTCACACGCGCTCCCTCTCTCTCTCGTTGTTTTATTAGTTGCATCACACACACACACACACACACACACACACAGACACACACAAAGACACACAGACAGACACATACACAGACACACAGACACAGACACACACACAAACACACACACACACACAGACACACCAGTCTACCACTGTTTCTGGTGTCAGCATGTTGACCTCAGGTCATGCGGTATAGGCAATAATATCCCAATAGCACAGGAACTGGAAAAACAAAGTCTGTTGATTCACCTGATTGTGTGGAATTTGGGTGGAACAGCCAAAACATATTATTAGATATTAGAATATTACACCCACCAGCCACTTTATTTGCTACACCTCCTTGTATCTACAGTCACTGTCCATTTTATCAGCTCCACTTACCATATAGATGCACTTTGTAGGTCTAGAATTGCAGACTGTAGTCCATCTGATTCACTACATACCCTGTTTTTCAATTGTCAGGACCCCCACGGGACCACCACAGAGCTGGTATTATGTGGGTGGTGGATCATTCTCAGCACTACAGTGACACTGACGTGGTGGTGGTGTGTTAGTGTGTGTTGTGCTGGTGTGAGTGGATTTGACACAGCAGTGCTGCTGGATACCTCAGTGCCACTGCTGGACTGAGAATAGACCACCAATCAGAACTATCCAGCCAACAGCGTCCTGTGGGCACCATTCTGTGGGCAGCGTCCTGTGGCCACTGATGAAGGACTAGAGGATGACCAACACAAAATGCAGCAGCAGATGAGCTATCGTCTCTGACTGCACATCTACAAGGTGGACCAGCAAGGTAGGAGTGTCTAATAGAGTGGACAGTGAGTGGACACAGTGTTTACACACTCCAGCAGCAGCACTGCTGTGTCTGATCCACTCACACCAGCACAACACATGCTAACACATCACCACCACCACTCAGTGTCACTGCAGTGCTGGGAATAATCCACCACCCAAGTAATATCTGCTCTGTGGTGGTCCTGTGAGGGGTCCTGACCACTAAAGAACAGGGTAACAAAGTATACAGAGAATCAGATGGACTACAGCCTGTAATAGTAGAACGACACAGTACTCCTATATGGTAAGAGCTGATACAATGGACAATGAGTGTAGACACAAGGAGCTCTATCTAATGAAGTGGCCCGGGGGTGTGTATACATATTATACTGTATATTATGAGTTTTATTAGCATAATTGCAATTTCCGGGGGCTTCAGCATATATCATAGTAAGTATTTTCCTATAAAACTATTAAGACCTATTTTTGTATGTTACGAGTGTCTTATTATTCCTAGAAGAAGCTTTATTAATAAGACATTAATAAGAATGTCAGATTTTTTTTTTTTATTGCACAAAATAGTAAACGGAAAACCAGAACAATATAGAGAAAAACTAATGTTAATATTGCTTGCTAACGTTAGCCATGCAGGCCTACGCAAGAACAGTGTTATATGTTATATTTTCTGTATGAAGAGACATGCTTTTTATGGCAGAATGGCAAATTCAAAGGAGAAGTTAACCTCAGCTTCGTCAACTTCTCAAGTCATTTGTCTCGTGAGTACGCTCCCATGCACTGCTACCTACAAGTATCAGACAGTTTCTGGAATTTAGAAAGTAATACAGTCATTCATGCTTTAGTTCACGATTTCATGCGCTGACCGTGGTCTCATCTGATGCAGCTGGCCAAGACAGGCCGGTCCTCAGGTGCAACGAGAGGTAACAGAATCACAACAATCTGTTTCCATGTTAGGCTAAAGGTGACCCCAAACGACCATGCATTGTTTTATGGTCACTGGCTTGAAAACAAAATGGACAACTCGGATGCCATGGCAGGAGGAGAGCATGAGTCTGATGTGTTTTCATTTGTATTTGAAACGTGAAACACTCACAACTCTGTCACGCTCAATTCAATAACTCTAGTATGGTTAAAGTGTTTGCACTGTGCACTTTTGTCATGGAAGTGTTTCAACTTTAGGGATGCACAGATACATTAACTGTGGGACGATGCCAATATCCAATATTACTGATGTAAATACGCCCAAACAGTTATACAATGTAGAAATCAGGACTACATACACCTGAATTAGCATCACTAATAATTACACTCATCGCCAAAAAAAAAAAAAAAATGCTGCAAAATAGCTGCACCCAGGAGGAATTAACTGACAGCAATGAAACTTGGTGGGTAGGTTTGACATTGTGAGACATGCAAATGATTCAAATTTCACGCTCAACCAACAGGTGACGTAAGCAAGGACGGGCCTTATATCGCTGTACCTGACTGACCCAACAGCCACAATCGCGGACATTCAGCGAGCAGTGATGCCCTGCATGAGTCATCCCGTTAGTGCTAGCACCATTGCCAGACGGCTGCCTGATGCAGGACTACACGCACGCAGACCGTTACAGTGACTGCTCTTAACCCCAGGTCAACGTCACCAGGCCAGACTCTCATGGAGTAACTCATCTTCAGTGACGAGTCCCGGCTTTGTCTTGGTTGAGACAACCAACGAATCAGTGTGTGCAGGAACCGCGGTCAGCACCAAGATGACCGGTTTGTTGACATGTGTCACATGTCCAGAAGGCCTGGTGTCACTCCACCTCCACCCCTACCACAAAACCTGCAGGAACTGTGTGAGAATATTCAAGCTGCATGGGATGGATTATCACAGGACACCATTAGGAACCTCTAGAACTCCATGCCGAGACGTCTGGCATGTTGCGTTAGCAAACATGAAGGATCCACACCATACTGAGAGACACTACTTCTGTATGTGTAGCTCAATAAATATTGCCCATATCAGTCTAAACTTATCATCATTTATTGTTCCTGGTAACCTTTATCTTCCTTCCCAATAGCATCGTAATCCGACACGTCCTTCTGGGTGCAACTATTTTTTTGACGATGAGTGCATATGAAAGGGCAGCAACTATAATGATCAACACAGAAACCTACGCAGCGCAATCTGAATAGTACATTACAGAAGTTATGTCAGTTCCTCAGTCTCTCTTTCACACACAAACACATGCACAATTCCTCTATAGAGTCATATCTTATGAAATGCTTCCCTGTGAAGTGATGCTGGCCTCTTGTTTGAAGTCTCCTTTGTTTTTCCAGGTTTCTTTGTTTTTGCATTTCCAATCCTTTTTGATGTAGCACTGGTGCATTTGCAGGAGGAGGCCGGTAATTGATCACCCGACAAGCCATGAAAGAGACTTGGCGAAAGCAAGTTGAAGAGGCTTACTCAGTGTCTGACAGGCACCCAAGCATGTCAATCAAACACGCTCATTGAGTGAAAGAGAGAATGCCAGGGGGAAATAAGAACTGTTCTTAGCCAAAGCCTGCCATAGAAGTGACTTCCTGTGCTGTTGGCTTTCACTAAGACGAAAATCAGAATCAGAGGACGATTATCTCGCACGTGGAACACGAGAACAACAAACAACTTAAAACCATAAGCGCATGACAAGACACAATAGCAATAAACAGAGCGTGCATGAAAAAAGCATCCATCAGCTGCCATAAAAGCATCCGGTTAGTGGTGCTTGTTGCTGGTGATAATGCCTTTTGTTAAGGGGATTATTAATTTCCTGAAAATGCTCATAGTGGACAATGGAATAGCATATTGCTTTCCAGAGCAATATTAACATTTCAAAATCTTAATATTGAAAAATTAAAACAGGAAACATCATAAACGTAAGTAGAGGTGGTCTTCCTTCTAGCCTCTCAAACGTAAAGCTTCTGTAGCTGCGGGGTCTTATTTAGCTTGCTTGGTCAATAATTCTGTAGAGTTCTTTTATTTGCTCACTTTACTCTGTGTGAATATAATACTCACTCACTCATTCATCTTCTAAACTGCTGTATCCTTCTGGGTCATGGGGGATGCTGGAGCCTTACATTGGGCGTAAGGCAGGAAACACCCTGGACAGGCCGCCAGCCAATCACAGGGCAGACACACAGACTTACACATTCTCACACACCTGGTTGCAATTTAGCATCTTCAATCCACCTGAGTGCATGTCTTTGGGCTGTGGGAGGAAACCGAAGCACATGGACATGGGAAGAACATGCAAACTCCCCACAAAAAGAGCCCTGGATACCCCAGCCAGGAATCAAACTCAAGCCCTTCCTGCTGTGAGGCAACAGCAAGTAACCACTCAGCCACAGTGCCACCCTATCTGCATATAACAGTGAGGTATAAACATGGATAAACTGTTTTTGTAGAATGGTATGTATAGTGTGAGTCCATAAAGAACGAGATTCCTGAAATCACATAACGTTTGCTGGGCTTTGGGTACATTCAACTACCGCTCAACCAGTCAAAAAGACTTGAATACCTCAAACCGTTAATTCTGTGGATGTGTTAGCCTTATTAGCCTTGGATGAGATTCATGCTGTCACTGAGCTACAAAGACTGCTGGTGAGACAGAAGTGGAGATCAAAACTATGAAATCTACTTTATTTATAGTTTCTCCACTGCAGTGCAATTCAATCCAAGGCAACTAATATAGTTAGCATAGCTAGATACTGCAGCTCGTTTAGCTTCTTAGGTATATTGAACCAATTTGCACTCCAATCCATGTACTTTGCTGTGATATCAGACTCTGTATCAGCATGTACCCATAACTGACTGGAAAACAATGGTATCTGTGCAACCCTAGATCCTAGATCCTAGCTACTATCCAAAATTTGATAAACGCGATAGCGACACCATTTGTCCAGGGGCTTACTGAAATTTCGGGAAGGACCTCTCAGGAACCATTACCAATTTAATACCAATACCCATCTTTAACAGCCCTTTTTGGCCTCCGTGGAACAGGTTCTGTTTCGTTTGCATGCCTAATTTTAAACCATCTGGCACATTACCNACTTTTGGCCAAAAACAGCGATAAGTGAGACTGAGCATAACCGGAAAATGATGCTGAAGCCCGGATTCAATCAGAGTTTTATGAACAGCTCTTGAAATACTCTGTCTGACATTAAAACTTTCTTGGTGGATGTAGCCATGGCTGGATATTCTTACAGACAGAATCCACACGCTGGGAGAAGAATAAAAGATGCCCAAGTATCTGAAGGACTCTGAAGGACTGGACCTGCTCTACCACCAGCCTGAGGGGCTTCAGGATAGGCTGGAGGGAGTCTGATGTTTTCTTCCTTCCATGACTTCTTTGTCTTTGTGATGCTGAGCTCTAGAGAGCTTTCTGCAATCCAGGCTGCAAGCTTGCGTGCTGCTTCAAAGTAACAGCAAAGAGATTCCTCGTCCCTCGCTTTGGCAACCAGGGCCACATCTTCGGCATGTTTATGGAATAATAAAACGCTTGACATGTAGAGTTATTTCATTTGTGCAAACAGAAAGAGGTTGGAGGAGAGGATGCTGCCCTGAGGGAGCCCGGTATTTAAAACCAGGTTGTAAGATTCAAAACCATTTATGATGACATGCAGTGGTCTGATCGGCAAGAAATGTTTGATCTACAGTATCAAAGTGGGGTTAACTTGTAGATTCTGGAGGCATCTCCGCAGTGGATGAGTGTGCAAGGTATTAAAAGCGGACAACAAACCCATAAATATATCCACATTGAAGTAGTTATGGGTTTAAGGTCCTATAACAACCACAAGTGAGCTCAAAGCAGACGTACATACATTTTCACAGCAGAGGTGTCAAGGTTGGTGTCGTTTAAGATCCTAGCATGTAATTTCTTTGGTAATCAAAAGATGGTTATCATTCCACACTTGAAGCACTGGGAATCTGGGAAAATTGCTGAAATAATTGCATCAGCTCATACCCGCAGCTCAGCAGATTATTCCATCAGAACTTAAAATGAAGCCCAGAAGCCATCATGGGGTTGAGGAAGAAAAAGATGGAGGCCACTCGTCTTCCTCTCCTTGTGAGGAGAGCCTATAGGGAATCCTGTAGTTGTCATGTGGGTCAGACTTGTCAAACCCAGTCTGGAAGGTGTTCAGCTGGTTTGTAAGGAAGGCAGAGTCAGTGGATTCAACCGCAGCTGATCTCTGTGCTCTTCTCATCATGGTGTTTAAACTCCACCATGCTTCCATGAAGAGAACCTTTACACCACATGGTTCCTGTAGTTAAGTCTAACAGTTCTCACCTTTTGTCTTATTTCCCTTCCTTGCTGCCTAGAATGTATTTTTTTTTCCCAGCTTCAGTTTTCTGTTCCTGGACTAAAGTCTGACCTGAATTGATGGAATAAGTCCACATGGAGTCTACACAGAAGGTAATGCAGGGCTAGGCAATAGTAGGGAGAAGATTCAGGTCTGTCCCACAGAAGCAATAACTGGAAAACCTGCTCCTGAACTGTGGACTCATGTTCATAGGTGTCGTAGTTCAAAACTAGGTTCTAGTGAGGGGCTCAGTGGGCTCTTCGGGGGATCTAAGACTCATTATTTATCCTCCTTAACCTCCTGACTGTCTCAAAACCAAACTTCTTGGGGGTCCCTCAGTATCAGCATATGATGACATAATATTGCCTGTTAGGGTACAACAGATCCTCAGATACCAATTTAGGGAGGGGTCATTGTTTAGCTGCTTCGCCCACAATTGGTGAGCTTCTGTCTTTGGTATACTTGACTGACTAGAGCCTCAGCATTGATCTGCCTCAGGATGGCACTGTAGCAAACTCTAACAAGTCAAGTCTAACAACTTGCCCAATTTCTCAAGAGATTGGTGGAAACAGTGAATTTCCCAAACCCCAAAACAACCAAAGAGCAGATGTGTAGGATCTCAAAAGATATATGGGAGACCATTTTACCAAACTGAAAAAGTGCATTACTAAAAGAAGAATTACCGAGCCAAACATTTTACTGCCATTGAAGCTAGAATTAGTGCCGCTATAGCAGGCAAGTTTACAACCAACATGATACACACCCCCTCACCCCCAAAAATAGAGGGTATTTCGCATACTGAACAAGACTATGACATTTCTATCAGGAAGATCAAGGTGGCAGGCCATTTAGAAAGCAGCATGGTAACACGGCACACTAACTGAGGAACACTGACTTCTACTGATAGTTTTGTGTTGTTGTCAACAATGCAGTCCACAGCCAGTTTCTTCTTTCTGGTTCTGGGATATGAGTTAAATCACCTTAATCCCTTTAAATTCCTGTGATACATAGTTCAATGCTGTCTGTCTTAAACCATTTGCCTCTCTACAGACTTGTGCTAAAGTCAAGGCTTCAGCCGGGGTTGGAGAGATCTTGATAATACTGAAATCAGCGTTTCTTTAGTGTTCGGCCTTAGTAGGCGGTACTGACATGTCACAACTTACTGCAAAACATCTGCAAAAAAATATATAGACTGCTTTACAAACTCTGGTGCCACTGCATCACCTGCTCATGTGACAATCAAAAGGTTTGGCACCGAATGTGATGGAAACGGCTGACTGAAAGTCAGGATACACCAGATGTATTTTACTGACTCTACAAAAAGGGACATTCTTCAATTCGACTCTTTCTTCTGATGAATCCTTAATTTTTAATTATATCTGGGAAGTTGGTACTACTACATCACCTAACATATAAATTCATCCATGTTCACATCCTTGATGGCCTTAGAAAGCCAGAATCACATCTGTTGACAGCAGAAAAATCATACCTGATGAGTACAGCAAGGTGCCCAGCAATGGTAATTTATTAAACTAGCCCCGGGACATTATTTCCACCTATGTTTAAAAAAGACATCTTTGCGAATCTTTTCTATAAGCAATGGCGGTGCATTACTCAGGGAGGACAGACCTAGTTAGCAAATCACCCCCTGGGTAAATAACTAACTGGGGTGCATATAGAGAAACCAGTTATTGTACTCACTAAAGCCAGTGCTGTTGGCAGCATACAAATCAGAGCCTCCAAACTCGGCTTATGCATTGCAATTGCAAACGGATCACCAGAAAAGAAAAGTTTCATAGCAAGCTCAAACAAGCCGGCAAAAACAAACAAACAAACAAACAGAGCCATATGTTGTGGGTAGCTCTGTCAGTATAACAGCCTATAACTGCTAATGCCTTAACTCAATGGGCTGCTGCTCTGAAAGAAAGAAAGAATAGAGAAACAAAGGGAGAAATAAAGAAAGAACAGACGATGGACAGAAAGAGCTGGACCATCATCTACCTCACTGCCACCCAGCCTGTCACATAACTCTACAATATTAATTACAGCAGAGCAGCTTTTGAATTATTAAACATCCCTATTTAACGCCCGTGAATAATTTAGACCTGGCCAGGGCATGTGTATATAATGTGATCGATAAGTACAGAGTTTAGCTAATGAAAGAACAAAGGCCTCCTTAAGACGTATATGTGCATGTCTGCGTGAGGTGTGGGATCCCTCTACTTTGGGAGAGCGGGATTCTGGTGGCTCCTTTCATTTAGCACTCCAGCTACTATAAATAATAAACTTAAATAGCGCATAATAAGAGAAAGAAGCGAGTATAGCCTGCTCCCAATATGTAACAAAACACGTCACCACCGAAGCCTACTGTCCCGCAATCTGGCAGCTGCATATGACCCACAATAGTTTTAAATACTGTATCCGTAGCTATTAAAAGGATGCCGAAAGCTTGTGAAAACATATCACTGAGCTTGCAGGTAGAGTCTAATATGAATAAGAACTCTTCTATATGTCTGCGCATATCTAGAGGCTGCAGCCAGGCATTGAGACAAGCGTTCGGGATCTAGTCTGCAGGGCTGTAGGAGGCATAGCCATTGACAGGTCCTTAAACGGTTGTGGGTGTAGAATCGAGGGGAAAAAGCGGTTTTCAGTGCTATCTATTACGGCTTAGTTACGAACATGTCACGGGAAATATTGCCATGTCAAAAGAGAAGAAAAGCACACAAGGCATACCAAAGACAGGCTGCAAACTAGACTCACATCTCTGGTAAAAATTCAATGTGCACACACCGTAACAGCATGTACTGTTAGAAACTGAAAAGCTCTGAAAAGCTGAAAAAAGCCTGTTGGCCATCACCACCATCACTGTCATTCCTTCTAGTAATCAAGTTAAAAAAAAATAGACAATAAAATGTACTTTAATGGACATGGAACAAACCACACGACATCCTTTAAAGAAAGGTGGACTAGGAAGTCTATAAAAACTGCATGTTAGAAAACATAAAAAGATAGGTGCACGTTTCTTATTTTAAGAGGAGCAAAGAACATTACTGTATTCAATATTACCATTCAAATTACCAAACTAATTACTGCAGATTCATCAAGAAGGTAAGTTTTATTCATTTTAGCAACTGAACAATTAACTAATAGATAGGGATGCACCGAATGTTCGACAACCGACATTATTTAATTATTTAAGTGAAAAGACTGAATCGTTTATACCGAACAATTACGTTTTTAATGATGCTGTTACCTTTTTCTAGTTCCCGGATGTAGACAGGAACCAGAGTGTTATTCAGTTTTAAGCATTGAAGGCATAGGGAACTCCAGAACAGAGCCGTTAGCTTTAACAAGCATGTGACAGACAGACAGCAGCGTCTCGGCGCATGAAACACGGGCACTTTCTCTCTTTCACGCATGCACGTTTTTTCTCTCTTGCTCTTTCTGTCCTGCTGTCTCCCAGCATGCATGCCTGCATCCTTCTTAAAGAAACACAAACCCCAATTTTACAAAAAAATACATATTGCCTGAGAACTAAATACCCATAACACTGAACACGTGATAGAGAGAATGTGACAGCGTGGAATATTTCAGGCTAAAATTGGCCAGCTTTTTGAACTTGACTCCTCTGAAGACTTGAATCGTGTCCCTTACTCTTCCTCATGTCACTTGATTATATTTATGGATAAATATTAGGGGTGTGAAATGCAAGTTCCATCACAATGCAATCCTAGGTCCATTCTATTAGCCAATGATCCAATTAATTTGAATACCTTTAAATTTGTTGCATTTTCTTTATTTGTACACACAAACATATTTGCAGTCACATAATTACAGAATGAGGGTTTTATCTGACAGTTATAAGTTTTAATCACACTATGTGATTTAAATAGCATCCAGTTATATGCCATGTAACTACCTAACTGAACAACCTGTAAAATCCTCTAATGTGCTGTACTGCCAACCTGCTCTCATTTACCACCATAGTTACAGGAATACTTATTTGTGTATGATAAATAGTGATCCTGCATTTTCACATTACACCGTACATATCATATTATGATTTGAGGTTTGAGAAGGTGGTACAGACACAGTTCACAAAGAGCAGCACAATAAAACTAACACCATCAAGACAAAGCTTATATATTACAGTTATTTAATTCAATATTCTACATACTGCAATGTACTATATCCAATCAAGCAGAACCATTTATGCTCTTAGTTTGGATTCCAGCTCATGGTTTTAATGAACCATGTATTTGCTTCGTGTTGTGGATGTACTGATGATGTGAGAGCATAGAATCGTTTTAAAAGTTTAAGGAACCTTCAAATAATGTCAGCATTTTAGGAAGAACCTTTAAATTAAGATAGAACTTTTACATTAAAGGTTCTTCACACTCACAGACTGCTGTTATTTTGACAGCTTTCAAAATCATATGCTTACACTGCAGCAAACAGGATGTGAACTGGATGTATTCCATCCAAGCAAGGGAGCTAATCTGGCCACTTTCAGATTTTTGTTCATTTTAATAATCTGTTTATAATTTTAGGTTTGGGGTCTGCTAGAATAGATTTACGTGTTTCATTTTTCCCAAAACACAATATTTATCTCAAACTACACCCTCTGTCTGAAACGCTCTATTAAAGCTCCTGTGTCTTTAAGCCCCGCCTCCTAATGAGGCCATTGTGCTCTAATTGGTGAAGCTCGCTCACTCTGTTCTGACTGGTCAACTGTCAGGGTGGCATTCTGCTACAAGCTCTGCCCCTACACCAGTCACTGTGGCTGTTTGTACAATGGCATCGGTTCTGCTGTATCAGCTAGACCCAGAGTCCCATTCAGAATGTCAGGTACAGTAAGTTGGTAGATCTACCTTGGCAAGTTAGACTGGGGCAGGACATTTCAGGGTGGTAAGTTTGTACTGTTTTGGCTCTTCGTGTCTTGTGTGAGGGCGTGCCAAGCCTGCCAGTAGGCAGGTAATAACGATTGTGCTACGAGATGATGTCACCCTGTAATAGAGAAAAGGGCGGGAATTCCAGCCAGCTGAGAAAAGTGGTTTCTGTGGGAATGTGCCATGTTTTTTGGGCTTTATAACTTTATAACTGAAGACCATTTACATGAGCAAATAGCTACAACACACTAAAGGAAGGGGGGAAAACTGAAAGGTATAATATATCTTCTTTAATAACTGTATACAATAAACAAAAATGATAATAAAATTAGTATACACAATTATTTACATAGCAATCTCACTGGCTGACATTTCAAGTTGATGACAGGCTTAACACTACAGTATTTACTTTGTCTCTTCTGGTATGTCTTTATGAGGCATGTATGTCTGTGAACATGTATTGCCTAGTTAGTGTAAGAAGAAGTGGAGCAGTCCACCAACGTCTACACGATTAATCAGCCTCTAACCATTGCAGTCCCGGGAAAATTGATGTACACAAAAGGCAAAAGACTTAATTCATAAGTAAATGGAGTCATAAATAAGAGTATGTGTGTGTAAGGCAGGGTTGGGGCACTGAGCGCAAGATTTACTGCCGCAGAACATTGCAGGAAAGAAGAAGGACGGAGGCAATAAATATGTATTACTGTGGAGGCAATACGATACAGGCCAGGAAAAAAAAAAACTCCCAATGGAGGCCTACAAAAGCGAGCAGCTGTTAAACACGTTCATTCAAAAGCACATATGAACACATTCACACACACTGTGCTGTAAGTCAGCAAACGGCAACCTTTTCAGATTTCTTTCTGTCACACTGGATAGAGCTCCATCCGTTTGTGTGCATACCGGATAATAAAAGACTTGGAAAGCAGAAAATAAAACTTCAAGGGAATTCCAATGAGTTTATTATTTTTTATTTCGGCATAATTATACAGGTTAAGATATAATCAAAGTCATTTAGAGTAGCCTGGAGGAAAAGGCTCAGTTCTAGAGACACTAGTCTGAACTGTTCACAGTGGTGGTGGTAGGAAGCAGACATCTACAGGTCATAATGCCTCTACAAACCTCACAGTAAGTTGTTGAATGACATGGTTATACACTACGTGATGTCTGAGAAGATTCTGGTCTAACATGTAAGGTCATCGGCCCAAAAAATAGTCACCTTCTATGTTTAAGGTGGTACCAACTTCAGCCTCATGCCGATGCTATGTGACGGGATTCATAGACTGAGAAGAGGTGCTACAGTGCAGTGAATTTCTCGTTCCATGTGTGGAAAATGGCTCCAAAGCAGATGTTAATGATTGGCTAAAAGGAGTGACTGCATTTGGGTGGCCAAACACCATAGTGTGAAGGAAGTAGCTGAATCTGCAGGTGTATGGAAGTGTATGGTCATACAGGTCTACAGGCAGTGGCTAAAATCCCAGTCTACAGGAAATTCTCCTCAGAATTGAGCCAGCGAAGGCATCCACCAAATCTGGGCCAACTGTGCAATTATTTGATGCAAGAGTGTCTGAACATTGATGTCAGCTACATCCCGAAACTCGTCCACAAACCTCCTTAAACAGCTGTTATTGGTGCTCATGGAGGTATTACACACTATTAGATATGTTTCAGTCACAGGTGACTCATTTGATTAGCTTATATGTGTTGTAGAAACCGTGACTTCACAACACTCAGAATTACTTTGTATGCATCTCGGTAATACGGAAATCTGGAATTCCGGAATTCCAAATTGGGTGGAATTCCTGTTTGAAAGCTTGTTTGCATTGAGTGGTTACGCCACTAAAAAGAAATATCATAAGTTACAAAATGTGGCGGAAGGTGGCAAAACAGGAACAAGAAAGAGCATGATTCACAGAACATATTCCACAGAAGCATTCTTATGGCCATGATATACAGTTTTGATCAGCCTGATTTGCATAATTTCTATCTTGCACACACAAGAACACACATAAATCAACCTTTATGTCACAGGAAACATGCATACACTTAAACCTGATACAGCTCTCGGACTTGATCTTTGGCCACTGACCTACTAGCCTGTAAAAATGCCAGTGTATATAATGACGCTCATCAACAAATAGCACACTTATCCTCGCATCCTCACAGCTAAGCGTTATAAAAAATATGCACAATATGGTCTCTTAGCAACTTATTTATATTCAGTGAAGAGAGAGTGAGAGAGACAGAGAGAGAGAGGGCAAACAGTAATCTCTTCATTTCATTTCTAATTTTCAGTAAGCATGAGAGAACTTGGGCATCATTACACACATTTACTCTTTTTTGCATCCAGCTTCCCTTTCTAATAGCCTTGTAATCATATTACAGGACTGTGCCATGTCACACAGAGAACATTTACGCAAACACACACACACGCACACACGCACACACACACACGCACACACAGACACACACACACTCACACACTAGTATGCACCGATATAGGGAATGCAGACCAATGTATCTGATATTTTTCATGTACATATCATACATCTGCTGATGGCCCAGCAGATACCTACATGTTCTGCTCTTCTAGTACACAATAAATACATAATTAAATATCACTTTAAAAATATTGATCAAATCTAACCACCTGATCAATGGTAGTATTTATGTTTTTCCAAATACACTCATCATCAAAAGAATAGCAGCACTCAGACGAAGGTGTGAGACTGCAATGCTACGGGGAAGGAAGATAAAGGTCACCAGGAACAATAAATGATGATACATTTAGACAGATATTTATAGACAATATTTATTGAGCTATACATACAGAAGTAGTGTCACTCAGTATGGTGTCGGGACGCCATGTTTGCTCACACATCATGCCAGATGTCTCGCCACAGAGTTCTAGAGGTTCCTAATGGTGTCCAGCGATAATCCATCCCATGCAGCTTGAATATTCTCACACAGTTCCAGCGGATTGTGCAGTAGAGGTGGAGGTGGAGTGACACTAGGCCTTCTGGACGTGTGATGCATGACAACATACCGTTCATCTTGATGCTGACCACGGTACCTACATACACGGATTGGTTGGTGGTCTCCACTAAGACAAAGGCGGGACTCATCACTGAAGATGACCCACTGCCATTCTGAGTCACTCCATGACAGTCTGGCACGCCACCATTGGAGTGTTTGGCAACATTGACGTGGTGTTAAGGGCAATCATCATAACAGTCTACATGCATGTAGTCCTGCATTGTGCAGCCATGTACCAGTGGTGCTGGCACTAATAGGATAACTCATGGAGGACATTAACGCTCGTTGGATATCCGCAAACGTGGCCGTTGGGTCAGGCAGGTACAGCGATAAGGCCCGTCCTTGTTTACGTCACATGCACAGCTGATTTTCATGTCTCTCGATGTCAAGCCTAGCCACCAAGTTTCATTCCTGTTGGTTGATTCCTTCTGGGTACAACTATTTGAGCAACTATTCTTGTGATGATGATTGTATATGCTGATAGCAATAGGAATCAGAAGTCACAATGCCTCCCTAGAAACACCCGAAAAGTGGTCATCACTAACCCCATCCACAACTGACCTATCCAAGCGACCGCTGAGAGGCTGTAAAAGCTTTACAGACCTTGCAAAAATTCCACTCAGGCTAATGAGAAACTCTAGCACACAGTTTATTTGCTATATGTGTGAAAGGTCACACCTTAATGGTTGAGTGTAGTTCTTTTTTTTGTTGTGTAATCGAACTCACGATATCATGGCGACAAATTTGTTGTCATTTCCAATCTGCCTAGATTAAATTAGCTAAAATGATATAGACCAGCCCAGTGGCCCTTAAAACTAGAAACTCAACATCATGGAGTGAGTTGAAATTTCAACCTATATTCATGAAGTTGAATAGAACTATTGGCAAACTTCTGCAAAGCTTATATAAGCTTGCAACATTGGGAATTGGAACAATATCTAATCATTTGAAATCCAGAGCTTTTAGCTTGGTAACCCTAAATACTTATTATTTAGGTCCATAAATGCAGTAAAATTAATAGAATGCTTTAACCAGACATGGAAACTCGAGGGAAGTGAAAAAGGTGACAAGTTTAGGAAATGTAGCCCACTTTAGGCAAGTTTGAAGGGCTCACCAGCCGGAATTTCTAGATGAACTTCCACACTGGCAGCTGAAATGTACATACAGGCATTCAAACTCTTTCTTGGAAGCTGCACTTTGTACTGGAATTAACTGGGAATGTTGATTATGGTGTGCATCTTTTTTCTATGTACTTCTGTCTGTCAATTAGTCAAAAGTGTGTGAGAGCACTAGAGTTGCTTTCTTTAGAACAGTGAAGAAAACTGTGCTGAGCTCTCTTCACCTCAGTTTGGCCTCCGGTTTTAACCCAGCCCAGTTCTAACACTCAAAACCATGACACACTTATATCTATTACTCACACATACTAGCTAGCTCTAAAACTCCCCAAATTCAATAAGAATGCTGCACATTTGAATGTTGTTAAGCTACATATGCAGCTGCTCCTATCATGTGCTGCCCAGTTAGCCACAAGCTAACATTACCAAAAACACTGAAAAGCTTTTTTGGCTTTAATTGGGTATTTATATCTACAGGAATATTTTGAAGCATCTGACAGCTCATTAGCTACCAATTCTGAATCAAGCAGGAGGCTGTAGTTCCCTTCCAACTTAAATCTCAGGTGAATAAAAGGTGAATAATAGCCAACTTCAGCTTCAGACTGGCTGAAAAAAGACCAAACAACAGCCCCCGTTCATGCAAATGGCTTATTTACCATTCAATAAGGTGGAATTTGCTGAGAGTCAATAAGTTTTCATGTATGTTTAACCCAGTAACCCAGACACATTCTACTCTTCTAGAGAGCAATTAATATGTTTATCAGATATCAATTTCAAGATATAGTTCAAATGTTAACTTTCGTTGAATGCAGTTATAGGTGTTTTCAGCAATTATCTGCCCATACCGATATGATTCTGATATACTGTATGATCATGTGTCCCTAAACTAAATCCATCTTTTCCTCAGCATAAAGAAAGGAAGACTGCAACCACAACAGCAAGATCAAGAGTATTGCCCAATGTGTTTACTTTGTGCAGCACTTCTGCTTCTTATTCCAGCATCCTTTATATTGACTGGCTGCTAATTCAACCCGAAGCCAAAACAAAAGCCATCTCTATACCGATTCATACTGTCCATGCATGCTTACAGTCATACTGCTCCACCGCAAGCGGCATGCACGTGGTCTTCATACAACATTCATGCTATATGGTGCAGCCTAGGTCCATAAACAAAACAGCACAGTGGCTATTTCGCCTTGTAGCTCTCCTGTAGGTGCCTTAGGAGGGTCATATAGGCTAGGTTAGTCACGGCAAGCTACCCAGTAAAAACCTCATTCTAGGAGAAAGCCTGCATATAAACTCACTAATTTATGCACTGTCCAAACATGCATGGGTGTTTGGCTAGAGCAGGCAGGTCTGGGGGCAGTGTTAGGAGAACATTCCACATGCCGTCCCTCTCAGGCCTGAAATCAGCTCTGCCTGTAGCCGCCCACCCACCGCACAACAGCCCTGCGCTAATCCCTAGCCAACACAGGCACACACTCACCCACTAGCGGACAGCTATCACTCTCCTTCTCCTCCGTTTGATTTCTCACTCTCTTATACACATACACAGACACCCATGAGCGCTCGCTTTTCCATCCGCTTTCTGATTTTCAGCGGCTCAGGCAGCCACATTGAAGAGCCTCACTCTCTCTTCCTTTTTTTCTTAATCTAATCTCTATTACGCTACACCGAAGGGACGAGGGGTCACGGTTTTAAACCTCATTTAGACTTCGAGTCAATCCGTACAAGCTACATGCACTCCCAATACCGAAACCGGGGACCCGGTTAGCTAACGCTCCCTTGGTGTGTTCGGAGATTAAGGGTAGATTCAGAGAATGCAAAACCCCGAGTCCATATGCCCTGCAGCCAGAGTGCATTTTAAACCTTTTCTAAGACATGTACACGGACCGTAGTTTTGGCTTCGCTGCCGCAGGGTAGGCTAGAAGCACTTACGAAAGGTATTATGCGAGATAATGTTAAGAGAGCATGCAGTTCAACCAACCGGGCGAGGGCCCATCTCTGCCTGACTTGCCATTATTTTCCATTAGGTACATGCCGTTAGAGATGACTCAATAACTTTGATTTTGGGGGACTATGAGTGTGCCTATGTGGGTGCAGGACTATACAAATTGAAGCGTGTACGTGTGTGTCTGTGGGTGTGTGTGTATTGACTCTAAGAGGAAGACTGTCCAGCACTTCACGTCTCAGTAATAGCCTCATTATTCATGGATGAGTCCTCTCCGTACTGAGGACACAAAGAGGAGAAACATTGCAGGATCACTGGTACTGGGAAAGCAAGCCCCAGTTTTCACTGTTCAGTTTCCATTTGGCTTTACTGCATATTTCTTTGAGAATCTCCCACATACACTGACTTATAATAAGGAGAATGGTATCTCTGTCACTGGCACTCCAGGCCCGGAACACCTGCTATAGCACTGAGGAAGTGGCAGGAGACCTCTCTCAAGATATCATGCACCAATAACTATGGGTCACCAGATAGCTTTAAGAAGAAACTAGCTTGTGGCGGTATTCCCAGCATGGACATTATGGCAGAGGCTAGGAAGAGAGTGAAGATGGCATGATCAGAGGAAGTGAGGAAAAGGGAGAAAAAAAAGGGTGGCCAAGCAAAAGATCAGACAAGCGCAAATCTCGGACTGGCTTTTAGTCGTTGGTGAGAGCTAAGAGACAGATTTGCTGTCAAATGAAAAACATGTATTTCCATTTTTGTCGATTTTTACTTTTATGTGTCATTTGATCACATGACCTGCCGTTTACACTGTGTGAAAATTCCATGATAATTGGACCAACAGAAATGACTCAAAGTTGCTTGGAGAAAAAAAAAAGTCTGGTTCCATTGACTTACATTAGAATTGCGTAAGGTTTTTGCCCTCTCCTGTAAAGCTGGCATTTTGCAGATACTTGTTTTTCATTGGACAGCAATGTTGAAAAAGGGGAAAGGGGGCTAGCAGGGGACCAACGAAAATCTGACAGCAGAGCGCTCATCCCTGCCAATGTTATTCATGAAAGATTGTGGAATAGGCTGTTCAATGTAACGCATGACGTGTTTACACGTGAAAGGGAGTTGGACTCTGTATCTTTCCGCTTGTCAACAAACACACACGTACATGAGAAGAGCTCAAAACAAAGTGAATTACACTGTAGGGGAACCCCACGGCACCCCCTACCAATACTCACATATTACGGCTTTAAGAAATGAAATAATTGACCACTCACAACTACAACACACACTGGTCTGTAAAGTACTGTGTCATGCTATTTTCATATTGGTCTTTCCTTAATCCTGAAGGCATCGGAAAATCTTGTTCCACGATGAAATGACAGGCTTGCATAAGATATATTCTATAGTCTGTCTGGGGGGGAAACCCTAATGGCTAAATCACCATCATGTCAGTGTTATCAGCTGATGCAGTCATCCAGAAATTAAGGATGCTCACAGAGCCTTTTCTGTAGTCATCAACGGCACTGAGATCCATCTAGCCGAGCACTCACTGTGTCATGTGGCATCTTCAACCTACGCTCTCTCACACACTGGCATAGGGAAGTTTCCCGGAATCTCTGAAGAAAGTGGGCCGAGGCCTAGAGCAGGACACGAGACTAATTAAAGAGTCAGGAGAGAGAGAGAGAGAGAGAGAGAGAGAGGAAAGGAAACAGCTAGAGTGAAAGTGAGACAGTGAGAGAATGAGAGAGTGAGTGTGAGAGAGACAGAGGGAGAGATGGGAAGGGGAAAGAGAGGAAAAGCGGGAGAGAGAGAGAGATAGGGAGAGAGGGAGAGAGTGTCTCCTGATCAGATGCAAAGTGCCCTATTAAAATTGAAAGTGCGAGGGAGCTGAGGAGAGGCTCTGTGGAGCAAAGCTGCAGTTATGTGGAGCTCAGGGTGTTGGTGTGCTTCACCAGTGTCCAACCCATCGTCCCTCATCCTGGGGGAGAAGACCTAGAGACTAATGCCAATGCATGAGGTTAGCTGAGGCTCGGCATATTTACTTCTTGCTTTTCCAGACCTGTCGGTGCCCTTACTCTGACTGAAAACACACGAAGAGCTTCTTTCCAAAGTGCTATCTATGCTTTGGTAATAACTGGTAATAATAACGGCTAGTAAAGGTGGTATTAATCAATTATGAGAAAAACCACAATTTTAAAACCCTTCACTGGGACACAATACTGGAGAACACTGGACTGAACCCTAAAAGTAAAGGTGCAAGAGACGGCCCTATAGAGGGATGCCATCAAAGAATCCCTTTTAGTGGTTCATCCAAATAACTATTCCATGCTTGTAAATGGCAATGAACTTTTGGAAAGTTTAAAAATACATATCCACATAACGTTCCATAGCAATTAAAGCCTTTTCCTCATCTCTAAGCCTTTAAGAGTAGTTCATTTAAACAGGAATAGCTGAGAGATGTTTCACTGCAGAGTTTAAACAAGGATGCCTACAGTTTAACTTAATGGCTTCATTCTTAAGGATTTTTAAGTACTACATCATATTCTAAAAGGTACTGTAATTAAAATGCCATTTGCAGGGTTTAGTTGGGATGAATCATCTTTACAAATTCTGTTCTCACCACTGAAGCAGAAGGTGTGATTTACTAGGCACTATCTCCACACTCACTGTCGAATGAATAGTTGCACAAAGAGTTGGACCCAGAAGTAATCAACCAACAGGAATGAAACTTGGTGGTAGGTTTGACATTGCAACTCGTACAGAACGCAGCAGCTCGGATCCTAACAAAAACAAAAGAGACTCATATCACTCCTGTTCTGAAAGAGCTGCACTGGCTACCTGTATGTATTAGAATAGACTTTAAAGTTCTGCTGCTGGTCTATAAGGCTCTAAATAATCTAGAACCTGCTTACATCACAGAACATCTCTCTGTTTATGTTCCAGCTCGTGATCTTAGATCTACAGATGCTGGCCTTCTGCTAATACTGTCTGTAAAATACAGAAAACATGGAGAGACTTCATTTAATATGGTATTTATATGTATGTATGTGTATCTGTATATATATGTGTATTTTGACATATATATATATGTGTGTGTGTGTGCGCGCGTGTGTGTGTGTGTATGTATGTATGTATATGTTTATTTATTATTAGTAGTAGTTATCATTAACTCTATGTAAAGCACTGATGTCAACTCTCTGTAAAGCACTTTGAGCTGCCAATGGTATGAAAGGTGCTCTATGAATAAACATTTACTATGTATTATTATTATTATTATTGTGAGACATACGAATTATTCAAGTTTTGCGCTCAGCTGTGCATGTGACGTAAACAATGCAGGCCTTATCGCTGTACCTGACTGACCCAACAACCACGATTGCAGACATTCAGCGAGCAGTGATGCCCTCCATGAGTCATTCTGTTAGTGCCAGCACCATTGGCAGATGGCTGCATGATGCAGGACTACGTGCATGCAGACCATTGCGACGACTGCCCTTAACACCACGTCAACGTCGCCAAAGACTGGAATGGTGTGGTGCCAGATTGTCATGGATTGACTCAGAATGGCATCGGGTCATCTTCAGTGATGAGTCCCGCTTCGCTCTTGGTGGAGACGACTAATGAACGCGTGTGTGGAGGCACCGTGGTCAGCACCAAGATAAACAGTCTGTTGTCATATGTCATCAGTATTTGTAGAACACAGGCCAACTGCATGTTTCACTTTATAGAGAGCAAAATTAGTTTAAATTTAAATTTAGTGTAGCACGTTATGTGAAATATGGGATGAAAAATCTTTGTGCTCACATGGTATTTTTTCATTTGTAGTACAGCTGGTTATGTTTCTCTCTTTGGCAAGACTTTATACATGACTAACTAACATGAAGTAATGCATTAGTTAACATGAACAATGGTTAACTAATGTTAAGTAAACATGTAACTACTATAATTACTTAACAGATAAAAATTTAGTTGTTAAATGTTTACTTAACAGTAGTTAATCATTGTAACCAGTGTTAATGTATTACATCATGTTGACTATTGTATTACTTGTGTTAGTTAGTCAATACTTAATGTAAAGTGTTACCCTCTCTTCCAAACTGTAAAGTATACCAAGTACCTTAATATTACGCACTTGCCACATCACCCAGCTCTAGGTGGAACAGTTAAGTGTTTTTACATCAAAATTGCAATTTAAAGGATTGCAGTTTTAGACCATTCAAAAGATTGATTCATTTATGTAAAATAATGGCACTTCCAAAAGAGCCTAAAGAAGTTACAGAGAAGCCTCATCATCTAACTACATTCATCATCAAAAGAATAGCTGCACAAATAGTTGCACCCAGAAGGAATCAACCAACAGGAATGAAACTTGGTGGGCAGGTTTGACATCATGGGACATGCGAATGATTCAAGTTTCACGCTTGGCCGTGCATGTGACGTAAGCAAGGACGGGCCTTATCACTGTACCTGACTGACCCCACAGCCACAACTGTGGACATTCAGCAAGCAGTGATGCCCTCCATGAGTCATCCTGTTAGTGTCAGCACCATTGGCAGACGGCCGCATGATGCAAGACTACATGCACGCAGAGTGTTATGATGACTGCCCTTAGCACCATGTCAATGTCACCAAAGACTGCAATAAACGCAGTAGCAAAATTGGTCAGAAATACATATTTTCCCCAAATCGTTCATCCCTACAGCAAAGCAAGTGTATTTTAGCCTGCCAGCAAGACTCCTACCAACTAAACAAATAATCACACAGCCCAGTTTTCTGTCTCACCCTTAGATAACTAAATTTCACTGATGCAGAAACATGGACATCAAAATTTGTCAGACTGCAAGAGTTGGGTAGCCCTACCAGTCACTCACTGGTTAACAGACTTAAAGGCCCCTATATTCATATGTAGTGCATTTTACGTGTAGGTTGATCCCTCGAGCCAAGCTCAGTCCCACTGTAATGCATAAGCCATCAGTTCAGCTCTCAGCTTTCCCACTGTTGTCTCTCTGACTTAATTAGCTGTGTGTGTGTGTGTGTCTGTGTGTGTGTGTGTGTGTGTGTGTGTGTGTCTGTGTCTGTGTGTATGTGTGTGTCCCAGATGGCGAGCCTCAGTGTTAACTGGTTTAACTGCAGGGAGAGAGAAGAGTGCAGTTCGGAGAGAAGAAGAGCGTGACCGATGGAGAGCCTCAGCCATTACTTGCAGAGAAAATGACCCACAGCAGACGTGTAACTAAAGACTAAGTCAGGCAGTTCTGATGAGGTGGCGGAGCGCTGCGTTTGAGGGTTTGCGTGTGTGTGTGTGTGTGTGCGCGCCACTCGCTTCCAAATCCATCACTTTCAGATCCGTTGTTGTCTGTCACAGGTGATGTTTAGGATTTTATATTTTGCTGCTGAGTCAGACTGCGCTGCATTCTGTAATATCTCCTAAGCTCTGAACAGGTGCAGGATCAAGCACTAGTACACACACACACACGCACACACACACGCCTTGCGTGCAGGCAAGCATTAATCTATTCTCATTCATCAAACACAAATCACAGTAAACAATGCCTAATCAATGAGCAGGCCTTATTGGCAAATGACTGCAGGGAAGATATTTGCGTATAAATATTACATGCGGAGAAACAGAGGGAGAAGGAGGAGCAGAAAAAGAAAGAAAGTGATCATCCTAAAGGGAGATAAAGTACAAACACCTGCAAGTGCTCAGAGTGTAGGCATCAACGCATGCATGAACACACACACACACAACAGTCAGGGTGGGCCTAGACCCTCTCATAGGCAGAGCCTACTAGAAATGTACAGCCTCATGTAAAGGTTGGTTACAAATTCATTTTTGGAGCCAATAATAAGCTAAGCTCAACGGTCAAAAAAATAGTCACCAGGGACTGAAACGTACCTAATAGCTACCTCCACAACCACCAATAACAGCTCTGATTGGATTTGCAAGGACTGGACAGGTTTCTGGATGTAGGCCACATCAATGTCCAGCCACTCTTGCAGTTGGGCCAGATTTGGTGGATGTCTTCCCTGGCCCAATTCTGAGGAGAATTCCCTGTAGACTTGGATTATAGCCACTGCTGGTAGAGCCGTATGACCGTACGCTTCCATACACCTGCAGATTCAGCTACTTCCTTCACACTATGGTCTTTGGCACGCCCAAATGCAGTCACTCCTTTTAGCCAATCATTAACATCTGCTTTGGAGCCATTTTCCACACATGGAACGAGACATTCACTGCACTGTACCACCTCTTCTCAATCTATGAATCCCGTCACTCACACCCCACAGGTATTTATAAACCTATCATCCTCGCGCAGCGCCATCTGCAGGAGCCAGCAATTACTATTACCTTAAACACACAAGGTGACAATTATTTTGTCTGAATAGTTTTACATAGATATTCATTTATCTGTCTGTCTGTCTATCTATCTATCTATCTATCTATCTATCTATCTATCTATCCATCCATATTTTATGGATAAGCTTGTGCTGATACACATATCAATTAGGGAGGGGCAATATAGGAAAAATAGTACATATAATAATATCACAGTGCTTACTAAATGTACCAGTAGTAGCACATTAAAAAACTGCTTTGAATACAGCGATTCATCATTTTACATACTGTGCTGCACCAAATCCAACCTAACAAAACCGACTATGCTCTCTTTGCAATAGAACATGCAGGTTAGTGTTTTTTAAGTCGATATCCATGAAATTCTTAGAAACTAAATTTGTGTCAATTTATTCAAGGTGCATGAAATAGCTTAATACTGCATTCAATTCAGAGAGTGCGACTGTGCCAGGATTCTGACCCTAAAGCACAGACGATAGCCACAAGAGAGAGAGCTAGAAGGCGATGCCCAAACCTTGCACGATGCCAGCAGAGGATGTCAGCCACAAGAGAAGATGGGAGGATGACGACCAAGAGTTATAAGGTTGCTGACCAAGTTTCCCGAGCCCCACCTCCTGTTCCATAGCTCGGCCACTGGGATGAAACATCAGGTGTTGTTTAATGGCTTCGCTGTGGAGCAGGAAGTGGGGCCTGGGACTTGGTCAGCGACCTTACGTCTCTTGTGATGTCATCCTCCTGCCTTCTCGTGTTGCTGACATCCTCTCTCCGCTGGCACTCATGGCTTTCAGCAGCGTGCAAGGTTTGGCTGACTCTGGTTTGGCTTTGGCAGCGAAGACACATTTAAACGGAGCAAAGACAGAAAGAAAGCCGGGCTGCTTTGCCACAAACAGGAGGCGGGGTTTATGGCACAGGCACCATCCTCATGCCACTCCTGGCTCTCATCGCCTTCCCCCCATACTCACTCGCGGCTGTTGCTCTCCTTCTGCCATTTCTCATGGCTTCCCCAGACAACTTTCCCAGTTGTCTACCATGCATAGGGCTCAGACGTTGCTTTCCCGCCGCCTCTCGCAGCTCTCATTGGGGCCCAGGGGCGGCGCCTGGTACAGTGACATTTTACAGCATCCACTGCGTAAAGTTGTGCTCTAATTAGTTTGAATTTGATTTATCCTTGTTAGTTGTGTAGTGGAGTTACTTTCACAGGTGTAGTTTAGTTTGCAGGTCTAGTGATGATTATAGTTCTTATAATACAGGAACTAGATAATTAGAAGCCTGCTTTTGTTCTAGTGGTAGGTACATGTTTGTAGCCTACTGCCTCATAAGCTACCACAACCTTCAAACAGACAATTATGTGCACTCATATCTAATGTACCACATGCTAGCCGACAACTCACAACACTAGCTGAATACTAGCTCCCATTAGCATAGCAATGACATTCCTACCTGGATGGGGACCTGAACCCTGCTCTCCCACTATGTACCATTTGAACAAGAATGGAAACGAGTGACTACACCTCCATCAGTGCACTACATTTATGGCATGCAATTATCCACTATAATTCCAATATCTGACTGATGAGGCTGTATCAACTTGAACCTGCAGCAGTGAGCCTCCCTGCAAAAAGGGGCTGATTTGAAGCTACTATAATAAGCCTATGCAAAAATGGGTTGGCAGTTTATACAGCATATATATATTGTGTTCCACACATATTGGAAGTGGTTTTTGGACTTTTACGAACGTGATTATGAGCTGAATGCCACGTTTTATTCGCAGCTATTTTGGGCAGCTCATTTAAGGCACATTTCAATTCTCCCTCATGGTTGCCTTTGCAGAGTTTTTGTCCATGCTGTACCAAATGCCTAATGAGTCTTGTGGCAAGTTAAAGTGGTTGTAGTAGATGCACTCATCTGAAATCTCAGCGGTGTTACATCACAAATAAACTTGGCATTACCTTCATCGTGTTTCAGCAAGACAGCACGCTCTGAATATTAGTTTTTCTCAGATCATTCCTCACGTCCGTGCGTCCCGTCAGTCTGGTAGGAGGTTTATTGGTATCTCGAATGTGAAACACATCCACATCTAGTTCTTTCTGCGTATGATGTATGGTATTCATAAATCTAGCATTGTGTCGTAGATTGCGTGTGCACTCTGGGAAAGGCTGCTGCGTTTCATGCCTTCCCCCTCAAATCTCTGGTTGGTAACTACAGTCCTGTGCTTCAAGTAATCAATTCATCCTTTTCAAGGCTGTTTTAATTGTCTTCGCTATACCTCAATATACGTTTATTTAGAGACAGTGGACATTGAGCCTACAAAGTTCTCATTAAGCATCTAAATTGAGCATTTATGGCATTTGCATACAAACATTTATCAAGTCTCCATGACCCTGAAAGCAGATTCCAAGGCAAGACCAAAGGCTAAAGCTACACAATCACGGCTCTGCTAATGTGTGCAAACAGTCACTTCTACTGGGAGCATCTAATCAGCCTAAAGAATTTGGTTAATCAAGTTTGGTACTTCTGCTTGATGTTAATCTCTTATTGTTAGGGTAATAAACTGTGGATATGATGTGACTGTGAGGGCCTTTGGTTGCACAAACCAGTTTTCTTTCTTCTGTATACACATACAGTGGCTATGTGTACAGAAAGCGCTCGGTATAACACACAACGCTCCTCGCCCAGTGGACATTATTCATCATTACTCACGGGAGACTTCATTTGCAGACGCTGGAGCTAGCGCGGGTGTGTACGAGATGAGGTGTTGGAGAGTAAATGAGAGATGCGGAGTGTGGGCAAAAGAAAGGAGCAGCAGTTCCTAGGATAAACAACAGGACTCTGTCCAATTATATAAACAGTGAATATGCAAAAAAGGATCTCACACTGGAAACCAGCATTGGGAAGTCTTTCTGCGCAGCACTTTTAAGGCAAACAAGCATCTAGTTACTCTCAAGATTGACCATTGAGAAAACAGAGTACCAGATTCACATGTCCCCTGCTTAAAGGTGCAACCCTCAAGAACACCGGGGTCTCCACTGAGGACATAAACAATTTTGCATCAAACGTACAAGCGTAGCGTGAGTGACCTTTCTGCTGTAACGCTACACCCCAAACCAAAGGAGAACGAAAGAGGACAGCAACACAAATAGCGCCAAAAGACATCTCCATTCCCACATCTCAGCAGGTAGAGCTGAGATCGAGCCTCAGAGGTTCTAGCTGCACGGATGGAGTTTAATCACTCAACAAAACTCAAAGAGAATTCCTTCTATAAATCAATACGCTGTAAAATATGCATCAAAGGCATCCATCAGTGCCGCTGGAAGTGACAGCTAGGTTCCGTTTCGTTGGAGAAATGTCTCCACGCTCGCGTCTCTCCCGTCAATGGCTGACTTCAAAATGCAGCGCCGAGACAATAATCACTCAACATCAGCCACTGCGTTCTGCAGAATCTGAGGAAAAAAGGGCTCACCTCCTCAATCTCTGTTCTATAACTGTTCACTGAGGGCTGCCGTAGATATTGCTAGTCACGGGGGCATAAAGTGGGATTAAGGGGTGATTTACACTGATTTTTTCAAAGTAATTCAGAGTGGTTTCATGTGAAGAACAATAACCAGGTGTGGTTATGGCTGCAGTACAAATGAGGTCATTTTATTTGCTGTCCAAAACGATCACGTCATGTCACTTCTAAGCCTTAATATGTAAAACCAATGGCGGTAAAACTGCAGACAATCTGAAAAATCAGGTTTTCTTTGGGGACCATGTGGAGACAACATATCAATGCATGTAACTCTTCTCCATGAATGTATATCATCACTGTCCAATGAAAAACACGTATCTCCATTGTTGAGGATTTTTACTTTTATGCATCATTTGAACACAGCCGCCCCCGTTTACACTGTGTGAAAATTTCATGATGAACGGACCAACAGAAATGGCCCAAAATTGCCTGGAAAAAAGTCTGGTTCCATTGACACTATGATTGAATTGGGTTTTTGCCCTCTCCTGTAAAGTTGCCATTTTCAGAATCTTATCTGACTGTCTCTGACAACTTTCAGAGGCATTAAACTCTTCAGATGTCAGGTTCCTGTCACCTCTCTGACGGCAAGTTTCTCTAGAATGAAGCGTCTCGCATCAGAACACGGGATACATAGTATTAGTCCACATCAAATAACCCAAATGCACCACCTCTGTAACTCCCAGCTGCTTTCTCACTCATCTGTTATGTCTCCCACCTAACGTGTTGGGTCTTGCCAAATAATGATCGCATTTCAGTCTACAAACTTTTCTTCAGCACTAAATTTAGCGTCACATCTCACAGATCAAAGCCGCACGTTGTTTTTGAATTCCAAATATTATTTTGAAGGAGAAAATCTTTTGATCTTACTCAAATGGGTTTGTGCTAGCTGCTGATCTATTGATATGTGCTGTGATGATATGTTTAGTCTATGTCAAACAATCCAGAACAGCATCCTACTGTCCAGCGGGAAATTCAGTTTTAAGGTAAATCTGACCACTGGTTATCCAACATGGTCAAAACAACATCTATTAGCTTATTATTTTTTTTTTAGTTTTATGGAATTTTAAGAAATGGTGACACTTTAGAATAAGACTACCCTTATAAAGGATTTATGAATGGTTTAAAATTAGTTTATTGATGGTTATTAGGTAGGTCATAAACACGTTACAAAGTATTAATAAGCAGTTATAACGCATTAATAAAAATAGTAGTCCTACGTGATGACAGGGACAGGTTTAATGCTGACCGATGGAGAAGACTATCATTAATCTTCTAATGTGACAGCAGGTTGTTGCTGCTCTTTCTATTTGTGAGTTGTAACTGCTTATTATTGATTTTTAGGTGTTATGACCTAATTAATAATCATTTATAAATGGTTCAAAAACCTTATGCTAAAGTTGTAACTAAGAAGTAATTCAGGTGGGAATCATATCAGTATTAACAGATACTACTGGGTAGCACTGTCACCTCGTAGCAAGAACAGCCTGGGTTCGAATCCCCTCCCAGGTAACCAGTGACCTTTCTGTGTGTTTTAAATACCTTTAAATATTATAAACAATATTAGATATTCTTACATGGATGTCACACCATATAATATCCCATCATCTTATAATCCCATCAGCATTTCGGCATTTGTCACAGTGTTTTAAATGAATGCAGAAAGGGGTGGGGCAATATGAAGTAGCTGTTGAGCCTGTTATCATTATAGACAGTATTAATTTCTGAGCATATTGTAGATCTCGTCAGTAGTTAAAGTGCACTGACCAACTGCAGGTTTCATTACAAATATAGGGTAACACTGTACATTACGTATTGACTAACTAACATGTAGAAAACATTAGTTAATATGGAGCAACACATTAACAATGGTTAATAAAATGAAGTAAACATGTAACTACCATCACATGTTAACATGTAAACATGTAGTTGTTATATGGTTACTTAAGATTAGTTAAGCACTGTAGCTACTTTTAATGTATTACTTCACGGTAACTAATGTATTATTACATGTTAGTTAGTCAATACGTAATGTGTTACCAAATATAGCATCATTAGTTCTGTTTATTTATTAGTGTGGTGTAGCATGTTATATTAGTGACACGTATAGCTAATTACTGCTAAAATATGATGTATGTCAGGTATCATTAAAAAAAAAATCTATCAAGTACTGTGATATGCATATTATGTTTTTCATTTCATCTGTGCAGAAATGCAGATTATTTTAATAACCATGTGTCTCAGACAGTGCAACTTGATTTTGTCCGACACAAAGATGAAGCCAGCACTCTCTGCTGTGCCTCCCTAGTCTTTTACTCAATGATGGCTTATGTAAAGCTATCTGAACTGATTAAATATAATAATAATAATAATAATAATAATAATAAATAATAAAATCATATCCCACCTGTGCAACAGAACATGCCGAGAGCAAGCTGTCTTGCCTTGTAGCATGACAGAGAAAGACAGAGAGAGATAGGTAGGAAAATAAGAGAGCAGTAGAAAGAGTAATACAAATATGAAGGAGGATAAGATACCAGAGGGTGAGGAAAGGAGAGCGCATGCCACAGAGAAAGAGAGAGAGAGAGAGAGAGACAAACAAACGAAGAATCAAGACTTACATGAACATAACGGTTCAGAGTATCCAGAAAGAATCAACTGACAGGAATGAAACTTGGTGGGTAGGTTTGACATCATGAGACA
>CM067478.1:33736712-33753049 GCA_034552555.1 Semaprochilodus insignis | reverse complement strand
AACACAACCTCTGACTGGTCAGCAAGTCAGCAACACAACCTCTGACTGATCAGCAAGACAGCAACACAGCCTCTGACTGGTCAGCAAGTTAGCAACACAGCCTCTGACTGGTCAGCAAGTCAGGAACACAGCCTCTGACTGGTCAGCAAGTCAGCAACACAGCCTCTGACTGGTCAGCAAGTCAGGAACACAGCCTCTGACTGGTCAGCAAGTCAGCAACACAGCCTCTGACTGGTTGACAAGTCAGCGACACAGCCTCCGACTGGTCAGCAAGTCAGCAACACAGCCTCCGACTGGTCAACAAATCAGAAACACAGCTTTGACTGGCCAATAAATCAGGAACACACCCTTTTACTGGTTGACAAGTCAGGAACACAGCCTCTGAGTGGTCGACAACTCAAGAACAAAGCCTCTGACTGATCGACAAGTCAGTAAAACAGCCCCTGATTGGTTGACAAGTCAGGAACACAGCCTCTGACTGGTCAGCAAGTGAGAACACAGCCTCTGACTGATCAACAAGTCAGGGCCACAGTTCTGATTGGTGGACAAGTCAGGAACATGGCCTGTGATTGGTCGACAATTTAGGAATACAACCTCTGATTGGTCAACCAACTGATAAGATTGTTTTTTTAAGATTCACCAACATTTACATTGTTTTACTAAATCCGAGATGCAGTTTTCTTCCAGAGTAAGATGCTTCATCCACAAGTATCATTATAAACCACCTCACACTCCTACATGTCCTTATCTTACTTTGGCTTGGTTTGTCCACTTCTCATAGGTTTCGTGGGAGTGGATACCCACACTAACTAAACTTTCTCTGGAGAGCTGTTTGTAGGGGAGCTCAGCGCTCAGTGCAAAGTAACTCCAGTGCTCCTGTTTTCTGGCGAGCTTTCTTCCATACATGCGTTCATGAGCAGCATCTTCGCGGCCCATCAGCAAGCAAACGAATCCAGAATTCCTGCACATCCTTCCTGGACGAGGGGGAGTCTGCTTAACGATACCATACATCCGCACGACAGCAGCCTTGACAGGAGCAGCGGCTCGCATTTCTTCCCCCCTTTTTCCTCCTCCTCTTCTTTCCAGTTGCTTACTCCTTAGGTTTTTCTGTAATTTCATGTTTTGGAGTTGTCATATTTGTAAACATAAGATGGGGATTTTTCCTCAGCACCAGCTTTGAGGGCATTAACAACGTTATGCTTCACGACAGGGACCGGCGAGGCAGCAAATTTTCCCCCTCAGATCAAATCGCCAAATGAAATCAATAACCTTTTTTCATGAGTCACTGTTTAGCAATTACCATGGCAACTGCCTGAGGCTGAGACGTCTAAGAGCGGCCTGCGCGCTTTGTGCATTACAGTAAAAACCACACACGTGGATGGCGTGCGAGCACAAATGGTGTCCTTAGACTCACAAGGCCTGACCTCGGTACAGAATGGAAGGAGAAAGAATGGGAAAAAAAGATCAATATGATGACTCGGCAACAAAAAAGGGCAAGAATAAGAACCTGATTGTGGAAATATGGGAGGTGATTCTCTCTCCCTCTCATAAATGATCCATTTTGGGAAGGCTGCCAACTTGTCTGGCACAGGTTGCCGGAAGAGCATCATGCGGGCTTGGTTTGGTTCACTGCTTCACAAATGGGTATACGAATTTGGCATCCCCTCTCTGGGTGACAGCCATACCGGCCATGCCTGCTGTGCCTCCTGGGTCTCTTTCACCCTCCCCTCTATGCCCGCCTGTACAGCAGGCAAAGCAGGCAGGCAATCCCCAGGAGACTGGAGTCAAGCGTTCTTGGAGCCAGAATGGAATGCTCCAGCAGGACATGCCACCATCTAGGTTTACACCATCTCTTCCAAACTGGTGTCACTGCCAGTCCCAAATGAACAGCTAAGGATGCTAATATGTCTTCAAATATTTCTCCAGTATAAACAGAGTTTTAAAAAAAGGCTTTTTAATAAGCACAAGGCTTTTTCTGAGCATGTGTTTTGGATGTATGTACAGTCATCATCACAAATAGCTGCACCCAGAAGAAATCAACCAACAGGATTGAAACTTGGTGGGTAGGTTTGACATTGTGAGACATGTGAATGATCCAAGTTTCACACTCAGCCGCACATGTGACCTAAGCAAGGACAGGCCTTATCACTGTACTTGACTGACCCAACAGCCACAATTGCAGACATTTAGTGAGCAGTGACGCCCTCCGTGAGTCATCCTGTTAGTGCCAGCACCATTGGCAGACGGCTGCATGACGCAGGACTACATGAACACAGACCGTTATGGCGACCGCCCTTAACACCACAGTCAGTGTCACCAAAGACTGCAATGGCGTTGTGCCAGACTGTCATGGAGTGACTCAGAATGGCAACGAGTCATCTTCAGTCACGAGTCCTGCTTTTGTCTTGGCGGAGACGACCAATGAATTTGTGTGGCACCGTGGTCAGCACCAACATGCACCTTCTGACATAATGTTGCTTTAAGAAATTCCTGCATAACAAGATTTCTATTACGATCATGTTTTAGTTATTTCAGTTGTTCTGTACACAGTGCTTGTTTAAACACCCAGCTTCGCCCTGTCACTTAGCCACTGACAAAGGTTATTTCAGTATCATTCAGAGTGAAGAAACTGGGTCTCCCCCTCACTGCTCCTTTAAAAACTGACAATACATTGCACTCCTGACCTGCCTGCAGCATCCACATCCTGCTGTTCAAATTGCCCCAAAATAAAATTGAACAGCTGACTTTTTCCTTTCTCTGTTGACAGAATGGCATGACAAAAATAAGCAGGACTTTACCAGATGAGGAGGGATGGGGGAGGAAAAAGGTAGATTCAACACATATTTCAACCTAATGCTAGCTAGCACTAATCACATGTACATACACTCATCATCAAAAAAAAATTGTTGCAGTGCTATTGGGAAGGAAGATAAAGGTTACCAGGAACAACAAATGATGATAAATTTAGACTGATATGGGCAATATTTATTAAGCTATACATACAGAAGTAGTGTCTCTCAGTATGGCCAGATGTCTCGGCATGGAGTTGTAGAGGTTCCTAATGGTGTTCTGTGATAATCCATCCCATGCAGTTTGAATATTCTCACACAGTTCCTGCAGATTTTGCGGAAGAGGTGAAGGTGGAGTGACACCAGGTCTTCTGGACATGTGGCGCATGACAACAATCCGTTCATCTTGGAGCTGACCTCAGTGCCTCCACATAGATTCATTGGTCATCTCCACAAAGACAAAAGCAGGACTCGTCACTGAAGATGACCCGCTGCCATTCAGAGTCACTCCATGACAGTCTGGCACGACACCATTGCAGTCTTTGGTGACGTTGACGTGGTGTTAAGGGCAGTCGTCATAACAATCTGTGTGCTTGTAGTCCTGCGGCATGCAGCAGTCTGCCAATGTTGCTGGCACTAACAGGATGACTCATATAGAGCATCACTGCTTGCTGAATACCTGCAGTCTTGGCTGTTGGGTCAGTCAGGTACAGCAATAAGGCCCGTCCTTGCTTATGTCACATGTGCGGTCGAGCGTGACACCTGAATCATTCGCATGTCTCACAATGTCAAACTTACCCACCAACTACATCTGATGCTAAATCATGAATACTTCCTAGTTCCTTTAGCCTTCTGGCTCCAGTACGGCGCTTTTAATGCCAAATTGTCTTTTCAACCATTAGACATGGTGGGATGCAGGTGTGGTGCCTCATTCACCTCGCAGGTGGGCTAAGGTCAGGTGTGGTCCATCTCTTCCCCACATGTAAGAGGCAGCAGCTGCAACTTGTCATTGCCCACAGCAGCCACCATTTCTCAGCGGGCTAATCTGTGGGGCGGTCGCAAAGAGATGCCCTTGGGAGGCAATACTTCATAACCTCCTCACAGCCAATATCAGAAACAAGGAAACGCGCTGAGACATGAGGTGTGCGGAGGGGCGGGAGAGAGGGAAAGAGAGCCTGAATCATTACACAGCGAGATAATGGCCATGTATCGATTGCTCTCGGCCGAGATTCCGATTTCATGTTTAAAACAACACTGATCCTCATTAGGAAAGCACATGGGGTGGGGTGGGGGAGGGGGGGGGGGGTCCGTTTGGCTCACACATACAAACACCGAGCCATCATTGCCAAGGACACAGTGGATGGGAGGAGAGAGGGGACAGAGATAAATACAAGAAGTGAAAGAAAAGACAAAAACTCCCCCATCATTCTGACGTTCTAGGTGGTGTTTAATCTTTAGATGTTATTGCCGGTGAGAACAAAAGCATGCTCAAGGTCTTCATTTCGGATGTTGAGAGACGCTGTATTTCAGCTTTGTTCACCAATTGACTCTTTATAATTGGAGGTACTCCCAAATAAAGGGTGCGCAGTTCTTTCAAGTGATGCTGTAGAAGTTTTCTAATTAACTGTTTAACAGATCTTTCTTTAAAAGGTGCCATAGAATGGAAAACTGTATATACATTGGCATCGCTGAATAAGGAGAATAGTTGAAAATGGAGAATACCATGATCCTTCAAACACTAATCCCACATTAACCAAAGAGGGCAGGACAAGGGGTCAATTCCAATTCTAAACTTACATACATAATGACAATGGCAGACTATGTGTACCATTCCAGGCTGTGAAGGCAGTGTTAGCACTTTATATACCCTTTCCAATGAACCAAACTGTCAATGGGCATGGTTGATTTTCACCACCTGATATATCCCACCTACTTAATGCAATTCAATTCAACTTTTTCAGTTCCACCTTAAATGCTGCAGCTTGTACAGGTGCCTGAATATAACTGAAGCAACATTAAAGGTGGAATGGAACATTCACAAAACAACCTGGTGCATAGGAAGCCAACTTCAGCAAGCTGTTAGTTTGCTCCGCACATTTCACTCCAGTTTTTGCTTAGCCTTTGACCCTGAAGAGACTGAAAAGAGGAGCAGCTCCACCTTTATTAGCATCACAACCCCGATGGCAGTCTGTAAGTAGCAGCCATGCTGTGTGATTGTATCCGTGTTTGCCAGCTGAAGCAGATCATCTCAAACTGAGAGTTTCATAGTGAGGAACAGCTTTAATCTACTTTGTGTTGATGTCCAGATGGAAAGTGAGTAGCTAGTATAGGTAACGTTAGCTACTAGCAAGCTCCAAGTAACTAACATTAGCAATAGGTAGCATAGTCTGCGCAAGTTGTAGCATTTAAAGTGGAACGGAACATTCGATTAAGAAGCTAGTGATACAGAGGAGCCAACTTCAGCCTCGTTTAAAGATGAACATCAACCATGCCTGTGAACCGTTCGGTTCCATGGAAAGGGTATGAAAAGTGATGACCTAGCTTATTTATACAGAGGTTCATGTTACTTTCCTGCCTGTGTCTATTTCGATATGTTGCTTCTGTGTGATCATCATGGTGTCTCGCTGTAAACCAGCCAATCAGCACAGAGCTCATCAAATTATTCATGAACTCATCAAAGAAGGCAAATCAGCTCGCTTGATTCTAGGGCCAAATCATAGGGTGTAAATGGGCATGTAAACCGTATCTGCATATTTTTTACCTGACCAAAGTCACATACCTTCTGTGTAGAACATCATCAAGGTTCCTCAGCACAAATCGCAGTGACATCCATGGGCATGCCAGTTGCTGAGGAAAAAGAAGGCAACAATGACGACACTCAGTGAAGAACCTCTTCTATGTCATCCTATCTCTAGTAGTAGAGCTGTGCTTGCTTACTGGATAAAACCAAACATCTGGAATAACAGCACAAATGCTTGCAGGTAATGCATACCCTCCGCCATCTTGTTTGTACTGTTTACTACCATTGTGCCACGCCTTTTGTTGACATTGACGCTGTATCCTTTGACGTTCCTTGGTTCCAGTGAAAACTGGTGCAAACACAGGCTACTTCCCTAAACGGAACCAGTTCTAGAACCAGGGTTCTTTTGGTCAAAAAGGGCTATGAGAAGTCATGGTTCTCAACACTTTGGTGCTCTTCTACAATCCCAGCACTTCCATCAGTCTGTATTTGACGTTCTTTGGTTCTAGCAAAAACTGGTGCAAACACAGGCTACTTCCCTAAACGGAACCAGTTGTAGAACCAGGGTTCTTTTGGTCAAAAACAGCTAGGAGAAGTCATGGTTCTCAACACTTTGGTGCTGTTCTACAATCCCAGCACTTCCATCAGTCTAGATTTGATGTTATTGTTTGTTGCATTGCGAGTGCTGCAAAAGACAATTTGAAATCCAGAGCATTTTAAACCATCTTCAAATGGGGTTTGGAGCCATTTTGTAAAAGTCCGATTTAGGCTGGCAGTCTGAACGAGGCCTGTGTTCTTTTGGCCTTTGCATGTTCTTGAATGCCAGTACTTATTTCTTTCTGTTTGTTTGTTTGTGCAGATATACTTTGCCTCAATGCCTACTTCTTGTTCCATGCCAATCAAAGGTTTTTCCTAGAACTGTACGTTCAAGACAAAAACCATTTAAGAAGCTTTAGTATTTATTTTTAAGGGCGTCTAGCTGCTCTAGCCAATCTAGTCAAGTACCTGACAGGACCACAAGAAGACAGGCAGGCTAACTCACTCCATGCGCTCTGCAGCTGTCAGTATGTGACCATGTTCAAAACAGAATAAGTGTGCACCATGTTTAACCGTTGTAAGTGAAAGTGGAAAATAAGTATGTATTTATCATTTAATTGTAGTTGTATTTGTATCACCCCCTGCCATCCTCCTGACCTTCCAGCCCTTATTGGACCATTGAAAATCTGGTGACCCTAACTAATTACTTCTCTCGCCTAGCCTACAGTTATTGAAACAAGCATGAGTAAGGATTCTATACTTTCAGCCAATAACATGCCTGTTCAAAAGCAGGAGATATCTTGTAATTTCAGTTTGACAGAAAGTCATTATTGTTTGCCAAGTCTTGTTTTCTGTCCAAAGAAAAACAAGTATCTCCAAAATGACAACTTTACAGAAGAGGGTAAAAACCTGATTTCATTATAATGTATGTTTCCAAACAGTTTTGGGCCATTTCTGTTGGTCCATTCGTCATCAAGTTTTCGCACAATGTAAATGGCAGCTGCCGTGTTCAAATGATGCATAAAAGTAAAAAATGACAAAAATGGAGACACGTTTTTCATTGGACAGTCACAATATTGTAGTGTCTCTCTATTGGTCTGTCTGCCCATGGATGCACAGAAGGTCACAGAGCCTGATTGGAGCCCTGGCCTCACTGTAAGAAAGTTTTTAATGCTGTGCTGTACATGTGTTGCACTTGCTGTATTGTGGGGTAGCTAGGCAGTTACAAGTGACCTGCCTGCTTCCCGGCCGTTTCAGCGAGTGCATGGCGATGACTCTTCTCTGCTTCGGTGTTCAATTAAAGAGGACCTCTCGCACCAGAAACTTGTTTCTTAGTCTGCGCCGACACTACAATATTTTTGCCATGTTTATGTCACTTCCTGACAATAATATGACAGTAATAACTGTAGCTCGGGGCTTGTTAATCAGAGATTCGTTTTTGGAGGATATTGCAAGGGGATGCCATTCTCCTGTTCAGAAGCAACACAAAGATCGATCTCTTTCTTTAAGTGCCACCCCGCTTTCCATCCTCTTTGGACTAACTCCAAGCCATTTTGGACTAACGCCTGTCTGCTATCCAAATTTGAATTCCTTTCATATTTGGGATTTACACAACCAAGCTGCCTATGATGTATGAAATGCACCCAAGTCAAATAACGGAATGTCACTGTAAGACTGGCACACGAGCTGTTTATATTCATTGGGGACTGCAGCTCATAAATCAGGAAGGGCTTTTGAAAGCATGGTATTAGAAATGAAATCTGATTATTGCTGTCTAGACAATCTAATCACAGCATAAGACGAGAGACATTGATTTTTCTGTATTATTATTGTGCTAAAAAGGTAAAGTATTGGCTAAGTATACCATCACTTCACCACACCCCTTGAAATGCATTTGTACCATTTAACCACTGGGGTTAATTCATCATGCATTGTTTTTAAATCAGTTTGGCTTGTCATCTATACATCTAGACAGTAATCAGCCATATAAAGGATTAGCATTAGCATTATTTTCCCTTTTGTTGAGTTCAGAACCCAATAACAACGTCAAATGGCTCTTTTAGGGTTCCCCCAGCTGTTTTCCCCAGCATTTCGCAGCAGCGCACATAAACCCAAGGAGTCCATTCGGAGAGTACTGAAGCCTTCATGTCTGAAAATCTATAAGTGCTGGCTAATTTGTGTTTCTCTCTCTCTCTCTCTCTCTCTCTCTTTCTCTTTCTCCCTCATTAGGAGTCAGGCATTTGGTAGTTCAGTGCAATATCGATCTAGCAGCCTCATCAAAGTACGAGACGCAGTTACAGCGGAGGAGTGCGGACAGCTCAATCCTAACACATCACACAGGCAGAAACACATACATCACACAAAAAAAGACTGTACAATCACATGCAGCGTCATACAGCATCACGTTAAAAAACTCACCCTATAAACCAGTGACGGCTGATGCATTCTGACACGGGTGTCAATAACCCAGTGGTGAAGAACTGAGCGCTTTAAACTGCCGGTCAAACGTTTGGAATCACTCGTCAGATTATTTTATATTTAATAATCATTGTGGATGTTGGGTAGTTTCAGACTTGGACTGTTTTGGCAGTACGGTTTATTGGTGGTCCAGTTGCTTTATGTATTGTGATAATCAAATAGCCCAACTTAAATACACTCACAGCTTACCATACACAATTCACAATCATCCTCACTGAGCCCGAAAAACAAAGTGAGATAACGGCTGCCTGTGGGTTTGTGTGATCTTGCAAACAGACAGCACTGCTGATAGCGTATGTTTTAACATGTTGCCTGCTATGCAGAATTAACCCCCTACCTAAACAGAAATTACTGCATCGCAGACTTGAGTGGCTTATTGCTTTTTATATAATGGTAAAATGCATATAGTATAATAAATACAATGTTCATGGTTGTAGTAGATTGGCAGTCGAAGGGTAGATGGTTGTAGTAGATTATCTCTAGATGTTTGTAGTAGATTGGCACTATAAGTGTAGATGGTTGTGGTAGATTGGCTCTAGATGGTTGTAGTAGATTGGCACTATAATGGTAGATGGTTGTAGTAGATTGGCTCTAGATGGTTGTAGTAGATCGGCACTATAGGGGTAGATGGTTGTAGTAGACTGGCTCTAGATGGTTGTAGTAGATTGGCACTATAAGGGTAGATGGTTGTAGTAGATTGGCACTATAAGGGTAGATGGTTGTAGTAGATTAGCTCTAGATGGTTGTAGTAGATAGATTGGCACTATAAGGGTAGATGGTTGTAGTAGATTGGCACTATAAGGGTAGATGGTTGTAGTAGATTGGCACTATAAGGGTGTGTCTAAACTTTTGACTGGTAGTGTATTTGTAGATACATTAAGTATTCTGGGAGTAATAAAAAATTATAATTAATGTAATAATCTATTTGGAATCGTTTTCCACCAAGTTATGTGCCTCAACAGTCTATCACTATTAAGGCATTCTGAATATTAATATGCCATAATTGTGAACATGTCTAACGGTGCTTCCCCCTACCCCCACAGATTCTCAGTTTCCAAATAGTCATTTGAAACTCAGAAAGCACACAAGACTAGCATATTAAACTCACTGTATACAATTATCTGCTACCAAATGTGTAGCTACAGGCATTGTCAACAGCATTGTCTGCAGCGTGTGACCTGCTGCTTCAAAAAGCAGCTATAGCTGCCAAATTACACACTCACAGATTCTACTGGATTGTTTATTGTTAGCAATTAACCTGAACAATAATTTAAACTCACATAATGTGCAATTCTATATTTACAATGCATTGCCTGTATTTTCCACAATAATGACAGAAAGGTGCCATCATTAGTTTGCAAACAACTTCCCAGCAGAGCTGAGCTCATATTCAATGGCCGACTATTTTAAGTCAATGTCCAAATCCTGACCCTTTTGGAGTTGCACTTTTGCTGATCAGCAAAGCCTTCAAACAGAATGAATATGATATTATATATTATAAACAGTGTAGATTGTATATTGTAAAACATATGTATTTATTGTGTATATGCGGATTTATTATGTATATTGTGGACTGTCAGTGAGTTATGTGTATACTAGTGCTGTACTAGAGAGACACAAACTGCCGAAGTCAAATTCCTTGTGTGTGTCAACATACTTGGCCAATAAACCTGATTCTGATAGATATTAAAAGTAATAATGCTATTTTTAAAAATCCATTATTTTTATTAATATATACCAGTGTTTTTCAACCCTGTCCCTGGAAACACCATGCCCTGCACATTTTAGAGGATTCCCTGCTTTAACACCCCACTTGCAACTCTGACAGGGTTTGTTAAAGAGCTGATAAGTTGAGTCAGGAGTGCTGGAAGCAGGGAAAGCACTAACATGCGGAGGGCAGGGTCCCTCCAGGACCAGTGTTGAGAAACACTGACATATGTTATGTATAATGAATGAAAGCGCATGTCCATTAAATCACAACAGAATTTCATTTTTCACGTTATACTGATGAAGCTCTTTTATTGAACGCAGCAGCATGGGAAAACCAACACAAGCACTGGCTGAAACACTCAAGATAGCAAGCAGGCCACTTCTAGCCATACAATTCCACTTAATGGTAGATACTAACACTGCACTACTGTCCCACATCCCAACACTAAATATCACAAACAACACCCGCACACAAGCTAACAATAAGACATTATTACACACACTCCTCATGTCACTCGCATGGGCTACTTCACCATCATCATGGCTGGCTGCCATCCAGACATCCTCGCTGGTGCCTCTTTCACAGTCCCCCAGCCAGGCTCTGCTGACAAACCTCATCTCTCAGCCACTCGACCACTGTCTTCACTGTGCTGCTTATTCTTCTGCAGTCCTCTGCTGGTCTCGATCCTCTCCACCGTTTCTTCTTCAAGTTTGTGGAAGCACTGTTCCTCTCCAGTCCGCTCACCAATGTGACATCAGCACAGAAAAAAAGATATGTGAACCATATCGCTTTTGAGGTGAATGCTCTTTGGTCTTCCATGGCCTCACAAGCCAGTAGCAGTTTGCTACAAGCAGTGTCTTGACAACAACTATGGTTCCACTAGTCAGCACATACAAATCTGGGCTTCTGGGCAAGACAAATATTACATCTGTAAAGGCCTGCAGTTCAATATATGTTGAGGTTATTCACATTTACAGACAGCATTCTTGATACTCTAATTGACTCCCATTGAAGCCTGGTGTCTGGGCAGGACCAAAAGGAAGGCTGTAGACTCTGTTGTCCAATAAACATTGATCTTTGCTCCGCTGAAACGACATGTATTGGAATCTTCCCAGTTTCAGTAGAGCTGTACGGGATGTGGTTTCACTGGCTTTGGCAAAGATATTCATGTAGACTATGCCAGGGTTTCTCAACCTGTGAACCACAGACCACCAGTGGACCAAGAAGCACCCCTAGTGGGGGTGTAGGCCTGTTGTAGGCCTGTACTCAGGTGGAGGCAGTAGTTTGAAATGAGCCGTAAACATCATATATAACCATCTTAGCGTTATATAAATCAAAATATATGTATATTAATGTACACATGTACAAAGAAAATAATTGCAGTAGCAGGCCAACTACACATCTTCAGTTTGAGACAACATACCTGCTGGCTAGCTGCTGACGGAGAGGTTTCTTGGCGTGCTTTCACAGCTTCCATGTTTGAATTTGAACATATCATTTTTCTTTAACCAGATTTCTTGGAGAAATTGTAGTTATAAAAGTTGATTGTAGTTTTCTGGTGGGCCGCTTTGCTTTGCAGTTACTACCAGGTTGGCCTTGGGGTGGAAACGGTTGAAAACCCCTGGATTATGCTATCTATCAGATGATGGTGATGTGTAGTCTTAAGGCGACCGCTATGATTCAGTGTGCTCATAACACAACTTTGATTCCAACTGATTTGCATTTGCCAGTAATTGTGTTGATGTTGTATGCATTCTACTCATTATGTACACATGTGAATGAAGTCAATTTATCACTTTCTCTCAGCGTACAAACAGGTGCACTCTCTTACCCGCACAGTTAAGCCAATGCCTGGCTCTGGTGTGGATAATTCCATTCCCACAAGGGTTCGTTTCTCTCTCATGCACAGGCTGAACGACAGACAGTCACACATCCACATCCCTCCCTCCGGTTCTGAAGTCTGCACGCTGGCCCATTTTAAATATAGCCCCGTGCTGACTGCTGCGGAGTGGAGAGCCCTTTGTGCGCCTCCAAGATAAGAGATGACCACTCTGCACCAGTCGGGGATTAAAGGGCGCTCTTGAAGGGATAATGTCACTAACGCTGATCCTGGGCTGGAGAGACCAGACGGCATCAAACCTCAGGCCACCCGCCGAGCCGACGTTTCACTGACCCAAGAACTGACGCTGCGGGACTGGACGGATCATGTGCCCCAGGGACGTTGGAGAAGGTTTTAAAAGGAAGTAGATGTAGATATTAATGATATGAACACAAGGGCTCTTTTTAGTTAGAACTGAGGTATTGAGTATTTCCTATAGAACGTGAGCAGGAGGACATGTTTGGTCTTGGAAGATTGGTTTACTGAAGCTTTGTTAGCTAATTTAGCTAGGATTAAGTATTAGCAGTGTGCAAACTGCATGCTTCAGTTAAGATCATAGTCAGGTCAGGGACTGATGTTGAGTAATAAGGTCTGGCTCAAAATTTGCATTCCAATTGAGGTTGTTGCTCTATATTGTAATTGCATGTTGTAGTAGCAACATTCCTCTTCACTGGAGCAAAGGTCAAATCATGAAAACCAGCATTCCAACAGGTTCCAAACCCAATCAAACCCATAGACACATCCATCAGACTGTCTGATGGTGAAGCATGATCGATCACTCCAGGGATTGACTTTCAGTACGTATGATGATGACTTTACACCACGCCAGCCAGCGGTTGGCATTGTGCATGGCTCGGATACAGCAGTTCGCTCATGGAAACACAATTCATAAAGTCTTGTTGAGCAATTTTTTGTGCTGACGTTGCTTTCAGAGGCAGTTTAGAGTCAGTAGTGACCACTGCAACTGAGGTTTTGTTATGCGCTACGAACTTCAGCACTCATCAGCCTGTAGCCTATTATAGTTCCTAGACCTTCCTACTTCACAGTAGCAGCATTTACCAGGTCACCTGTAGCAGGACAGAACTCTGACTTGTCAATGTGGCATCCTACACACTTTAGCACGACCCATTCTACTGCCAGTATTAGTTTATGGAAATAGTTGTGTGCTTGGTTTCATGCACATGTTTGCTGAAATAGCTCACTACACTGATTAGCTGTACTCTCCACATACTTTTGGTCAATTAATGTGCTTTGCAGCTCCAGTGCAATACATCAGAGATCAGTCTGCTGGTTGACTACAAGTAGAAACGTTGAAAGGTTGGTCACATAAAGGTACAGCATGCGTTCTGAAGAACGATTGTTGAACTGAACAGCAAAATGAATACACCCCTCCCTTCAGTGCATAGGTTGTGGGTTAGCAAGATGTCACTACAGTTGCTGCTGCAATGCTGACCAGCTGCTATCACAAACACAAGCAAATGAGACAAAACAATACTGAGCTGTTGCTTCTGTGAAACAGCAAAAATACGTCAATGTTAAACCCACCTGACCAGAAGAAACCAAGCTCCGATCCAATTTTACTGCCTTTCAACTCTCCATGAAGATGAAGTCAGGTTCTTTTTTCACTAGTCTCTTGTTTGAGTTTTCCTGTTCCACCCTAAATGGTGCAGCAGTGCATTCAGGCACCTCAGGTTTTCCCTTTCCTCTTTAAATGGGGTAGTATTTCCCTGTTGGGGCCTCAGTCTACCTGTCCAGCTTCTTGTTCAAACTTTCCAGCTCTACCTTAAAAAGGGCAGCATGCAAGATGCTAGAATGTAACTGTAGCACCTTTTAAGGTGGAAAGAGAAAAATCAAACAAGAAGCTGCCGAATAAGAAACCAACTTTAGCCCCAACTGTCAGAGATCTCTGGACTGTTGAAACGTCTCAGCTCTTCATCATTAGGAATTACTTTCTCATTCCTTGTTCTTTAGATCTTCTCCTCTTTGACTGTTTCTCAGCCATCTCTCCTTCTTGACAGCGCGTGGAGTTCCCCCTTTGCTGTGCATGAGCATGCACACCCCCTGTTGCTGACTGGCTTGTTGCAGAGCATACAGAGTTACGGAGACCTTTAAATGATTACTTATTATCTATTATCTTTCAATCAGTTGTGTGGTCGCCTATAAAGACTAATCAGCTGTATATCAGGGGAAAGTATTCATTGGCCTCTTGTTGAGTGGTGCGGAGTACCATCATCCAGCACACACTGAGAAAGGGAGGAAGTGTAGATAATAATATTGTGCCCCCTGCTGGTTGTGATTGAAGTGTTGAGTTTTTGAAGGTTCACACCTTCATCTCATTTCTTCAAAGTAAAGCCAGCTTTTTATCAAATTCACACATTGCTGTGACACATTTGGCATGCGTACCTTGCTGGTTCCATATGCTGGAGCTCAGTGTTCAATATAACATCTGAAAGAAGTCATAAATAAATGAAAAGCTGCCTAATCTTGATGCGTCATCTCTGAGTATCATGTGCACACTCATATGGCCACAAAAACACACATACTTTCCATAAAACACACACACAAACACACACACGGACACACGCACGCACAGTCAGTGATGCTGAACCGTCCTCTTAACGCCTCTCCTCTGGATCTCGCCTTTCAATTACTTTCCTTATCTGAAGCCTTCCAGCCCTATTAGAGCATGCACTGGAGTAAATTAGAGAACACAACCTTAGAGGATTACAGAGCCACGGGTGGGAGTCTAAGTGTGTGTGTGTGTGTGTGTGTGTGTGCGTGTGTGTGTGTGTGTGTGTGTGTTTATGCTTGCCTGTGGAGGGTCACTACGCAGTTGCTAATGAACACCCCGTCAGAGAGTGTGTACAGAAGGATTATTCATACGAGCAAGCGCTCACGCTGGCCAAACACATTTAAGAGCGCGTGAAGAGACAGCCACAAAGGGGCCTATCACTGACGTGTCTCGCTCGGAGAGAAAAAAGGGCACTGACACTGAGACTCAAACACCATGACTGAATTTCAGAAACTGTACTGGAGTAAACTGTGGTTCAGCCTGAGCAACTAATCCGAATGGTCTGTTCAAGTGAATTAAACAGCAAAAAGCCTTCTACACATAAAGCATACCCAGATTAAAGGAGAGGAGAGTTCCTCTGATTTTTCCACATAGGCATGTTAACATGTAAACAAAGTCATTCAGACGTTAAATGCTTGAGACTACAGATAATTCTTTACAGCAGTGGTGATAAAAACCTGGAGTCATGATGCCTGCAATGCATGTGTAGCTATTTAGAATCCAGTCCCACCAGTGAACCTATATACCATACTGATAATGTTAAATTATTGTGTGATTGTTCTGTGTTAGTGAATGGGGTTACTGTGTAGGTGTTCTGTGTTAGCAAGTGGGGTTAATGTGCGGGTGTTCTGTGTTGGTGAGTGGAGTTATGGTGCAGGTGTTCTGTGTTAGCGCGCGGGGTTATTGTACAGATGTTCTGTGTTGGCGAAGGGGATTTACTGTGTAGGTGTTATTGTGCGGGTGTTCTGTGTTGGTGAGTGGGGTTATTGTGCGGGTGTTCTGTGTTGGTGAGTGGGGTTATTGAGCAGGTGTTCTGTGTTGGCAAATGGGGTTATTGTGCAGGTGTTCTGTGTTGGTGAGTGGGGTTATTGTGCAGGTGTTCTGTGTTGGTGAGTGGGGTTATTGTGCAGGTCCTATTGTGCAGGTGTTCTGTGTTGGCGAGTGCGGTTAATGTGCGGGTGTTCTGTGTTGGCAAGTGGGGTTATTGTGCAGGTGTTCTGTGCTGGTGAGTGGGGTTATTGTACAGGTGTTCTGTGTTAGCGAGTGGGATAAATGTGCGGGTGTTCTGTGTTGGCGAGTGGGATTATTGTGCAGGTGTTCTGTGTTGGTGAGTGGGGTTATTGTGCAGGTGTTCTGTGTTGGTGAGTGGGGTTATTGTGCAGGTGTTCTGTGCTGGTGAGTGGGGTTATTGTACAGGTGTTCTGTGTTAGCGAGTGGGATAAATGTGCGGGTGTTCTGTGTTGGTGAGTGGGGTTATTGTGCAGGTGTTCTGTGCTGGTGAGTGGGTTTATTGTGCAGGTGTTCTGTGCTGGTGAGTGGGGTTATTGTACAGGTGTTCTGTGTTGGCGAGTGGGATTAATGTGCAGGGTGTTCTGTGTTGGTGAGTGGGGTTATTGTGCAGGTGTTCTGTG
>CM067478.1:33689280-33726827 GCA_034552555.1 Semaprochilodus insignis | reverse complement strand
AAAAAAGACTTAAAAACAGAAAATGAAAGACAGCAAGACAGATCGAGAGAGAGAGAAAAACAGAGAGAGTAAATTATAAACAGTTAACAGTCTGGACATAGGAACTGCCCGGGCAGACAGAGCTGGTTACCCAGAGAGGCCAGACTGAGCTCTCACTGTGGTGGAGACGGAGCTGCACTGAGTGCTCCAAGTATGATTCAATTAGAAATCTACTCTACAAGAAGATGCAGCGACTCCCCTGAGCTTCAGCACCGCAGTAGCACTGAGAAACTACAGAACACATCAGCAGAGAGGAGTATAAGCAGGCAACCAAGAAAGCAAGCAAGAAAGACAGAATGAAAGAAAGAAACAAAGAAAGAATCAATCAATCAATCAATCAATCAATCAATCAATCAATCAATCACTCGCTTGCTGCTGGTAAAAACCACACTGTTCCAGCACAGTGATTTCTCGTCCTGGTTTAAGAGAGAATTGGGGCTGACTGGCACAGTAATCAGGTCCAGGTCTACTCTTACCTACTTTGTCCAAACATGCTAGAATTACAGTGTCAGCAGGTGCCGGGACAACTTTTCCATGTACGCTACTCACAAAACGTTAGGGATATTTGGCTTTCGGGTGAAATTTCAGGATGAACATAAAATGCACTCTAACTTTCACAGGTGAACTTAATGTGACCTTCTCTAAACTTTTGAATGCACATGTCCAACCGTTCAATGTTTCAGTACTTTTTTCACAACTTGCTGTTCTCCAACAAGGACCTTAACGGCAAAATTCACAACAGGTGTTTGATCCATGAATCGACCAATAAATGTCCTGGTTCAATTCGACATCATGAGACCAAGACTACACCTAACAACTGATCAACAGTACCTCGCTATTGCGAGGCTTCAAACAGGATGTTCTCAGACGGAGTTAGAGTGTCACAGAGTGCCATCAGCAGGTTGCAACAGAGATACAGAGCGACCGGAAGAGTCACAGTAAGGCATAGAAGTGGATGTCCACTGGCCACATCCCACACTGATGACCGCTTCATTGTGAACAGTGAACTGCGGAACCAGATGATGAATGCCACACAACTCCAGGCACATTTAAGCGGGGTGAGAGGCACCCAAGTGTCACGTCAGACCATTCGAAACCATTTACATCAGCGTGGTCTGCGTGCTAGATGACCTGCAAGGGTACCTGACCACACCACCAGCCACAGGCGTTATCGTCTTGCATGGGCCAGGGAGCATTTATGCTGGACGAGGGACCAGTGGGCGTCAGTGCTGTTCACTGATGAAAGTCGATACACGCTGAGCAGAAATGATGGCCGCCAATGATGTCGGAGACGTCAAGGAGAGCGCTATGGTGGTGGTGGTGTGGGCAGGTGTGTCTAGTCAATACAGAACTGCCCTATACTTTGTGAATGGTACAGTGACAAGCCCATCCTGCTTGAACAACATCATTAATCCAGTCATTATGCTTCTGCATGAACAACACAGGCCTAATTTCATCTTCACGGACGACAATGCTCCAGCTCATCGAGGTCGCATCATTAGGGAACGGCTGCTGGAGACTGGGGTACCTCAAATGGAGTGGCCTGCACTTTCTCCAGACCCGATTCCCATAGAAAACCTATGGGATCAGCTGAGTCACCGTGTAGATGCTCGTAACTTTGTTCCTAAGAACCCCGAGAACCCATAATGACCTGAGGGCTGCCCTTCAAGAAGAGTGGGATGCCATGCCTCAGCAGACAATAAGTCGACTTGTGAACAGTATGAGACGCCGTTGCCAAGCTGTAATTGATGCTCAAGGGCACATGACAAGTTATTGAGACGTTGACCTTTTTTGTTGGGGTATACTCACCACTGTTGTTGGCTTTTGTTTCAATAAATCGACTGAGATGAGGAAACCACCATTGCATGCTTCTACTTAATTGCCCTACTTTCATGATATATCATCACTGTAGCGTGAACTTTTTACATTTTCCATAAATTTCACCCAAAAGCCAAATATATTTTTGTGAGTAGCGTATCTGCTATAAAATTGACCTAATATGCTCATTTTCAGTGCTCAAAATGTCATTTTTCCTCAGAGGTCTTGTAGAGCCCAGGAGCTGTTTTGGTGACGCACAGAGGAACAACTGCCTATTCGGGAGGTGGTCACACTGTTTTGGCTCATAGATGGGTCACATCTTAGTTTAGCCTTCCCACAAGTTACATCCGTATTTTCATTTCATTTGGATAACCACCCCCACTATTCATTATTTCAGTGTTCTCCCTGCTCCAACGCAGGCAGGGCTTAACCCTTTAACATTTTGGTAGCTTTAGCTATTTTGGTAGAGCACATTTTGAGTCACTATATCTTAATGATGAAGGCGTTGAACTTTAGCTCAACCTGATTGTCACATCTCTACCAATTGGCAGAGGTTAAAAGAATCCACTGAGTCTTTCAATTGATACGTCTTTACTGTTCTCATTGATAGAAGAAGCAAGCAACAAGTAAATCACTCCACACATGTGGACTGTTTTTGGTGGAATTTGCAAAGGTAATCTTATTTTATCAGCTGATTCGATAAAATCGAGGTTTCGATGAACAGAATTACGCAATTTTATACAACAAAAATTATGTTGGCTGATCACCTGTCCTTCCTCCCTGACCTGATGATGCTCTCCTGCTCATCAACCCGAATGACCAGAGTTACTACAAGGGAGCCACCAGCATCTGGTACTGATCATTGAATTTTTCACTTTGGCAGAGAACCTATGACCAGGGCTGTCATAAAATCTTCAAGGGAGAAGGATGGGTTCCTCATTTGAGCCTGGGTTCCCCTGAAGGTTTCTTCCTCTCACTCCTAAGGAGTTTTACCTTGTCACTGTTGCATTTTCTATCTCTTTCTTCTTTATTTGTTATTTTTTTTTTTTTTTTACTTTTACTCCTTCCATAATTTGATAAATTGATCAAATAATTTTCAAAAAAATGTGTTACCAAACGGTCTAATTGTTTCTTTATGGTAAAGATGTCTGTGCTAAGCTAAAGTCATTAAAATTAACATTACTTGCTTAGTTATTATTGCCGCAAACAAATAAAGATGACAAAAAAAATCTGTTTTGTTTTTTTTCTTGGTAAGGACGTTAAAGGGTTACTACTTATCTGAGTAGCTGGATCATGTGTGTTACAGCATGGAAAAGACCACAAAATCCTGAGCAGTGGTACTTGAGGACCATGGTTGGGAACCACTGTTTCAGCACATCAGGCCTGTAGGGTCCCACATGTCTATCTAGCTCACTCTGAAAGGCTGTTTGATATTCTGCCGGTGTTCGTGCCTCACGCAGACAGCGCTAAACTCTCCACAATACCGGTGACCACACACAAAACAACAGCACCATGGGACAAGCCACTGTCTGACACAGAGAGAGAGAGAGAGAGAGAGAGAGAGAGAGAGAGAGAGAGAGATTCCTCTTTTAAAAAGGATCCTCTCCTGCTAAGGTAGGTATTAAGAGTCCACGGGACAGAAAAATCAATAATGGCAGCCACCCAGACAGAGGAAAGGATGATGAGGGAGACAGAAAGAGAGAAGGAATTCCAATGCGGAGCAAAGTCTCAGCATAAACGATGGAGGGGTGGGGGGAAGCAAGTTAAAGGACGATAAAAAGACACTGACCTTAAAGTAACACTTTTGTTTTTGGGATTAGGAAAGAATGTAAGAACAGTGGCCTCTATTCTGTAGAGGCTAAAAACACCATTCCACTGTTAAGGCTACAGCTGCAGAAATAGGTCACTGCTGGAGGGATCCCAGACTGAATCCATGGAGCAGAACAAGGTCAAAGGTGGGAAGTCTCGGGAGGGTCCATACCAGGCTGCCTTTTCTGTATCTCATTCAAGGTGCGTCAAGTGGACACAATGGAAACTTCAGCGTGTGTTGCGCTTTGTGCAAGTCAAGTGAGTCCNACAGCGATAGTGAAACCTCTGAACGCTCCCAGTCAGATCACACAGTTTGGTGATTTTCTAGGTGAAAAGAAGTCAACACGTTCTCTATGGGTGCATGGGGGGCATTCTTAGTAAACAATTTCTATTTATTTGCTGAGTTTACTTCACCAGAAAAAATAAGATTTAAAATATTAAATGTCCCTTCATTTTTTAAACAGGCCACATTTTAAGTTTTCAACAAGCTGTTTCCTTTTATGTAGCCTTCTGTGCATGTAAAAGCTCAAAGCACACACCAGAGAAAGAGAAACTCCCTCCCACAGAAACTACTTTTAACAGTTGCCTGGAATTCCCGCCCTTTACTCTGCTACAAGGTGACATCATCTCGTAACAAAGTCCTTATGGCCCGCCGACCAGCAAGCTTGGCACGCCCTCACCCAACACACTAACACAATACAAAACCTACCATTCTGAAAGGTCCTGCTAAGATGGATCTACCAACTTGTTTTACCTGAACTTTGGAATTAAACTCAAAGGCAGTGTTGCCAGGTTGCTTCAATTATTTCCAGCCTAAAACAATTTTCAAAACCTGCCAAAATGCAAGAAAAATGCCCAAAAACGTATAAAAACAATAGAAGGTCAGCATTTTGTGCCCCCACCAAAATACAACTAAAATACACCACCAATTTTGGAGGGAACCTGCCCAATCTGGCAACACTGCTCCAAGGTGATGTTCATACAGCAGGTGAAAGTGATCCAAATCTTTTTCTTCACATGTGACACAGATGTGTTATCTGCTTGGAAAAACATTTTCAATCCCGTTTGGGGACGCTTTCATTTGTGGCATTAAAATCTGATACATATCCCTTACATGGCAGCGCAACTCTGAACAGCCAAATTAGAATTCATGTGCCAATCCATCTCAACATTTGTCATTTACACTGCTGAGACTTCATAAACAACTGGGCTGATGTTTCTGTACAACCAAAATTAAAAGGCCAAACGAAGCCGCTGGAGAATGACCCTGCAGTGTCAAAGAAAAGTTAAAAGCATGAAAACAAGTTTAAAGAATCATGAACCAAAGAAGTGGGCGTGGCTGAATAACATGCCCTTTTTACAGTGAGCTCGAATGCTTGAGGCCCAGCTGTCGGTCCGTGGAACTCTGTGATCTGCATTCATTGGCTGTCATGATAGTTTAACTCTGGGTGAGTGTGCCATGTGAAACATTGTTCTTTCAAAAATGCGGGTCAGTTTACAAGCACGATCAGACACAGGTCACCAGCCTAACGAGAAAATCACACATCAATTCTGACCCCGTAACGTTCTCTAGACAGGATCATTTCACATCAAATCATTCTAAATGAGTTCTTAACCACTTCATTAGAGGCCCAACTATTGAACAGATTCATTCCCGTATTCCCTATTAATTATTACATTGAAAATTTGAACAAGTCATGGAAAAAATATCATTATAAAATAACATCCTTACATTTTTCATAGCAAGTTGCAATAAAACGTCAAATTGGTGGTGCTGCCTAATCTGGCAACCCTGAAGACAACAAACAATTTATGGAAAGTAGAGTAAACATGGCCTTTTTGACTATTACCGTTGATGGACTAGCCCTCGGCAGGCCTGGGACAATTCCCAGTGGGCCGCTGTGAGTGTGTGGGCCGCTGAGTGACTGAGAAAGAGTGAAATGCATGATCGTTTCTAATGTAGTCCTATATAAATTGAATGAGTGCATGCATATTTTTGAACCACACATGATGTTTCTTCCCGGGAGAAAACTAGAGTGTACATATCCAGACACATTAGAAGCCCATTGCATTCTCTTTGGGTGACCATTGGTTAACCACACAAATGCTGCGGCCCTCAAAGCAAAGAATAATAACAACCAGGAAGTTTAAACTGTGAAGGCTAGCTAGAGAGAGGTGAAGAAGACAAGCATACGTTGGACGGGGGCACATGCTAAACAAAAGAAAAAAGATACTTAAACAAGATGAGAAAAGATTCAAGAAACTGGACACCAAGGTTCGACAAATTGATATGTTCACGTTCGTGTATTTCATAGACATAATGGAAGGTTTTTAAGATGCTCACAACCTACACCTACAACAGCACACACTTAGCTCAGTCTGTGCATTTTTCTACAGCCCCGAACTGGTAACCAGCATATTCTTATTTACACACTGCGAGCTTGCAGTCCTGGGCAGTGGAGCGTTTTCGGACTGCACCTGGAATTAAAACCGGCGCAGAATGTGTATGCATGCTATTAATAATCCAATCATTTCTGGATTTCAGCAGTTATTTGATTGTTCAAAAGGTAATGTAAGCAGCATACTCCAATTTCATATATCAGAAGGCCTAGAAATTCAAATTTAAAACAACATCTGATAGCGAGAGCGAGATTTCTGCACAGTAATCAGGATTTTCAGGGCATGTGTACCCTTACTCTGTTTTCTTTCATTTATCTTAGTTTGTACATGCACGAAAACAGACCCCTGTCCCGGTAAGAGCAAGCAGCATTTAATACAGCAACAAAGCCCTTTTAGCATGCTTGACAAAATGAAGAATTTGAATACCTGATGTCTGTAAAAAGCTGTGGTATGACGTTTACTTGCTATGTTACTGCCGGGTTGATATAGACCTGGAGTTTTTCACCATCTGATTAGTTGAGTGAATCTATACGCACTGAATGAATTACTGACAAAATCTGATTTTCTGCAGTTCTCAGATTATTAAGTGCATGAAACAGACCACTAGTAGAAAGGACCATTTGATCCACCGACAAGCATGAGCAGCTCCCACAGTTTCCTTGTCCAGCATCCAGACACAGGTGGCCCCTTCATTACACTCCCCTGCCTCTGGCCGGATCATTTCCAGGCTCTTAGCAGAAGCAAATTTGGTGTCACGCGCCCATTACGTGTTTTGCCACTGACAATGTTTGCAGTGGTCTCGTGAACAAGAAACCTGGACTGCTATGGACTGGAACTGTATCGTCTCTGGTAGCAAATCCAGGTTCTGTTTAGGATCTTGATTTTGACTATGAATGCCTTGTGGTAAGCTCTTCTATCCTGCCTTTGCTGTAGAGCGACACACTGCCTCTACTGCTGGTTTGATGATCTGGGGAGCCATCGCACCCCTCATAGTGATAAGAGGAACACTAACAGTGACATGTGAAGGACATCCTCCAACCACATGTGTTGCCTCTCATGGCAGGGCTTCCAAATGGCATTTTTCAGCAGGATAACTCTCATCCACACACAACAAGGGTTTCCCAGGAATCTCCATGCCAGACCGCAACACTTCCTTGGCCACCCCGGTCCCCAGATTTTTTCGCCAACCGAGCATTTATGGGACCAGCTTCAGCAACCCATGAGTGTGCAGGATCTACAGGCTCAGCTGCAATATCTGTGGGCAAATGCCATATGGAACCTGCATGCCTCCATGCCCAACCGCATCCCATGTTGTATCCAGACTAAAGGCAGCACAACAATTACAAATATTGAGATAATCCAATCTATAATCCAGACATTGTGGAATATGTGGTTCAGCTCTATAATTTATGCGGAAATGTTGGTATCAGTCAGGCCATATCAGAAAGCATGCTTTAGTTTTGGTTAACAAGTGCAGTCAGCCCCATACCATACTCCATTAGCGGTGAAAGGATGAAGTGGAATTCCGAGGCTGCTCAGATGTCCAGCAATTTGAAGATTTTTGGCCAGTTTATAGGGCAATAGTGAGCCAGAAATCAGGAATATGGCCACACCAGTCAAGGCAGGATAGACTGAGGCCAAACAGTCTGATGCATCTCTGCCTCAGACATTCACTCATCTTTATTCAGCATCATATTCGACCCCTTACTTCCACACACGTTCTACAGAGAGCTCATCCCTCACTCCAACTCCAAGAGAACAAAATCTCTCTATCATCATTAAAAATTCATCCATTTTATTGCTTTCTCTCTGAGCTAGCGGTGGACCTCCTGGAAACAGGCCGTCAGCCGCTTCTGGAAAGGTCAAATATGAGGGGGGGGGAGAGAGAGAAAGAGAGAGAAAGAGAGAGAGAGAGAGAGAGAGAGAGAGAGAGAGAGAGAGAGAGAGAGAGAGACTCACATTATATTAATACTGTACATTATATGGCATGGTAGGGACCGATCCTTTCTTTCTGGGTCCAGAAGGTCAGCAGGATCTCTACTTACACCACGTTCCCCAGCGACGAGACAGAAAGGAGACTTTTAACGACTGACAATATGCTCAGACCTCTCTTCACATTTAAGCATCCACATCCTGAAACGTGTGCACAAGAGCTGAATGCTAACACCACAGCAGGGGAAGAAGATGCTGATTAAATAAACTGCATACAGAATAAATCAACAGGTCTTTCGTTCACCTCCTGTTATTATAGAAAGCTGCGCCCCAGTACTTAACAGCAACACATACTTCAAATGTTCTTTAACAGTTACATTCATTTAAGTGGAGCAGTGAAATGTGATCGGACAGCGGTGGACGTTATTGACAACACAGAAATCAGCTTAGTTGATGCTAATGTCAATTATGGAAAAAAAATACTTGACGCATGGGTTACTTAAAGCCAAAGGGCTGTAAAATGGGGTATTACAGTCAAATGATTCACATGGCCCTTCTAACAGACAGCCACACACTACGGAAAGCATTGAAGGTTTTGCTGCACAATGAGTTTCATGACAGCAGCCTAATTTACCATGCGTCTCAAATCGAGCACTTCTTTTAGTATGAACTTTATGTACCGTGATAAAGTGGAAAACACTGCTGCTTTTTACCATCACCAGATGCTGGCTGCCATATGTAGCAGAAGAGGAGGGGCCCAATTTACATGCAAATGAATATGGAGTGAACTGGGCATACACATTCTCTAAACTTTAGCTTTACCAACTGCTGGTTTAGACCCTTATAATATGATGCCTGACCGTTCATTTTATTTTTAGTACAGTGTATGATTAACAATGAGAGCAGGGCAGTACCTACAAAAATATAGGTAAACTAAGCTCACCGGACAAAAAAAAATGTCACCATGTTTAAGGTAGTAGTAACTTCAGGCTCCTGCCTGAGGATGATGGGGCTATGAATACCTGCGGGGTGTGCAACAGGATTCATAGATTGAGAAGAGGTGCTACTGTGCAGTCAATGTCTCTTTGGATGTGTGGAAAATGGCTCCAAAGTAGATGTTAATGATTGGCTAAAAAGAGTGATTGCATTTGGGCCTGCCAAAGGCCATCGTGTGAAGGACCACCAGAGTGACGTAAGCAAGGACAGGCTTTATCGCTGTATCTGACTGACCCAACAGCAACGATTGCGGCATTTCAGGGAGCAGTGATGTCCTCCATGAGTCATCCTGTTAGTGCCAGTACCATTGGCACATGGCTGCACCACGCAGAACTACATGCACACAGACCGTTATGACGACTGCCCTTAACACCATGTCAGCGTCACCAAAGACTGCAGTGGTGTCATGTCAGACTGTCATGGAGCGACTCAGAATGGCAGCGGGTCATCTTCAGTGACGAATCCCGCTTCTGTCTTGGTGGAGATGACCAACAAATCCGTGTGGGCAGGCACCGTGGTCAGCACCAAGATGAACGTTGTCATGCATCACTCGTCCAGAAGACCTGGTGTCACTCCACCTCCACCCCTGCCGCAAAATCAGCAGGAACTGTGAGAGAATATTCAAGCTGCATGGGATGGATTACTACAGGACACCATTAGGAACCTCTACAACTCCATGCCGAGACGTCTGGCATGTTGAGTGCATTGTATTGTTCCTGGTAACCTTTATCCTCCTTGTGAATAGCACTGCAATCCGACACTTCCTTGGGTGCAACTATTCTTTTGACTGTTGAGTGTACTTCTGGTATATTTTCGAATGTTTTAGGCTGACCATTTTGCTCCTTTCAAGAAATGCTTGAACTAAGTAGGATTTTCAACCAATGGAACAGGATTATAAGAGAACAGAAGAGATAGAAAGCGGGGGGGGGGGGAGATAGAGAGAATGACAGCACATAAAATGAATGATCCTTTCCAAAGTATGCAACAGGGGAAGAGAAATGAGATTGTAAACACTAAGGGTCCATAATTGAGCGCTGATTAAAGACTAAGTGGGTACTGTAAGTATTAACACATTGAGGAGGATGGGGATGTAATCTGAGCCCCGGCTCTTAGAGATAATTACCAGCAATCTCATCAGACGCCTTCCCATCTCACCCGTCTCTTCCCAACCCAGACGGAAATATCTGACTTCTATTACATTAGCAAATGAATCACTGGACCACGACAATGTCCTCTACTGGCAATCATGATTGCCATTACAAACACTTCCACTACCTCAATACAGAAGTTGATACCGCACTTGTCTGTACAGTCTGAAACACTCAAGCCATTAATCTGGCTATAATTTAGCTTCCATCATCACCCCATACAAATTGTATCTTACTAGAGAAGAAGAAAAAAAAAAAAAACACTTATAAGAAAGAGGCTGCAGAAATACTAGACTAATTGGAAGACGAGAGCCACATTAGGAGGGAGTGGAGAGAGAGCGTGTTGTTAAACAATCAAAGGAGATCCGGTAGCTTAATGGATTACATCTGCATGGCCGGTCAACCTTTGCACTTTAAGAGTCCTGCTTGTTCGCGGTGCTTCACATTTTGGAGGCACTGCAGCCGGGCTGGACTACACTGTAATAACCCAGTCATTGTGAATACTGAATGCCAGTTTTCTATTTGGTTACATAAAAGGGCTGAACGGTATTAGAAAAAAGATCACGTTGCAATATTTTTATTGTCGCTAGAAATTGCGATATTTGAAAAACACAAGAACAAAAAAGTGCCCAGAATGACACGATTTATCGCTGTAGCAATGGAAAGAGTGCATGTGGGAGGGCAAGACAGCGGTTCATTGTTCTAGAAGGGCAGCACAAAATTCCTCTGGCTATCCGAACAGCAGACTTCCTTGCTGTCTGGTTTTAAGAAGTCATTCTGCATTACAAAGATCAAGCATACGTACACCCGCCCACCGGCCACTTCATTAGGTACACCTCCTTGTATCTAAACTCTGTGTCCATTTTTATCAGCTCCACCTACCATCTAAGAGCATTTTGTAGTTCTACAGTTACAGACTGTAGTCCATCTGTTTCTCTGTATACTTTGTAAACCTGTTCTTCAATGATCAGGACCACCCCCAGGACCAACACAGAGCAGGTAGTACTTGGGTGGTGGATCATTCTCAGCACTGCAGTGACACTGACTTGGTGGTGGTGTGTTAGTGCGTGTTGTGCTGGTGTGAGTAAACACCTCAGTGTCACTGCTGGACTGAGAATCGTCCACCAACCAAAACAGTGTCCTGTGGGCTGCATCCTGTGGGCTGTGTCCTGTGGACAATACACACTAACACACCACCACCACAGAGCAGGGATTGTGTGGGTGGTGGATCATTCGCAGCACTGCAGTGACATTGATGTTGTGTGTGTGTGTTAGTGTGTGTTGTGCTGGTGTGAGTAGATCAGACACAGCAGTGCTGCTGGAGTGTTTAAACACTGTGTCTACTCACTGTCCACTCTATTAGACACTCCTACGTTGCTGGTCCACCAACCAAAACTGTCCTGTGGGCAGTGTCCTGTGGGCAGCATTCTGTGGGCAGCATTCTGTGGGCAGCATTCTGTGGGCAGCATTCTGTGGGCAGCATTCTGTGGGCAGCGTCCTGTGACCACTGATGAAGGACTACAGGATGACAAACTGTAGCAGCAGATGAGCTGTCGTCTCTGACTGTACATCTACAAGGTGGAGTGTCTAATAGAGTGAACAGTGAGTGGACACAGTGTTTAAACACTCTAGCAGCACTGCTGTGTCTGATCTACTCACACCAGCACAACACACACTAACAAACCACCACCACGTCAGTGTCACTGTGGTTGGTGTAGCTCAGTGGGTAACACCACTACCCACCAGGGATCCACCACCACATATGGGAGACTGGGGTTCGAATCCCGGTTTGGGTGACTATGCTGTGCTACACCAATAAGAGTCCTTGGGCAAGACTCCTAACACTACATTGGCCTACCTGTAATATGAATAACCTTGTAAGTCGCTCTGGATAAGAGCGTCAGCTAAATGCCATAAATGTAAATTTAATGTCACTACAGTGCTGAGAACAATCCACCACCCACATAATACCTGCTCTGTGGTGGTCCTGCAGGGGTCATGAAGAACAGGGTAACAAAGTATGTAGACATGGACAATGAGTGTAGATACAAGGAGGTGAACCTAATGAAGTGGCCTGTGGGTGGGTGTGTGTATATACAGCGCACTCCACAATTATTGGCACCCCTCATTAAGATGTGTTAAAAGCCTTAAAATAAATTCAATTTTATTGAAAGACTAAGAAATCATTATTTTTCATAAAATCACCTGTTCCACAGTTATTGGCACCCCTAACAATTCCTAGAAAATAAATGTAATTGAAGCATTTCTGTCATTTCTACTGTAGTTTATAAAATTGATCAGAGTACCTAGGAAACTTTAATTAGTAATTCATCACTTCCTGTTTCCCTGGAGTATAAATATTACGTGACACAGAGGCCTATTTCTCTTATTCACTCTTCAACACGGGAAAGACAAGAGAACACACCATTCAAGTAAGGCAGATCTGTGTCGACCTTCATAAGTCAGGCAATGGCTACAATAAAATAGCCACTCGCCTACACCTGCCCGTATCTACGGTCAGAGGAATCATCAAGAAGTTTAAAACAACTGGAGCAGTGGCAAACAAGCCTGGATGAGGATGCAAGTTTGGGGTTTGAGGTGGATGGTAAGAGAAGCAAAAAGTTCTCCAAAGCTCACTGTTAGAGAACTGCATCAAAGAGCATCTTGGGGTCACAAAGTCTCCATAACAACCATCAGGCGCTATCTACATGCCAACAAGCTGTTTGGGAGGTATGCACGGAAAAAAGCCTTTTCTCACTTACAGGCATAAACGTAAACATCTGGAGTTCGCTAAGCTGTACTGGGACTTCAACTGGGACCGTGTGCTTTGGTCAGATGAGACCAAGATAGAGCTTTTTGGCAACAAACACTCTAAGTGGGTCGGGCGTAACACAAAAGATAAGTATGCGGAAAAGCACCTCATGCCCACTGTGAAGTATGGGTGAGGACCGGTGATTCTGTGGGCCTGTTTCTCTTCCAAAGGCCCTGGGAACCTTGTTAGGGTGCATGGCATCATGAACTCTTTGAAATACCAGAACATTTTAAATCAAAATCTGGTGGCCTCTGCCCAAAAGCTGAAGATGGGTCGTCACTGGGTCTTTCAGCAAGATAATGACCCTAAACATGTGGCCAAATCTACACAAAGATGGTTCACCAGGCACAAAATCAAGCTCCTCCCATGGCCATCTCAGTTCCCAGACCTTAACCAAATTGAAAACCCGCGGGGTGAGCTGAAGAGGAGAGTGCATAGGAGAGGACCCAGGACTCAAAAGATCCCTCTCTCTGTATTCTCCCATCTTGTGAAATGTTTCAGGAGAAGATTAAGTGCTGTCTTGTTGGCAAAAGGGGGGTTGTACAAAGATTATTTATTAACATCAGGGGTGCCAATAATTTCTTAATGTGGGATTTTTTTCCCCACTGAATAAATGCACTTGAATTAAAGGTTGGATTTTTTTTGGCTTTTTTCGCATTGTTGTCCTATATTACTTAATAATAAATGTATATAGAAGCCTAAGAACACATCTTAACGAGGGATGCTGTAGGTCACAGCATATAAAGTTAGAATTTTTTTTTCTCCTCCTCCGCCTGGTTGCCCCTCAAGGGTCAATACTAGGGCCACTATTGCTTACTGTATTCATATTAATCATATCCCTGTTGCTTCTGCTGCTGCCAACATCATGTGGTTCGGTCGGAAAGGTACCACAGCCATGTCTCCTTTTACATTCACTTCCAATGAAGGAGCTGTTCTAGAACAACCTAGAATTACACTGTAGAAATATCTCAGCATTTGGATAGACAGTTCCTCATCCTTCTTTCACCACACTTCCTAACTACAACCAAAGGTTAAGGCCAGGCCTGGCTTTTATACAGCAATTGTTCCTCTTTCACTCTGGTTGAATAACTGTTCTTCCTCTGCTTGATTACAGAGATACAGTTAACAGACTGACATGCAAAGTTGCCCTTCAGGAGCTTGATGCTCTTTATCATTCTGTAACCTGTTTCTTGTTGGCCCCTTTAAAACATTAGCACGTCCACACATTCAACAACGGCAAACGGCAGCAGGCAAAAAATATTCTTTACAAAAATGACATATTCTTACGTAATATTAATGTTTTAAAAACATACTCAATTCATTGTTATAAACAGTGTTATTGAAAATGACAAGGATGAAACCAACAACACTGCAGCTGCTGAAACCCGAGCCACTCCAGTAGATAACCACAGATAAGGTTGGAGCTAGTGTTAGCAGCGGCAGCACAGCACAGCCAGTCACTCCACATAAGAGCAGTAGTGGGGGGCTCTGGGAAACAACAGCCCACTAACACCACCAATTCCACCAGCCCTGGGACAACCAGGGCCACCGCTGTCAGCCTATAGGTTCTGGCCATGATACATGATAGAGGTGTAACAATGTGAACAATCCGGTTCTTTGGATGGCTGTTCGGTAAGAACGAGGGGAGCGGAGTTGTACTTGAGAACCAGCCTGTTTATTGTTCACTGCCTGCCATAAAGCCACTCCACTCCCTAATCATGAGAACCAGTCAGTCACAAGATATAGACGGTGTGATGTTATTAGAATCCTTACAGGCAGAACGAGTGTGCCTGCACACACAACAGCTCTCTTCACACTCCGGTTAATTGGCCCTACTTACACACTCTAGTTTGCATTAATCACACACTAGTTTACATTCATTTACAAGACTCTTCTAGGCCAGACGCCACCCTACTTACAAACCCTACAACCAGTGTCTGCTAAGCATAACAGCAGGTCTTCCCTTCACATTCAACTGAGAGTCTTTAAAACAAACACTTCATATGGCTCTTCATCATGTCTGCAGTTTGCGGCTGCACACTACAAAAGCATTAAAGCTGCCATAGAATGCATTTATTAGCATTTTAAATTGTTCTCCGATAGACGCTATTACACTTTAGTTGGGGTGCCCAGATTTGGTAAGGCTCGGTCCTCATGCTAACTTTACTGCTACTGCTTACAGGCTGCTGTTGGGGTTGAGATGCTAATAAAAGGTGGAACTGCTCCTCAGTTCAGTCTCTTCAGTGTCAAACAATGAGCGAAGCCTGCTTGATATTGGCCATGTGTTTGAGAAACTGTCCAGAGTGAAATGTGCAGTAAAACGTGGGTTTGGCTTCCTATTTGCCAACTCGTTTTTGCATGTTTCAGTTCAAACTTAAATGTGGCTGAAGTTACAATCCAGCACCTGAAAAGGCTGTAGCATTTAAGGCGGAACACAACATTCAGTTAAGAGGCTAATGAACAGGAAGCCAATTTCAGCCTGGTTTTAAGATGAGCCATGCTGGATGACAGTTCCTTGGAAAGGGTATTTAAAAAGGTGCAGACATCTCCTTCACAGACTGGAACAGTAGAGTTCCGTGTGTATAGTCCACCTTTTGCTGTTACTCTGTTGTCAGCGTTTTACTGAGCTAGAACGTGAGCTGGTGTATATCATCGCTGTCCAAAAGAAAACAAGTATCTCCAAAATGGCAACTTTACAGGAGAGGTCAAAAACCTCATTTAATTTGAATGTAAATCCATTTTTTGCAAGCAGTTTTGGGCCATTTCTGTTGGTCCATCCATCACGAAACTTTCACACAGTGTAAACAGCAGCTGCTGTGTTCCAATGATGCATAAAAGTCAAAAATGGAGATCCATGTTTTTCTTTGGACAGCAACCATAAACATTTACAAACACAATTCATAAACATAGCGTGAAGAAGAGTATTGCGGAACAGTTTAGGATTTTGGAATTGCCCTGTTTTACAGCCATACCTTGTAAATGCAAGCTAACTAATGCTTCAGTAACTCCTCATGAGCGCCACTGTTGCATCATTTAAGCTGGAACGGAAAACTGGAATGGGCTGCCCAGTAAGAAGAAAACTTCAGTACTGAGATGAGGGTATCCAGTGGTACTACCACCACCACCACTGATCAACAAACCTAACGGTTACCCCTCAGAACGAGCTGTTAACCAGCTAAAATGTAACTACAAAGGTGTGAGATGTAGTAGGCTAACCTGTGACTGGGCTAGCAATGTTAGCCGATCTACTAGACGATTAGCAGTTACTTGTCTGTAGAAGAAGAACATGGCGTAACAGTTTAGGATTTTGGAATTGGCCTGTTTTACAGCCCTATCTTGTAAACGCAAGATTTGCATTTGGGAGAGGAACAACAGTGTGTTTGAGATTCATGGTCAGTTTTATGTACCAAATTCTCCATATTCAGCTTTGCAGTTTTCCATTACATGGCACATCTAAAGCTTGTGTAAAGCAGTACTAAACATGTGTTTTGAGTTTGGCACACCACAAACAAATGTGTGATTAACCACCCGACCAAATTTGAATGACCGAATGAAAAGAATATATTAAATTAAATGCTAAAAAAAAAGCAATATTATTATCTTCACTAAAATGCTGTGGGGTCTTGTCCACTGAAGGTGCTGAAACCACACCCAATCGTGAGAACAACGTTCAGCCTTTCCTCAGTTCAAGTGCAGATAGAATAGGTGTATTTCAACCCTCCAATCATAACGGTGTTGGTACTTTTCAAATATTTCAGTTGCAGTTAGGGTTGGTTAAAATACAGGCACTTACCCACTTATCCTTACCCAATCGGCTCTGTGTACGGCAGAACGCAACTGCTGCACCATTTAAGGTGGAATGGGAAAATTCAAACGACAGGTTGGCACAATGGAAGCCAACTTAGCTTATTAGCTTAGGAAGTGAAGCCTCTCTTGGATCGAAATGAAGCCACGAACACCCAAAATTTACTTTAATTTCAGTGCAGCTTCCCTTAAATACCACTACGACCTGAACAATGGATGCTGCTCCGTCTAGCAGCTTTACTGAAATTACATGTTTGAGCCACAAGGGCCAGAGCCGGAGGACTAACTCTGCTTAAACACATATGCAGTGAGAGCACAGATGACCATAAAGTTTGTTTAATACTTAATTGTGTAGATTTAATGGAATAAAACTTTCTACAGTGGATTTATCTTGTTTGGGAGAAGCTAACTAAGGAACTAACTCTTCAGTAACTCCTCATGGGCGCCACTGTTGCATCATTTAAGCTGGAACGGAAAACTGGAATGGGCTGCCCAGTAAGAAGGAAACTTCAGTATTGTGATGATGGTATGCAGTGGTACTACCACCACCACCACCACCAATCAACAAACCTAACGGTTACTTCTCAGAATGAGCTGTTAACAGGCTAATCTGTGACTGGGCTAGCAATGTTAGCGGATCTACTAGATGATTAGCAGTTACTTGTCTGTTTCTCCTACGGACATTAGATTAACAGATTAGATTAGATTAACAGTCTCTTCAGTGTAGATGTAAATTTGTGTGATCTAATATGGAAGTTATGGAGCTTTATACTGTATTGTACAGCAATACTTCGCAAGGTGAGCAGGGTTTGCTAAAAAGCTACTCCAAGTGGACTATGCTAAAATCGAGTGAAAATGCACCCGCAAGTGAGTCAGATCAAAGATCATATGACCCCTCAGCTCTCCATCAGCGTGGCTTTTCACACAATCCATCCACCTCTTTTTCATTTCACCATTCTCAGGATTCTCTATCTTTTATAGCATTCTAGTGTTACAGGTTGGGGTCATGCTAAGCAGCCATGGTTTCAGGCCCACCCAAAAATCCCGAAAACCTTGTTTTTTGACACATGCGCCTGTAAATGAAAGACAGCACAAGGTTTCGTGGTGATTTCGAGGTTTTCCTGGTGATTGGTTAGAGCAGGGGTTGGATTGGGAATCTCTGGGTTCATATGCATATTGCACACCTCTGCATCAGTATTGCAAAGACAGAAGGATCAGAAGGATCCTCTGAGGACAGCCGAGAAAGGCAGCCTACATTCTGACACCTTGCAAGGACGCTACCGGAGTATCCTTCACGCTGGCGCCCACAATCCTTTATGCACAAGCCTGACCTGAAGAAAGTTCAGTGCCAGCAGATGAAACTAACAATTTAACATTAAATGCACAAGGAATTGTACAGTACACTCGTTCTTTAGTTGTCTATCGGTTTAAGATGCTGTAAACATTCTGTTTCATTCACATCAACGCTTATCTTTCAGCTTCTCATTCACATCAACAGTATGTAGCGGTTTTGGTAGACTGTTCCGTTTTGCATTATGTAACACAAACAAGCAGTCTTCCTAGGACCCACCTTTCTTGGCTGCGCCCTAGCTTTTGGAAAACGGCTATAATCTAGCTCTAGAAATACTGGATACACAGAAATACCATCTGTGCTGTATCTACATGGCGACTATATGTCCCGTCAAGACTATACACGCATCATCAAATGAACAGTTGCACAAATAGCTTCACCCAGAAGGAATCAACCGACCGGAATGAATCTTGGTGGGTAGGTTTGACATTGTGAGACATGTGAAGCACGGACACACCTTATCGCTGTACCTGACTGACCCAACAGCCACGATTGCAGACATTCAGCAAGCAGTGATGCCCTCCATGAGTCATCCTGTTAGTGCCAGCACCACTGGCAGATGGCTACACGACGCAGGACTACATGCACACAGACCACTATGACTGCCCTTAACACCACGCCAACTATGACTGCAATGGTGTTGTGCCAGACTGTCAGTCCCGTTTTTGTCTTGGTGGGGACGACCAACGAATACGTGTGTGGAGGCACCATGGTCAGCGCCAAGATGACCGTTCGTTGTCACGTGCCACACGTCCAGAAGGCCTGGTGTCACTCCACCTCGTATCAAATCATCATAAATCATCATTTATTGTTCCTGGTAACCTTAATCTTCCGAATAGCACTGCAATCCGACACTTGCTTCTGGGTACAGCTATTGTTTTGATTATGAGGGTATGATGGAAATTTGCTCTGCCCAGTTCATTGTAAATGAACTATTAGAGCCCAGTTTGAATGTGTGAACTAATGTTACACGCTGACTGTCTACTGATCGGTTGTCTCCAATATCAATCTCCTACAGTGGTTCCTAATCCTGGTTCTGGAGTATCGTTGCTCTTGTGTTCGCCAAGTTGTAACATACCCTGTTCACGTAAGGGAGGGCCAATTGGTAATTAGTTTAGGTAACAGTAATGAGTTTACTAGTTGCATCAGGTGTATTGGGGAGCAGAGGAACCTCTACAATGTGCAGGACAGTGGGGCTCCATGAACAGGATTGAGCCACTGTCTTAATGAGTCTGTTTGAGTCTATCAGTGCAGGTCAGATAACACTGCACTCTACCTTTACAGGCATTACTCCGCTCACAGCTCCCGCCTCAGTTTCTTCTCCTCACCGCCAGCTTGCTTGCTGAGGGATTCAGTCTTCTTCTTTCACCCTGTTCTTCAATGGTCAGGACCCCCCCAACCCCCTCCCAAAAGGACCTCCTTAAAAGCAGTTATTATTTGGGTGGTGGACCATTCGCAGCACATGGCGGAGGTGTGTTAGTGTGTGTTGCGCTGGAACGAGTGGATTAGACACAGTTATTAAAACACCTAAGAGTCCCTCCCGGACTAAGAAGAAGTGTGTCAACCAAAACTATCCAGTAACAACAGTGTCCTGTGGGCGGCATCCCATGACCACTGAAGGACTAGAGGATGACCAACACAAACTGTGCAGCAGCAGATGAGCTATCGTCTCTGACTTTGAATCCACAAGGTGAAACCACCACAGTGTTTAAAAACTCCAGCAGCGCTGCTGCATCTGATCCACTAACACCAGCACAACACACACTAACACACCACCACCAACACCACGTCAGTGTCACAGCAGTGCTGAGGATGATCCACCACCCACATAACACCTGCTCTGTGGTTGTTCTGTGGGGGTCCTGACCATTAAAGTACAGGGTGAAAGTGGACTAACAAAGGATACAGAAAAGCAGATGGACTACGGTCTGTAATTGTAGAACTACAAGGTGCTCCCATATGGGGAGTGTGACTGATAAAATGGCCAACAAGTGTAGAAACAAGGAAGTGGTATTCATTTTGGGGCTGTTCAGTGGATTTCTGGATTTGCTCTAAAAAATTGCCTGATTAAAAAACGGTACTCTTTAGAGATGCTAGGTTTTGTTCCAACAGAGACGATATGAAATCTACCTTTTCTACACTGCATGGATATGCAGGAGTCAAGCGACGCATTAGTATCTTTTGCTCCACTATGACTGGAGCCCATTAGGGTCAAGGTTGAGCACAGGCCTGTGGTCAGAAACTGGCCACCAATGAAAGTCTAGAGCCCAGGAGAGACAGACTGCCGTCTCCAATAGTACAGCCGCAGAGTTGACCTATAAAGGTAGATGTTTCTAATAAAAACGACTTTCAAGTGCAAATGAAACTGCGCGGATCGGAACCGCAGCTTATATAATCACCAAAGGCTAATGATTATGAGTAGGCTAGCAAGAATCATGTATCTAGTAAATATTTCATGCTATGCAGATCAGATTAAACTGCTAATTTTATACTCTGCAGATAGTGTGTGCATACAGTTTATCTGGTGCAACTCACTAACGCATATTTTGACTCTAAGGCCATCTGCCTACTTGCCTGAGAGACTCCTCTACTGCTTGAGCAGTAGTAGGTGTGTGTGTGTGTGTGTGCACACGCATACACATACACACACATGTACATGCACACACACTCCCTCTGTCTGGCTGGCGGGCAGAATGCTGTTTGAAGATGCCGTTTGATGAGTTTCTCTCTCGGCTGAAACTCTAATTTGAGGAAGAGGGCCGACGTGGAGCCGAGAACAGAGAGCAGAAGGGCTTTCGCATTCTTCCACTGGTTCAAACACAGCGTCCATCTAATCCTACTAAGCCCAGGACAGCCCGAGCAGCACGCTCCTGCCTGGGAAGAGAGGGGAGACGTGGTGCACGAGGCATGCGCACATAAACCTCCACAGACGAGACCGCCACAACCCTCAGACGGCTGAAGCAATGAAAACAGCACCAGGCGTATACACAGGGGGAATGAGGTGGAATTACCTGAAACTCTGTAAACACAGGCAATTTAAGGAAACAATGCAATTAGTAGGGAACACAGAATTTCCAGCACGCAGCAACAGTCAGTCTTGAGACATGATGCAACACGGGACAAACAGGCCGGCCCAAAATCTTTAGCTTGATCAAAAAGAATCTCACACCATTTTCCTCTCGCCATGAATGTCATCTATGCTGCAAGCCATACAAAGGGAGGTGAAACTAGACAACTGTGCCTTTGTTAATATTCTTCCACTTCATATGTCCACTCCAAATTTACATATATGTAAATTTACATTTACATAATGTATATGCTCTCATCGGCAAATGCATGCACAAACAGCTGCACCTAGAAGGAATCAGCCCACAGGAATGAAACTTGGTGGGTAGGTTTGACATTGTGAGACATGCAAATGATTCAAGTTTCACACTCAGCCGTGCATGTGAGGTAAGCAAGGACGGGCCTCATCGCTGTACCTGACTGACCCAACAGCCTCGATTGCGGGCATTCAGTGAGCAGTGGTGCCCTCCATGAGTCGTCCTGTTAGTGCCAGCACCATTGGCAGACCGCTTCACGACGCAAGACTACATACACACAGACCGTTACGTCGACTGACCTTAACACCACGTCAACGTCGCGAAAGACTGCAATGGTGTCATGCCAGACTGTCATGGAGTGACTCAGAATGGCAGCGGGCCATCTTCAGTCACAAGTCCTGCTTTCGACTTGGTGGAGACGACCAACGAATCCGTGTGTGGAGGCACTAAGATGAGCGGTTTGTTGTCACGTGTCACATGTCCAGAAGGCCTGGTGTCACTCCACCTCCACCCCTACCGCACCATCTGCAGGAACTGTGTGAGAATATTCAAGCTGCATGGGATGGATTATCACAGGACACCATTACATTAGGAACCTTGACAATTCGATAGCAAACATGGCGGCCCGATGCCATACTGAGAGACACTACTTCTGTATGTGTAGCTCAATAAATATTACCCATATCAGTCTAAATTTATCATCATTTATTGTACCTAGTAACCTTTATCTTCCTTCCCAATAGCACTGCAATCCCACACTATTCTTTGATGATGAGTGTACTGAGGTGGATACACTTCTCCGTCCACACTGAGATAAAAAAAAGTCATTGCTAATGATACGTAAAGTAAGATACTCACATGCAAGAGCTTGTTTCTACACTTAAGCTGATTCACTAACAGTGGCCAAGAAGGAGTGGGCAATATAAACTTCTTATTTTCATTGTGATTATGCCACAACAGGCTTTACTGAGCATATTCTAAATATCATCAATACATCAGTTCAAGAACACGGGCTGTCTGCAGTTTTCATTCCAAAGTGAGGATAATAATGCTTGTTTGATTAGATTAAGTGAAGTGCAGTTTGTAAGACATTGACTAAAAATCCTTCTGTTATTAATTAACTAATAATTCTATTATTTAATTATGACTGTTATTATGTTGGTACTTTTGCGCGTGTTATTACAGGCTCTACTTTCTCTGTTCCAACCTATTTAATCTCCAAAAAAACGGAATATTATTATGTATGTTGAAAACGTCTTGAAGTATCTGGATATGTGGTACTCACTGCCATAACCATTGCATCACTAGTTTCACTGCTGCAGCTTTAATGATGGAGGGCCTCTGTCTTCTGACTCTATACTTACAGATTCTACTTATATGAACAAAACAGCATGTATTCATAAATATATCATATAAATATATACAGGTGAGCTATTGTCTCATCAAGGTGGACTACATCAACAAGGTGGACCAGCAAGGTAGGAGTTTGTAATAGAGTGGACAGTGAGTGGATACCGAGTGGAAACAGTGTTTAAAGACACCACCACCACCACGTCAGTGTCAGTGGTGGGGGTTACCATTAAAGAACAGGGTGAAAGGGGAATAACAAAGTATACAGAGAAACAGATGGACAACAGTCTGTAACTGTAGTACACTGTGTACCTAATGACGTAGCCAGTTCCTAGCACCACCACTGTAAAGAAACCAGAGTGTGTGGGTTTACTGAATAGCTCTGTTTAGTTCTGAAACTTTAAATAAAAATAAAAGTTGGCGGAAGTCCTTCTCAACTGGCTCTGGCAGTCGTGGCCTACAGTTGGGGTAGCTGCTGTTGGTATAGCTGCTGTTGGTATAGAACTCTAACAGTAGACACACTTTCAAGCCATGTCATTTCAGAATGCCAGAGTGTTAGCTTGCTTATGGCATGCACGAAGCGTTATTCATGCTTTGACTGCTGAATGACCTCATAATTCAGAGGATCCAGTGACACCTATCGGGTGTTTTGTTTAGGACATGGCACGGCCGAAGTGATTTTCAACAGAGCCATTCATTTTCCCGCAAGAAGAAAATCTTGATCAAATGGGCAAGACGCAGACCACACAACGATGCACTTCCGAGATGCCAGATCTGTTTAGGGACCAGTTCACCACTACACAGGGCCCTAAACAAAAGCTCCCATTTTGTCATTTCATTAATCGCTTTCCTCTTCAGTATGAAAACTCCCATCAAATTGTATTCGCTCTTGGCCATGCAGAATCTAAAAGGAGTCTCGGGTTAACTAGTGATAATAGGACTGCACTGAACGCATCAACAAGAGAGATAATGAAGATAAAACAGTGAATGAAATGAGTGGCCTGCTCTCTCCCGGAAGCAGACTAAGGGAGGGGGGAAAAAAAGAAGCTTCAGTAATTAACCGTTTTCTGCGGACGTGTGATAAAAGCCTGAAATGTCTAATTTCCTCCTCAGCACTCATTCAAATGAAACAGAGTCGACAGAGGAATGGCTTTGCAGACACAGAATAAGACCAGCATTTATCAGACCATTTCATTTCAAACACATGTTGAGTAGGAAATAATGAGCAGAACACACACACACACACACACAGACACACACACAGAGAGAGAGAGGGTTGGGTAGCATCCACTTGTTTCATACCTTAAAAACTAAATACAGGCATCATCAAAAGAATAGTTGCACCCAGAAGGAAGATAAAGGTTACCAGAAACAATAAATAATACATTTAGACTGATATGGGCAATATTTATTGATCTACACATAAAGAAGTAGTGTCTCTCAGTATGGTGTTGGGCCGCCCTGTTTGCTAACGCAACATGCCAAACGTCTTGTCATGGACTTCTAGAGGTTCCTAATAATGTCATGTGATAATCCATCCAATGGAGCTTGAATATTCTCACACAGTTCCTGCAGATTTTGCAGTAGGGGTGGAGGTGGAGTGACACCAGGCCTTCTGGTCATGTGACATGTGACAACAAACTGTTCATCTCAGTGCTGACCACGGTGCATCCACAAAGACAAAAGCGGGACTGGTCACTGAAGATGACCCGCTTCCATTCTGAGGCACTCCATGACATCGTTGCAGTCTTTGGTGGCGTTGACGTGGTGTTAAGAACAGTCGTTGTAATGGTCTGTATGCATGTAGTCCTGCGTTGCGCAGCCGTCTGCCAATGGTGCTGGCACTAACAGGATGACTCATGGAGGCATCACTGCTCACTGAATGTCCGCAATCATGGCTGTTGGGACAACCTACCCACCAAGTTTCCTTCATGTTTCTTTCTGGGTGCAACTATCTGTGCAACAATTTTTTTAGATGATTTTGAGTTTACCTAATTGCTATATTTCTTAAGACTGTTACTGCAATTGAAATTGCAATTATTTGCTACAAATTACGATTCAAGACTGCTTCTGTTGCCAAGAATATCCATTTTTTTCCTAGCTCAGTGACTGACCTCTAATGTAGTGTGCCAGACTGCTTGTAAGTTGTGGTTGTGATTTCACACATGGTGGTTTGGTAGTCTCCAATTGGTCTCATTCATCTAGAGGCAGTTTACAAACTTGGTGTTAGTAGGAACAACAAAAAACTTCACACATTTGTTTGATAATGCAGGCTACAATTGTTTTAAAAAATGCAGCTCTTGGGATTTTAAAAATGGCAATTAAAAATAAAAAAGCAATTAATCTTTCAGCCCTATTAACTAGGAGAGAGGAGCTGGGTAGTAGTAGCTGAGTTAGCATGATAACAGCTCTGTGCACCACAGAACACGACCGATTCTGGCTAACTAAAGCACAGACACAAGTTTAGTTTAACGATTCAAATCTGCGGGAGTGAAGTCGAGTAACTTGGAGGAATGAATCCTGTTTGTGGGGTTTGGATGTGCAGCCTGATCGGCTTAGTGAGTATGCCACAGGCCCAAATAGTGCCACCCATCACGGTACTGGTTTGAGTCTGACGGCTGATCTGAAACAATCGTAGATGATACAAAAACTAATGTCCAACAAAGTCAAGTGACTGGTGTTGCAAAGACAAAAAGTTGACCTCAAACCTGTTCTGTTTGTGACTGAAGCGGTTTGGCTAAGCTAATGGAAGCTTTGTTAGCAGGATCTAGCACATCTAGGGGTTGACTCTTGGCCAATGACACTGAAAGTCGAAATGCTTCAAGTTTACGGTGTTTTGGCTGATGGAAGCGTGTAAAGCAGGAAAGAGTCTGAGTTTCAGTAGTGAGAGTTTAACTATCAACTTTAAAGAACGCCAGTCACTGTGAGTACAAACTCTGCTCACGAAAAAGATTATAAAGCAAGTAACAGAGGAAGAAGCAGAGATACTTTTTGTTGCCAGCCTGCTTATTTAAATTTCTGCTTCACCTTAAATGGTGCTGCAATTACAGTCTGGTGCATCATTTAAGGTGGGCTGGAGAAGTTTGGGAGTCGGGAGCTGCCTTGATTAAAAGTAAGTAGACTAAAGGACTCAATCCCAGAAAACTCGGCATAGCTAGAATGATGCCCGTTTAGAGGACGTCTGTTCAAAGTTGAAACTGAACATGTTCTGTGGCAGGTTTAGATCTTATTTGTTGATGAGCTGCTCCCATGCTTGTTTTTTTTTTCTGGCTGTAAGCTCCCACGTCAGAAACCTACCTAAAATAAAAATGGATGAACATGTGGATGTGTCAGACAGCTGAAGAAATTCAACCTGCTGCAGACGCTCCAGTTCGACGCACAGCGGTCATGGAGTCCATCTTCACATCATCTACAGCCATCTGGTTTGGTTTCTCCAACACACAAAACTGAGCCAAACTCCATCACGTAATCAGGACAGCAGAGCGGATCCCTGGACATAATCTGCCAGCGCTTCAGGATGTGTACAACAGCAGGGAGATGAAGCATGCTGGCGAAATTAAAGCTCATCCCTCTCATCCTGGACATCACCCTTTCCAGCCACTTCCCTCTGGTAAAAGACTCAAGATCATCAAAACCAACACAACCAGACATGCCAACAGCTTTTCCCCCCCTGAGCTGTAGTGATCATTAGCCACAGTGGACACCTTGCTCTTAAACACTTAAACCTTAAACTTAAAATGAACTTAAAATCTCTACCTATCTACCTACGTACGTAGAGAGATGATATATATTTCCATTTATACATTTATTTCCATCTATGCACAAATATTTACACATCTCTTTAGCTCCTTTCAGCTCTTTATTTTTCTAATTCTTTATTCTATTTATTGTATTTTATTGTTAAATGTTTTATTAGTTAAATATTTGTTACTAGTTTGTGTGCTTGTCTGGTGTGTTCAGTATGTCAAAGGCCATACATGTGTGACTCGAGACCAATTCCTTGTATGTGGAACACACACTGCGGGGAAAAAAAAAAAAAAAAGATTCTGATTCGGCTGCTGAGATGAGCAATGGGCATTTGACATAATAATCATCATTTTCAAATACTGCGATAATTTCACCTCACCCAAGCATACCCAGACACAATCTTGCTTTTGTCCAAATCAAGATTTAGAAGTACCAGAAACAATCTACCACGCTCTTCACTAATCCAGTTTATTCTTTTTCAGCAAAAAAAAAAGAGGAGGAAAGAAAGGAAAAAAAGAAAAAAAAAAAACAACAAAAAAACAAATAAACCCAAAGAAAGGCTACAGAATTATTCTCTTATCCATATTGTTTTTTTAACCTTTTTAACAATGTTAACCTAAAAAGGGCAAAGAAATGCAGCTCTATGCTAGTGAGAGTTAATCAGAAACACAAAGAAGGTTAAATAAGGATTTCTTTTAAGATACAGGATATTCACTTATCTTCGTCAGCTCTGTCCTCGTCCAACAACTCAACGGAAAAACAGCGTAAAGTATAAAAGTGATGGGAGAATTTAGCACTCCATCCAGCCCCTTTGTGCCCCCAACCCAAACCTGATCCTCCCTCAGACCCCGTTCTTGTGAGAAATGAGAAAAGCGTGAGCATACTGGAGAAAGTGTAGGAAGGAGACAGGAAGAAAATGTCAAATGTCAAAAAGAGGTGGCCGAGCGAGCAGCAACCTGCACTGATCAAGACTGTCTCTAACTGAGGAAAGGGGGAGAATGGTGGATTGAAAGAAAAACAGACAAAACAGACAACAGAAACAATCCCACTGAAAGCAGCTGCTGTTTTCTGGAGGCAGAGCGTCACTAAATACGTCAGAGGGGTCTTATGGGAGCTGTACTTTGTCATGAGTTTACAGGGTGTGTTTATTTCATTCAGACCTGAACTACAGTTCCCATGAAACCCTGGGGCAACCCACCGATGTGCTATGACCCGATCCCAAATGAACCCAGTCCGATGGGTACCGTCTGATTTAGCTTGCTGTCCCTGTGCTGCACGCGCACGGACCCAACAATATATATAATATATATATATATTTATGTATATGTATAGGTGAAACCATAACTGAAACAGCATATGTATATGTTGTGAGGGTGACACCGTGTGTATGCAATGACAGAAAAGAGAGGCACTGCTGTGTCTCTACAATGAGAGTAGCTTCCTGTATGCTAGGGCTGAGCCAGTGTGTTGAGAACTTCAAGTGGCTTCTCCTGAGGCCAACCTGGGAAAGGAAGGAGTCTCCCCGTCTTAACTCCCTGGGTCAAACTCCTTCTCCGTTTCAAAGCTGACTGACTTGACTGTCTGCTGTATGGGAGGAGACTTGTGAAGTTGGAGCAAGATAGCCTCCCAGACAGCCTCAAATCGACTGATGTGTTCCCCTGGGGTGGATCGCAGCGTCTGGTGGGGGGGAGGGGAAGGATAAAAAGCAGTTCTCCCAAAACCACAGACATTCCTCAGGTAAAGGGGATGGAGGCTGAGATCAAAAGGTCGTGGCAGATCATCCCTTTCTCAGTACATGACTTTGAGACAGGGGACTTGGTGTTAGGAATGATCCCTGACCTACTGACCTACATTAGAAAGCTTGCGACTGACAGAAACACAACAGAAACATAAGGCTGATGAAAATAAGAGAGAGTGTGGGCCAGAAGCTGAAGTAGTTGAGAGGTCAGAGGTCAGAGACAACGACAAGAGGGCCAGAAAAGGGCCAGAGGAGGGTTTTTCTGGTTTCTTTTTTTTTTTCTTTCTTTCTGGGCAGGATGAGGTTGCGTTCTAGAAGGAGGGGTCTTCCAACAAGGTCCATAGGAATGGGCTTAAGACAGCTGTGAGGGGTATCAGAGCCATAAGAATGTGGATATCTGTATGTGCGTGTGTGTGGGAAAGGAGGCAAGTTTTAAACAGTGCTAGGTGAGTGAGGTGAAGGTCATACAGTTCAGGGTTGACTCAGCAGTGCTCTGAGGGGAGGAGCTGCATTGAGGGTCAAAGCACCACTGGCCTCAGGGCAAGACGGAAAAGTGGGACTGGCAGGGAGTTGTTGTTGTTGTTGTGTGTGTATATGTCCTGTTCTCCTCGTCATGTGTGTATCTGCGCGCGTGCATGTATGTGTTCAGGAGCACTCCTCTCCGATGCGCTGGCAGGACCGTCCCACCTTGCGGTCCAGCTTGACCATCTTCAGCACTGCCTCCTCTCTCCCGCGGCCCAGGTGGTCGAACAGACAGTCGTGCTGCTCCGGCAACCGGTGCAACATGCAGAACACATATCCTGAAACAAACACACAAAAAAAGAAGGTTGCTTTTTAATAAGCGGTTTTAATATGGCACGTATTAACTAGGGCTGCAACAGTAATTACACTTACTCGACTAAAATCGATGATTAATTAAGTTGGCAACTAATTTAATGGTCAATTAGTTGGTGACGTCATTTCAACCATTTCAGTAAAGACCTGTGATTGTAGAAATGACTTACTTAGCAGAACGCACAAATCACAAAATGCACTGTTTAAATAAAAAAATAAAATTTTACTTCATTCTCAAGATCATTTTATTCAGGTGAACAGTGATTTAGTTTGATATTTTATTGTTGCTACTTTGCATGTCCTTGGTTTTAAAAAATACATCTTTTCCTGTCAAAATGTAAGTTTTATTCATCTTTCTGAGCGAGAAAAGCTCATTAAAACTGAATTTTTGAATAGCATATTCACATTTATTATCATCTTCATTGTTAGTTAGCAAATTCATAAAACAACTTCAAGCTAAATTTAAAAACTGATAGCGACATAAGAGCTATTTCAGTAACTGAGCTATTCATAATCCAAATAATCAATTATCCGTTTCAGCAATCGACAGGTTATTCCACTATCAAAAAAGTCATCTGTGGCAGCCCTAGGTTGAACAACCATTTTTATTCACACTGTTTGTTTGAAGACGGCCCTTTCAGTGTTTTTAAGCATCTTTTTCGAGTCCTCTAGTCCTTCATCAGTTTTTACGGGCCGCTGTTAACTGGATAACTCCTTAAACCAGTCTTTGGATAGATGGCATTTCACTCATAAGTTACTTGTACTTGTAAGTCATATTACATACGACACATTCAAAGAACAACACATTCATGATTTTATTTAAATGTCCCAGTGCACTATAGATGTGTCAAGTCTTCCTTTGTACTTTATTACTTCACACTAGAGACACTGTGTAAGTAGTTCAGTACAGTGGAATAAACAGAGCACAAAAAAGAATTACAGACAGTATGGGTTTAATATGAGTGAGACTGATCCATAAAACCATGCATGGATATTCTGAAATGTATGACATCTGGTAGCATAAAGCACCTCTCATTTCTTGACCATCACTTTCGAGGCCTCTAGTATTTCATCAGTGGTTAGTTTTCAATCAGAGGGCCACTGTTAGCTGGATGACTCTTCAACCCAGTCTTTAATACTGCCTATTAATACTGAAGTAAAACATGCAGTAACTGCTTCTTTCTCTTGCCGGTTTAAAACATGTTCCGGCACGAAAACGAAGCAAAACGTTTTCATGATGGTTTTGGTTTTGAGTCATTGCGATTTGTGAGTGAAAAACGTCATGGGAGTGTTTTGTAGATGATTTGGCAACATTACTCGGCAGAAATCACATTCAAAGCACAACAGATTCTTGTTTATTTAAAGGTCCCTGGGTACTGTAGATGTGTCAAGGCTTCCTTTACTACTACACAGTGTACACATAAGGAGTATATCTGCACTTCCCATAAACACTGTAAGGAGTTTAGTACAGTGGAGTAAACGGAGCACAAAAAAGAAACGAGGAGGAGTTGGAATCAGTTTGGGTTTAATATAACTGCTACTGATCCTTTGACTGAGCCAGCACTGATTTATGCATGGATATTCTTAAATTTATTACATCTAATAGCACAAAGTACCTCTAATTTTCAGACATTTTACGACCGTTTATGACCTTTGAAGTACTTGTAGTACCGGTCAGTACCAATAAGTCACAAATTAACCAATCACAGAAGCATACATTTTTATCAATGATCAAATGAAACGAAACACACTCAGAAAACCTCTAAGCGGAAACAGCCATACAGATTGCATTAGCATGCTAGCAGGCACTTTCCTTTCTGCTTCTGTTGTTTTGCAGTTTTTTTTTTTTTTTTTTTTTTTTTTTTTGGTGTCAAACGTAGGTGTTGCACCTCCTTCTGATACTTGACATGAAGAGATTATAAAACGCTTGTCTATTTGTCCTTCAGAAACAGTGAAATAAAGCCACATGCAGCTGCCATTTGCTACTGATCAGCTGCTGCTTGAACAGTTGAACACTGATTAGCCCTGGAAGTAAAAACAATCAATGTTTTAATCACTATTTCTCATTTTTCTCATCATTAATATTTTATTTATTAAGTGTCAGTGCATCACGATCTGAAACCATACTAAGTTATGCTGCTCATCTAGGAATACCCAGTTGATGTACAGCAGTGTTTGCTTATTTCCAGGCACTTGTGAAACGAATTAAAAATGTGAGACAAGCAATTGCAATACCTTCCTTTTGCATGAAAGTGTGTGTGTTTGGTTTGGGAGGAAATCTCATGGCGCCACAGCGGCACCGTGACACCAGATGGTAAAAGCACCTGAAAATGGTTTCCTAATTGTGCGTAGCTGCCAGTGAATCCGGTATCGTACGAGTAGCATTATGCCAAGCGCTGCTATGAGATAAGTGAGAGTGAAAGCTGCAGTGCATGAGAGGGAAGTATCCGTTTAGCTTGAAGAGACTCGTTACGCAGGCAAGCTCGTTAAAGAATTTAATGTATTCATTAATGCACATGGTGTTCTTAACGAGAGTGAGTGATGATTAAAAGCTCAGCAGGCCTCAATTAAAGCATTACAATTAAAAGCTGCACAGCACTACATCTGGAGCCGCTCCAGTACACATGCAAACGCGTGCGCGCACACACACACACAGTCTCATATATTCTCCCATCTCTCTCACACACACAAACACACTCACATTCTTATGAAGATAAAAGAGGCATTATGAAGATAAAAGAGGCAGTTGGAGAGGGCTGACTAACAATAGGAGTCATTTAATAGAAATAGCATGGGGAGATTATTTTCACTCAAAGCTGAACTTGATAAAGGATCAGTCTAAGTGTATTAGCAGAGCGGCGGGACCCGCTATTAAATCGATGACTGCCACTGCTAGGTAACAATAGGAACCCTGTTTAATGGGTGGGATGATTTTGGCTAGTAATTTAACAAGATAATACCATCATCCACTGAAACATGATGGCGAATGTGCAATTTTGTTTAACCGCAGCACTTACTGTATTATTACCTGCTGCTAAATCTCGCCATCTCAAAAGATCAAAATTAGACAGTGTGGGGTCATTTTTGCACAGATCCTGGTGCTCCAAAATGTTTGAGCTGGGAAACAAATTTCTACACAAGGTGCAGTGGTCAATAACGTATGGGATAAGGGGATATGACAATATGTGAGTATTGTGAGTATACTCAGCTCTTGATAGCCCTTTCTGTGGTGATACCGTTTTGCTGCTTTTGCAGTTTGTGCTACAAAAAATGTCTTCATGTAACATAACGTGATATTTTTTTGCCTATCCTTTGAGTGTGTGAGCCAAGTTAGGAGACAGTGTGACTGATACTTACCACAGCGGCAGGATCCCAGCTCCTGTTGTACGAGCTCAAGTTTGGTTTGGCAGCGATGGCAACGCCGGCGGTTCTTCTGCTTGGACCCTCGTGGAGACTCTTCAGAGGGCTCTCCAATGCGCACCCGCTTCTCTGGGGATGCCTCGCTCTCTGAACCCGAGACTGGTAAATACAGACACGGAGGAATAGCTCTGGTTACAGATAGAAGATCAGGTCACGATTCTTCAGAAACATTTCAATGGATCGTGATTTGATTAGTGATTTTGATATCCCGTTGCAGGTTTCTTGTAGGTGTGTTAGTGGATAGGGGTTGTTGCATGATCAAGTATCAAAAGGCACAATCACTGAAACATGGAAGCTCAACTGCTGGCAGCTGCCGTTCTTTTTTCACTGAAGGAAGTAAAAAGAATTAGCGCTAAAACTATTTAATTTTCTGATATTTTACTCTTTGTTTTCATATTCTGTTACAATAAAAGTTGTTTCACTTTAATAACTAAATGAAATGTAAATTCTCGTTGTTGATTACTATTAGTAGTAGTACTAATATTTATTCACCATAAATTTACTTTTCATGTAATTTCCAGAATCTATTAATTTATTCTCATTTTATTTATGGTATGTATTGAAACTATTTATGCCTTTTACTGAAAGACTATTAGGTAATGGCAAAGCGTTCACCGATAAACAATAACTGGAATAGCAAGCAGAATAAAATTCTCAAATAAAATTCAATCTTGCAAACCTAAAGAGCTACAAAGAGTACAACCCCAGCAGAAGGTTTAACAGACATTAGAGAGCTGACCTTTGTAATTCGTTAATGCATTGCCCTCACTAAAATCTACACCAAGATCTGAAATTTTGACAAAAACAAAAATCTTTGTGAACAAAGTCTAACCCAGAGTCCCAAAGTCCGACCTAGTAGAGATCCTCCTTAGACAAGCTTGCCATAAAGTACAGTCTACCATGCTACTTCGCTTCATTTTATCAAACTACTCTGCACCAAGACATTTTTTACCTTCCTCTACACTTCACTGATGTGATAATAATTATAAGAAATAAACTGAAATTACACTTTGCTGTCTGCAACTACTTAATTACTGAAGCCTGTTAATCTGCTATTATCATTTAACTTGTGCTGAGCTTTGAATAAGTAACAAAAGCAATAATACATTTATTGATGTGTTCATTTTTTTTTTTTGTTAACTGTTAAGTGGTCTTTTTTTACCACAACAGGAGAACTATACTTAGTCAGCTAGCAACCTGTGTGTTGACCTTGAAAACGGCATGAATATTCGAGTCAGTATCCACATACTAAATATCCACTTATTTAGTAGCTTCCTTAATGCATTACATTTAGTACGATGGCCAATGCATTCAACATTTCCATTCACCAACAGCCCTATCAGTTTTCCGTGTGGGCTCTCAGATATTCATTCTCAGATATTGTAATACGCTGCATTGAATTTGGACGATCGATAATTTAACAGATATGACAGCACAGTTGCTTCCACACCTCAAAACCTAGTTAGCAAGTCTCTTCCTCGAGAACAAATACAGACAAACATTTAAGCTTACAAACAGATGTACTTGAAAAAGTAGCGGACACACAGTGCCCAGGTGTACCTGCTTCACAGGGTCGTTTTGTGGGAGTGGATAGCGTGCCACGGGCTGTATCTGTACTCGAGGCTTCTGAAGGGACAATAACACATGAGACAAAGAAAGACACAAGCACAAGGAGAAAGTTAAATCATTAGCAGCCTAAAATACTTACAGAATTGATAAAAAAAGTTTTCTAAATATGTTCTACGTGCAGCATAGTTTGCTGGTGACAATGTGTGCCAGGACAGCTAGAGCCAAAGTCAGCAGAAACATCTGCGAAAGGGAGACACTAAGTGTGAAGTGTAATGCCTCCTGGCAAAACAGTGCAAAAGTGAAAGACAGAAAATGCATGTGGGTGCCAAATAAAATGGACTGACACTGGTTCTAGTAGAAGCAGATCAACTACACAAAATTTGTGCAAATTAGATCTTTAGCTAAGGTATCAATTTTAGCTGGGCTCTCTAAAACTCTGAGGCACAAGTATACCTCCAAGAGCCACAGTCATATTCACCTTCTTGTGCAGAGAGGGCTGTGGCATCTGTTGTAGGCCCCTCAGAGCTGACTGGCGTGGAGGACAGGGTTTGGCTACTGCTGCTGCTTGTCTCATTACAGAAGACTGCTGATTGGCTATTGCTGGAGCCGGGAGTAGACTCTGAGGCGCAGTCTTCGTCAGGTTGCTTCTTCTGGATGTCTGATGTAGATAAGATAAAGTGAATGCAGGGGAAAAGGCTGCAAGAGGGATGAAATCAAGTGAGATGTGGAGGAGCTGTGAAGATGGCTGAGAGGTGTGAAGAGGGCAAAAAGGCTCATGAGAGTATGTGTGTGTGTGTGTGTAAACGTCTTTCTCTCTCTCTTTTTCTTTCTCTCTCTCTCTCTCTCTCACACACACACACACACCCCCACCTTTGTTTACACAGGAAATTTCAGTGAAACAACATTTTTCATTCTGCACTCACACCCAGTGTAACAATCAACATTTTAACATTGCAAAATAAGTCAGTATTTAATCTAAAGCATGAGTAGTGTTAATGTGAATATACATCACAACCTGCTTGGTACTAACTAGGCGTTGCATGACAGAGTCGATGCTGACTAATCTCTGATGACATCATGAATAAAACCTCATGAGAAGGGAATACTTTCAAATCTAAAAATCTAACTTAAAAAAAGTGAAGTCCGCAGAGCGTGATGTGCTTTTTACAACGAGCCATGGAGCGCTTTGCTAGCCTTCAGGGAACCAGAGATATGGATCCCGGAATCTCACATAGCCCTTTTCCACTAACATGGAACAGGGTCTGTTTCGGTTTGCGCACCTAATTTTGAACCTTTTGGCGCATTACTGAAAAACGGTTAACCAATTTGTAACCAACGGCTAACCAATACTGGCGCATTACTACAAAAAAAAAACGCTAACCAATTTGTATCCAGCTCAGACGCACCCTTGCCCTCAGCTGAGGTCCAGAGAGCCCGAGAAATTTAGAGCACCATTACTCGGTTAAAAGAAAAAAAAAATAAGTAACCGACTTTAAACTTTACTGAATTATAGGGTGTTATGCGCACTAAAAAAACAACACAAGTCCTTTGATTCCAGTATTCAGGAAACTGGAGAACACCATCTCGTTAACCGCAGAAGCACTGTAGATCAGCAGAGAAACATTACAGTGGCGCCAAACTCCAAAGGTCAGCAGAACATGGTGTGGCCTAGTCCTGGTTCCTAGCCTTCAGGAAACCAGAAATGCAGACCCAAAAATCGCCAGTCTGTTGTCTTCTCTGAACTGTCCGTTGTTAGTTTCACAATTTCCGGATGAACAACTAGCCGGCATCAAGCTTTAAGCATAATCGCAAAGTCTACAAGTAAATTAGTCGACTGTCTGCGCACCCCATAATGCTCACTTAAGACGGCTCACAGGGGCATGAGCGGAAATGTAGTTTTATCATAGCAGTGATAATCAGTCACACAAAAAAAAACTACCTGGACATTTATTTTTTGCATCTAACACTGCATGGGAAAAATCTTCTGAGTTCATCTTTTTAAAATTAAAATGACACTAAATTGATATAAGCAAATTTTGCGGTCTATATCTGCAGGGTTTGTTACTGTTCTGTTAAATGCAACTTTTTTTCCTGTCTGGGGAAAAACTGCTTATCATCATAATGAACAGATGACTCATTCACTAACATAATTAACAGTGACTTTTGGCAGTGACAGGCACAAATACACATGCACAAATACAAAGACACACATGCATACATTCATGCAAAGACGCCCTCTTACCTGCAAAACATTTGGAGCAGAGGTTCATGGTTTTGCTGGACCTGGAGAAAGAAAAAGATAATCCATTGACCAAACTGCATTACACACGTGAGCTGGGTGGCACAGCAGCTAATCAGATCTGATTGGATTGGCTTGGCTTGGCTCGGCTCGGCTCGAACAGGAAAAAGGGCACTGGAATAGAACCTCAATCTGCACTTTATCATGGCTCTGAGGGACAGCACACCGTGTTGTGTTTGCAACAAATGGAAAGGCTCACGTTCGTTATTTTCATCTTTTGTCAGCACCACTCAAATGTTTTACACATGGACTTTTGCAAGTTACAGTCTCTCTCTCCATCTTCCTCACTCAGCTCAGATAGGAAGACACAGAGAAATGGGGAAAACAAAATCAACAATCGGTCCTCATCACAATCAACAGTAATCATAATCACCACCCAATCAAGGAGACGGATGGCGGCACAGGGAGAGACTAGGATTTTCTGGGTAAAAACAATGCATATTAAGGAAGTGGAGAGTGAGCAGTCCTACGCCAGGAGCACCACCTCTTCAAGAAGAAAGACAACTCTGTATTACTCAAAAGTATAGCCTGGGATCTAGGCTGTTCTTGTAAACATAGGCAGGGTGTGGCAGCAGAAACGCGTTATCGGCATGTAGAAAGATTAATGCATACTTCTTTCGTTTTCATTAAAGCATCAGCTGTACTTACTACTGAAAATGAAGTCTCTCTGAACACAACTGAGATAGAGGAACATGTGTAGTATACAAAACAAAGATAAAATATCTTTTATCAGCACAAATCTAATATCTAGAGGTAAATCTGTGTCTGAAGGTATTCCCAAATATGAAAACTCACTAACTAGAAGGAGACCATGCACTTCAGCCACTGCTAAATGTTTCTGAAAACATTACCATGATAGACAGCTTACAAGACAGCGGTAAACATGTTTTGGGGTATGTGTATTGGTATGTTGCACTCTCTCACTCCCTCATTTTTCTTTCACACATCACTCCAAGCCAATCAAGGTCTCAGGGGGCATACACAGGCAGGAACAGGATTAATTTGACATCTCCTGTTAAATGTCAGCCGCAATTAAGGCTTATGAAGGAAGGCGAGAGCCCCAATCAAGACTCCGCCGTGCACACCTTGCTTCACCTTCTGTGGGCGAAAGCAGCAAGGGAGGCAGTGTGTGTGTGCGCGCAGGGGTGTGTGTGTGTG
>CM067478.1:33671913-33689186 GCA_034552555.1 Semaprochilodus insignis | reverse complement strand
GGGGGGGGGGGGGGGGGGGGGGGTGTTGAATCAAATATCACTGCAGAAGTCTTACCATCTTAAATCATCTTAAGTTTCAAACAAGTCCTCAGGCCTTGTAGATCTACAAGATGACGGGCACAAACAACAATTTTAAAAAGCAGAAAAATCTCATTTCATCCCATTTCATCTGAACTGCAGAACTCCCTGTTGATCATTTAAATAGCTGACCCGCCAAAGGCAAAGTACTTTCTGGAAAATATGCATTTCCTATAAACCATGTAAGTAAATACGTAACACTAGAGCTTTGCCTGTTCCTAAATTCAGATCAGTCACCGTCTTAGTCGACCTTTCATCATCAACGTCCCTAAACCACAGAAGTCTACTAGAGCCTCTTTATCACTTCTCCTTCAATGCCAAGTTTAGAACCACCTTTTCTTTAAACCTTTAGTGTAACTCATCCTCCCAGTTGATACTCTATTCATCACTTATATCTCCTCTGAGCTTACATCTGCTCATAAATGTTTCAGCCACATTACTTAGTGATTTATGGGTGCCGCAATTGTATCAACAGTACAATTCCTTTTCCATTTCACTTGTAAGGTTTCTCAGATGCAGACTCTGATTTTCTACAGACTGCTAACAGATGCACTTTCACAAACATAATGCCTAAACTGGGAATTTACTTCCCTCAGACATCGTAAAGGTGCAAAACTATTAACTTCCCTCAGATGTCTTAAATGTGCAAAACCATGTGTACAGTGGCATAGTTGAATAAAGAGAGGCCAGTACATGGATCTGACCATACCATGAACCTCAAACACTGTTGTCTTCTCCTTCAAATACAAATCCTGCATTTCTAAAAGAGGGCAGTATAACATAGCAACAGCGATGGAAACTATGTACAGAATTGTACCATTTCAAGAAGTTTCAGGACTTTTCAGATGCTTTCCTAGGAGCCAAACTGTCAGCGGGCATGCCTGGTGTTCATCTTTAAACTATGTGTGAAAAATGTTACGTTCCATCTTAAATGTTACAGCTTCTACAGCGCCAGAATGTAACTGCGGCAACATTTAAGGTGGAACGGAAAATCTGTAAAACAAGCTGGAGATAGAAAGGCAACTTCAATGCCCACGTCTTTAATTTTTTACTGTGCACATTTCACTTCATGGACAATAATGAGCCGGTACCCTCAGGGTTTTGTACTGAAGAGACTCAAGAGAAGAGCAGTTCCACTTTTATTAGCATCATACCCCCTAAAGCAACCTGTACGTAGCAGCCATGCTGTGTGATTTTATCCAGTTTTTGATGGTTGCAGCAGATCATTCTAAACTGAAAGTTTCATAGTGAGCTAACACCTTCATGTACTTCGTATTGTTGTTGAGGTCAAACACATGTAGCTAGCACAGGTAATGTTAGCAACTAGCAAGCTCCATGTAACTAGCACAGCTAGCTAACTAAATAATAATATGATGATGTCACTGATTTATAACAGAGACGGCAAGTTTAACATTACCTGGCCGTAATATTACATAATCTTTTGTTTACACGGATGTTTTTTTTCCCCTGCCTGTGTCTATTTCGGCATGTTGCTTCTGTTCGTATGTAAATCAGCAAATTGGAGCAGGCCTCATTAAATTATTCATGAGTTCATCAAAAAAAGGGATACCAGCTCTTTTCATTGTAGGGCCAAATCATAGGATTGTAAATGGGCATGTAAAAACGCATCTGGCCAATTCTGACCCAACCAAAGTCACATACCTTTTATGTAGACATCAGAGAACAATTTTAAATGCTGAATAAATACATATAAAGCGCCACAGCACGACTTTACCTTCTCTCTGTGTCCTGTACATACAATATCTATCACTTCCCACGTGCACACACCTAAATAACTTGCCGCGGGACACATTGGCCACCAACTAACAGACATAAAATGATGCTCTTTGCTTTGCCTGACAGGCAGAACTGTCAAAGACATGCATATACCTTTGCTACTTACTACAGAGCTCAACCAAAATAAGCACCAAGTCTACTCCCTATTCAGTCAGCTCATTTCCTATTTTAATTGATGATTTGAAGGCAAACTCAAAAAAGTAACAGCTCGGTGATGACACGCAGTCCTTCTGCATTTCGTTTCCACCCTGATAAGCTTTAGTCTGAGGTTTCCCAGGAGGTCTAATCCCGTTTGCTGTCACCAATCAAGGCCAAGTACAGAAGCATCAAGCTTAAATTATATTCTCTCTGCGTTTAGGGGAAAAAGGCAACACTGAGCCAATATGCACAACGGCAGTTGGGGAGATTTTACCAGGATAGTAAATCATAACAACTTCATAGGTGCATAGTAATGCCCACATAATAAGAAAAACTGTAACAGTTAGCAATAACGTTATGCTGCTAAGTTCATGGTAATGCCAATTCACACCAGATGTGCTTCTAAAGCACTTTATTAGTCGGCTGTCTGATGAATCAGTCCACATGTTTTTGTCCACACCAGCTGCCCTACATACACGTCTTTGGTGTGTGTATACACAAGTCTTTTCGAAGCAAGCCCAGGCTGCTTTTTATTCCTGCATCGGGCAAAGTGTAAACTCCATACAGATCCAGTTAAATCACATAGGGATTAGGGCTACTCTTCTCTGACATCAACACAGAAAAAATGGTAAACTGTGAATCTGTTGCAATAAACACCTGGAACTAGTACAACAAAGTTGATATTCCCACCTAAAGCCCCAAGCAGCACGTCTGGTTTGAATTTGTGGTAATGCAGCTTTTTTATCAAGTTCATTATACGTTGTCTACAGTGGTGTATCGAGAGTGGCATCACACTGAATACTGATTTTTTTTGTTTTAGTAGTATTGATAGATGGCTTGCTGGGCGCTTCAAATTGGTTTGAAAGAATGGTTCAAACGACCAGAAAGTTTCATTGCTGGATATCAGCTGATACTTAAATACCACAACATATCTGGAAAATATTCGAATATTGATTCCCCACCCCCAAACTGCCCAATACTATTTTGGTCTGTGAAATGATACAACAATCTGAATAGAGTGCTTTTGTTTATATGCCATTTTTGTATTTGTAATACTAACGTTTTAGGAATTACTTTACCTTCAGAGAATTCTTTATTTACAAACCGTTAGTGAACAGTTAGGTATGATCTGAACCAGGAGACTGTCATCCCAACAGGATTATCTAGCCTACACAATTAAACAATGTCAAACTCCACAACGAAATCAATAGCATGTTATATTTTGCATGATCAGAAGGAAGAATTAATGTATGTTTTAAATTTGGCCCAGGCAAGTTAGCAAACTTTATTTTTGTAATTTCAAGTACCACAGACGTAGACAAACTTGATCACCACTTAAACCAGTGTCAAACTCCACAATGAATATATAGACATATGTATGTATTCTCTCTCATACACACACACACACACACACACACACACAAACATGTTTTCTTCATGCAGTTGGCAAGATTTTAAATTACTGTAATTGTACTTCCAGACATTCTATGAATTACAACAGGGCACTGCAAAAAAAAATGCCCTAACCGTAGGGCTGGGAATCAAAATTCAATACCAATACTTTTATGGTGGTGAACAAAGGACTTACTACAAAGTATTGAGACATTGTGGTTCATTCAATATTACATTTCTAGAACACTGTCAGCCTTACTTGCATCAGTGAGCCAATAAGCATCCTTGCACCAAAATTCAGACTAGCAACACATTGTGCACACCTTGCTGCTTGAGTGACACCACAATCACAGCCTCAAGGGCCATGAAGCTGTTGAACCTTTCCCAATGGCTAAAAACTAAATTCAGGGTTATGAGGCTTTCTGGACCGGCCAGTTAAACCACACCGCAGCGACTTCGATGCATGGGCTGGCCACTTGTGTTACACCACACCACACCACACCAGGAGGCTCCTGGCCTTCAATGGAACCTTCCCCCACAACTAGGGCTGAACGATCGGGAAGAATATCTAATTGTGATTTGGTCAGTAAGACCAGAATTAGTATACAGATAGATATAGTTGTTTGGTTGCCTCTCATCTACAGGCAGTTTACAAGCTCTGATATGTTAATGTTCCCCATCTAAGACATGGATTTGATTAAACAGTCTATAATTAAAATTGCAGCGCTTCCAATTTGAACATTGCATTCTTTAAAATTGCAATTTTTATATAAAATGGATTAATCTTTCAGCCCTACCTGAAACTTGGTACTCTTTCTGCCTCACCTAAGTGACTGTGTACCATTGTCTGGGGAGCTTCCCCCAAGCCAGCTGGGTACCTGTGTGTGTATGTGGACGCCTGCGGCTCTTGTGAGTCGTTTTGTTTATTACTGACTGTACATTCAGTTACTATTGCAAAGCGGCCTTGGGCTTGAGAAAAGGCACTGTATAAATCATTTAATTATTATTCATCATTATGATGACCTAGACACCACCCAATATCATGCAAAAACACTAAGTTAGCTCAGAGAACTCCTGATAATGTGTTCCATTCGGAAACATAGAACAATATGGGAGGAAAATGATGTGGGGAAACAAATCTCTTTTTTCCCCCCATTTATCATGCTGACTTTAAAACATGTCCTAGTCAACATTATACAAGCAATAACGAAAATGGCAAATACATTTTGCTTTACAATTAACCTTTCTATTATCTTTGGGATCAATCTGAACCCATTCATCAATTAACCTTTTTAAATAAATAACAATTAATGACTTTTACTAATTTAATGGGGACATCTGGGTAAACATAAAATCAAAATGATGTGTTTTCAATGTACTTTACACATTCTGTACACATGGGTGTTCTTTGGGGTCAATTTGACCCCAAAGAACACCCATGTGTACAGAATGTGTAAAGTACATTGAAAACCGGCTGTTTCAGCTATATAAAACTTATCTACATTTTACACAAATTTGTTGTGGATAATATTGACTACACTATAAGATGCAATTTTATCATCTTTCCTCTGCTTTAGGACCCTAACGTAGTATTACCATGCCTGTAGAAGTGTGAAAACCACTGATAGGTGACATGACATGGGGCTGGGGAAAACTATTCCTACAAGTACTTTGATATTTCCTGGAAGTTTCGAAAGCTGAGGTCAACTGACCTTAAAGATGTTAGTGCATTTGAATATAACAAGAGGGTTAAATAAAGAAATAGCCAGCCAATGATAAACACAGGAGTAACAAAGTTATATTTAATCAACAATATCAGCGGTTTCAAAACTTAAATAATTATAATAATTAGTAATCAACCTAACAGGAACAAACAAAAGACCTGTTTACCTATATCTGGGATGGCTGGATTTCATTTTGGGAGGGCTAACACAATGTTTTAGGAAGCTTCTGAAAGAAATAAAACCTGATACCATAAGTCCTCACTAATAAACATGTGATTGAAATAAAACAACCCCTTCAAACTAGGCTTATTACTAACATCAGCAACTTTGAGAATGTCCTTTGTTGGCTGCAAATAACCAAGCAATAAAAATATTACCACATTAGCAAACTCTGCACCTTGACTGCATCACCTGCCATTTCCTTATGGTAGTCAGTGTCAAAACACCAGCCTGGTTGCATTTCACCCTAATCTTGCAGTGCTGGCATCACCAGACATAGGCTAGAACATAAAGTGACAGATCCAGAGGATAACAATGTATTGCCACTTTCTGATGGACATGTTCAAAACAAAACCATGAACACAAAGTTCACCACGCCATGGCCAAGTCAATCGGACTACATGTTTAGTAAAGTGACACTGAGGCCACAGAGCACATTAAAGATAAAGAGCTTTGACTAAATAAACATTTAATTGCCTTAGTAATACATTAACTGTTCCTACGTCAAGGCATAGGCTTGTTTTTATAAACACCAGCATCTGCAATAAATTACACATTTTGACAACAGGTCTTTCGTTAAAAAAAAAAATCATTTGAGCCGTGAAAAGTGTCATTGCATTTCCACAACACACATGCTTCCACCTCAAGCAATCAACAAATAAACACATGGCTTTCGTGGCAAACATTTCTCTCTTTTTTGTTTGGTTAATGCTTTCACCACAAGCATGCAAACAAACTAACCAGAACATGATCTGCCAGGTTTCAGATCCCACACTAAGCAAAACATTTAAAAAGGAATTCCCTGCTGTGAATAGGGAAAAATAGGCAGCAAGCGACACCCCATAAACCGTCTTGCTACCCTCCCCCATCCGTATCAGATGGTCTTTACAGCGTTGCGCAAAGGACCACCTGTGTAACTGACAGCTTCTTTGATCAATGACGGTCAGAGTGGGCAAATAAAGGGACAGTCACTTATTCAGTTCGCTTCTCTAACACAATGCTTCAAGTCTGGGGCATTTCACTGGCCCCCTTGTTGTACGTTAACGCTCGACAAAGCCTGGTATTTTAGCTCGCAAGAACCTGTCAACTTGCAAGCTGATGTATCAAGCTGACCGAGCCGATTAAACCCAGCTTCACCTAAACACGATTAGCTTATACCTTGTTTTGAAAACATGACACAAACGCTTGCTCATTCGACGTTTTGTGTGCGTAGCAATGTTTTAAAAAAAGGTACTTGCTGAGCTGAAAAACAGGCAACCTTCCCCACCCCCATCCTGGCCTACTCAAACAACAATGGGCAAAAATTGACAGTAGCTAGCCTCCGGCGCTAACGGCTAGCTAGCGCGTTAGCTAGCAGACCGTTTTCGCAAGTTTTCTTTACCTACGTTTTAACTAACGCGTCCGAAATTAACAACGTTTACAAACAGAAAACACTCCAAAATGAACTGCACTTACCCCCAAAATCCACAGGGACAGCGAGGAGGTATAACGTTACTCGGTGGCTTGCTTCGTTCACTCCCTGTATCCCCCATCGCTGTCTGAACGCGGCGGGCTGCCCTAAGAAAGACCGGGGATGAGCTTGCGGCCTGCTTGTTGTGGGGGCAAATTCCTCAGCTCGACGCTTCCCAGGAAAGCTTCCGCGTTGTAATCCTTGATTCAGAAAAAGGCAACATACGAAGCACACGTCGCCGGGAACGCAGGATGCTATAGTGTTTTTTGGAATTTTATAGGGATAAAACTAGATAAATGTAATAACCGCGTACAGTCCGACGGACCGCACCGGGAGTCGAGGCCGATCAGCTGGAGTGTGAGCGCTACCACGCTTTGAACAGGGGTTGTAGGCGAATGGTACAAAGTTCAATATTCTATAAAACTGGTTAGTTTTGGATTGCAAGTAGATCTATAGTAATAGACTACACATAATATTAAAATATACTAACTTTTATGAGCTGTATTTTACATTTAGTTCGACTCGCCAATCCTAACACTGGCTACGGAACCCCCTAGAATGAATTGGTACGTCCCAAGCTGTATTCCTTGTTTGTAAAAGGGATTTGTGATTCAAAAGCTGTTTTAGAAAGGGACTGGCCATGGCCCCTCATCTTGAAGAGCTACATTACTGGTGTCAATTACATAAACAAGGCTCAAAATGGTGGAGATTTACACCACCGACAAGACGAATTGTATTTCAGACTAGGTTAGTCTAGGCTGTGTGGTGAGTTTAGTAAACTTTTTTTCCACCATATGTCCTGTGGATGTTTTCAGTCAGCTGTGTCATTGGACTGTCTGTGTGGTCACTGGACATTTCACTACATAAGGAGGAGTAAGGCTTCTTCAGAATATCTCAAATCCAGTTGACTTAATTTACTAGTACTTGATATTTCCGTTGAGTAGTTAGTAGAGATGCCATAGAGGCAGTATTAGCATTTTATATATTTATTTTAGCCTTTTTAGTAGGAGAATAAATTGTGTCTTTACACCAGTGTTTAATGCCATTTTAATTTTTTTTTTTACCAGTGCAATAGATTTTGTAACCTAAATACTTATTAAAAAATATATAATTATATAAGGACAACAAGAACATGGATTATGTAGAGTACAAATATCTAATTTCTATGAATATGCTCCCTTTTGTATGTCATCAGATTACTACAGGGTTGTTCTACTCTTCAGCTGCAACCATGGCTTCAGGTGATGACCCAGAGACCGTCGTAAGATTGTTTAGATTGCTTTTTCTATATACAGACATAATTGGACAAAGGCAGGGCTGCCGAGATTATCTTGGAGGGGCCAGAGTGCAGTATTTATGATGAGAGTGAAAACCCAAAAAAGAGGGTATTAGGTTTTAATGACATATAATTATATATAATCTGCAGGAACTGCGTTAGAATATTCAAGATGCATATGATGGATTGTTGCACACTGCATGGGATATTCAAGTTGCCTGGGATGGATTATCACAGGACACCATCAGCAGCTCCAGGCCAAAACGTATGCATGTCGTGTTAGCAAACATGGCGGCCCGACGCCATACTGAGAGTCACTACTTCTGTATGTGTAGCTCAATAAATATTGCCCATATTAGTCTAAATTTATTATAATGTATTGATCCTGGTAACCTTTATCTTCCTTCCCAATAGCACTGCAATCCCACACTTCATTTTGAGTGCAACTATCCTGTATATATTATATTATTGTGTGTTGGGAAAACATGTTAACTGTCTGTCACTTTTGCTAATAAAGTAATATAAACTTCATTAAAACTTTCAAAGCCACACTTGCATTCTCATGATGATCTGGACTGGTGGTTTGTTTGTTTGTTTTCATATTATCCTACCATCCATTCCTGGCTAATGTGTTCTTTCTGCTGAAACATATACAATATGAATATACAGAAAGCCTCCTCGCTGAGTGATGAGGAGGAATAGAGGATGGTATATGACTAGCTTTTGTATTGGTGGAAAGGGAATGATTCTCTTTCAGCGCATCAGTTTTCTTCTCATCACTTGCCTAGTCCAGCCTCAGGCCTCGAGGCCTCCTGAGACTTCTCCATGCAACTTCAAAGACACCCCCCCCCCCCATACACATTGCCAACACACACACACGCAGCAATAAACACAAGAACTCAAGGAATTAATTAGACACTGAATCAAAACTATAGTGATCAGTCCAAACGGTTTGAAGGTGTGATGTGAATGACATGCATCATTACCCATGCATAGACACATCTCGTTTTTTTTTAATGGCGGTCTGTTTATGCGACATTTCTATATGCCAGAGTCAACTTTGCAACTTTTTAAGGAGTTTGAAATCCCCTTGTTGCCTTAATGTTGTTTCCTGCCTGGAGGAAGACTACAAAGAAAAAGCAGCACATCCTCAAAGGAGGGTTGCTTAATTTAATGGGAAGTTATGGGGCGCATAGGCCGCTCAGATGCAGTTAAAGGCTGTTCTGGAAATAAGTGAGAAAAAAAGTATATGCTGTGGTCAGTTCATTTTATCAGTTTATCTACTTTGTATATCGTCGCTGTCCAAAGAAAAACAAGTATCTCCAAAATAGCAACTTTACAGGAGAGGCCAAAAACCTCATTTAACTTTAATGCAAGTCAATGGAACCAGACATCTTTCCAAACAGTTTTGGGCCATTTCTGTTGGTCCATTCATCATGAGATTCTCACTCAGTGTAAACAGCAGCTGATGTGTTCAAATGATGCATAAAAGTAAAAATGGACAAAAGTGGAGATACATGTTTTTCATTGGACAGCGACGATATACAGTCACTGGACATTTTACCAGGTGCACTTACTATATACAGATGGGTGACAATAAAAAGTTAAGGAACACCACCAGAAAGGGCATTAGTAAGGTGTTGGGTCACCAAATTTGCCAAAACAGCTGTAATGAGCATTGGCCTACAAGTGTCTGGAGCTGTACAATAGGGATGGAATGCCATAATTACAAAGATCGTGGTCTGTCTAACATGTTGGTCCATAATGTCCAACTGGATTGAGGCCAATGGGTCTCAATCTGGCCCGAACAGTTCAGAGACCCATATATTAGGAACTGAAGAAGGCAATCCCACTTTGCCATCGCCCACTGAACCCTTGCAAACAACCCAAACCCAGAGGAAAGAGCTCTGAGAGGGTGTTCCTGCTACACCAACACAATAGATCCGTTTCCATCACCACTTATTAAGCATCTCTCCTTTCGCTAATGTCCCAACATTTCCACTTATTTCAAGCGCTTTGCAGTATTTACAAAGACAAAGGGCTTTACAGGCAGCTCTTTTACGCTAAATTTGGGAAAAACCTGGATGGAAGTTTTTGTGTTTGGCTGAGGTAGAAAAGTTGGTTTATCTCGGAATGTTAGGAGAAATTTGGAAAAGTATTTTTGGAATAAGTATAGATGTAATTGGAACCAGGTCCTGTATAACCCGGCAGTGTTCACAGCTGTCTGATGTGTGACAGCAAGTACAGCCTTCATTAAATGGTCCACTGCCACTCTGCCCTGTGTCTCTGACCTGTTAAGGCTAATACCATGCACGGTTGACAGAGGGCTGTCAAAACTGCTTTACCGAGAGCCAGTAAGGGTTCGAATACCTCCACAAACGTCATCTTCAGAAATCTGTGCAAAACCGGAGTTAATGGAAACTTCTTTGACTGACTTTTTGGAAGTTTACCAAAAGTTTTGGAAAACCTTTGAATGAGAACGCAGCAGTGGTAACTGTGACCACTGATGAAAGGGAATTGCATGACTGAACAATGTGTAAAAACCGTAATGTAACAACCAGTAAAAACGGCAAACACCATGGCCGGTGTACTAATGGTCCAGTACCTGATAAGTAGTGGTCCAGTGGTGGGCCCTTTCAGTTGATGGATAGGATAGAAGGTGGCTAGGAAAATGAGCAGCAACACATGCGGTACAGTCAGTTATTGCAAACCTACAAGGAGCAGCTGTGTTTTTTTCAAAGTGCTGAGTGTTTTTCATAAAATGTGTGTAGGTATAAGTTAGATGTGTCTAATAAATGGCAAGTGTGTATATATACAGCTCTGGAAATAAATAAGAGAGCACTCCAGTTTCTTCTTAAATCAGCATCTCCACATGTACAGCAGGTTCTTAGTGAGGAACAGAAGGTTCGGTTCTAGCCTTACTGGCAGATACAGTGAGCGTCTGGTTCATAAGAACAAGGTCAAGCAGCAAACACACAGGACAACACAGCTACAGACTGGCAGAGGGCCAAAACCACACTCTACTGACCGTGATGAGCACCACCTCATTCCAATGTCACTTAACCACCGTAAGATGACCTCAAGTGACCTACAGAAAGACTGGCGAGCGGTGGCTGGGGTGAAATGCACAGTGAGCATTGTTCAAAAAACAGGCTTCTGGAGGCGTCATTAGTGATTTTCTAAATAAACAGATCTAAATACAATATTTGATCTGGAATTTGGGAGACGTGTTTCCAGTAGTCTATAGAATAAAACAGAACTGCTCATTTTGGTCAAACACAAACCCAGAAACTGTACAACTAGAGAAACTGATCATTTTGAGGCGGTCTCTTAAATTTTTCCAGAGCTGTATGTCTATGTCTGACACTGATGTCTATTAAAATGATGGCACGAGCACTCCAGGCATGGCCCGTGCTTTCAAATTGAATGTAGTAGTAATGGCCACATTGAGTGTAACGGATTTCCCTGCTCATAAAAGATATATGATATAAGTGTTTATGTTGCAGATTTGTTTTGCAACTTCACCCTCTTGGTGCGATGATTTCATCATGAAAATTTGTTTACAATTTCAGACTAAATCATTTCCATTCATTCTGGCTGCAGAGGCTAATGTGTTTTTTCCCAGCAAATGCAACACATGGAAAACATCAAAGACCTTGTTCCACAGAGGCAAAGAAAACTTAAATATAAACCAAACATTTCACATTTTATTACAAAGTACACATGCAGAGTGTCGTGTTGGTCTTTGCACAACTGTGAATTCAATGGCCGTTTTCGGCTGCAGAAACTTGAATTTTGGAAATACCTCATTTTCATTGACGGTTGGGAATTCGTTGGCAACCAAGCTTGTAAAGTTGGAAGGTAGTAGGAACGTTATCATACACATGGAAACTATGTCCATAGGCCTGCTTGATTCATGAGCACAAATGATCACAAGCTCAAAACACTAAAGGAGAACAGCTTCCATTGGCTAGAACCAACCACTGTCCAACAGGTCAAAACAAAATGACTGCTGTACCCCGATTGGTGGGCTCGCTTCATGCTTGTATCGTTTGGACGTTTTATGCACACATAAGGAAAAGGAAGGACAGATTTGACATAATGTAGTGGAGTAAAGCATAAGATATGTGAATGGAAATAATTCAGTACAGATACATGAAAATAACTACTTAAGTACAGTAACGAATTACCTTTACCTCCCTACTGTCCACCACGGCATTACTAGAAGGCTCCAGAACCATGGAGATATAAGTATATCAGTTCCTTCTTTAAGTTTGCTTTATGGGCATATTAAAGTCAAGTTTCAGAACACTGGAATTGTAGAACTGGTGGTTGAACATCTTGAGCGAATGAACAATTCTGTCTGTATTGTGTGCTGTTCTTAGACAACACAGATATCTATATTTAGAAAATGAGGCACCATCCTCTACAGGTACAATAATATTCAATTATGGTTGGAACTGGGCTCTTTGTGTTGTTAAACACTGGTGTGGGAGGTGTGTACTCACCTGAGCAGTAGAAGTACTGAATGATGTAAACAAGAATGCCTTAGCAAATCCGCTGTTGTGGCTGGCTTAGTGCTTTGCAAGTGAAAATAATGACACAGGCTTTAAGATTAATCTCATGTGGGATTACATGGAGTGCTAGGTCTGTATGAAGCGCTCAGGTTAGAAATACGCCAGGACCATCCCCTGCAATTTGCACTTCAAAGGCGATTACATCATAAGGATCATGAACCCACTTTCTACAGCTGTGGTCAACAAGCCTGCTCTTGCAGACCTACCTTTCTGAGCAGCGTTACTATTATTGACCTGCCCATGGTTAGGGCTGTGAATAGGATCAAAATCCCATTTAGTGAGGTTCATTTTTTATGGAAAAGTGGCCTGCATCACATTGTCGATACACCAACAATTTCTAATCTCTGTTATGCTTTTCATCGATTCGTTGCTCCCTTTTTGATTCATTCATAATGAGTTCCCTTCATTTGGTAATTTTCCATCCCTCCATTCTTCATTAACCTGCTATCACAGTTGATTTGACTCCAGCTACCTTTAGCCTAGCTAATTATTTATTTATGCATGTTGGCTGGAAATACATGTTGAACCCTGTGTATTAACTGGTGTAGTTGATAGTTCTACATCAAATGGTTTATTTAACCCTCCACCCCCAGTTTTGCTTCTCTGCCCTCACTTTTCTCAGAAAAAGTATAAAATAAATATACATCAAAGGCCATTCTGTAGTCAGTGTGATCCCCATATTAAAACTTCTGAGCCCTGAGCTGGATTTCTCTCTATGAGATAAAGGAATGGGTTTTAAAAAAATACATGCATGGCGATAATGCTATGTAGTTACAAAATGGTTCCAAACTTGATGTTTTACATACTACATACAAATTTTCCACAGATTTTTCCACAGATCAAGTCACATGATCTTCTGAATCACAAGGTAATTATAGAATCAATATAGAAATGTTGCTATATCCAAGCTAACACTGCTGCACAATGAATAGACATCATATAACAATAAAGTAAGTACACAAAATAGGGTGACCAGATGTTCCAAGAAGGCCATTCTTGGCATTGCTTTCCAAGAAGTTTTTGTAGCCTTAATACTATTTTAATACTAGTTTAAAACTAAACTTTAAAACTACAACAAAATACAGTACCTAGGACAAACATGTTTTCTAATACCTTTGTGTGTTCGTATCCATTGTGACCATTGCTTTAAAAAAATCAATAAAAAAAAAACACTTAAGGTCAGCATTTCTTGGAACTTTGTCTTGAAACTATTTGGTGGAAATCATGCAACTCTCGCCATAGACTGTAATGTAAAATAGCAGTACAGTACAAAACCAGTAGAGACCCACCAGAATGTCCAGTCCACTCTGTCTGCCATAGAACACTAACAATACATTGAAAAGTTCAGTTAGCTTCACCTTGAGTCCCTTTAGTCTCTTAGCATCAAGCTGTTGCAGTAAGCCCACTGAAGGTCAGAGTGGTCCATCGCGGACATCTATTTTCATGTTGTTGAGTCTTCAGGTCAGCAAATAACCAGTGAAATATTCTAAGTTTGAAAGTAAAAATATATTTTACTTGAAATATTTTATAAAGCTACATTAAATATTTAACTAATCTCTTCTGCTCTACAAACAGTTTGTGAGTTAGCATTAGCATTGTGCTCTGACAACTAACTTAGCTAAATTGGCCCAGTTGTCAGCCTTGGACATGGTAGGAGAACAAATCTGTTATTAGTACAAACAGCCTCAGCGACTCACCAGCATAGCAACTCACCCGCATAGTGACTCACCAGCATAGCGACTCACCAGCATAGCGACTCACCAGCATAGCGACTCACCAGCACAGCATTATTAACCTATACCGGTTAGTTCAACATACACATTTAGAAGCATGTTTAAACTTTCTCTGTTTTTCTATTGACATCTACATGCAGGATTGCATCTACATGCAGGATTGCTTTCCCCCAAAAAGGGACGTAGTGATGGAGCGTACTCTGGATGACCTAATGCTGATCTGATGTCTATGGGGGGATTTATACCGGTCTGGAAAAAAATAAGAGACCACTCCATTTTTTTCCTAAATCAGCATCTCCACACGTACAGCAGCTGTTCTAAAGAGAATTCCTTCACAGACACAACTCATTCTACTTAAAGCGATGCTGAAGGGTTCAGTTCTAGCTTTACTGGCAGATATAGTGAGTGCCACGTTGCTTCCATCCTGAACATATAAAACAGGAGTTCATAAGAACAAGGTCAAGCAGCAAACACACGGGACAAAAGCAACAGACTGGCAGAAGGCGAAAACGACTCCCTACTGACCGTGATGACCACCATCTCATCCGAATGCCTCTTAACAACCGTAAGATGACCTACCATCAGGCGACCTACAAAAAGAATGGCGAGTGGTACCTGGGTTGAAATGCACAAGGCTTCTGGAGGCCTTTAGGTTATTTTGACCACAAGTCTATTTCTAAATAAAAAGATCTAAATTACAATATGTTGGAAGAAATGTTTCCAGTAGTTCATAGACTAAAACAACACTGCTCATTTTGCTCAAACATACCCATAAATTGAAAAACAAGAGAAACTGATCATTTTGAGCTGGCCTCTTAGAGTCTTCCAGAGCTATATATACATCGCTGCAGACTGGCTAACACCTCCAACACACCTGTCAAACAAGAGAAAACGTACCTCAAAGCCCCTTGCACACGTGTGCCAGAAAGGCACAAAATGCTCCACAGTGTTTAGAGGTTGAATGTGCCCTGGGTGTTCCCCAGCTGGACCCACACCTGCCCTTAAGTATAGTGCTGGACAGCCCTGCTTAAAAGTATCATCATTTGTATTAGCAAAGAGTCGGTAGATGACAGCTCATCCAGCGTTTCTTCTGAACTCAAGGGTGTTATGATTGAGGTCGTCTCCCTTTTGCTGCAGTAACTTCTTCCACACTTCAGGAACGACTTAACACTAGATGTTGGAACACTGCTGTGAGGATTTGATTGCATTCAGCCAGCAAAGCATTAGTGCAATCAGGTACAGATGTTAAATGATCAGTTCTGGATCACTCACAAAGGTACTGGATGGAGCCCATCACTCCACAGAATGCAACAGGCTAGAGAGCTATGTAACCCCCTTAGGTCATACTCGGCGTAGTGACCTTAGGCTCACACGCAGCTACTCCAGACTGCCCTGTTCTAATGGCAATCCTTTTCTGGTCAAGTCATGTTTGAACATCTGACCACCTGTGTCAGCAACAGATGCAGCTGAATTCAATAGTTAGAAAGGATGTCTGGACGCGTGTGCATATGTAGTGTATATGAATTGAGCTCACCTCAGATCAAAGTACCACCATTGTTGATGGTCTGAAAAAAGGGAAAGAGAAACAGGGAGGCTGCACCTGGTGCCATCAGTGGCGGGAACTTGTTTTCCTCTGTGGCAGGGATCCCTCAGTGCATTGAAGAAGAAAGGAAGCTAACGTGCAGGGGACGTGACATGTAGCTGCCGGCCACGTTCTGGAGTCGTACCTGGAGTCGACTGGAGGCGATGGGTCCTGCGCTCCCACAGCTCGAGTCTAATTAAAAGTTGGTAAAGGAGGGGGTACAGAGAGGTACAGAGGAGGAGGAGGAGGGGAGATGGGAGATCAAAGAGAATTCTCCTTCTGGCAAATGCAAGAGAGAGAGAGAGAGAGAGAGAGAGAGGATGAGAGTGATGGAAGTTAGGGAAGCAGTCGGTGTGGGACAGAGAGGCTTGGGAAAGCAAGTGAAGGGAATTTCACGTTTTGGAGAACTTAGAGGCTTATTTCCTGANAGCAGAGGAAGCAGTCGGTGTGGGACAGAGAGGCTTGGGAAAGCAAGTGAAGGGAATTTCACGTTTTGGAGAACTTAGAGGCTTATTTCCTGATCTGACATGTGTCATCAAAAGGTAGAGCCAAATTCCTCTGAGGCCGAGTGATCTAAATCAAAACGCAACACTGGAGTGATGCGTGCCAGGTGATGATCTCACAGCGATGTAATACATTTATTCACAAGGACATTTGCCTTTTCATTTTTCATCGAAAAGGCTAAAGGCAATTTCATTTGTTCTTATTTCACCTTCATCTTCATCTTCTTCTTCATCTCTCAGTCAGATAACTCTAGACAGCTAACTCGTTCTGCAGTTTTCTTGATATCAACGTCGTTCCGACTCCAGAATATAAGGTCTGATCATGAAATGCAACGCTTTGATCAAATGATAATATTTTGTAACATATTCATTATCATAAAATGATCATATTTTTTCACAATGATACAAGTCAATTAACAACCGCCCTTTAAACCATGTGAGATATTGTAGCATCTAGTAGCAACCACATAGCAATCTCCTTGCAACAACATGGGATACCATAGCAATCACCTGGAATACCATAGCAACAACTGAGCAACTGAGCAACCATCTGGAAGTCCATAACAATCACCTACCAACATATAAGCCAACTAGACAAAAAATGAGTCACCTGTGACTGAAACATACCTAATAGCGTTTAATACATCCACAAGCACGAATAACAGCTGTGGCACATTCAATTTGGCATGGGCTGGACAAGTTTCTGGATGTAGGCCACATCAATGTTCAGCCACTCTTGCACCAAGGAATTGCTCAGTTGGGTCAGATTTGGTGGATGCCTTCCCTGGCACAATTCTGAGGAGA
>CM067478.1:33626001-33657773 GCA_034552555.1 Semaprochilodus insignis | reverse complement strand
AGACAGAGAGAGAGAGAGAGAGAGAGAGAGAGACAGACAGACAGACAGACAGACAGACAGACAGACAGAGAGAGAGAGAGAGAGAGAGAGAGAGAAAGAATACAAATACAGAGATCATTTGTTTTGTTGCAGGGGTGTCCAGTCACATCTGCAAAGATCGTATGTGGATGCAGGTTTTCATTCCGAGCAATCAGGAGCACACCTGATTACGCTTGCTGGGCGGCTCAGGCTTCAACAACTGACCAGTTGAGCTCCTGTTCTGTTGTGATGGCCCGTTGATTGTGTAAACTGAACAACCCTGCTTCACTGTGTTTCGAGTCGAACCTGATTCAACTAATCAGCTAATAAAGCCCTACTTAAGTTAAAGTGATGTTAAGTGTTCAAGTGAAGTTAAAAAAAAGAAGTGCTCCACAGTTGGAAACCCGGCTACTTTAACAGGCACATCTACCACACAAGTGCTTTTTGTAGATTTACAGCTGCTTCCTGTAACTCTACTGTACTGTAACTACTGTAACTGTAAATTGTGACTGTTGCTACACAATTTGTCAGCTACTGCATCCATCAATGGAAAGTAACCACTATAGGACCACTACTGACCACACATTATTTGGGCGATGGACCAGTCTAAGTGCAACAGAGGAACCAACATTGCATGGTGGCGTGTGCTGTGTTCCTTCAAGTTGCAGAGTTTAAACTGGAGGTTGGGAAATTCTAGATCTTCCATAAGGGAGACAAAACTGAACATGGGGGTGTTCAGTCCTTGAGCCCAACAACATGTGCCCAACAACCAACATCAGAATTTTGCCTTCTTGAACGGCTAAATTGTAACATACTTTTTTGGATGGGGCCCATCAAAACAAAACCTTTATTTCCTACCTGCTTAAAAACTGACTGGATATTATTGCCAAAGTCACCATACACCCGACCTCTGCTCACCATTGCACAGATACCGGACACTGCATAGAAAGCTTTGCACCAGTTCAACACCCTACTCATATGAACTGAATGGAATAAACATTTTACATAAAATGATTATAATCACATTTGGTGTAAGACAGTTAATTCTTCATAATCTGGCTTTCAGATAAAAGATAAGACTTGAAAAACTAGGTTAAAACTAGCTTAGGTAACAGACCACTAACATGTCTATCTAAGTGGCTTCACTATGTATTCACAGTAGTATGGCCTTATCATTCCGGGTTTAATTTAATGCAGTAATGGCAATATAATAAGTGGTATACTGATGATGCCCACCTCACGTTGCTCTGAACAAATATATATATAAATATATGTATATATATGTATTACAAATTTGAAATATGAAACGAAGTGCACTATGAGAACAGTCCTAAATTAACCAAGCTATTGTCACCTTCTTATCTAGTGTTAATTAGGGCTAGGTGTGTGAGGACCTGCTACAACACACACATACAAAACAAGACAACGGAATATGTTTATGTCTATTTATGTCGAAGAAGACGACCACCACTACAATAACTCCTGCTTATACACCATCCCTCAGCCCTACTGGGAATGGTCCGCCACCCAAATAATATATCTGGTCTTGCAGTCAGGAATTATATACCTACAAAAGGTCCCCTATATGGTAGATACAGCTGATAACTGTTGACAGGCTTTTACCTCATTGGCTGTGTTATGTGTTCCCACAATGCGAACGAAGGAGGCAGGCTGTCGTTCAAACTGCAAGGTTTGCCATGACCTGCAGAGATAAAAGAGGAAGTGATTATCAGCCCAAAAAGTGAACAAAATAAATCAGAACATTAAATCAAATGGAATCAGCAGATTTACACATCAATCAGGAATGAAACCAGTGTTGGAGAATTTTGTACGTTTCTAGTGATTTGCCATTCGTAGCTAGTGTCAAAACTAGAACTTGGTGTACACATGCCCACTCCTGTGCGTCAGTACATGGCTTTGTATATGGATTCCAAGCCACACACAAACAGCACACTTACCCCTTTCAGTTTAAAGTGCATCTGATTTGACTTATTTGTGCTCTAATGAAAAAGAGATGTTATGGTGATCGTTGCAGGCCTATGAAGAAAAGAATAAGAATGCTGATGGGCCAAAGAAATGACAACCCACCTGCAGGCCACTCTAGTGCGGTCCACCACTCTCACCCACTGCTGCTGATTAGTGGACAGCTCCACATAATAACTATAACTTCGTTCATCACAGTCCCACAGCAGCAGCCTACACGCAGACAGAAAAACACAGTTAATATTCCTGCTCACTCAGTTTCTCACAGTGCAACTTCGTTCCATCTTCATTTTTAAGACTAAGCACATCCCTCCAAGGGAGAAACTTTGGAAAACTTTATGAAAAAGACCATAACAAACTATATGTGTATACATTTCTTGTATAAGAATCAGTATCCACATTAATACTCCGCAATCTCCGAGATGCAAGGCTAGTCTGAGCTAGTTAGCACTAACACATTTCTAAAAACATCCGTAATCATGTACCATGACTTTTTAATTAGCTAACTCGTATTTATGAAATGATACTGAAGGCTGCAACATCCCTGCTGTGCCATATGCTGCTGTCAGAGCACTACACTAACTTTCTGAGCAATATACTCTCCCATCCCGCTTGATCATTAAGTAAATTCATTTAAGACTGAGTGTTTAGAAAATTAAGCCTGCTGGATACAAAATGTGGTTCTGGGCATTCGCAGTAGTTTTGTATAAACTTTCTAAACACTCAAATTAGCTAGAACCGCTGCTGTGAACCATTATTTCCGGCACCATAAACATCTGCACAAGTTGTGTGCATATATACAAACTAACTTTGCACAAAAACGACTGTATTTCTGAGTTACAGTAGACTACAGTACAGTAGTAGTTACTTCTCTTGTGTACACATAAAATAATATATATACCGCATGGAGTTGAGCATGTAAGGCTGAGCAAGCTGGATCACAATGGCCCCAGAGCCAAGCTGGTGGCAGGTGTAGCCCGAATCCCAGTCGTAATGGCTCGTATCCCCATTCAGCAAGGCGTTTCGACAGCGGCTCACTCCTTCCACTACGCTCGCGCACGCCTGCACTGTCGCCACATTCTCACTGGGGACTAGGGGGAAGAGACGGAGTGAGTGATAAAAAGAGCCTTGTCAATGATGGTTAAATATTGAGATAACAACTCTAACCATCTTTTTATTTCCCTGAGTTGTTTAAGCAGCAGAAAATCCTCTAATTCAAGGGAAAAGTAGGGTAAAAATTTTAACTTAAATTTAACACATTTTTTAATGTAAGATTCAAATTGGCTGCTTCTACAGTTGTAGCTATATAAAGCACTTCATTCCATTTATCTACAGATAACCCTATGTCAGTGGCTAATTGGCTAATAGGTCAGTGGCTAACGTGGTTGGTGTGGCGGATAACACCACTACCCGCCAGGAAGCTACCACGCCATGAGGGAGACAGGGGTTCAATTCCTGGTCTAGGTAACTATGCTGTGCTACCCCAATAAGAGTCCTTGGGCAAGACTCCTAACACTACATTGGCCTACCTGTAATACAATTATCCTTGCGAGTCACTCTGGATAACAGCGTCAGCTAAATGTTGTAAATGTAACAGAACACGTCCACTACTGATCAGCATTGATGGCAAATTTATGACTAAATCCTCACCCACTTTCCTCACACCACATCTAATTATCTTAAGTAGACTTGATGATGTGGTTTCTGATACAGTGTGACATTTTGTTAATCAATAAAAATGGACAAATGTCAGTGCTGTCCGTTTAGAGGTTAGGCACATTAGCCGTGTACCTACAGAGTAAAACTAACGAAGCAAGACGTCTTAGTTGATCAACAACATTTCAGATAAGGGGAAATTTGTGTTTATCAGATTTCTCACTGTGCCCCTTTAAAAATAAACCTGTAAACAACAGCCAAAGTTCAGCTCCCTCACCTAACAGGCCATTCTCCAGGACAAAAGGACGCTGTGTATACATGCACTCCAGGGCCACTAAATGAAAGACCTTGTTGACAGTGTTGTGTGTCCCAACAACACGGATAAACCTGCATTGCAAAGAACAAACACATTTAATAAAGCTATTTTAACCCAACAAACCAAGAAAGATAATTTTCATAAATAGGATTATATGAACAACATAAAGTATAGGGATATTAACCTGCAGACGCGTGCTTGGAAATAGAGATTCTGCCAAGATCGACATAGGAACTTGGAATGATCCACCACACGCACCCAGTCCAGCTCATCCATAGAGACCTCTATGTAGTAGGAGTAAGATCTGAAAAGATCAAAAGAGGTTTTGTTTGACTGTTGCCGTCTGGAGTTGCTGTGGTGGGTTGAATTAGCCGACATTATATAATTATAAATTATAGGGTCAGTTTGATTTGCTTGATAGTGGAGGTCAAACTGGCTACACTGACATTACAAGACCCAGTTTTGCTTTTAAGGCATTCACTATTCACATTTGTTTTTTTTAAGTGATCCATGTCCATCAGATCAACATAAGCACATTTTCAAAATCAACAGTCATGTGTATGATCCATATGTGACATTTACAACAAGAGAAAAATAGCATTTTACTTAAACGTATCATAGAATGGGAAACCGTATTTACACTGTCATAAATGAATAAAGAAAGTTTGGTACATAGAACTAACAGGCGTAAACCTCACTGTTGTTCCTCCTTCAAATACAAATCCCGCATTTGCAAAACAGGGTAGTAAAACAGGCTCAGCCCAAAATCCTAAACTGTTGCATAACAGCTTTGACTTATTGACATTTATGCACCCAAAGTTTGCATACACAAGCCCAAAATTGCATAAACCAGCTCACATTCTAGCCAAACACTCAAGCAAAACTATGACAACTTAATAAAAGCAATGAAAATTGAAGATTATGGGAGGAAATTTAATGTTTCACGCTGTTCTATTCATACCATTTCCAAGGAACTGTCAACAGGCATGGTTGATGTTCATCTTTGAAAGAGGCTTCCAATTCACCAAGTTCTTAACTGAACGTTACAGCTTGTAATGGTGCCAGAATGTAACTGGGGCACCGTTTAGGGTGGAACATGAAAACTGCCACACTAGTCAACTTCAGCTTCCAGATCTTTAACAAGACCCTTAACAACTTTAATTGAAAATCGTTCGTTTGTTCTGCACATTTCATTCTAGACAGTTTCTTGAATGTTGGTAAAAATCAAGCAGTTTCACTCAACGTTTAGCACTAAAGAGGAGCAGTTCATTCTTTATAAGCATCACAATACCAACCAAAACCTGCAAGTTTCATGCAGTGACTGTATTACTGTTTGTCGGTTGAAGCAGCTCATCTTAAACTGAATGTTTCATAGTGAGTAACAACTTTAATTTATTTACTTAGCGTTGTTGTTAAGATCGAAAGCAAATAGCTAGTATAGGTAATGCTAGCTACTAACAAGCCCTAAGTAAATTATGTTAGCACAACGAACTAAACAGCATGAGGAGTGAGCTATGCGTCTATTTCAGCATGTTGCTTCTGTGTGATCACAGGGGTGTCTCGCTGTAAACCAGAAAATCGAAATGGAGCTTTTCAAATTATTCATTAGCTCACCGCTTGTTTTCATTACCATTTATTCTCATTTCAGCATCTGGGCATTTTTCACCCTAACTGAAGTCGTATACCCTCTATGTAGATCATCAGCGAACAAACAAAAATGCTGAATAAATGCATACTGTGGCACCTTTTAGCTTTGAGAAATTTAGTTTACAGTTGCCAATCATTTAAAGAAGTCGTCATGTGTCAGAGTCCAACGATACCCACATCATGCTTACAAAAGCATATTGTGGCATAATTCTTCGGGATAAGTATAAAATATTAACATATTGCCCATCCCTACTTAGGTCATGTAGAGATTGTGCGTCTAATCTAGGTCCATACATGAAAAGATGCTATTTTGTGCTCACGCAGTTCAGAAAAATAATCTGAACCGTGACCCTGTGACCTGTTTAGCAGGTAATACATGATTGGCTATGGAGTTCTTGTTGAATAATACTCTTGCTGGAAGGCTATTGTACCTGCTGTCTTTATCCCAGAGCAGCATGCGTATATGGTTGACGATGGAAGGCTGGCCCAGGCGAATCTGGATCCCAGCCGCCCGGCCCTCCTCCTCTATAGGGTGTCTGGAGAAACCGTGGTCCAGGTCATAGTTCTGAGTGTCTCCATCCAGCAAGGCAGACTTCAGCTCCCCCTTCACCACCACAGCTCCATGCTTCATAGTGGCTATGTTCTCCTCTGGAACTACACATACAAAAGAACAGGATGTTAAAAATAAGAAAGCTGCCCTTCTATTATTTTGTCACTTGATATCGAATGTTGCATCATGCATTGACATGTCAGTGCTACTTCACTTTATTGTGCTCTGACTGTATTTAGATAGGCCAACATTTACCGAAAAGTGCCTTGGGCAGATCTTGTTCTTAATGCCTAGGGTTAATTTGCTGTTACTTCTCCTTGAAGCAGTACACTAGGTCAGTGTTTCTCAACCCTGGTCGCGGAGGCACCCTGCCCTGCACATTTTAGTGGATTCCCTGCTTTAACGCACCCCCTGCAACTCTGAAAGGGCTGCAGAAGAACTGATAAGCTGAATCAGGTGAGCTGGGAGCAGGGAAAGCACTAAAGTGCAGAGGGCAGGGTGCCTCCAGGACCAGGGTTGAGAAAGACTACACTAGGTCGTATTCTTTATAGTATCAAAGTCTTTATACATTCTGTAATTTCAAACGACCTTGGCATCCTGTCTTCACAAAGAGGTTAATCATTAACACGGGCTACTCTGTACTGAGTTGAAACATGTTTGTACTGAACAATTTCTGCTGTGAACAGGGATCGTGACAAGTTTTTACGGGTGCACTGTGACTGCGTAATGAGCTTGAGGCAGCTACTGTGAGCCAACTCATAACGAGGTGCTGGCAGGTCGCACTGGTGCTCAGAACTGGTCTGGCACACGTGAAGCCATCGGATATGAGATTCAGCTGCCTTCAAGACTACCACCAGCAAAAGTGACCGAAATAAATGGTGGCTGATTAGATGCTGATACTTTTGAGATACTTTGCTACTTAGTAAGTTCTTGTTTGAAACATGTTGATGTAGCTCTGGTTAGGTATCGCCATTTTGCTTAACGCAGGTGAAACAACAACTGCTTGTGCCTTGACACTTTCTACGAACGTTCAACGTTTATTTAAGATATTCGAGATTTCAAAGCACACATGCCAGATTAGTATACACCTAATTATGAATTCCCAGTTAAGTTGGATGGATCCATATATTAAAAAACACCCCACCCATTCCTAGTCTACTCACTGCCTGCACGGGCCTTTCTACACCATGAGTCTGAACATGGGGTTATAGGTGCTAAACCACAGAGAGATATAGCAGTGCAGACTGACTGAGCATGCCGCGGTAGTTAAGGTCCATGTCTCTGCTTTCAGAGCGGGTCTGTATGGCATCCAGCAGGTCATCAGGGCTGAGAAGGCCAGACGGGCGAACCACATTCAGCATCTCGGAGAGGCTCATCAGGGGCAGCCGCACAGCTGACATCACTTCATGTGCTGCTGGACCCTCACCGTTGTGTCTGCACCAGCGGGACAGTGCCTGGAAAATTTCCCTCTCACTGGCAGCAAACGAGTCTCTCCTAACTACAGTTAGGAGGGCAGCCTGTGGGGAGGAGGAGAAAAAGAAAAACTGCTTGTCGTTTCAGGACATTTCGCCTTCTCGTTATCTCTCACAAAAATCATACTTTTAAAGATTGTATTAACGTAAAACAGCTATTCATTAATACCTATTTTTGTTTGTTTGTTTGTTTGTTTTTTTTAGAATAACAGTTTTCTTATCCTAACCTCCAAAGATGCTGATATAATGTGTGGGTATGGCATTATTTGACTTCTGTCAGTTTCTCCCTCTGTATTTAGATTTAAAATGGCAAGATCTAAACAGTTTTGCAAAGACAACAGGCTCATTTGCAACTACGATTTTCAAATGATAATCTTAACACGTTTACCAATGAGCCCCTTGTGTTTGTTAGTTTAAGAGCTGTTTAGATTGCTATTTGTACATGTAAAATCTAAGGGAATTTTCTGTTAAAGCTGGGGCAACAGTTAAGTGGTCAGATAGTAGTTTCTATGCTGTGGGCGATTTAAAAGAGCTGTACCACAATTGCAGATTGCAAACACATATCACAATTGCAGAACCTGTCAATGACCCTAAATATGACCCTAAATATGTGTACAATACACACAAAATATCATTTTCCGTGATGGACTCATCCTTCTCTGCCCTCTACCTTTTTAAACAGTGGCACAGCCACGGCAACATACTCTTTTAGCTTTTGCTTACTGGCAGAAGTCAGACAGACATCAGATTACAGAGGAAAGACATGTTCAATCAGGACTGACTGCGGTAATCGCAGTGGTGAGTGTTAATGGCTAACCTAACACTGTTTAAGGTTTCTATGTACACTACTACGGCTAGGCAGCACTAATAGTAGTCAGGCAGCCCCAACTAAAGTTTTGTCTGGGAAAGGGCTGTGTGCAAAAATCTACACTAATTCTTCAAGTTAGCTTAATTTGTGTATCAGGGTTCATGGTACTGTAATAATGTATGCAGGACATATCCAAGCAAACTGACACTTCTGTTGTTCGATGTAACATTAAGGTTGTATTAAATCATTTGTAGTACACTTATACCTATCAGACTCGTGTCTAGACTGGGTACTTGTAATGTAATGTTGACGTATGATATTTTTTTTCTCCCTATGCGAAAAGCACTGTTCACTATTAATCCCAATATCAACCTGCCCTGGGACTACAGATGGAAATTAGCCGTCTGACTAAATCTGAAAAAAATCTGAAACATTTATGTTGACTAATATGTATTGTTCCTGTTAAATGAAATAAATATAGTAGCTAAGCAACGCCCACAGGCGAGGCAGTGTGAGTACACGTTACAGAATGAAGTAACTGGTTTCCTATGGGGCCACAGCTAAGTGCCACAAAGCTGTGGCCAGCCATAACCGGAGTCGGACACAAACCTCCACTAACATTGTTCTAAATAACCGGTGTGCCACTCACCTTCGAGAGGGTGAGGAAGCCATCTGTCTCCAGTACCTCTGCAGCATGGCGGTCCATGTAGGCACAGCAGGACTCAGCCAGGCCCCTCAGACAGTACAGACTGGCCACATCAAATATCAAACACACATTCCGTGTGTTGAGCAGTGTGCGCAAGAAGTCACAGGTAGAAGCCTCTAGTGGTTGGAGGCCATAGCGGTGTGCCAAGCCCAGGAAGTCCAGCAGGGTTTCCTCTCGGGCTTCGCTCAGGCTGGCCCTCCCTGTGTAAAGGTACCGCAGGAGCATGGAGAAGGCTTCTGCACGAGTCTCCTCCAAACGGACCTCAGCCTGGGGTTGAGACTCCCTCATCCCGCCATAAAGCAGAGCTCTGACAAAGGGGGAAAAATAGATGATGGTGGGAATGAGTTCAGTTAATGCTAAAGTAACTTTTACATTACAAGTCTTATCAGTTAATTTAATCTTCCTGCCTTGATGGTTCGCACTGGTAAATCATTAGTGAAGTCATAGTTCTGCGCTGCAAAGACCTGTGTGCCGTCTTTTGTGACCAAGTTAAAACCACTGCTCACATACTGCAGCCTTGGACACAGTACACAGTGTAAAAATAAATAAATAAATAAAATAAAATAAAATAAAATAAATAAACAAACAAATAAATAAATAATCCTTACAGCCTCAGCCACAAACAGAATATGTATCTGATCTAGAACCACATATGAACGTGGCTCAAAACTGATTGTAAGAGCAGACTTTTGTGCTCACACGGCTAAACACAATAATACTGGATTTTTGCAATTTCAACTCTTCAACTCTGGGAAAGCAGCCTTTTTACATGTTTCAACTTGCTCGAGACACAGTATGATGACTTTTGCGCTCCAACTGCATCACTAAGCCTATCTACACTTCAGTCGTCCTGGTATGACCAGATAAGCTATCATAACATGGAAAAAAAACGTGCTAACGCAACCAAGGCTCACTAAAGGCAAACTAGTATGAGATACTTGTAGAAGTGATTTTAGGCACACTGTAAGTGTGAGCATAACTTTTTTTTCAAACCACATATGGAATTTGTCAGATATCATTTTTTTAAGCAACTATTTGCTGATACACATATCATCATCATCATCTTTGGAGACTGCAGAAGAGAATTCCTTCACGTCATGCAGGAAAAGCAAATCAGATTTATATCTCTCCAAGAGAGACCTGCCTGGTGTAAGACTCCAAGTCAGTAAGAAACAGTATGTGCAAAGAAAGTGTGATGAACTTTGAGCTGTAACTGCATCAGTTAGATACTAAATTAACACCCTTGCCTCTACATCACAGGACAATTTGAGGCAATTACCTGAAGTATTGACAGCGAGCTGCCAGAATCACTCTGTGTGCAGGAAATCGCTTCCCCTCCACCACAAAAGTGACATCGCTGTACTCCTCGCCTGGCACTAATGCGCCCAGCTGCTCGGAGAGTAGGTGCAGGTGGTCGATCTCGGACGCGGAGCTCAGCGGCCGAAGTGGGTGGCTGTCACTCATGGCCACCACTAGCGATGGCGGTTACATCTGTGAAGTAGCCACGTTTCATAAACATGACAGCTGTGAACTCGTTTGGAAAACTGCAGCTTGCTATGGCTGCACAAGTGCAACATGGCCGAAGAAAGCACATTCCCTGAAGCAAATCCTTACAGCACTGCATAAGACCGTAATCACAGTAAGTGTGCCATTGTTGAAACAATGACAGATGGCTCCCTGTTCCTAAAATAGCCAATTGCAGAGATGGAACAACATCTTACGCATCCAAATAGTGTCCTACAGGGCACCTTACATAATGCCATCTACACTGGTGTACATGACATAATCATCAAAACAGAATAGGCTACTACATAACCATTAGGGATTCATGTGGCACCATATATAGTGCACTACATACACCCACCAGCCATTTGGTACACCCCCTTGTATCTACACTCATTATCCATTTTATCAGCTCTATTTACCATATAGATGCACTTTGTAGTTCTACAATTAGGCTACAGACTGCAGTCCATCCTATGCTGCATACTTTGTTAGCTCCTTTCACCCTGTTCCTCAACGGTCAGAACCCCCCACCGAACCACCTCAGAGAAGGTGTTGTTTGAGTGGTGGATCATTCTCAGCACTGCAGTAACGCCAACATGTTGGTGTGGGTGGGTCAGACCAAGCAGTGTTACTGGAGTACAGGATACTGTTAGCTGGACAGTTTCGGTTGGTGACACTAAGGTGTTTCAACACTCCACCACCACTGCTGTGTCTGATCCACTTGTACCAGCACAACGCACACTAACACCACCACCACCACCACCACCTCAGTGTCACTGCTGAGGATGATCCACCACCCACATAATACCTGCTCTGCGATGGTCCTGTGGGGGCCCTGACCATTGAAGAACAAGGTGAAAGGTGATCAACAAAGCATGCAGAGAAGCAGATGGACTAGAGTCTGTAATTGCAGAATTAAAAAGTGCTTCTATATGATAAACAGATCTGATGAAAGAGACAAGTGTAGATACAAGAAGGAGCATCTGGTGGAGCCAGTGGTGGTACCATTTTAGCGGGTTCTGTACCAAAACAGGATCTACGGGTTTCTTTAAAAGAACACACACAACACATTTTCCTTTACAGAGAAGATCAATTTAGGCATTTAAACAGTTGTCTGAGTTATCACAGTCCTATATACCGTAGCATTCAAAAGTTTGGGCACCCCAAGTCATAGTCAACAGCTCAGCGAATTTCCAAAAGGCATTAAGATGCCACATTTCTTTAAAGCACGATTACTTAATCTCCATCAGTTTCAAAAGGAAAACAGCCAGCTAAAAGTCCTTCACTTCCTCATGGGGGAATTTCTGGCTATTCCTCCTTGCGATAGGCTGCTAGTTCTATGAGACTCCTGGGCTGTTTTGCGGGTACTGCTTCTCTGAGGTCTATCCACAGGTTTTCGGTGATGGTTTACTGTGAGGGTTTACTGTGAAGCTTTGACCTTTTGAGGCAGTGCATAGTTGATTTTGAGGTGTGTTTAGGATCATTATCCTGTTGTAGAAGCCATCCTATTTAACATCTTAATTTTTTTTTGCAGTCATCGCGATCCTTGCTTCCAGAATTTGCTGGTACGTTTTTACTCTCCAAACATAACTTTGCTCAAAGCGGGCAAAAAGGCTTTTTTTTTTTTCTTCCCATCATCTTCATCAGTCCACAGAACTTGTTTCCAAAATTGCATAGAGATGTTCCTTTGCAAACATCTGACACTTTGTTTTGTGGGGAGGACACAGGAACCGGTTTCTTCTGATGACTCTTCCATGAAGGGCATATTTGTGCAGGTGTCGCTGCACTTTCTCACACTCACACAAGCAGTTCCCTCTAAAAGTTTCCCATTATGCCCAATAACTGACATTTCTTAATCACATTACGATGGGAGGAAACAGCTACCTGAATCCCCCACCTCCTCGCTTAACAGGCATCAGTTATATTCATTTTCAGAGTGCTTGGCAGCTGCTTAGAGGAGCCCATGGCTCCTGATTGCTGGGACAAGGATTGAAGGGCTCATGGTATTCATATAGCTTTGAAATGACCTGGCTTTACTCACTTAGTCACAGTAAGAGAACTGACCAGGCGTGCCCAACTATTTGCATGCCACTGTATAACCCTTCAAGAACCTATTTTTTAAGGGTGTAAGTGAAATAGGCGACTGAACAGGTGGGCTACATTTACATGGTAATGAAAGCACATCTAGTGATGTTATATGACTGTGACTGGCCTACTATTTAGGATGACAGAATACAGTTTTGGACACAGCCTATCCTTTAAAGGACGTTACATTATTAAAGCCATGACGTGCTAATAATGGCAAGTGACCGGTTCTGTTCTAACAGCAGTGGTCTCATAACTGATTACCTCCATTCACAGCTCTCAGTAATGACAGCTCTCAGTTCAGCCTTTGAGTCAGAAAAAAAGGTACTGATTACAAGTGAGTTAGATTTGATCAGAAGAATAAAACGTCCTTCTGGAGCCATCATGGACTCAGTGACCCTCTCTTCATTAGATAAAGCCTGGCTACGCTGTTTCAAGTCTGGTGCTTTGCTAGCCGGGCTTTCGCTAATGAAGGGAGGGTCCCTGAGGATGTAGCCCACCTGTTCTGCCCACGGTGCCCCCACTAATGTTATCAAACCACGGTTTATGTTGTTTATGTTAGCCATAGTTAGCTCGAAGTGGCTATGGTTAGTAAATAAGGTTAGCCAGTCAGCTGACGTTACTATGCGTCGTTTAGCCTAGCCTAGCATAGCTAACAGCCACCTACCGTAGGTTAACGTTAGCCAAATAAGCAAGTAATTACCGAAAGGCCCGGGTCCGGTTTCGTCCACGTTCTCTCACCTCAGCCGCACAAGACTTAGTAATGTTATAATGTGTATTAACCGTATTAGAGACAAAATGGCTAGCTAGCTAGCTACGCTTGCTAGCGTTATTTGTTGTTGGCAGACGCTTATGAAACACGCCTCCCCAAAAGCAGGTGGGGCCTCTTGTGGCGAGGAGAAAAATGGCAATAATTTCCTTTTTCTTATTCGTGGGCTCCTTTTCCCAAATTCTACGAAAACATATCAGCCAGTCTGCTTATTAAAAAAGCATCCATGTTAACCCATCGACATAACTGCAAAATTCAACAGGTATGAAATGGAGGTAGGAGTCGATTCCACACAAGGAGTCGATTCTCTGTCTTCAAGCATTTGGGACCCAAGAGTCGACTCCAAAAGTTTGGACTCGATTCCATACACTGGCGTTTAAGGTCAGTGCTCAAACGTTTTGGGGGGCCAACGCTGACACAGGACTCTGACGTAGAGGGCCATAGTATTTGATTGGCATTTAATTGCATATATACGCTCATTATCTCAAAAAAAAAAGAAAAAAAAAAAGCTGCACCCAGAAGGAAGTGTGGAATTGGAGTGCTATCTGGAAGGACGATAAAACTTAGCAAAAACAATAAATGATGATAAATTTAGACTGATATGGGTAATATTTATTGAGCTACACATACAGAAGTAGTGTCTCTCAGTATGGTGTCAGGCCGCCATGTTTGCTACGGTAACATGCCAGACGTCTCGGCATGGAGTTGTAGAGGTTCCTAATGGTGTCCTGTGATAATCCATCCCATGCAGCTTGAATACTCTCATGCAGTTCCTGCAGATTGTGCGCTTCTGGACATGTGATGTGTGACAACAAATCGTTCATCTTGGTGCTGACCACTCCATGACAGTCTGGCACGACACCATTGCAGTCTTTGGCGACGTTGACGTGGTGTTAAGGGCAGTCGTCGCAACGGTCTGCTTACATGTAGTCCTGCGTCGTGCAGCCATCTGCCAGTGGTGCTGGGACTACCAGGATGATGCATGAAGGGCGTCACTGCTCACTGAACGTCTGCAATTGTGGTTGTTGGGTCAGTCAGGTATCGCGATAAGTCACAAGCATGGCCGAGCATGAAATTATTCACGTCTCATGCTGTCAAACCTACCCAACAAGTTTCATTCCTGTCGGTTGATTCCTTCTGGGGTGCAAATTTTTGTGCAACTATCAGCCATAACATAAAACCACCTCCTCATGTCTACTCTCATTATCCAGTTTATCAGCTCCACTGACCATATAGGAGCACTTTGTAGTTCTACAATTACAGACTGTAGTCCATCTGTTTCTTTGTATACCTTGTTAGACCCCTTTCACCCTGTTCCTCAGTGATCAGGACCCCCACAGGACCACCACAGAGCAGGTATTATTTGGGTGGTGGATCATTCTCAGCACTGCAGTGACACTGACATGGTGCTGATGTGAGTGGATCAGACACAGCAGTGCTGCTGGACACCTCAGTGTCACTGCTGGACTGAGATCCATCAACCCACCAAAACTGTCCAGTCAACAGCATCCTGCGGGCAGCGTCCTGTGACCACTGATGAAGGACTAGAGGATGACCAACACAAACTGTGCTGCAGCAGATGAGCTATTATCTCTGACTGTACATCTACAAGGTGCACCAGCAAGGTGGGAGTGTCTAATAGAGTGGACAGTGAGTGGTGTTTAAACACTACAGCAGCACTGCTGTGTCTGATCCACTCACACCAGCACAACACACACTAACACACCACCACCACGTCAGTGTCACTGCAGTGCTGAGAATGATCCACCACCCACATAATACCTGCTCTGTGGTGGTCCTGTAGGGGTCCTGACCATTGAAGAACAGAACAAAAAACAAAGTATGCAGTGAATCACATGGACTGTAATTGTAGAATTTCAAAGTGCAAGTACACGGTACGTGGAACGTATGGACAATAAGTGTAGATACAAGGAGCTGGTTATGATGTTATGACTGATCAGTGTATATACCAATCAATATATCACACTTAGAACCATTAACTTTTAACTTTGCTTACGGCAATGTCACAACATTTACTTCTATCCAGAGTTGAGTCTTGAGACTTTGCACTAATGACTGGAGAGTCAAACCACTCAGTAAAGTCCTATTCAACAGGGTTAAGATCAGGACTCTGTGGTGGCCAACTCATGTGTTAGAACGACTCCTCATCCTCCCTGAACTACTCTGAACCAGCCTAATGAATCACACCATCAGTGAAGAAATAAAAAAATCCATTGATGAGTTAACCTGGTCATTCAGTACATTCAGGCAGTCAGCTGACTTCTTTTCACTGGCACGTAACATTGCTGAACCTTGCCCTGACCAACTAAATCAACCCCAGTCTTCCCACATGGTTGTTAAAGAACTGAGAAGCTACCCACTGCATCAATGAAGAGTCAACTAACTTGCATGAACTCCACAGATTCCCAATATGTGGAATCAAATAGGCCTTGCATTACTTACATTCACCGTTGGTCATTTACTACGACAGTCTTTTTTAAATAGTCACTTGTACACAGAACAAGCAAGTTTCTGATGAGCAGCATGTTGCTTTATTGAGCATAGCCACTATTAAGTAAGGAACAGGAGAGATTTACAACTGTGACTTACACATACCTTGTTTCTTGAAGGGAATAAAGTATGTATATGTCAAGTGTTGATTGTCCTAAAACACAAAGTAAACAGCTAACAAAGGACATGAATGACTCTTGTATTCAAGTCAGGTTTGAATGGTTAGAAAAAAGAGGTTATTGTAGTGTTAATAAAGTTCTAATTTGTAATGATCTGTCTCTAGACAGTTCAACAGTCCCTTGCAACCATTTAGGCTGTTCAGCCTACACCACACTTTGTGATGAGCTCTCCGGTCATTTCTTCTTGCTTGCTAAGCCATGACAGGAGCAGTCTGTGAGGTTATAAAAGTGTTACTTTTCTTCTTATTAATCATCCTCGGCATTATGGCCATGCTGTATCTCCATCCAAATCAAATGACAATGGCTGCTTCTTTAAGAGGTGATGGACACCATGTTGTTGGGGCTAAGAATTTCTATCCAGTAGCCATCGGGGTCTTGAATGAAAGCCAGTCCCTTCATTTTACCTGCAGAAAAGCCCGTCAAAGAAAGACAGTGAGAGAAAGGCACTCATGGATCTGTATGCCTCAGCTGGATTTGTTTTCATCCAGTTGATCCTTTGAGTTTACACCGTGCAACACAAAACATATGTACCGTGTCGGCACCTGAGACATTGCCATTAAGACGTCCAAATGTGTCTAAGCTCCTAAAGCTCAGAACGTCCTCGTACAATTACAAGACTAGAGTGGAGCACGGAAACGTTGAGGTAGCACAACAACAAGAGAAAGATACCCACCATCATCAGGCTTTTTGACAAAGGTCACTCCTTGCTCTTCAAACAGCTTGCAAGCGGCATGAACATCTGGTACAGCAATTCCTATGTGGCCTGGAACACAAAAATGACATGTCATTTCTTAACAGCTTCTGAGCTACAACGATGAATTGCTGCCAAGCAGAATAAATCTTGGGCCTGTTGTTGTTTTGTAATGCAATATGTCAAAATTATAAGGAAGTATCTCGTATTACTAGAAAATATGTTAAAAACGACACGTGTAACTGAAGAGAAAGAATCAAAAAGTATGCTGTAACAATTACATCTTACTTTACGCTTGGTTTAAAACACGGGCGAAGTCTTAGTATCGCTAAGCAGCGCAGCAGGTATTTTCATTAACATGTAAACACTGCGAAGGACTCTCCGCTGCGGTTATACAGGTGTAAAAACCTTTAGAGGCTGCTTGTTCCCAACTGAGCATCTTGAACAGCACAACAAGATTCATGGTTACCACAAAATCTTTAATGTTTATAAGCTGGGGTTGTTATCGCCCAAGACACAATCTGGCTTTTAGTGAAAGATTAAACATGGCCTTCCAAGTGCTCTAGCTGTATTTGTGCTCTAGTAAGTTTTGCTTGGTCATTAGAACATCATGACTACAGAAACTACAACTACAGTATAAAGGACCTTGATGTACTGGATGCACAGTCTGTCTGTCTGTCTGTCTTTCTGTCTGTCCGTCTGTCTGGATGCACACTGTCCGTCTGTCTGTCTGGATGCACACTGTCCGTCTGTCTGTCTGGATGCACACTGTCCGTCTGTCTGTCTGGATGCACCCTCTGTCTGTCTGGATGCACCCTCTGTCTGTCTGGATGCACCCTCTGTCTGTCTGTCTGTCTGGATGCACCCTCTGTCTGTCTGTCTGTCTGGATGCACCCTCTGTCTGTCTGGATGCACACTCTGTCTGTCTGTCTGTCTGGATGCACACTCTGTCTGTCTGTCTGTCTGGATGCACACTCTGTCTGTCTGACTGTCTGTCTGTCTGTCTGTCTGTCTGTATGGATGGATGGAAACCAGGGCCAAGGCCAAACTACCCAGATTAAAAATACCACTGAGAATATTTTGTTTTGCATTAAATATAAACTAGCTTAACCACGTTTTTCAACTGTTTGAAGCCATCGGTACTGAGTGGAACAATACTGACTCCTCTTTCTGCAAAAGACTATCTGCACATTTACACACATTAAACGGAAAATTAAAGAGAAAATCTTTCCATGCTAAATCACTTCATTTGCTTGTTTAATGATTTATTGTTTAATGTTAAGACCTTTAAAAGCTTAATATTTTGCCATTTTGGGCCCCTTTTTTTTTGGTTGGGAGCGTAGTGATGAGCATGACAAATCCTTGTGCTTAAAAATGTATACAGTATTTTGTTCTAGTGTTTTACTAGCGCTCTGTGTGTGTTTTGACTCCTTAAATGCTAGGAATGAAATAATGTGATATGTAAAATGTAACATGAAAATGTCTGCAAGTGTCAAGATTACATTTGCACTGCTCTTCAACAACGAGAGAACACCTTCATTTAAACTGCAGGTACGGCAAAGCTTTGAGCTGAAATGTATGATGCTGCTGCAAGGCTGCTGCGCAAATGAAGAATTGAGGAACAGAGATGATGTGACTGTTCAAAGCAGTACTCACCAAACCCTCGAGGGTCTGAATTTCCATTGTGGTAAGACTGGCTGTCATCTGTCTCCGATCCCCAGTTACTGTCAAAAAAAGAAAAAAGAAAAAAAAAGAAAAAAAAATTAAGAAGGAAGAGAAAGAAACAGACTGAAGCACAATCTGAAAGACAATCTCTCTCCGTCCCAAAAGGAGAATCACTCAGGATGAAGCCAAGAAGAAAGTGTGGATGGCTGAAAATCTCCATAGCTCAACCTACAGTATGGCACTATAAAACAAGGGCTGCCGTGATTACACGAATACGTGGTACATGTACTCGATGAATTGGCTTTGTGATTAGTCCACAGTTTGAATGATAAACAGGATATCTGCGGGTCATAATGAAGCCGTTTCAAAAACTAAATAAAACAAATGACTTGATTAATTGGTCACTCATGTAATCAATAATGAAAGTGCTACACACAACATGTTCTCATCTGCATGAGTTATCATCACTTACTGTGTGAGCTCAATGGTGGCTCGGCGTGAGAAGGTCCAAGCTGTTCTCTCTTTGACATCGGCAGGGATTTCTTTCTTATCTTCATAACCAAGGAAGTAGAGTGAGAAGCGCATGGAAGGGAAATCAAATTTCTGTAGCAGGCTAAGTGAAAGACAAACAAAAATAAATAGGGGAGATTTCCACCTGAGAGTCTTAAATGCATGACAGGAATTTAACGGGAATTTCCTCAGAACTGGCTCTAATGTAAACACCTCCCCCCACCCCATATACACAACTCCCAAAAGTTTGTGACATGTGCAAAATGAGGTTTAAAATGTTTGCAAATGATAACCTACATGCAAAGCTAGAATAATCAAATCAGATGACTCAATTGAGCAATCAAATTCTTCCTGAAACTGGAGTCTTCGATTAGGGGTATAATAAAATGGAGGACAAATTCAATAAACATTCAAGTATGCAAAAGGGAATACGTTACGTCAAGCCAAAAAGGAAACAGAAATCTTTCTGGTGTTCTGATACTACCATTGGACAGCTTGCTAGAATGCGATCGAGGCTACCAGCCAGTCCAGGCAGGCAGCTCATAACTCATCTCACATGCCTGATTCAGCGCATGCCCTCAATTAACTTAGTTTCTGTTTTTTTTAAGAATTTACAAAAAACAAACAAAAAAACAAACAAAGGCCGAAAAACATAATATATTTTTTATATATTACGAATTGTCATAATCTCATTTTGTCTGTCCTGAACAGGAGTAAAGAGAAAAAAAAAAAAGCTAAGAGATTGAATGACCCTCTACTTCAAACAGCAAGGAAGTAGATCAAGGTCAGCAGCATTCCACGACACAGCAGTCTGTAATCTCAGCAAACAGCGGCACGCACCGACATTCAGCAAATCGTAAACTTCTGCTTGTAGACACTCACGTCATTCCAAGTATGCGTGTGTAGAAGTCCAAAGATTTCAGTGGATCTTTCACCCTCAACATTGTCTGCTGCATCATGAAGTCCTACAGCAAAAGGGAAAGCACTGTTAAAATGAGCTAAGAAATGCTTAGTAACACTGTAATGCTACAATAATACGACATGTTAACGATCAGCATTCGGGACCCTCCACTTCACCTCGTTCTAGTTATCAATATGAACCGCCACTTTACTCTAAGAACCAGGGTATGAACTTTTTTGTAATGACAATTCATAGCCAAAATACTGATAAAGACATCAATATAGACCGCCAGACCAAAGCTAATTTTTGGCATATCCAGATTGGTTTCTGATAGTCTGGACAGCAAAAAAAAAACAAAAAACACAGGAAACTCGTTTTTGCCAAATCAGAGTCAAAGTGGTTCAAAGTGGTTCTACAACATTCACAACCAACAGCAACACTGTAGAATCCAGAGGGATGGATGTGCTGGAATTCAGGAAGAGCACCATGAAGAGGCATGTTTGCGCTAGAGGATTACTTCTCGTACGCACTACAGAGGAGAACAATCCTCAACAGTTTGGAGGGTGAGATGACGCACCTCCATCGCTTCTGCATCCGCATCACCAGAGTGGCTACGTAGTTTCTGATGCCTATGTTGTTATAACCACAACACAAATAATAGTGCAGACAGTCACAAATCACCTGATTTGAGAAACAAATCCAATTTGCCTGCCGTCTGAACAGAGCCTTAGATATGGACATCTGGTTCCTATCTGAACAAATCTACTCTGGTAAGTTTCTCTAAAACAGATCGTTTTACATCAAACCACTCCGAATTACACGTTTACACCGCAATGCTTTATTGATCGAGACGTTTGGAAAAACTGGAGGAACCGCCCTTTAAGTTTAAGGAAAGAAGTTGAATCCGTTCCTCTAAAATAATCCTTGACTGGAAGTAAAAGTAGTCATTAGCAGTCAAATCCTTCTTGGAACCAGAATGTTCAAATAGGTGTATAATGAAACGGAGAGCGGGTTCAATCAACTCTGAAGCATGCATGTCTTTCTCATTATGTCAAACCAAAAAGGCTGATACTACTGTTGATGCTACAAGTTGATATGACAGCTTGCAAAACTAGGATTGGGGCTAGCAGCCAGTCCAGGTAGGCAACTCATCTTAACTTACCTAGCATGGCTGATTCAGTGCAAGCCCTCAATTAACTTGGTTTCTGTTTTGTAAAGAATTTAGACAATCAAGATCAAAAAGCATAACACACTATGATATGAAACGTCATAATCTGATTTAGTCTGTCCTGTACCGGAGGATAAGAGATTGAATGACCCACTACTTCATACAGCAAAGGGGTAGATCAAGGTTGGATCTATTGGTGTATCAGGGTATGATTACTTCCACTTACACCACATTCAACTCTGTTCCTCAGTTACAGTGCAGTGCTTCCCATCTAGCTGTGTTCATGCCATTCAGATCAGAGTGAGATCACCTGGACTGCTTTGCAAAAAGAGAAGAACAACGCCTAAAACCACATACTGTTTCTAAATACTGATACCCCCTGGGCCTTCCACTGTGGTTCTAGGGCTCAGTACGTCTTTCATAAGCGCCTGGTACTATTCCACTCCCCCTCGGAGAGGTTCTTTTTGGCAGCTAGCTTTTTGTGTTACTTCATTTCATTAGACTTTAGACTACTTTCTGACTGCACAGTGAAGCTGAAGGGACTTCTCCTCTGACAGTGACCTGACACTTCTGGCTTCTGAATTTACAAAATGTTAGCGACCACTTCGCATCTCAAAATGTCATAGCTAATTCTAGCGTCTACGCCCAGTGTTGCCAGATGTAGGGCAGTAATGCTCGGAGTATTTTTGACTATAATTCTGACTCAGCAAAAACGTCAACAGCCACAGCTAGCTAAAGTTTAGTTAGGTAGCCTGCTAACGTTAGCTAAGCTAGTTCGCTAGCTAGCTAGCTAGCATGGGCAAGGCAAGGATTCCAAGGAGCAATATGCAGCACAAAACTTAGCCAACAGTGCTCAGTGCTCATGTTATCGCCTTTAAAGCGATCATTAACCCGGAACAAATTATAATTCTGATATCACAATACGTTAGCTAGCTAGTTAAGCTAGCCACCAAAGGCTTCGTTTAACGGTATTTATATAATGTTGAAGTTACACTAGCATAAGCTGGCTTACTTTAGTGATTGGATTCCCATCTTTGCAAGCTGCAGCCGCGTCCTCGTCCGACAGTCCTTTGTCGGCCATTATTCCTGTCTGATTCGGCCAGCTGTCTACACAAACACGGACCGGCTAAGACGTTGAACTTCTGCGGTGAAACTCAGTAAGTCTAGCAAGGCGTAGACGCAAAGTTCAGGTGGGAGAGCGTCTCGCGCGGCCGGAAATGCGGGGGGTTCGTGCAGCTACTGTTCGAGCACGCGCTCGTGCACTTCCCCTTAAAAGTATGCAGGGCGCACAAACATGATGGACGCTTGTAGGACACTTGCAGCTGATTTTCTAGGCCGGTTTCTTTCTAAAAACAAATTTATAGAGCTATATCTGAGAGACAGATGTACAGAGTTTAGATAATAGTAAAAAGTTAGATAATCCTGGACAAATGTTACTCCAATACAAGCGAAAGTTGCCTTGCCCATGCTAGCTAGCGAGCTAGCTTAGCTAACGTTAGCCGGCTAACTAACTAAATTTTAGCTAGCTGTGGCGTTTTTGCTGAGTCAAAATTAATATTTTTATTTCTTCCCCTTAAGGTCCACTTCTAACATTTGTATGAATAAAACTTTCCCATAATTCATAAATCATAACACACTTGGCGTTCACACATCGGATGAAACTAAAAAAACTGAACTACACATGTGAAAACAATAGCCTCAAACACAAATGACTAATTTTACTCGGGTATATGTTGCATTCATTACAGTGTGTGTCCACGTGGTTGTTGGGTCAGCTTCTAGCTCATGAGGGTTAAACTCTGTTGTCATCAAGCCGACTCTCAATGCAGGAGGCTCATATGCTGGTGGTTCTGCATATGTTCTCATGTGTAAACCCCCCAAACAGCTAAGCTTTCTGAAGTACAAGGTTCTGTCCAGTCTACAAGAGACGGTCTTTATATGATTCGGTACTTCAGCAGCAAGGACCATCACACTGAGTGAGGGTGTATTCTTGGAGACCCATCCAGAGAACCTGAGGCCAATTCTTGGACTCCCATGCCATGGATGGCTAGGGCATCACCAGAGATCAAACTAGTTGAAGCTACATTTAAGCCAATGCTTGGACAGTTTTGTGGTGATTCCCCTAAAATTCCCCTAAAAATTAAATTTCAAAATTAGAAAAAAAGGAAGCCTGAGATGAGAGTTAAGTTGCAGATTAAGATGAGTGTTAGTAGCTTAGCAAAAGTGAAAGACTTTATTGAGATCTCTACTAATAGATTATTGGGTTCTTGTGAGCATGCAGGAGACCCTTTGTCTTTCTCTTTTATCTCATTGATGATTTAGAGAAACTGCAAAGACATTAAGATGATCTGATTTTTCTTTCCTATAAATCTGCATGGAGAAAATGCAGGAAAGAAGCAAAACAAATTGAAACGGTAATTGAACGGTTGTGTAGCCACCATGTTAGCTAGGTAGCGTGACGGCAAATCCAGCTAAAGTTTTAAAGGAATGTGATCAGGAAATTGCTTCAAAATAAATCTTCATCGAAATAAACTTCAGATAAAGTATCTACTGCAGTAGCTAGCATACGTGCTACATAAACTCATCATCAAAAGAATAGATGCACCCAGAAGGAACTAACCGACAGCAATGAAACTTGGTGAGTAGGTTTGGCATTGTGAGACATGCAACAAAGTTTCATGGCCGTGCATGTGATGTAAGCACTGCCGGGCCTTATCGATGTACCTGACTGACCCAACAGCCACGATTCAGCAAGCAGTGACACCCTCCATAAGTCATCCTGTTAGTGCCAACACCATTGGCAGACGTCAGTGACAGTGTTGGCACCGTTGTCAGCACCAAGATGAACGGTTTGTTGTCATGCATCACACGTTCAGAAGACCGCAAAATCTGCAATCAGACATACCTGCTGGAGTCTTCCTCTTGGCCAATGACTCAGAATGCTTGGAGTCAGCTCTTTGATTCTGTTGACTCTGTTTGATTGTAATTGGCTCGAAGGCAATAAACCTTTATGAGAAACAATACAAGGATAAAAAAAACAGTGTTTTTAATAGAACTTTATGGAAAAGAGGTTGAAGCTGAGATTTGCCAGCTATTTAATTCAAATTTTAAAAACAGTTAAGAGCTGTTTGTAGGTACAGCTTTGTTTAAAGTTCGTTTCTTGTGTGTGTGTGTGTGTGTGTGTGTGTGTGTGTGTGTGTGTTTGAGGCACTCACATTGTTGCATATGGCGTGTACAATGTCAAGGAAAGCTGGCTAGTTTTAAAGCACTTATTATTATTGGAGAAACAATTTTTTATAGAGGCCTAACTTCTTACATTCATGGCTGGCTTTATTGGCCGGTTAGCATGCTGGCTAACCTAGTTATGAAGTGACCTAAATCCCCAGACACACAATCGATTTTTGCGACTTACTTCAAATATATATGACAAAGACACATCATATCAACTGGAACAGAACGGTTATGAGCTTCTCTTCCATGTTTACCACCACACTGCTGAGAAGTGGAACCAAATGCTGGTAGGAACAAGAAGAGCAGATGCTGGTGACCTTGGACCCCTGTGTCTACGATTGGTTCAAAGAATGTTATGTTTTACAATGTTGCTTCACTGCGTCATAATTCATTTGCTTAAAGTTGAGAAAATTTCAACTCGATTTGTTGCTTGTTGCTCCATCGCAGTGTCACTCCATCGCAGTGTCGCTTGCGGCTACAAATCACATACTCCTTTAGGAAATGACTGGTCGCTTGTCACTCTGTCACCTGCGAGTGTAAATATAGGGTAAGTCTTCAAATGTAAGATGCACAGTTATAGACAGTGATAGACTCTGTCTAGACAAAAAGGACATTAAATTGTGAATTTGATAAATCACCAAAACAAAAGAACACTAGTTTGAGTTTCTGGTTATTCTTAATAGGATTTTTACTAGCGTTCCATAAAGTTTGTGCAGCCCTGCAGTTGCTATGAGCATTTAATCAATTAGAAAAGGCCTTTTTCAGAAAGATAACACTTACATTTAGTGGTTTTACTCCAGATCAGTGATACTCAGTAAAGTGGTACTTACAGTAGACGTTATCCAGAAATTCTGGCTTGACTCCACTGAATGACGGGGGCAATGGAAATCTCTCTAAGATGTCATGAGGGGAAAAAAAAACTTAGCATCAAAAGAAGCCAGCCCTCAAAGAGGGAATCAAAAGGAAACATGGATGAAACTTACATAAGTAGATTAAAAATAGAAGCATTCAGATGATATGAGGGGAAGATCTGTGGGACAAGCCAGTAACTAACATTCAGGCCTGTTAAAGGTTCATAGGGACTGTTGATCATGCTGAATAGAACAGGGCTGTTGCAAAAAAACACACTTTGGAGTGTTCTGGCACCAGTTTGGGTTTAGAAAAGGGTCTATCAAGGTTTTAAGATGTGCTTAGCTTCGCTACTGACAGTCCCTGCATGAACTACTAACCTGAACCCCATCTGAACATTGCACTCCAACTTTTTCACTCCTTATCTACATAATCCTGAGTCTACCAGATGTTATATTATCTGACATTTTCCTGACACACTAAATATTAGCTCTCTGCGATGCTCAAACGGAGGCAAGATCTGTAGTATGTGAATAAAACTGAGCTGTATGAATTCAGATGTTCTGTTGCTCAGGTTCAACCAAGGATTTCTGAAGTAAACGGAGGAGTCTGGAGTCTCAGACACAGACGTTCCGCCCACACGTAGACGGAGAGTCTGATATATTTAGTGCATTATTCTGGCCACACAGTCAGGACTCTGCCAGTTGCATTCTGATTGGCTATCCACAGTTCAGCATATACTGTATGCAATTTATTGTGCCATTCTGCACTGGTCTGATGTGACTCAGTATTGTTGTTCCAGCCCAGTGAACGGTAGTCTCAGCCACAGACTCTCTGCCCATCATATACTTCTGTGAACTGTTTATGTCATAGCTCCTTTTACATGTCTTGTAACAGATTTTTTCTTGTTAGTCCAATCTCCTATTCCTGCAATTGTAGGTGGTTCTTGGCCACGTAAAGTGGCGAAACTCTCCCTAGACAGCCTCCCTAGAGAGTTTGGCAATGCCAGACTAACTTGAAAATTCACTATTTTCAGTCCCAGCTAGAAATTATTTGCTCTATAAACCTTATGAGAATATGCAATGCAGTGTTCCATTAATGTTTTCAACAGGGAGTTCTCTTTTGGTTCCCCGGATGTTCTTTCTAAAGGCAGGAGAACGTTCTCTAGAAACATTCTGTCATCTCAGGTCTCTGTAACATCCATAAAACATTTTCCAAATGTTGCGCTGAGAATGTTCTTCTTCTGTTATCATGTAACATAATCTGTGGTCCTGACAACATCCTCAGAACATCCTCTGAACGTTGCAATTAAAACGTCTTATAATATCTTAGTTAACATCTTTAAAATGCTCTCTGAACATTAGATTAAAACATTGCCATTAAAACTTTGTAAAACTTGTAGGTAACCTTAGCCAAAGTTCTGGAAACGTTCAGAACTAGCTTGGTGGGTCTCAATATACATTGGAAGTATCTGTATTCCAAATTTGGACTGTAGTTACAGAGGGCCACAGACACCAGGGTGAACAGTGTTTAAGGGTTTTTCAGTACTTTGGTAATGTGGCCCCTCTAGTCACTTTCATTCTGTTGAGCTTTTTATGTGGGTGCAAGAATTACTCATCACAAGTCTAAGTTGGTCCTCAAATCCGATATACATTTTGGACATGTCATGACTTGATTAGTCATGATTAGTATTCAGTTGTGATAGTATTGTGTAGTTGTTGTTGTGCCCCATAAACAACATCACTGACATTTTGGGTACCACAGTGCTTAGTTGAGAAGTCAATTCCATTTAAATATTGATTTGCTTATCCTAGAACTGTGTGCCAGCTGTTGCAGCTGTGCCAGCTAAACAGGCATTGTCAAATAGTTGCACACAGAAAGTGGATTGCAGTGTGGGATTGCAGTGCTATTGGGAAGGAAGATAAAGGTTACCAGAAACAACAAATGATGACAAATTTAGACTGATATGGGCAATATTTATTGAGCTACACATACAGAAGTAGTGTCTCTCAGTATGGTGACGGGCCATGTTTGGTAACGCAACAAGGCAGACGTCTCGGCATGGAGTCGTAGAGGTTCCTAATGGTGTCCTGTGATAATCCATCCCATGCAGCTTGAATATTCTCACACAGTTCCTGCAGATTGTGCAGTAGGGGTGGAGGTGGAGTGATACCAGGCCTTCTGGCCGTGTGATGCATGACAACAAATCATTCATCTTGGCCCTTACCACCGGGCCTCCACACACAAAAGTGGGACTCGTCACTGAAGATGACCTGCTACCTTTCTGAGTCACTCCATGACAATCTGGCACGACACCATTGCAGTCTTTGGCGACGTTGATGTGTTGTTAAGGGCAGTCGTCGTAGTGGTCTGCGTGCATGCAGTATGCAGTAGTCCTGCGTCGTGCAGCTGCCTGTCAATGGTGCTGGCTCTAACAGGATGACTCATGGAGGCATCACTACTCTGAATGTCTGCAATTGTAGCTGTTGGGTCAGTCAGGTACAGCAATAAGGTCCATCCTTGATTACATCACATGTACGGTTGAGCATGAAATATGAATCCTTTGCATGTCTCACAATGTCAAACCTACCCACCAAGTTTCATTCCTGTGGGTTGATTCTGGGAGATTATTTAGATGATGAGTGTATTAAAGACTATTGATATACCAATATACATTAAAACCTTTAGTCCTTTAGTCCTAGTCCAACCTTTAGACATGTTGAATTGTGGGGATAAATAGAAGTAAATTAAAATGTAGGATTGGTTCCTTTAAATGTGCATCCTATAGCACTTTTTTGTCGCTTCCTAATTTGCAAAGTAACAATGGCCATTTTTGTAGGGTAGCTACTCTCAGCACCTCACTATGAAAGACACAGCACAGTCAGAAACCCAATACTGAGCAAAACTGAGGCCTTGAAAGTGAACTGGCCTACTCACTCTGCAGGAGAAGCATTACCCGCGGTTTGACCCAACAAGAGAAGCTTACCAGTGCATTAAAGTTGCATGAGCTCTTACTGCACGTAAAAGCCCTTCAGCCACACTGAGATATTTAAAGAGATATTTAAGGAGTGCATTTGAAAGAGGGAGCTTCAAATAAATGTATGGGGAGCGTGGGCCTAATTGCGAACTGGCAAACTACCCTCGGCTGCTTCATCTGCCACTCGCCTTCTTTCAGGCCCTCTGCCGTTTCCCTAATTGCTGCATACCTGCTGCTGTTCCTAAGCTTCAGGAACCCCTGTCAAACTAATCTTAAAGTACATGTCTGCTTCTTCTGTTCTTGTGGTATAATATGCATTTTAGTCTATGTAGGCTGTGCTTTGAATATGAAAAATGGTGAGGCAGAAAACCTATGAAAATGATTACAATACATTATGTATCAGTTAATAACTATTCCTCAAAACTAAGCATTGGATTCAAAGTGCCCATAAATATGAAAAACTGAACCGACTTTCTGAAGTAAATGCTGTAGGGATGCATTTTGTAAACACTGTTCAAATCCAAGTATGAAAATAACCCATTTTGAATTCACCTTTTTCATGAGGTCATACAAAACCATTATATCGTAAGCCATCTTTACATGGAGCTATTGAGCTCCTTTCAGACTGTTCCAAACTGGACTGCTGTTTGGTACAATACAGGACAGCCAGAAAGAACATAGGTTCTCCACATGTATACATTGAACTGACTATTACCGTCCTCTAAAACATTGTGTTTTGATTATGTCACAGTGCACCGTATAAGAATATAAATACAAAAATAATAATAATAATAATATCATGTTTAAACTGGGTGAAAATATCAGGTTTTTCCTGTGATTAATAAACCAACCCACCCACCTGTCTACCCACTCAACCCACCCACCTGTGTAGCCACCCAACCCACCACCTACCTACCCACTCACCTGTCCACCCACTTATCACACCCATCTACCCACCAACCCTACCCACCCACCTACGTGGTCAGTAATCTACCCACCTACCTACCCACTTAATCCAACCACCTACCTACCCACATACTTACCCACTCAACCCGCTTACCCACCTAGCCACTCAACCCACATACTTACTCACTCAACCCACCCACCTACATACCCACTCAATCCACCCACCTACCTGCCCACTCAACCCACATACTTACCCACTCAGCCCACCCACATACTTACCCGCTCAACCCACCCACCTACCTACCCACTCAACCGAACCACCTATCTGCCCACTTAACACACCATACCCACTTAACCCAACCACCTACCTACCCACTTAACACACCCTACCCCCTTAACCCAACCACCTACCTACCCACTCAACCCACCTACCCACCTAGCCACTCAAGCAACCCACCATGCAACCCGGCTGCCTACCTACCTGCTCAACCCATCCGCCCACCTACCTACCCACTCTATCCACCCACCTAGCTACCCGCTCAACCCTCCACCCACCTACCAAAACATACAGCCAGTGCTAAACACCACTGTTATCCCGCAGAGTGGCTAACCCCTGATCACCTTCCTCTGTGTAGTCTGTTGTGTATTGAGTAATCCACTTTGTTTATGTGAGTGGACACAAAGTATTGGCCAGGCTTTTGGGGTTAGATTTAACCAATCATAGACACAAGAGCAATTGCTGTGCTTCCTCTCATATGGCCTTAGAAGTCACTTGAAGTCACTTAGAAGTCGGCTGAACAAAACAAGCTGTGGATCACATGAACGACAGTCTCTGATGTTCAGAGATGGACGTATGAGACAAATGACTTGAGAAATTTAATGAAGCTTCCTATTTAAACTCCTGTTCCACCTTAAATAGTGCAGCAGTTACATTTTGCTGCCCATACAGGTTCCTATTTATATAACTGCAGCTCTGTTTAGAGTGGAATGGGGACAAAAACTGCTGAATAAGATGCTGACTGCAGCCTTGCAGAAGATGCGAAACAACATTGAGCACCATTTTTGCCGTGCTCGCCTTAATGTGTCTATATATATATATATATATATATATATATATATATATATATATATAGATAGATAGATAGAAATTTACCACTGCCTTATTACATGAATGCATGAAAAATGGTCTTCATCATGAACAGCAAACATTGAAGTGACAAACTGACTAGGAACATCTTAGCATACGACATACATGCATGCTTTTTCACTGATAGTAACTGAGGTGTGGAGCCTACTGGGTCTTCAGCAGTCCACATCAGCATATAGGACCATGTGCTAATGCTAACGTGTTAGCCCTATGACAATATGTGTAAATCTTTTTGTGTCACTATTTTCTCTGACCTCAGCTACAAAATGATATCACTACTTCCAAGGTCTGTTGTCATGCTCAGCTTCCACACTCTTACTAGAAACACTGTATAATGAAGTTTGGTGATACTGGGGGACACTATAGACACACTTTATTTGAAATTCCTGGGAGAGTGTAACCCATTCTGCGTACAGACTGGAAAACTGCCTACCAGTGTGTCATTCACAAAAAGGATGGCTCTTTTAGGTGAGCACTGTGAGCTGACTTGTTTTGAAGAGTCTTTTTTTCCTATTTAAGATGAGTAGAAATTTAAAAATAGGTAGATTTTATGTCACTGTTCCTAAAACCACAGGATTCCACTGCTGGAACTGGTCTAAACATTATAGCTCCGCCCCCTTATTATTCCTAACACCTGTTTCTTGTTGTGATTGCTCATCCCTGGTTTTGTTTTGACAGTTTTCATGTAGTTCTTAGCCATGTTACCAAGCGTGCCTCCTTAGTTAGTTCTGATTTTTGGTGATGCTACTGAATGAAGAGCCATTTGGGAGCTGAACAAGTTTACTCCCAGCTTGACCAGTTGACCTGACTGATTGTAAAGAGCCGGAATGCCCATCCAGGGCCAGAATGAACTTCTTAAGCACTTCTACAGAACATGCCTTTCTCCAGCACTTTCAGAAGGGGGCAGTAGCGTAATACAATTAAAATCTCTCTCTCCTTTGCACGCTCGCTCTCCCTCTCTCTCTCTCTCTCTCTCTCTCTCTCTTACTCTCTCGCTCGCATCCTCTCTCATATGAAATGGAATTGTGCTCTGCCCTGTAGACATCTGCCTGCTTGAAAAGACAGTATAAATAAAAAACAAACGCTAGCAAAATGGCACATAACTGAATTTACGCTCCGAGGACATTTCGGCTTTTTCACGCGTTTATAGCCTGTGCTAGCATTAATCCACTAAAGTGTTATTTTATTTTTCATCAAAGGTATTTTCATTACATGGAGAGGAGCAGAGAGGCTTGAATGAGGAAACCAAACACCAGTAAAGGCTGATGAGAGAGAGAGAGAGCGAAGGAGAGAGTGAGATGGAGAGAGAGCGCGAGAACGAAAGAGGGCAATTGGAATGCAGGGAGAAGAGGGACAGGGAGCGGCGCAATTCGAAAAGACGGCACTGAGAAGAGGGAAGGGATTGAGAGAACGAGTAAAAATGAAGAGAGTGGGGGGATCACTCGAGTGTGAAGGCAATCGATTCCTCTCCTGCCACCACACAAACACACACACAAACACACACACACACACACACACACA
>CM067478.1:33574115-33591975 GCA_034552555.1 Semaprochilodus insignis | reverse complement strand
ATATATATATATATATATATATATATATATATATATATATATATCAGCCATAACATTAAAACCACCTCCTTGTATCCACACTCGCTGTCCATTTAATCAACTCCACTGACCATATAGAAGCACTTTGTAGTTCTCCAATTACAGACTGTAGTCCATCTGTTTCTTTGTATGCTTTGTTACCCCCTTTTTCCTGTTCTCAAATAGTCAGGACCCCCACAGGACCGACCACCACAGAGCAGGTATTAGGTGGGTGGTGGATCATTCTCAGCACTGCAGTGACACTGGTGGTGTGTTAACATGTTTTGTGCTGGTGTATACTCCATATCTGGAAATACACATCTGTCCTTCCTCTCCACACTGGAGAGAAAATCAGTTTATTAAGGCACGATGCCCCGCCTTCTGATCCTGCACACCTGTGCGTGATCAGTGGGGAGCACATGCCCACCTCTGGAGGAAAAGGCAGCGCCTCCACCTCTCCCCCACCACAATGGCCATGTGGACATGCATGTGCCATAACTATTCCATGACTAAGTCTCACAATGGATTACCTGTAAGATGTGCAGTTCGGTAGTGCTAGTGTGACGCACTTTGTAAATCTGTTCAACGTGTGTCATTCTCTGTACAGACATACTCCATATCTGGAAATACAGCTTCTGTGTTCTCAGGGCATTTTTTATTTTTGTATGTATGCTTAAATTAGCTTTTATAGGCACTTCCATACAATTAATATCCATATGTTTCATATCAAAATGTTCGGAACAATCTCAGCTCTCTCAATCACATGGCTTAATTTGACTCTGTGTAAAATGTATTTTTCAGCCCAAAACTTCACACCTCCGGGTTTCCCTGACACCGCCAATCTCGCCGAGTGCACTACCCGATGACACTCACATGTCCCCAGTCACCCAATCACACCCCATTCTCTCGGTCTATCGGCTCCCCTGAATTCTAATGACACACACCTGCTGCTCATTCCCCTCACTGCATTTAAACCCCTCACAAACTTTCAGTCAGTGTGAAGTTTTGCCAAACCTTGTTTGCATCACTGAGCGTTTCTCTCTTGCCTTTTGCTATTGTCTCTGGTTCTGACTTCTTTTGTCTTTGACTCCCTCTCTCTCGCTAATCCCCTTGTTTTGGTTGCCTGGTTACTTTGCCTCTCTGCTCCTCGACTCTCCTTTTGTTTATCTCTACTACTGTCTTGGATTTGCCCCTTTAGATTCGTTCGCTGGTCTGTCTGACTTCCTGGTTTCTCAACCTCTGCCTGTCTCTCTGTCTAGACCCTGCATTACCCATTTCGTTATGTTTGCCTGGATTTTGCTGTTGTGCTTAACTATCAATTTGTCAAATAAACCTCCTTTGACTTTTAGCTCTGCACACATCGAGCCCAGTTCTTTGTCCCTGACAACCTGAAAATGTGAGGTCTGATTTCAGCAATGCTTAATATCTCTTGTGAAAACAGCTTTATTTATGTGGATGAATCATTATGGAGCTTGAAATGGGTTTGGCAAAGTCTTAGGTTTACAAAGGTTGTGGAATCTATAATGTAATAATATGGCATATGTTATCTTTGTTGCTGCTGCTACGACTGGAAACGTCTTGCTCACCATTTCACATCCTTCACTGATTTGACTGAACGAAGAATGATGACAAGATAACAGGTAATGAGCCTGGTGATTTTGGGGTCCATCTTGGGGTTCTCTGGTTTCTTGAAGGCTAGGCTCGTTGGAAATGGCGTGTAATGCTCTAAAGACCTGTGGAGTTGGAGGCGGATTTTTCAGGTTCACTTTTCCTGTGTGTGTATTTATGACCTCATCATAAAACTATGACTAAAACTGAAATCATGCAACCCCTAATCTGTGCACCTAAAAGGAGTGGCTGAATCCCTGAGGATGTTGGCCTGAGCTTAACAGTTTGCTCCAAATTTCAGCCCTGATTGCTTTTTGTATGTGACCCAATAAAGCGCAGACAATCAGAACAGAGGTCACTTATCCGAAGCCTTAATGACACAATCACAAAAACAATCTGTTTAATTGTAAGCGATAAACAGAGGTTGGAAAATGGCCATATTAAAATGAATTATGACTGTTTTTGGTACATAAACCCACACACACGTATTAGAAAATCCAGGAAGTGCAGGACAAAGACCCATTTAAACACTACTGGGAATCGTTTACAACAATACAGACACAGTAGCATCTACAGTCTGCACTCACTTCACTGACAATCCTTAGCCAAAGGTTATGACTAGCCAATCTTTCTGACTTCATCAGTTCATCAATGGTCTCCTTTGATTGAGGGGGAAACTACAATTACAAGAAGCGTCGGCCCACTTCTCTATGGACCCTCCTGGGATGAACGGGGTAGATACTTTAATGGTGCACAAAGAAGAGGTCAGGATCTGTGGATATTAAAGCCGAATGGTTCAATAGGGAAGGGTAAATATGTTGTTTCGATACAGATCTTTGAAAAAACGGATCCCACTAAACGTGCACGTCTCGCACTGGAATAAAAGACAAGAAGCTGTAAGAACGCCCTTGGTAGATGCCTTGAGGCTATATATAGATTACAGCGCTGACTCCTCATGATGATTTATTCACAATCACTTCTACTGAGGTAAGTAAAAAAAAAGGCTTTTAAAATAAAGGCTCCTATATGATTTTGGGCTTGGATGTCAGGTTTATGCGGAGGTTCTTTAAGCTCAGGTCCTTTACAAAGATGAATCATTAAATGGTTCTCTAAAGGTTGAAAGGTTGTTCTATGATATTGCTCCACAAAAGAATTCTTTATCTGAAGATGCCAGATCAGCCTCCATGAGGTAGGCGTAACTGTGTCGAAGTCATTGATCAAGAAAAGGCTTCAACAGGCTAAATACAGGGTTTTACCAAGCCTCAAACAGTAGGATGACAGGATTTGAGTTTGCCAAATGAAGGTCTGTACGGTTCTGGATCAACATCTTATGGACATATGAGACAAAATTAACTTATACCAGAAAGCTGGGCGTACCATCTTATCTACAAAGCATGGTGGAGGTAATGTTATGGTGTGGGCATGCATGGCTGCCGATTACTGGAGAAGAGTTTGCCAAACGAAGGTCTGTACAGTTCTGGATCAACATCTTATGGAAATGCAAGACAAAAGCCTGTACCAGAAAGCTGAGCGTACCATCTCATCTACAAAGCATGGTGGAGGCAGTGTTATGGTGTGGGCATGTATGGCTGACAATGGGACTGGTTTACTTGTATTTATTGATGACGTGGCTGCTGACAAAAGCAGGAAGGTTAATTTTGAAGTGCCTGGCAAGTTTCAAATTCAGCCAATTGCTTCAAAGGTCATTGGATGGCATCTTACAGTGCACGTGGACAGTTACCTGAAGGATTGTGTGAAAGCAACCCAAGGAACCCAAGGCAAATGAGTGGAATGTTCTGCCATGGCCAGGTCAATCACTTCACCTTCATTCAATGGAGCATGCATGATGCTCGTTGAAGGCAACTAGGGGTAAAATAACCCAGGAATAAGCAGGAACTGAAGACAGCTGAGGTAAATCGCTGATGTGGAAGCTATAACCATATGTCAATTTGATTTATAATCATGTTAGTTTGACCATTTACTTTTGAGCTCCTAAAAATGGGGGGCTATGTGTGAAAATGGTGTAGTTGCTACACTGTTCACCCAATTTGGATGAACAGCCTCCAATTACAGCTGAAAAACGCCGCTTGGAGCTGATTTGAATTATTTAATTCAAACTCCAATATGGTGTGATAGACAACTAACATAACAATAACTTAGTTGCCGTCCAAATACCGACTGCAGAAAACTCAGGGTTCCTCAGACAATAGTAAGCTGTCAATAAGAACCCAGAACAATAAGTGACAATGGAAAATCTATCTGTCTACAGACAGTGGAAACAAAAATAATGCCAGGCTTTGGAAACCATCTCTGGAAGCCATGGGTTGCCATAAGGCCAAAACCGAAGCAGTGCCATATAAAGCTGATGAAAGTCACATCCATGCTCCTTCAAAACAAGGAATCCATGTTCAATTAACACCCTGTGTGCTTGTACAATACTTTCCGTACCCAATATTGTCCTCTAGTGTACGCGTCCTCTTGTTTTCCCGCTCAGCTTTGCTCCCGTGTGCTTACGGAACACATTTGGCATGCCCATTGAACATAAACAGCAATGTTGCAGTGCCAAAACTCCAACCAGCGAGAGATAGAGAACAACACTTGGCACGGCCACGCTTAAATGTGTGTAAAATAGTTTACATGATAAAACAACAACTAAAACCTTATTCCGGTTGGCGAATGAAGCGATACGTTTTTCCAAAGACTAAAAAAAAAAAACGCACACGGAAAAAAAGAACGCACTGGTGTGAAAAGGGGCTAACAATATTTGCTTAACACATGGAAGCTTCCTTTTTCATTCTTGGCTTGTTTGGCCAAAAGTGCTGTCAGCATAATGGCTATTGTTTATCTGTTCACAGTCCAGCAATATGGCCAACATTGTGTAAGCGCATATCAGAAACTTGGTCCTAACCTCACATAAGTATTTCCCATTTTACTTTAAAGTAATCAGTCAACATGCACGCTCTTCCGTTCCCTCCCTCCCAAGTTCATTTCCAGCAATAGGATCATCGGCATTATTGCCAAGAACGGCTGCTTATGGAATTTCATTTAAGTGCGCGGCTAAATCACTGCAGGCCCCGTGCACAGTTCTTACTTAATGAACAATAAAGAAGAAGAAGAGGCGCCGCAATCAACAGAGCTTTATTCCTCTCAGCAGACATATGAGTGCTCCAGAACGAGCTAATCCAGCCAAATACTAGCAACCACAGCCAAAAGGCCAACAGGGTCTTTCAGATAGGCCAAAGGTGACCACTACTTTGAGTGTGCCCATGCTTCATTAGTTCTTGCTATGTGGGTAGATATTACACCATTGCTTACACTGTTCTCTCCATCCTGTCTGTTGCTAAGCATAAAGGAAGCAGTTCGAATGTGCTCCCATATGTGCCTCACCGTACCTTACCAACAACTGATGTGTGGGCAGCTATTTTTAGCTATTTATTGCTTTGTAATAAGGTTTGAGATAAGGCGACATAAGTTATAGGAAGCTAGCGCAATGTGCTAGTGGACACAGAATGAGTGTGTTTGCTCATATTTTCATAGCCGACAATGAAAAATGGACACTTTGTTTGATGGCATCTACAGTAAATGAAGCAACGTGTGATATGCGTATTGCATAACAGTGCAATGCAATGGTTCATAGCCTCTATGCTAAGGTAAGATGCAAGCGGGGCTGCTAATTAGATAAATTAGCTGCTTTAGTTACAGAAATGACTGAAGTCATTAATTGTGGTTACTGCTGTCTCCTGAGCAGGTGGTACATGAACTAGAACCATATGTTCCGCTGGTTCATGTTCGGGTCAGTTCTTGTTTTTGAATGTGTAGAGGGAAAACATCCTTATACAGTGAATACTTCTTTATTAAACCCTGAGGCCAGTGCAAGTTCATGATTGTATGGCATAAAGGAACCACACAATGTTCCGCTAACTATTTGTAAGCCTTTAAAAGTTGTGGATATTAAAGCCTCCTCTGCAGACCCTTTTTGGCCTCCCGGCATATTAAACTTCCGATATGATGCAAATGCACATGCGCAGAACCTCCCTAAGCTTTCCAATTGGGAATGTAATCAGATGCAGGGGTTTACATGGCGGTTGCACTACCTAACAAGGTGTTTGTTCCTGGCTTCTGTGTGTTATATTCCAATTGCTTTTGTGTACAACGTAAAGAAGAACCGCTATATTAATCATATGCTTTGTTTCTGTGACCGGGATGATAGAAATAAAAAAAAAGAAAAATGTATTTCACATGTTACTCAGTAAGGTGTACAATATAAACACTGTGCATAAAATATATATTGTGTAAAGTAATATATTGTCACACTTTCATCCAGCCCCTCATGGGTTAACAACCCCGCGAACTGTATTTCCCAAGATTCACCTGGCGATCACGTTACGTTACACTCTCAACCGGCAGCCAATCCCAGATCAGCCTCGCCTGAATACTGATTGAAGCACGCCGATACTACTGCCTGTACCCTTACTCCGATTAATGCTTTTCCCTACGTTGCTCTGGTTATCGTGTTGTTTGACCGCTCGCCTGTGTTTTGGATTTCCCCTTTTTTCTTAATAATTAGTTCTAAACCTCATCTGCTCGCATCCCACTTCCATCGGACCCTGACATATATATTTGGCTAGAACATCAGAAATTGTGACAAACTTCTTAATAACAGCTTTTTTTAAACAGAAATTTAATAATAGCTTTTAAACTTCAATGAATCCTCAAAACTTCTACTACATAAAGTTCGGCCATGTAAATGAATAGCCTCAAGAGGTCTCCTGCAGTGCTCGCATGTGAAATGAGGTGCCCGCGGTTTGTCTTGACCCCCGACAGGCATGCTGAAGTATGCTTTGTAGGCCTCGCACATCTTAGCAGAAGCTTCTTCTCTTGATAAATTGTCCACAGACTTAGCAGAATGTGTCTGCCGGATGCTGGAGCCTCTTGATGCCCTTTAAACTGAATGTAGCTCTGTATCCACTATCCACCTACTCAGCTGGAGCATCAACTGAAAAGGCTGTTTAAAAACACCTGTATTTATACTGCTGTGTAGACTACTCGACAGTCCCAGACAGTTCTAGAAAGTTCTAAAACATTCTCAAAAGTTCTAGAAAATTCTGGACAGTTTTATAAACGTCGCAAGAGGTCTCCCAGTTCCAGAAGCTACTTGAAGTCTACTTCGAACTTAATGTATTGCAAATGCATCTGGAAAATAGAGAACTTTAAATATAACTTAATTAACATCATTGTTCTGATCACAAAAGAAAATTTATGGGGACCAATAGCCATTTTCTGTACAAAGGCTTAAGGAATTAAGTAAACACACTTAGTATCCGGGAACAAGACAAAAATTACAATTTGTAAGATTATTTTATTCTTCTACTTAATGGATTATATATAGGATTACCCACATAGCTCAATGGGGTAAAATGAGGACTATTATATTGTGATCAATCTGTTATTAATGGATTATTAGGGTGGCTATAAACATGGCTATCGATAACAGCATTTTTATGGCAATGGGAATCAGGACTTGAAATCTCTGTCATAATGCACAATATCATTACATGGTAACACTTTAATGGATGGTTCATTTTTGACAATAAACTGACTATACATCAACTAGGAATCAAATGTCACAAAGCTATTCTATGACAATCAGTTTCTACTGACATAAGTGCTAGCAAATTATATAACACAGACAGAACGATGAGTCTCCACTACCTCTCAGCATCTTTTCCACAGCCAGATAGCTGTTCTCATTACATTACATTTTAGGCATTTAGCTGACGCTCTTATCCAGAGCGACTTACAAGGTTATTGGTATTACAGGTAGGCCAGTGCAGTGTTAGGAGTCTTGCCCAAGGACTCTTATTGGTGTAGCTCAGCATTTGCTACCTAGACTGGGATTCGAACCCCCGTCTCCCACATGGGTGGCAGTTCCCTGGTGAGTAGTGGTGTTAACCGCTGAGCCACACCAACCACAGCTTCATATAGCAACACTTGCTATGAAACCCATGAAAATGTATGACACGGCATGTGTCTTACATCAATTTGACATCGCAATGGGCAGAAGCACCCCTTATAGCTGTCATCAGTAGGAAACAGACTGCATACATGCTCATGCAAGTTAATGTGAGGGTTTATATGACCTGTTGTTGCCTCAACGCCTCTATTTTTCCATCAGATTCTTATTTCTATTCACGGCGCAGATGAGCGAGTCCAATTTTGTTGTGCACCGATACGCAGGTCTTAAAAAGGCTTTGTGTGGGTTTATGAGCAGCGTCCTTATATAAAATGTACCTGATAAACCTTTATAAAGATGGTGTGGCAGAGATAAATACGGTGTATATAAATATAGAGGATGAGTCCAGTACACCACTTCATGTGGAAAGCGGGCTTGGTGTTGCACTTCAGCTGCCCCTGAAACTCCCCACATCGCTCAAGTGATGAAAATAAAGATTATACAAACAAAACAACTTCAGAGCAGTACAGCCAACATCTTGTTGTCCTGTCAACAAGATAACACCACCAGATTCAGCAGCCACTGCTCCGCTGCGCAGAACGACAGAGTTAATCTCTTTAATCCGGTCAACCGGCCGTTCCACTTGCTGAAAAGAGACAGAGAGTTGGAACTTTCCCAAAACAACAGCCAGGATCTGACAACGCTGTATGGAAGGGCAAAGAGTACCCCATGGATTCTGGGGTGTGACTGGATCATAGGCTAATGGGGGTATGGATTTTTGGCCCTTATGGAAAGGTAAATATATACAAAGTGTGTCCATCAAACAGGCTTCTGTGAAATATGAATAGATGAGTAGATTAGCATAACAACTGAAGTGTCCACATGAACTGCATGACACCATCAGTCCTACAGCGATCTCTGGCTTTTATAAAAATGTTGAACAGGCGCAATAGACCTCAGTTTTGGATCAGAAGAGATCTACGTGACTTTGGAAAGGGGTTCATTCTTGGGGTGTGCATGGCAGGAGCTTCACTCGCAAAGACTGCACAACTGCCTAGTGTTTCAATAGGAACAGTGACTTTTAAAGTGGCCTTTAGATCTACGGGAAAGAGGTCAGTGAATAGGGTTGGAAATGATGGGCAAAAAGCTCACACTGATCCTTGTGTTCCCTTCTTTTTGCAATCCCTCCTTTCCGTCAGTCATCTGACCAATCATTTTGACCAATTGCCCACACATCAGTGTCACGCTTCCGGGCTTCCCCATCTCCTCCGCTCTCCCGGACTCCACTTCCCAGAGGGCTACACTTGATGACGTCACTTCCACGTGCTCCCAATCGGGAGTTTTAGCCCACCCCATGCACCCCATTATTACACACACACATGTTTTCCAGTGGTTCCCCACGAAGCGTTGCCAAACACCCGTTTGCAATTCCGAGCGTTTTCTATCTACTTTTGCTATTCCGGTTTCGATCCCTGACCTCCCCCTTTGCTTTCTGTCTGTATCTGATCTTCTCTTTGGCTCTTGACCCTGTTTCTTGTCCTTTGACTCCTCTCCTAGCTCTACCCTTCTAACTTGGTTACCCTCGCTGCTTGTCTTTCCTGGTTCTGACCTCTGCCTGTCCCTGACTACGTTTTTGCCGTGCCCCTATGTTGTGTCGAGTATTGCTGCTCAGCTGGAATGCCTTATTTTGTAATAAAACCAAATTGACTTTTAGCTCTGCTTGCGTCGACCCGAGTTCTTTGTCTCTGACAATCAAACGAAACATTCACTGTTCTGTACCACCTCTTTTCAGTCTATGAATCCTGTCACACTCCGCAGGTATTTATAGCCCCACCATCTTCATCATCTGCAGGAGCCTGAAGTTACTCCCACCTTAAACACTTGACTGATTTATTTGTCCAAGTTGCTATAGCTACATATATACAGCTACATCTATATACTAATCATCAAGAAAAATAGAGGCACAAGTAGTTGCACCCTGAAGAACTGAACCAACAGGAATGAAACTTGGTGGGTAGACGTGGGAACGATTCAAGTTTCACGCTCGGCCACACATGTGATGTAAGCAAGGCAGGGCCTTATATTGCTGTACCTGACTGAGCCAACAGCCACAATTGTGGACATTCAGCGAGCAGTGATGCAATCCATGAGTCATCCTGTTAGCACCAGCACCATTGGTAGACGGCCGCACAACCCAGGACTACATGCACACAGGCCGTTACGACAACTACCCTTAGCAGCATGTCAACGTAGCAACATCACAAAAGACTGCAACGGTGTTGTGCCAGACTGTCAGTAGGTTATGTTCAGTGACGAGTCCTGCTTTTGTCTTGGTGGAGACGACCAACGAATCCATGTGTGGAGGCACCATGGTCAGTGCCAAGATGAACTGTTTGTTGTTACGTGTCACAAGTCCTGGTGAGACCTGGTGTCATATACAAAAATATAAAACCAACGGTTTATAAGCAAGACTGCTTTCCAATATGAGAATATGAGGCATAGTGGATATTAATTTCAATTACTATTGTTATCCAATAGTATATTATTCTGCTTCCAAGGTCTTCTTCTTCTTGGTCATTTTTTGTCCATTAACACGTCCCACAGTTTTCAAGATCCCAACACTGTTCCAACTCCAATATGTTCGGTCTGATTAGGAATGGTGTGGTGATCCATGGAAAAGTGCAGGGTCATCTTGACCCAAAATGATGATCAACCAAACCCTGAGGCTGGCTGAGAACCATTGAGAAGACAGTATACCAAAACAACACTATCTGTGTTTCCTCAGGTGGGTTTTCTGTCCAGTGACCTGGGTCAACAGCTTTGCTTACACTCTCACACTCTTTGCTTCACAGGAACAATACTGCTCGGCTCTGCTCCCTCAGTGTGATATGCATCTGTGCCACATGCACGGAAAAACAAAATTGCAACAGCTCCTCACGTGCCTGAGAATGTCATAACCATCGCCAAAACACCAATAGAGGGAATATCTTTTGGAAGAATGGTGCTCCGTACCTCTAGCACAGTTCCAGAGACTTGAGGGATCTGTACCAGGGGGAACTAAGGCAGTTCTCATGGTGATCCCACATCTTATTGCCCCATATTCATCTTGTCACCTCAATTTCAAACTACTTGATGTTACAGTGAACACAAAAATAGCAGCCATTCCAAGAGGTCGCAACAGTGTTTTGACCTTATCAAACCGCCACAGTTGGAACAGGCAAATTAACCATGTGTACGGGTGGGCTATATAAAGCACAGATGCTGCTGCTATAAAAAGTTAATTTGCGACACACATACACCCAGGAGTTTCAAAACTCGGGCAGAGAAAAAAAAAAGAGGGAAGTCAAAAAAGTTTAGCCAAGAGAAGTAAACATATAAATAAGTGAACAAACACTTAAATAAACAATAAATGTGTCTTCCGATGGGAGACCGAGTGGAGACTTTGGGGGGACTCAGACATGTGTGTGGAACACTTGTTGTGAGGGAGAAAAATGTCTGCGGACTGTGCTATACCATCAACAGTGCTAGAGGCTGCAAAGACAGCAGTCAGTGAGAGAGAAAGTAAGAGTGAGATATGGACCTACGGGAAGCTCTACTGCTGTGTCCAAGCATGCTGCGTGTGTGTATAAGCTTGTAATGAGCTATATATATATAAATTAGTCACCTGGGACTGACACATACCTAATAGCATATACTACCTCCAAGAGCACCAATAACAGCTGTGATTTTATTTGCCATGGACTGGATAAGTTTGAGGATATAGGAGGCCACATCAATGTTCAGACGCTCTGGCATCGAAGAATCGTGCATTTGGTCCAGATTTGGTGGATGCCTTCCCTGCACAATTCTGAGGAGAATTCCCTGTAGGCTGGGATTTTAGCCACTGCTGGTATGACTGTACACTTCCATACACCTGCAGATTCAGCTACTTCCTTCACACTATGGTCTTTGACATGCCCAAATGCAGTCACTCCTTTTAGCCAATCATTAACATCTACTTTGGAGCCATTTTCCACACATGGAATGAGACATTCCTTGCACTGTAGCACCTCTTCTCAAACTATGAATCCCGTCACTCACATCCCGCATGGTATTTATAGCCCCATCATCCTGTGCAGCGCCATTTGCAGGAGCTTGAAGTTACTACCACCTTAAATACACAAGGTGACTCATACATACATATATATATATACCAAAACATAAAACCAATGGTTTATAAGCAAGAATATTGCCACTGCTTTCTAATATGATAATATGAGGCACATTCTGGATATTAATTTACTGACGTTATATTTAGACGTTGTGTTATTCTTCTTCCAAGTTCTTCTTTTTTTTGGTATACTTTTTTGTCCAGCAGTTCTCATCCTGCAGTTTTGGAGATACTGATAATGTTCCAACTCAAGAATGCTCGGCCTGATCAGAAAAAGTGTGATTCCCATTAAGAATGAATGGGGTGGAAAAGTGCATGTTCATCTACTGTACCTCAGCGCAACCAAAAGACACTTTTGGTTTTCACATAGGCAGACCCCCATGCACCAATTGAATGTTGTGACCCATACCCATGTTTTTCTTTTTTTCCCTACACGTTCCTCCCATAGAGACCCATTCATTTTTCCCTCCACTCAAACCCTATTGTTTCCTTTAACCTACAGCCACCAAACTGCATGTACTCACTCAGGGTAGATCCCCAAACTCTAATCCACAGCCATACCGACACACACTTCTCCATGTGCTGTTTATTGATGCCTCATTTCTCCCATACACCCCCATTGATTTTTAGCGGCACATTAGCAACAGGCTAGCAATAAGCTTACGCAGCACAATCTCTGTTCATCATAGAATTTCTTACTTTTTATAGCTTCATAAACGTTTTGAAACCCATAGACATATTAGCATCTTAGTGGAATCATTGTGTAATTATCCCAAACCTGTATACACTAGTGTGTTTTGGTCCCAGTTCATTCCTGCTTTGCTGCTTTTGTGCATTCTGGTGATGGCACCATGACAGTTTACGGCTGTTGGAGCGCTATAAACTGACCTTCATCTATAATTTGCAGCAGTGAGGCACGTTTTCAGAAGCTAACAAATGAATCCAAATGTCTGTAGTGTGAACAAAGAACAAAAAGGAAAACTGCATATTTCGTCAGAACATGGGCTGGTAAAATGTGAATGCATGGCTGTATGTAGTCTGTTGCTTACCATGAGTGACGTGCCCTCAAAAGGATATACAAAATACATGCTAAAATACATTACCAGCAGCTGTGCTACTTCTGGTTTAAGCGAGCATTTGACAGCATTTTCAAAACCAAGAGAAAGGAGCCGGCAGTAAAGCATTACTTGAGCCCTGCTAGATGGTACTGATATAACCATGCCACATAGCAGATGTCATAGGCTCTTTTGACAGATTCTGTTCACACTGTAATGTTATTATAATAGCATTGCCATAAAAATGTTTGATGTTATGACAATGTTATGATTGCTAATGCTAACATGAGACTTATATTGTTATATTGTTTTGAAAGGTCCCATAAATTCTGCACAGTATGTTACATTTAGCAAATCCACTGTTATTTTGCATTAAAATGCTTAGAAGTGTGTATCCTTAAAGCTATTACTCAACATTAAATTAATTATATTATATCAGACAGGGGGAAAGAATTACATATCCCTAATAATAATAGAAATTCTTAACATAATATACTCATCATCAAAAGAATAGTTGCACCCAGAAGGAAGTGTGGGATCGCAGTGCTATTGGGAAGGAAGATAAAGGTTACCAGGAACAATAAATGATGATAAATTTAGACTGATATGGGCAATATTTATTGAGCTACACATACCAAAGTAGTGACTCTCAGTATGGCGTCGGGCCATCATGTCTGCTAAAGCAACTTGCCAGAGTTGTAGAGGTTCCTAATGGTGTCCTGTGATAATCCATCCCATGCAGCTTGAATATTCTCACACAGTTCCTGCAGATGTTGCAGTAGGGGTGGAGGTGGAGTGACACCAGGCCTTCTGGACGTGTGACACGTGACAACAAACTGCTCATCTTGGTGCTGACCACCGTGCCTCCACCTACGGATTTGTTCATCGTCTCCACTAAGACAAAAGTGGGACTCGTCACTGAAGATGACCTGCTGCCATTCTGAGACACTCCATGACAGTCTGGCACGACACCATTGGAGTTTTTTATGCCGTTGTTGTGGTGTTAAGGGCAGTCATCATAACAATCTGCATGCAAGTAGTCTTGTGTTGTGCAGCTGTTTGCCAAAGGTGCTGGCACTAACAGGATGACTCATGGAGGGCATCACTGCTCCCTGAATGTCCGCAATCATGGCTTTTGGGTCAGTCGGATACAGCGATAAGGCCCGTCCTTGCTTATGTCACATGTGCGGCTGAGCGTGAAACTTGGATCATTCGTCTGTCTCACAATGCCAAACCTACCCACCAAGTTTCATCCTGTCGGTTGATTCCTTCTGGGTGCAACTATTTGTGCAACTATTCTTTGATGATGAGTGTACTGAAAACACAGAGTAAAGAAAGACACCCTAACATCGAGAAGTAAAAAATATAAGCTTGCAGTTTAAGGCGTTACAGCTCATTCTGAAGACCGCTCTTCCACATGGAACAGAAATAATCCTCATAATGAAAATTCATCTGCGGCATATTTCTTCCATATCAATACCAAAATGCCAATAAGGTTGCTGTGGGATGAAAAGCTGGCTATATTACAGCTAAAAATACAGTTACAGACAGGACTTGTTTTCTCTTCATATTAAGGGTAAACAGTAATATGTGCTCATAGGCAAGGTGCACTTTGTATGACACAGTCAGTCCAACAGCCGCTGAAGCTCAGTAGCCGCTACATCAAATCTCACCTGTCTAGCAAAACCGGTGCTTAACACTGCAGCTCTGTGTGACCACCTCACGTTCATACTCATTTGCAAAGCCGAACATATCCATATGCAGCTTTGGGCTTAAGCAGCTTCATTTTAATTCATGTTTCACAAAGTTACTGAGCCGACTGTGCTTCTTGGGAAAAGCTCAGCGTAGGAAAGATGTGAAAGGCCTAAATGTATCAGTGATATAGCATTCACTTCCCTTGCTAACGAAGCTTGCTTGTTAATGAAGCTTGTGTGTTCCAGCCAAACCCATTGCTAATAGGTGCATTAGCTCACCAGATCAAAACTGAGATGTAGGCCACATCTATGTTAAGTCACTCTTGCATTAAAGAATTGTGCAGTTGGTTGCTCAGATTTGGTGGATGCCTTCCCTGGCACAATTCCAAGGAGAACTTCCTGTAGACTGGGAATTTAGCCACTGCTGGTAGACCCGTATGACCGTACGCGTCCGTACACCTGCAGACTCAGCTACTTCCTTCACACTATGGACTTTGGCACGCCCAAATACAGTCACTCCTTTTAGCCAATCATTAACATCTGCTTTGGAGCCGTTTTCCACACATTGAACGAGACATTCACTGCACTGTACCACCTCCTCTCAATCTATGAATACCGTTGCACACTCTGCAAGTATTCATAGCCCCATCATCCCCATGCAATGACCCCGAAGTTACTACGACTTTAAACACTCAAGGTGACTCATTTTTTGTCTGGGGAGCCCAAAATCAAGCACATATCCAGGCAATCTACATAGACAACCACTGACAGTAGAATTGTCAGTCATGCAGAAGACGTTCAAACGAGACACCGTCACCAGACATTTCTGCAAAACTAAATTGGTCCTGGTTTACTGTAACTGCTATCATGGTGAAATGAAAGTGTCCAGGACAACAACAGCTCAACCACATAGTGGCAGACCCCCGTAAACTCACAGAGAGGGGTATCTAGGGGCTGACACACATAGCACGTAAAACAGTCTACTTCTATTGCTGTCTTCATACTACAATTACACAGGTCCAAGCTGCCGCTGGAAGCAACATCAGCATAAGACGTCTGTGTCAGGACCTTCATGAAATGGGTTTCAATGGGTTTTCAAGCCAAGCAGTTGCACACAGGCCTAAGGTCACTACATGCAATGCCAAGTGTCGGCTGGAAGGGTGTATGGCACACTGCCACTGGGCTCTGGAGAGGAGAATCATGCATCCATATCTGACAGTAAAGTTTGGTGGAGGAGGGATAATGGTCAGGGGCTTTTCAGGGTTAAAGCCGCTTATTCCAGTAAAGGAAGATGTTCTTGTGGCAACAAGAAAAGGACCGTTCTCTCTCCAGCATGACTGTGTCCCTGTGCACAAAGTGAAGTCCTTAAAGACCAGGTTTGATGAGTTTGTTGTTGAGGAACTCAACTATGGCCAGCAAATGCTCTTTTCACTGAATTGGCTAAATTTCCCACAAACACTCTTCAATATCTTGTGGAAAGCGAATATCAGTGAATGTTGTTGTAGCTACAAAGGAGGGATCAGTTACCATTAATGCCCATGGTTTTGCAAAACCTTGTCCAACAAGCTCGAATAGGCATCAGGTTCCTAAACAGCTTTTGGCTTGGACACATGGGTTGATGTAGTACCTTTACATCATGTTGAGGTTCATTTAAGACCTTAAGAAGGTTCATCGCACTTCATTCATTCATTCATCTTCTAAGCCGCTTTATCCTTCTGGGTTGTGGGGGCTGCTGGAACCATTCCCACCACTCATTAGGTGGAAGACAGGAAACAACCGGGACAGGCCGCTTATCCATCGCATGGCACACTCACATTCACAACCAAGAAACTTTAACTTTTGCTGGAAGGTTTCTTAGGCGGTAAAAAGTGGTTCTTCTTTGGCATCGTTTCATGGAACACTTTTTTGCACTTCTATTTTCAACCCTTAGAACCCAAACACACACTTTGCGTGCAGTTTGGATGTCTGTATCCTGTTCCTATGTATTGTGTTTGAGAGTTAACCCTTTCTTCACTTATGAAGCCTAGCAAACTGCCCACAAAACATGGGCTTAGGGTTCTAAGGGTTCCCAGTGTAATCCCTGAAAGAGTGCAATTGACCTTACCGTTCCCTTGCTCTGCCTTTGCATCTGCGGGAGCACTCTCGGTCTTATCCTCTCCGCCGGGCTCTCTGTCTGCGCCGTGGGAGAGAAAGACGTATTAACAAATTAAAGGATTAAAAAAAATCACCCCCACTATCCTAACACACTCAGTTCTCAAACTGTTTTATTCATAATTCAAACAAGCCAACAGCTTCTGCCTTCTTTATTACCCCATTGAAAGCTGGCCGCTCCAAATTGTATGGCCAGCAGGCAGCGAGATTACAGTTATCATTTTTAATAATGGCGCCTCCAGACAAATTTGAAGTCCGCTTGTGAACGGAAAGGGGATATCTGCGCCTCGGCTTCAATAATCTATGGAGGGCAAAGGCAAGGAGTGAGGGTGAGCCTGTAGCCATGGATGCTGTTTATCAGCAAAACAGACACACCAGGTTTGAATCTGCTGGTATGGTTTCAGATGAAAAATGTTACAGGCTCCGCAATATAAAGTACGGTGCACAAGTCAGAGACCACCCATTTATTCATATTCCAGTCCAACCGGCCACTGAGCACAAGCTATTCATTCCTCAGGAGATATTTCTAAGGAGAAAAAAGATCATCCACTTGCATACGGAAGGGGAAGGTCAAAGAAGTTTCCAAACTTGGAGGGCAAAAAAGATATTGAGAAAACTGGACACCTAACAGCAAGACCTGGCTGCCCACCAAACCTGTCACCGTCAGATAAACAGAATAGATAAACAGCTTTTATGTTAGAGGGAGAGGACAAAATCGAGCTTCTCTGTCAATCCTGCCAATGTGAGAAGACAACTCAATACTATGGGGCTAAAAGAGTGTGTAGCTGTCAAGAAACCCTCACTGAGAAAAGAACATGGATTAAAAAAGCAGTAGTGTACAGTAACTCAGTACATGTGATGTGTTACCGGTGTGCGGTAACTCAGTGAGTGTAGTGTGTTAGTGTACTGTAAGTAGTGTGTTGGTGTGCGGTAACTCAGTGAGTGTAGTGCGTTAGTGTACTGTAAGTAGTGTGTCGGTGTGTCGGTGTACAGTAACTCAGTAAGTGGAATGCGTTAGCGTACTGTAAGTAGTGTGTCGGTGTACAGTAACTCAGTAAGTGCAATGCGTTAGCGTACTGTAAGTACTGTGTCGGTGTACAGTAACTCAGTAAGTGCAATGCGTTAGCGTACTGTAAGTAGTGTGTCGGTGTGTCGATGTATAGTAACTCAGTAAGTGTAATGCGTTAGCGTACTGTAAGTAGTGTGTCGGTGTACAGTAACTCAGTAAGTG
>CM067478.1:33512118-33573758 GCA_034552555.1 Semaprochilodus insignis | reverse complement strand
TGTACTGTAAGTAGTGTTTTGGTGTACAGTAACTCAGTAAGTGTAATGCGTTAGTGTACTGTAAGTAGTGTGTTGGTGTACAGTAACTCGGTAAGTGCAATGCGTTAGTGTACTGTAAGTAGTGTGTTGGTGTACAGTAACTCAGTAAGTGTGCTGTGTATCCCTGCAAGTTTCTTTGGAAAACTGAAAGCAAGGCACCTGAAAAGAATGCAAGCTATTCCAAAAGAAAAGGTGTTGGAATAGTATTGATGTTTTTAGTGCTCACCAGCAGCAGCCTCTGGCTCTCCCTTCTTCGGCTCCAGCTTCTCCTTCTCTTCTTCAGGTTTATCCTCTCCTGCTGGCATCATGTCCTCATCTAAAACACAGAGGTTTGTCATATGTAGACAGGAAGTAACATGTCTCAATTTAAAACAGTAGCTCATGAAAACATATGCAATTCTCCACCTACTCCAGAAGTAGCAAACCAGCCAGTACACGTTTGGTGTCCATATTTCGCTTCCTTAGCTTAGCACCAGAGATACAAGACTAACATTGTTAATAAACACCAGAGGTCAATAGTCACCCATTTCTGTAAATACATTCCAAAAATGTTTCTCGAACCACAACTTGAGTCTTCAACAAGTCATGCAGACTTGTAGACATGGTTTAGGACATTGTTTCATCGTGCATCATGGACGTTTGATGATATCTGGTGATTTCTATTGTTTATATATTTAAATTTACACTCATCATCAAAAGAATAGTCGTGCCCAGAAGGAAGTTTGGGATTACAGTGCTATTGGGAAGGAAGTTAAAGGTTACCAGGAACAATAACTGATGATAAATTTAGACTGATATGGGCAATATTTATTGAGCTATACATACGGAAGTAGTGTCTCTCAGTATGGTATCGGGCCGCCATGTTTGCTAACACAACATGCCAGACGTCTCGGCATGTAGTTGTAGAGGTTCCTAATGGTGTTAATGTTGTGATGATACATCCCATGCAGCTTCAATATTCTCACACAGTTCCTGCAGATTTTGAGGTAGGGGTGGAGTGACAACAGGACTTCTGGACCTTCATCTTGGTGCTGACCATGGTTGTTGGTCGTCTCCACCAAGACAAAAGTGGGACTCGTCACTGAAGATGACCCGCTGTCATTCTGAGTCACTCCATGACAGTCTGACGTGACACCACTGCAGTCTTTGGTGATGTTGACGTGGTGTTAAGGGCAGTCATCGTAACGGTCTGTGTGCATGCAATCCTGCACCGTGTAGCCGTCAGCCAATGGTGCTGGTACTAACAGGATGACTCATTGAGGGCATCACTGCTTGCTGAATGTTTGCCGTTGTGGCTGTTGGGTCAGTCAGGTACAGTGATAAGGCCCATCCTTGCTTACATCACATGTTCAGCCGGGCATGAAACTTGGATCATTTGGATGTCTCACAAAGTCAAACCTACCCACCAAGGTTGATTTAATCGGGGTGCAAGTATTTGTGCCACTATTCATATGAAGAACCAACAGAAATCGAGAACATCGTCTAAATATACTCTGTAGCATCTGTATGTGGGCGTGATGTGAATGAATTTGAACAACACCTGTTGTCTAATGTGGCTGCCCACAGGGTTTTGCTCATCTTATCATTCACAGCAGGTCTGTCATACTGTCCTCTAAACCATCACAGGATACCATCAACAAAACTGTGCAACCGTACGGAAGAGCTGGATGCAGATTGAGCGGGTTGAGAGAGGTTTTGGTGATTTATTTACCCTACAGATTACTATTTACTTCTTGTCTTTGTTAGCAAGCTTCAGACATCAAACCCGTGTTGGCTGATGGTTGCACCGACTGTGTTCTTTCATTGATTTGTTAGCCCTTTGACTTGCAAATATCATTCAAATATATTGACTTCCTTGACAACACATTTCTCAATCCACTCATTAGTCACAAAGCCAATAGTTTTTCAGTTCATTAATATTTCCGTTGCTTAGAACTAAACCGCACTGGACTACCCTCTAATTTCTCATTTGAAACAATAGGCAGGTGTATTGTTAGAAGGCCTGGAGTCCATCAAGCATGCCAAGTCCACACCTGGTCTTTTCAATCTTTTCACTTCCTACTCTTTCCCATGCTCTGTGGGGCAACTGACGGCAAGAAGCTGCTATAACACACTCCCACACCGGCCCCCAGAGAGCTTCCTGGAGGCCTTATTGATCCAAGAGCAGCCGGGTAAGAGAAAGAGGCTGGACGGGAGTCCCTTTGCTTTTTTCTTTTTTTTTGGAAGGCACTGTACATTAATGTGAGCGAGACGGGTGAGCGTCCTTGCATGACTGTTCAGCGTCACGGCAAACGGAGCATAACTTAAGCCCTGGTTTGTCATGACTTGCCTCCTACTGCTGCATGCTGGAAGTTTGGTGTGTGTGTGTGTGTGTTAGGTGTGCAAGGATTAAAGCTTCCATTAAAAGAAGAACCATTCAAGGGAAGCTTAGCGCGTCTGATGCCACACTATTGGCTTGCTACTGACACACCGGCCCACCCATCCGACCCCAGCCTTCTTTTTGTGTAGGGGAAATCTGTGCTTTCTTCACTGGCTCTGTGTGAAAGGTGTGTGCTAAAGACAGCCTGTCCTTTTCTCAATGTGCTCTGCAGCCCTTCAACAGAGAGCCTAGAGGGGCATTCCATAATTTAGTATGTGACAGTGGAGAAATTTGGCCAACATTACGAAGCCACTCTATTGATAGTGAGTGGTGTACTTTATCTGCTTTATTACAAACTCTTACCTTCTACTTTTACCCAAATGGGCACTTTTCCAAGATCCAGTGGGTTACCAGTTTTTTAAGTACACTTAAATCGGTGCTACGGTCATTGGCCATTTTTTATCAGAAACACTTCTATACATTTTGTAGAGACATTAGTAGAGACACCTGTTCATACAACAAGTATTACATGGAAATTAGGCCCAATTTTAGGTCCCTCTAGCAGGTACTGAGGTTAGATGATTAGTTCTACATCACAAACGCCACTCCAATTCATCCCAGTGGTACTGGAGGGTGCTCCATCACTCCAGAGAACATAGTTCCACTACACCACAGCTCAGGAATAATCATTTCATTTATTGAAGGACAATGTTATCCAGTACCAACTGGGCTGGTGTAAAAAGTAACTGCTACCTTTGTTAACCAAATTTAGATGATAATTTGATAACTAGATACATCAAGGTCTAACTACTGCCAGCTCTGTCGAATCTAAACATCACTCTTCCAGCAGGGAGGCTAAAAGGTCTAAAGGGGCACCCTGTACATCAATCGAAAGGAGAGTTCCGGCAGATTTTGCGGTAGGGGTGGAGGTGGAGTGACACCAGCCCTGTTGTTTGTTTGTGACAACAAACTGTTCATCTTGGTGCTGACCACGGTGCCTCCACACACGGATTCGTTTGTCATCTCCACCAAGACAAAAGCGGAACTCATCACTGAAGATGCCCCCCCTGCCATTCTGAGTCACTCCATGACAGTCTGGCACGACACCATTGCAGTCTTTGGTGGTGTTGACGTGGTGTTAAGGGCAGTCGTCGTAACGGTCTGTGTGCATGTAGCCCTGCATTGTGCAGCCGTCTGCCAATGGTGCTGCCACTAACAAGATGACTCATGGAGGGCTTCACTGCTCGCTGAATGTCCACATTCATGGCTGTTGGGTCAGACAGGTACAGTGATAAGGCTTGCTTGCATCCTAGCTTATGTCACATGCGCGGCTGAGTGTGAAACTTAAATCATTCGCATGCCCCAGGAAGTCAAACCTACCCATCAAGTTTCATTCCTGTAGGTTGATTCCTAGTGCAACTATCTGTGCAACTATTCTTTTGATGATGAGTGTATATCAGTCTGGAAAGGTTTATCAAGCAAACCACAGTGAGAGCCAACACCTCCAAATGAAGTAAACTTGAAATGATGGTGAATCTTCCCAAAAGGTGACTGGCCTACAAGCATTCCTCCAAGAACACAGCAATGACTCCTCTGGGATATCACAAAAGAAGCTAAATGAACATCTAAAAAACTGCAGTGATTGCTTGCTCTCAAACATGGTCAACATTTATGATTCCACCAGTAGATATAGAAATATATACCAATAGACAGTAGACCAGTAGAAAGATATGCTTGATATGTGTCACGTGCTGTCTAGTCTAGCCCCTGTTTTTGTTTTCTCTGGTTTTCTGTTTGTCTTGTCACATCCATGTGCCCTTTTCCATGTGCTTCTGTTTGTTTTGTTTTTTGGCTCCTCCTGTCTCCGCCCCCTTGTCAGTCCCCTCACCTGTCCCTAGTTTGTAGCTCCGCCCCTTCCCAGGTGTTCCTTGTTAGTCCTTGTTCACTTATACTCCCTGTAGTCCCCGGTGTTCTTGCTTGGTGTTTTGTTTCCCTGCTGGTCGTTTGTTCCCCTGCCGGTGTTTTGTTTCCCTGCCAGTTGTTTGTCTCCATGACCCCCTCGTGACATCCATGAATATGATATCCATGGCAAGATTCAATGTGGACAAAAATGTGAACATAAATACTCTATGTCTGAAACGTCATACATGCTGCCTACTCTCACAGTGCTCAGAGGCAGCAAGGCACTCAAGTCATGTCTAAATATAATGTTTGTATAAATTGCTGCCTGATGAGGTTCCTGCATTTGGCCATTTTATGAAGGCAGCGTGGATGTATCCTTCACTGCTGTAGCGTTCAGCACTAACACATTGAAGAATGCAGCCTCTTATGGCACCGATTTGTAAGACAGCACAGGCAGCAAGCCATCAAGACAACTGCTTTCAGTTCTGGACGCAGCCAAAGATATGTCTCGCATTTGCCAAACAGCACCTTGATGACCTCCAGGCCTTTCGGAGCAGGGTTCTGATGATGACTTGAAAGAGGAAGTTTTCTTTTTTCCTGTTACGTCTAACGTAAAACTAACATAGAACACAATAAGAACATCACATGAGCAGTGAAACATGGTGGTGGTAGTGTGATGGCACGGGGATGCTTTGCTGCTACAGGGCCTGCACAACATGTCATTAATGATGAAACCATGAATTCTGGTGTCTACCAGAAAACGCTGCCGGAGAATGTCTGGTGATCTAAAGCTCCTGTGCAGTTGGGCTATGCATCAAGATAACAATCCAAAGCACAAGAGCAAGTTCATCTATGAACGGCTCAAAAGACACAAAATTACAAAAAAAAGTTTTGGAGTGCTTGAACTCCATTGAGATGCTGTGGGAGGACCTTAAATGGGCAGCTGTTGCACAAAAGCTGTGCAATGTGGCTGAAATAAAGAGAGCAATTCCGCCAAGTAGAGTGGACCAGAACTTCTCCAAAGCGATGTGAAAGACTCATCTCCAGCTATAGGACGCATTCGGTACGGGTTGTTGCTGCTACAAATCATTACAAGGGCCAATTATTGTTTTCACATGGGTGATAAAGGTGCTGCAAAACCTTTACAATGACTTAAATAATCAGTTATGAAGTGTTTTGTGTTTCCTCGTGTTTTTCTCAATTTATACAACATATTATACGAGGATCTGAAACCATTTGGTGTGACAAATGCGCACAAATAAAGGGAAACAGGAAAATACTTTTCCGCAGCATTGCGCAATCTCCTGTACTGTTTCCAGTTCAAAGGTACGGTGTGAGGTTTTGTTATGACAGTAATGAAAAAGTTTTGTACTCTGACTATCCTTCCGCTTGGTTCAGCTTCTGCTGTCCTCCTCTATGTTTTTGCAAAGTTATTCACCCCCACCCCCCATCTCAAAGTCACTGACTGAGCAGTGATAAACTCCTCCAAGCTGACTTTGTAGTAATCACACATCATGAATTTTGTTTACGATGTTCCTACAAGGCCAAGACGTTCCACTTTACAATGGAAATCAGCGTCTGCGGAACTGCAAGAAGGCACAGACGAACAGACACCACAGCACAAGAGAGAGAGGGAGAGAGAAAAAGAAATATGGGTGTATTTGGAAACGGAGTTTGCAGACTATTAATTTCTTTGATGTTCCTACACCAACTGTTCATTTGAAATACAGAAGGACAGTAGAGAAAGATGCACTGGAACAGTTAACGCAGTGTAATGAAACAGATACAAAAATCGGTCACTTTATTAGAAACACCTACCTTCTACGTTAACCTTGTTGGTGTGCAGTTAGAGGCTATATCTCCTCTGCTGACAATTTGTATGAGCCATCATTTAGGCCATCTTGGAAACCCAGACCATCTTATAGTTCTAATAAGCAATCTCTATACCAACAATAAACAAACTGCTGCCTTGACAGAAAATGGACGAACAGATCGGTCTCACTTTGGGAATGGTGTTAAATAGGACTCTGTACTATCACCATACATGTTCAACCTGTATACAGAACATATCACAAGAGAAGCAGGACTGGAGAAAGTTTGGAAAGAAGGTAAAAGAACAAAGCCAACAGATGATATTCAGCTCAGTTTGAAAAAGGCTAAGGTTATAAGGACACGAAAGACTGCTAGCTTTACGATTGATGCAAAAGATGTGGAGATGGTGGGCAACGATAGAGTCAAAAGACACAAAATGAAGGTTTTGGAGTGGTTAGGTCAAAGTCCTGACCTGAACTCCACTGAGATGCTGTGGGAGGACCTTAAATGGGCAGGTAATGCTCAAAAGCTACTCCGTGTGACTGAAGTCGAGAAGTCGACAAGAAAGACTGCTAGCTTTATGATTGATGGAAATGATGTGGAGATGGTGGACAACAACAGAGGATCCAACATGCAAGAAAAAAAAAACAACAGACTGACACCTGCAGAACAAGGATCAGAAGGAGCTTGAAAAGATCTTCAAACACAACCATTTGCTTTGAATTGTTCATTGTTCTAGACGTTAAAGCGTACAACAACAAGCAGGGCAGGAAAAATACTGATGCCTTTGAAATTTGGTGTCGGTGAAGACCTTTGAGAGTACCTTGGACAGCAAAGACAACAAATGGATCCTTGACACAATCAAGCCTTACCTCTCGGCCGAAGCCCAGAATAACCAAAGTGGGCTGATTTTGGAGATTCTTATAAGAACCAGCTGATCAGAAAAGACCATTATGCTTGAAACAATTGAAGGTAAAAGAGGTAGATGACGACCAGCTACGAAATGGATGGACAATACCCAAACAGAAGACAGAATAAAACGTCTGGAGGAGGGAATGCTTTGCAACAAGCAACTTGATGAAACCAATGTCCACAAGTCAGTATAGCATGACGTGCCCCTTTCCAACTAACCTTGGATCGCATTACTAGCCTTCAGGGGACCGGAGATATGAACTCACGAAACTTGCAAAATTGTATCCAACCTAGGCACACCCTCAGTGGCCTTGCCAAGATGTTCACCCATGGTTGGGGGTCCGGAGAACCAGACAAATTTAGGCCACAACTTTTGATTGTAGTCTTTTGGAAACTGGAGATAACAGTGTTCAATATCTGATCTTTGAAGCACTGTAGATTGGTGGATAGAGCCAACAAGCCCTTGTCACATTGCCAGCCTTCAGGAAACCAGAGAAATGGACCCTGAAATCACCAGGCTCCTGATCTGTTGTGTTCTCTAAAGCAGTGGTTCTCAAGCTTTTCCACCCCATAGTCCACCCAATAATAACTATATATAACTATAACTAATAGCAGCCCACCAGAAAACTACAGTCAACTTTTATCTATACTATTTGTCTAAGAAATCTGTTTAAAAAAAATCGATGAAATATCAAATTCAAACAAGGGAGCTGTGAAAGCAACCCGGAAACATCTTCATCAGTGACTAACCAGCAGCTATACTGTCGTTGCTACCTTTTCAATTGTACACGTGTACATTAATGTATGTATATTCAGATTAATATACTCAACATAATGCTAATATGGTTTTATATGACGTTTCCAGCCCATTACAAACTACTGCCAGACCCACGGACCACTAGAGGGTGCTTCATGACCCACTGGTGGTCCACAGCCCAAAGGTTGAGAAGGCCTGCTATAAAGCATGTTGTTAGTGTTAGAATCGCATGATCAGCAATTGGTCCACATTAAGCCTAAAGAATCATTGGCAACCAGTAAAAAGCTAGCAAGTCAACTTTTGCAACTCCTAAGTGCAAGTCCTAATAGCACTTATCAGTGGGCAGTCGCCCAAAGTTTTTCCAGCCCTTTGAAGTCTTTTCATGCCAAAACGTGGTCACTCTGAGTGTTCCCATTTGAATGTGGTCAACAACAGCTGTACGTATAGCCAGAACTCTGAACTGGTCCTGGTTGGAGTGAGCAAACTGATTGTTTCATATACTTACTGAGCACTATTTATAATTCAATCCGTTTCACTTCAGATTTCAGATTCATTCCGAATGCCACTAACTGCTCTGATCATAATTCCTCCCTGCTTAACATCTTTTGAATTGCAGACGAAAAAGAGCTGATCTGTTGCGCAGGCCCACGCGGCCCACAAGTTGCATTTAGGGGAAAGACGGAGCAGCTGTTGGAGTCTAATGCTTTTAATCGCTTTGGGTTTGGGCACTCTCTCCAACTCGCACAAATGCTTTCATTCTTTCTCGAATGGGGAGGGAAAGGCAGGATTCATCTGAGTGCTTCCAGCTAACACCTGTGCACTGCCGCAGAGTGGTTTACACGGCTGCTGCCAAAACCATCTATTTTGGCCCCACACGCTTTCACATGTGCACCCAGCGAAAAGTGACAAAACATCCCCATGCGTGCACAGTATGCATGCAGGTGGGCTGTACGGCGCTGTGCAGATCGATTGGGTATGTTTTGTCCAGAGATGGAGATGTTCTGGCCTCCCACCAGTCACATCCATCATTTACTTAGAGATGCTGGGCCTTGTGCTCAACTCAATCACTGACCACTTCAGCTGACCACAGCACAGGCCATAGTGCGAGCTCCACGCATGCACAGATAGCGCTATAAACCCACTGGTGCCTGAACCACCTGCGGCCCAACTTTCACGAGCAAACTTTTATTTAGTTCAATGGAAAATTTCACAGTTGACGGTAAACATTATGCCCTTTATGTTAGTTTATGAATGTCCCTATATAAATTTGACACGTGAGAACAGGTTAAATTATATAATGTTAATTGAACACCCACATGAAAAAGCACTTCAGCATTTACACTTAAAGAATAAAAATTAAAATGCTAGGCTAGTAAAAATGGCATGGCGGGATTTTATGTGATATGCTTTATATTTGGACATTATGTTAAAATCAGCTAATAAAAATTAGCAAAAATTACGGCATATTTCAGTTAACACCAGTTAACTTCAAACCTTTGCATACAAGTCAATATAACCAGACTAAGACTCGCATATCTCGCTTACTGTACAGTGCAGAAGTCTCTCTCCCTGCCAGTAGCTACTGGTTATAACTGTTTGATAAGACAACATATATACAACATATATAACATATATACACTATTTTATATCACCTGTTTCTGTTTCTGCTGAATTACACTCAAAAGAATAGTTGCACCCAGAAGGAAGATAAAGGTTACCAGGAACAATAGATGCTGATAAGTTTAGACTGATATGGGCAATATTTATTGAGCTACACATACGGAAGTAGTGTCTCTCAGTATGGTGTCGGGCGGCCATCTTTGCTAACGCAACATGCCGGACGTCTCAGCATGGAGTTGTAGAGGTTCCTAATGGTGTCCTGCGACATGTGATGCTTGACAACAAACCGTTCATCTTGGCGCTGATCACGGTGCCTACACACATAGATTTGTTGGTCGTCTCCACCAAGACAAAAACAGGACTCGCCACTGAAGATGACCCGCTGCCATTCTGAGTCACTCCATGACAATCAGGCATGACACCATTGTAGTCTTTGGCGACGCTGATGTGATGTTAAGGACAGTCGTCACAACTGTCTGCATGCATGTAGTCCTGCGATGTGCACCCGCCTGTCAACGGTGCTGGAACTAACAAGATGACTCATGGAGGGCCGTCAGGTACAGGGATAAATATTATTGTTGCTCACATCACATGCATGGCCGAGTGTGAAACTTGAATCATTCGCATGTCTTACAGTGTCAAACCTACCCACCAAGCTTCAATCCTGTCTGTCGATTCCTTCTGGGTGCAGCTAGTTTTTGGCAATGAGTGTATAAAAGTTCGCTTAGACTAATTTAATATTCTGCACTGAGTGTGAAGAATAGCCCACTTAGTACAAATACAAATCAGTAAAACATTGTGACATCATGTCTGCTTATGATTTGATGTCAGCTTATTACGTGTTAGCCATTCAAAGCCTCCTTAGCTAATCGACCATCAACTGGTGATGGAATGTAGCAATTCTATTCAATAGCTGGAACACCAAAACGTCAGGAACCAACCCTGCGTTCATCTAACTGTGTTCCTCTAATCGACGTATCAGTAACTTGAAAACATTGTCCGTTAAATGTTGCTGTATTTGTTTATTTGTATTTATTGTAAGAGTGCCCAGGCTTTTCCCTGGCACAAACTACTTTCCTGGTTTTCCAAGACTTTTGCACAGTATATGGGTTGCTGATGGAATATGAGTGTGCTGTCATTACCTTGGTCACTTCCTTCTGGGGCCATTTTCTTCCCCTCCTCATGATTTTCATCAGCTGCAGTGTCATTTTCTGGGGAAAAAAGATGAATTTTAAACTCTGTTCAAAGAGTCGGATAACACTGGGCGAGACAGGTGTCAGTCAAGGCTGGAAATAAATGGTTTTCTTTTTGGAGGTTGTTTTTCATGGCCCACATGAAGGCATAATCTGTCAGGGCATAAATCTCCCTTCTTTTCGTGCACGGTGTAAAACAGCTCTTTCAATGTGGGCACACTTTATCAGCAATGTTTCGGCGTCTGTCATCCAGCTGCCATGTCTCGATGCTTGACACACACACACACACACACACACACACACACACACACACACACACAGAGCCCACACACATGCACATACACAAATGTACATGATAGCAGTGCATGAAAAATGAGTCCCATAGAAAACAGTACAAAACTGCAGGTGGTTCTTGCTAAATTGACATTATTCTAACCACAGCTTTCTTTTTGTGATCAATTTTTATACTGAGCTTTTTTTTTACATGTAGAAATGACTGACAGGTGGGAAAAAGGTAGAAGGGTTGCCTCAAAAAATAAATAGAATAAATATAATAAATGATAACACTATAATAACGAAGGTGTATGTCTCTGTGCTCTTCATAATTAACTAATCATGAAATAATCGGATATGTTTTATCATTTATTTCTCGTTTATTTACGATTAATTAATATATATTCACATTATAAGCTCACTGGGCAAAACATGAATCACCTGTGACTGAAACATACCTAGTAGTGTGTAATACCTCCATGAGCACCAATAACAGCTCTGACTGGATTTGGCATGCACTGGACAAGTTTCTCGATGTAGGCCACATTAATGTTCAGACACTCTTGCACCAAAGAATTGTGCAGTTGGGCCAGATTTGGTGGATGCCTTCCCTGGCACAATTCTGAGGAGAATTATCTGTAGGCTGGGATTTTAGCTAGTAGAATCGTATGGCCGTACGCTTCCATACACCTGCAGATTCAGCTACTTCCTTCACATTATGGTCTTTGACACGCCCAAATGCAATCACTCCTTTTAGCCAATCATTAACATCTGCTTTGGAGCCATTTTCCACACATGGAACGAGACACTCACTGCACTATACCACCTCCTCTCAATCTATGAATCCTAAATACCCTGCAGGTATTTATAGCCCCATCATCCTCGCTCGTGCAGTACCACCTTAAACACACAAGGTGACTACATTTTGTCCAGTGAGCTTAGTAACAGACATATAAGCTGTATCCTTAATAAAGGCTCAATTACACTGGAGATATTAGTACATGGCTGTCCTCAGTAAACACCCTTATATACTAGATTAGGAGTCCATAAACAACACCAATAAACACTCAAACAAAATAAGAGATAATAGGCAGAGCCACAGGGAGATGGTGGGGCCAGGAACAGGACACTGTGACATCATTTTAGATTAGGGGATGCAAAAATAATTTAGAAATCATTAGTAAACCATAATCGAGTATGAGTGGCTTATGAGTCCTACAACATGATGTTAATTATGAGTCCTACAAGAATCGCTGCACCCAGAAGGAAGTGTGGGACTAAAGTACTATTGGGAAGGAAGATAAAGGTTACCAGGAACAATAAATAATGATAAATTTAGACATTTAGACTGATATGGGTAATATTTATTGAGCTACACATACAGAAGTAGTGTCTTTCAGTATGGCGTCAGGCTGCATGTTTGCTTACACAAATGGAGTTGTAGAGGTTCCTAATGGTGTCCTGTGAAAACCCATCCCATGCAGCTTGAACATTCTCACACAGTTCCTGCAGATTTTGTAGTAGGCACGGAGATGGAGTGACACCAGGCTTTCTGGACATGTGCCGCGTGACAACAAACCATTCATCTTGGTGCTGACCACGGTGCCTCCCCACACAGATTCGTTGGTCGTTTCCACCAAGACAAAAGCGGGACTCGTCACTGAAGACGGCCCGCTGCCATTCTGAGCCACTCCATGACAGTCTGGCACGACACCATTGGAGTTTTTGACGGCATTGATGTGGTGTTAAGAGCAGTCATCGTAACGGTCTGTGTGCATGTAGTTCTGTGTTGTGCAGCCATCTGCCAATGGTGCTGGCACTAACAGGATGACTCATAGAGGGCACCACTGCTCATTGAATGTCCGCAGTTGTGGCTATTGGGTCAGTCAGGTAAAGCGATAAGACCCGTCCTTGCTTATGTCACATGTGCGGCCGAGCACGAATCATTTGCGTGTCTCACAATGTCAGCAGACCCACCCACCAGGTTTCATTCCTGCCAGTAGATTCCTTCTGGGTGCAAGTATTCGTTTGACGATGAGTGCATATTCATTAATGGTTCATAACTCTGAATACTTCATTAGTTCATGATCAGTCAATTATGAAGTAACAGCTAATAGATTGTTATTTTAAAACGTCACCAAAATAAATGTATGATGCACAGATATAGATTTTGAGTTTTTCACATTTCTTTCAATTTTTTTTATTGTTTTTATTTTGTCAGATGAGCATAATTTCAAAAACTGAAACAATACCTTTGTTTTTGCCCTGCCAAGGTCAAGAAGCGTGCACTTTAGCATGTTGATGCAGCTGTCAGTACTGGGAGAGTAAAACTAATTCATTATGATGTGGAAAGGTTTAGAAATAACAGGTTGCTGCTTCTAGGTATGAAAATCCATCCCTATGAGATGACAACTCCACCAAGTGCACAACAATGTGTTCCTCAAACGAAAAGCACTTTAGCCTCGAGTTTTAAACTGTGTGTGTTTAACCTACACAAAGCTACACTGTCAGCATTCATCTGAAAGTCTTTCCATATACATCTGAGCTTTCTCGTCACTTGTATCCCAATATTTGCAGTGGCTGCAAAAACGAATATGACCTGTTTTTTTCTTTACACACTCTATTTAAATATTCACATAGTATCATTAATAAACAACTGCTAAGATGAGCACTCAGAGGTGTGTACATCCCGTTTTATCTGTGTTTAATACATCTGTTATGGATAAGTGCTGTATGTCGTGCTCAGCACAGCACAAGTCTAGCCTCTGGGGTGGGCGCAAATGGCTCCTCTATCTATAAGTCAAATGCCCTGAGGGATCAAGGGCAGCACTGTTGTGAACGTGTGGGTGTGAGTACAAATGTTGCTGTGAAACATTGGAGTAGCCATTTGTAGATGAGCAGTTCTTGTGTTCACAACATAAATGTCCTGAGTTTGTGTTAAACCTAGATTAAACCTGTATTTATATTATAAATATTTTTATTATATGTAATTAATAAACAAGTACTGTATATAAACAGACACTTATCAATGAAAAAAATAGTTGCACTCAGAAGGAATCAACCGACAGGAATGAAACTTGGTGGGTAGGTTTGACATCGTGAGACATGCGAATGATTCAAGTTTCACGCTCGGCTGGACATGTGACATAAGCAAGGATGGGCCTTATCGCTGTATCTGACTGACTATACAGGGTCATCCTGTTCCGCATGCTTTCTATTCCAACTGATGCTGTTCAAAAGCAATTAGAGCGGTTGGAGGAGTTGGAGAGGGCTCGCATTGTATGGCTCTGGGAAGCGGGATGGTGTTATTGACAAATTGCACACCATACTGGCAGATATTACTATAGCATGCTGTTAGTGGCAGTGGATAGAAGAAGCCACACACCAGCGACATGAATGATCTGGGAGACCTACACAAACCATAGAGAAAGAGAACTGACAAATTGTATGACATGCACAGAATGACCCGTTAGTCACAATTGTGGATATTCTGTGAGCAGTGATGGCCTCCATGAGTCATCCTGTTAGTGGCAGCATCATTGGCAGACGGCTGCACGACGCAGGACTACATGCAAACAGACCGTTATGACGACTGTCCTTAACACCGTCTCAACGTCGGCAAAGACTGCAATGGTATCATGCCTGACTGTCATGGAGTGACTCAGAATGGCAGCGGGTCATCTTCAGTGATGAGTCCCACTTTTATCTTGGTGGAGACGACCAACGAGTCTGTGTGTGGAAGCACTGTGGTCAGAACCAAGGTGAGTGGTTTGTTGTCATGCATCCGGAAGGCCTAGTGTCACTCCACCTCCACCCCTGCCCTACCCTACCTCTTGGAATGGATTATAACAAGACACCATTAGGAACCTCTACAACTCCACGCAGAGACGTCTGGAATGTTGCATTAGCAAACATGGCGGCCCAACACCAAACTGAGAGACACTACTTCTGTATGTGTAGCTCAACAAATATTGCCCATATCAGTCTAAATGTATCATCATTTACTGTTCCTGGTAATCTTTATCTTCCTTCCCAATAGCACTGCGATCCCACACTTCCTTCTGGGTGCAGCTATTCTTTGACGATGAGTGTCAGTTTGCCTAATGCCGCCAAGCTTTAGCACAATTCAAAAGCAAATGTTTGTGCGTCTGTGCAGCTGTGAGGAATGAATAACTGTGCCTGCGTGCAAATGTTACAGTGAAACATTAGAGTAGCCCATTTGCAGACGAATTTGTGTGTGTGTGAGGGTGTGATAGAGCGAGGTGTCTCATTAAAGGGACAAGCTCGGTCCTGTGCGTCCCTCAGTAATGACCGTATCTGACAAGCGCTCAGTCGGCCTGTAATGAGACACGTTCAAGGACAGCGCAGCTGATCCACAAACAGGCCAAATCCAGCCGCAGCCAGCCGCATGCTAAATGAATTCGGTATGGGAAGTCGAGCGAAAAGACTTTGACGTCTTTACATTATGCTGACGAGCGCTGCGATTCTTTTTTCTTCTTTTTTTCACTTCCTCCTGGGGCAAGAGCTAAGAGCTGCACATACACGCACACAAAACAAACACTCAAAGCGAGAGTTTGGGGGAAGATAAATACGCTGTTCTCCCTTTACCCCAAATGTGGCTGATCAGTTGAGACATGTTTGCTTTTTCAGTTTCACACTGTAACTATAGCCAGATTTAGATTGAAAGGCAATAGTGGGCTGAGTTGTTAGTGGGCTGTATGTCTTATGATCTTGGATATGATCGGAATCATATTTGCATTGGCAGATAATTACTTAATAAACGATTGGCATCATCAGACAGATTTGACTCATATTTGAAACTGATAAAGGATGAAGTGTTCATTGAGTGGAATGTTTAAAGGATGATTACAGCTTTTGAAACAGCCAGTAATAGTTACAATGCTAATCTAGTTAAATTTAGTCTTGCTAAGATTATGTTTCCTTTGGAAATACACTCATCATCAAAAGAATAGCTTACCCCAAAGGAAGTGTAGGACTGCAGTGCTACTGGGAAGGAAGATAAAGGTTACCAGGAACAATAAATGATGATAAATTTAGACTGATATGGGCAATATTTATTGAGCTACACATACAGAAGTAGTGTCTCTCAGTCAAGTCACCATGTTTGCTAATGCAACATACCAGATGTCTCGGCATGGAGTTGTAGAGGTTCCTAATGGTGTCCTGTGATAATCCATCCCATGCAGCTTGAATATTCTCACACAGTTCCTTCAGATGGTGCGGTAGGGGTGGAGGTGGAGTGACACCAGGCCTTCTGGACGTGTGACCCATGACAACAAACTGTTCATCTTGGTGCTGACCATGGTGCCTTCACACACAGATTTGTGGGTTGTCTCCACCGAAGATGACCCGCTGTCATTCTGGCATGACACCATTGCAGTCTTTGGTGACGTTGATGTGGTGTTAAGGGCACTCCTTATAATGGTCTGTGTGCATCTAGTGCTGGGTTGTACAGACGTCTACCAATGGTGCTGGCACCAACAGGATGACTCATGGAGGCATCACTGCTCACTGAATGTCCGCAATTGTGGCAGTTGGGTCAGTCAGGTACAGCGATAAGGCCTGTACTTGCTTATGTCACATGCACGACCGTGCGCAAAACTTGAATCTTTTGCATGTCTCATGATGTCAAACCAACCCACCAAGTTTCATTCCTGTTGGTTGATTCCTTCTGGGTGCAGCTATTTGTGCACCTATTCTTTTGATGATCAGTGTAGTAGTGCATTAATATTACCGGAAAATTGCCATATTTCAGTTGGTTCAGTTATTTCTATCAACTAGTGAATAAAAATAAACATGTTGTCGTTTGAACATGTTGTTGTTATAACCTTGTGCACATGACTGTATCAGCATCTGCAGATGAGTGCATGAAAATAATTATATTCCAGGATCAGCTCACAATTCCCATATCAGTGCTTCCTTAAAGGAGCAATGTGTAAGTTGATGCAACCTGTTGAATTTGTACTCCAAACAGTAGGGACACACACACACACAGAAACACTGTGAGAAACACTCAAGTTCAGCATCAAACTTCATCCCTTTACTTGCCAAGAGCTGTCTGTAATGGTGGAAAGCAATGCTAATATTCATTGGCCATCTGTCCTTAAGTCTAACCCAATCCAACTGGAACCTGGACCTTCAACATGACTGACAAGAGGTTAGAATATGCCATCGGGGCAGTGACACCTCTTATCTTTTCATGTTGGACTGATTCAGCTTGTCGCTACAGTGACTTGCTATCACCTCTTGAGGTAGAAAGTGGTATTACAAGACATGAAGGGCCGGGCTAGCTGGTTAGCATGCTCACTTCAGTAGATATCTCTGCTACGCAACACATAGATGCCTTTGACATCCTGTCAAAACTTTTATTTCTTCACATTCTGTTGATAATTTTAGTTAATCTTAGTTCAATGTTGGAAACTGTAAATCTTACATATTGCTCCTTTAATATAACATAATACGTAATGCCTATGGCTGCCATTATAATCACTTCTTTACTCATCAGACTGTAGGCTCTGTTCTGAGCTAAGCAGTGTGTTACACAGTGTCAGGAACCACCGAAGCAAGTCTGTCTGAGATTATGTCACAAGTTGAAATGATTTGAGGCAAGTATGTGATGATTTAGACACGCAGCGTGCACAATGCTAATGGGTAATCATAAGCTTCCATTACTTGTTGGCTCAAGCGCTCAAGCGCAAAGCTAAAGAAGCAAATCCGGGACCCTACACACGGGGAAGGAAAACTGATTTGATCTCTCACCAAGGTGTTGCATTATGAAGCACTGACTGTCACAAGTCACAACAAATGTAGACTGAATAATATATGGCATTCTTTGAAAAATTATAATTGACAGCCTCTCAGCTTCAGCTTGTTGAAAACCCGGATTCCTGTTCGGTAGAAAATAGGAGATAATACCTGATTTCTGGCTTTGCGTGCCAACGTCTTCCATGTTCTGATCTAGAATCGGATGAGAAAATAAAAAGGAAGCACATTCTCTTTCATCAAAATCATGCAGCGGGGAAGATCTCACTGAAAGGCATTTCTTATTATCTTGTCATTAGAACACACTGGAACATCAGAGTGGGGGTAATCCCACAGTAGAGCAGCCTGGATCTTCATCTAATCAGCCCTTCAGCCTGATATTAAAACCCCAACTTGAAGCAGAAAGGCCTCATCTTTACTAGCCTTGCTGATACATGCTGTGCAGTAATTACGAAGGTACTCGGTACTGAGATAAAAGTTTGCCATTCACTTTGTGCAGTGTGTAATTATGTCATTATATATAGATAGTATAGCTAGATGACCATAATCATAATAAGGGTTCTTCTAAGGGTTAATGTGCAGGTGGCATAGGCACTACACTTACCTTCCTGTACCTGGCTCTCCATCTCAACATCTCCAGGAAGCTCTTCCTTAGATTCTAGGAGAGAGAAAAACACACACACATGCGAAGGTCAGGGATGGTCAGCTCGTTAGTGCCAGATCTGACAAGCTGTGCATAAGGGCTTCACAACATGATTCACAACAACAGTTTGTCTGTGCTGCCTAAAAGTGTTCTAAGGTTGCTAGAGAACCTGCATTAATAATACAGTGCAGTCTGGAAGCATTTGGATGGTGTTTTTGGTGTTTTTCCAGGGCACTGGATTTTAATCCCAGCACAAACAGGATGAGGATACCTTGCAGAATGCCAGTCTAAAATAACCTATAAGTCATATAGACACATAAACTTAGTAACCCCATTTCAGCAAACCATAAGTAACTGGACAAATGAGGAAATACCGCACCCCTAAGAAGAAATGGCTCATTTTTGATGTAATACACCATCAGAAATACAGTCACTGGTCACTTCACTAGGTACACCTCTATGTGTCTGCACTCTGTCCATTTTATCAGCTCCACTTACCATATAGGAGCACTTTGTTCATCTGTATCTCTGCATGACCCTACAGGACCGATGTACTATCAGGACCTCCATGGGACCACCACAGAGCATGTATTGTTTGGGTGGGTGATCATTCCCAACATTGCGGTGACATTGATGTGGTGGTGGTGTGTTAGTGTGTATTATGCTGATGTGAGTGGGTCAGACACGTCCTGTGGGCAGCGTCCTGTGGCCACTGATGAAGGTCTAGACAATGGGCAACACAAACTGTGCAGCAGCAGATGAGCTGTCGTCTCTGACTGTACATCTACACGGTGGACCAGCAAGGTAGGAGTGTCTAATAGAGTGGACAGTGAGTGGACACAGTGTTTAAACACTCCAGCAGCACTGCTGTGTCTGATCCACTCACACCAGCACAACACACACTAACACACCACCAGCACGTCAGTGTCACTGCAGTGCTAAGAATGATCCACCACCCACGTAATACCTGCTCTGTGGTGGTCTTGACCACTGAGGAACAGGGTGAAAGAGGCCTAACAAAACATGCAGAGAATGAGATGAACTACAGTCTGTAAATGTAGAACTACAAAGTGCATCTATATGGTAGGTGGAGCTGAGAAAATGGACAAGAAGTGTAAATACAAGGAGGTGTACCTAATCAACGTGTTCTTTGAGCACAGCCATAAAAGAACCTTATTATGAAAAATGGTTTCCCTAGAACAGTCTGTCCAAGCCAAGAACCATTACGGAACCTTTGATTTCAACGTGCTCATATTCCATCCAGCTCTGCATTAAGATCTCACAGACTTGATGATATTGTCTTTCCTGGGGCAGATAGGATCTTCTAGCAAAACAATGTCACACGGCTAGAAATGTCCGACATTGGTTGGAAGAGCACGACCAAGACTTCTAAGTATTACTCTGGCCCCCTAATACCCCAGACTTGAACCTAGTTGAGCATCTGTCCCCATCTGTGAGATCATCCCCAACGCACCCTCTAGCAACTGTGGGATGCACTGCAGTCAGCATGGCTCCAGTTAGCAGTGACAACCTACCAAGACCTTATTGAGTCACTCCCATCCCATCTAGCTGCTGTCTGTGCTGCACACGGTAGTTACTCTGGACATTAGTTATAGCATTGTGACTCGACTGTATATAGCCATGAACAAGATCATGTAGCTGAATGCCTGTTCTCTAAAAACGCTGTCCTCCTAGTCCCATTCACATTGCAAGTCATGATGTTCTCTAAATCTCATCAACAAGTCTGCATGACCTTAATGAAGAGTCGGACGCAGTTTGGGCTAGTTTTAAGGGGGTGTTTTTAGGGTGACAAAATTTGGGTGACTATAGACTTCTAGTGTTTGTTAGCAATGTTAGCTCAATTTCAGAAATGAAGAAGCCAAAATAAAGAAGTGACTACAGGGCAGGTTAGGCAGAAGGCTGTGTACAACTAATTTTTCACTGAACCATCAGTCATCTCAGCTGTGTGCAAGACTTTGTCTCTAAACATTATGAGCTCTTTTGTGCATTTGTAACACAGTATAACTGAGCCTCTTTGTTCTGAGGTCCAGTGGATTGTATTATGCTGTAAAACCTCTGAAGTCATTCTGAACCGTTATTCTCTTTATAGTGTTCTCTTTATCCTTTTCTGACACATCTATCTGCCCGCACCCTTTAGAGTGTTCCTGATCTGTTCAGTGGTTTAAAAGAGGTTGAAAATAGTTTACTTGCCATTGTGGTCCAACAGTTTGGCTGCTATTGCAAAGCTCACCAATTTTATTTCTTAACAGCCATAAAGGTAACTGTTAACGTTTTCAATCTTTTAGCTACATCTCAAAATAGCCAGGATAACGTTGGCCTGTTTAACTGGGAATGACCCTTTTTTAGCACTCATATGCTGAGAGGCAAAAGTGCCAGACTCCAGATGTAGCTGGGAGCAGTTCAGTTGTTGAATCATTTTTGACAATAGGCAGAATGTAGATGTGTGGCCATTAATGAGCGTTAAAAATCCGGGGTTTAACGGCCCTCCAGGATTATTTTGGGCTGCCTTATTACAAGTTTCCTCCAAGAGAATTCAAGACCACAAGCATAACCAAATCTGCACACTGCTTGCAATTCTAATGATACGCTGTGTGGAATTTGGAGCAACTATACTGGACAGTACAGGGACAGATTTACTTACGTTTTGGGCTGTCAAAAACCTGCTGCTTCCCCAAACAACCAGGATGCGCTCAAGCATATTAAACAGGGATTTTACACTGAAACTCACTACCGCTCTTTAGGCTGAGTGAAAATGAACCTCCAAATTCTAAAAGTCCTAAAGTATTAAGCATATGTATATGTGATGTTCAGATTTCCAGATACTTTTGGCCATTTATGCTCACTCAGCATGCAGCACTGTAGCTTTGTCCATTCAAGTTATATTAAGTGTAGCAGCTTAGGCTGGGTTTTGAATGAGGCTCGGTACATAGCCAATAGAGAGTCAATAGAACAATAGAACAAGTCAATAGAAGGTCTTCGTTTGTAGTCATATGCAAAAGTTTGTACGCCCCTGATCAGATTGCTTTATAGCGTTCCTCTGTGAAAACATGTACAGATCCATTATATTTTCATAGATTTACATTATGATTTCATATTTTCAGTTATTTTATGTTGTATGGTTTACGTAGCTAATGGAGAGATAATGTGCACAGAAAAATATAGAAAAATGATTATATACTCAATGTCAAAAAAATTTGCACCCAGAAAAAGTGTCAGAGTGCAGTGCTATTGGGAAGGAAGATAATTGTTACCAGGAACAATAAATGATGATACATTTAGACTGATATGGGCAATATTTATTGAGCTACACATACAGAAGTAGTGTCTCTCAGTATGGCGTCAAGCCACCATGTTTGCTAACGCAACATGCCAGATGTCTCAGCATGGAGCTGTAGAGGTTCCTAATGGTGTCCTGTGATAATCCATCCCATGCAGCTTGAATATTCTCACACAGTTCCTGCAGATTGTGCGGTAGGGGTGGAGGTGGAGTGACATCAGGCCTTCTGGATGCGTGACAGGTGACAACAAACCGTTCATCTTGGTGCTGACCATGATGCCTCCACACATGGATTCGTTGGTCTTCTCCACCAAGACAAAAGTGGGACTTGTCACTGAAGTTGACCCACTGCCATCCTGAGTCACTCCATGACAGTCTGGCACGACACCATTGCAGTCTTTGGCGACAGTGACGTGGTATTAAGGGCAGTCATCATAACGGTCTGCATACAAGATACAGCGATAAGGCCTTTCCTTGCTTACATCACATGCACGGCCGAGTGTGAAACTTGAATCATTCGCATGTCTCATGATGTCAAACCTACCCACCAATTTTCGTTCCTGTTGGTTGTTTCTTTGTGGGTGCAGCTATTTGTGCAACTACTTCAATGGTTATGAATGTGTTTTGTTTGCTGTAGAAGAAGTGTGATTTGACCATGGTGTAAAAGCATATTTGAATGTAAATAAATTATGTTTTTGAGGGATAATCATGAATTGTAAATATCAGTTTTTAAATTATGAATTATGTTTTTGACAGATATAGAAATGTGGGATATGGCCCTTTAAAAAGAAACAAAACAACAGCAATAAGGGGAGCTCCTCCGGCAACACCGTGCCCACTGGACATTAGCAATCTCAACATCGTCAGCCCGTGTTAGTGATGATCTGCTGTGATCGGGACTCATCTTCTGCATCTAAATGCTCTGACAGACATGTAGTGTATCTCAAGGAGTCAATCCAGCAGCCTTAGCATTCCTCTCATTAGCAGCCAAGTCCCTGTAGATAGCTCCATGCATCTCATCAAGACGGATGCAAAAGGATAAGATGGCTGAGGATCTGTCTACAGTGCAAGTGTCTGCCTGTATGTTTATGGGCGCACACATTTATCCACGATTACCAATTCTCTCTGATTCACAGACAGTGCATTAATGGCAAGTCTCTCTTCCATTTGTTGACGCTCAACTCATCTGCCCATCAAACTCTCCCTCTCCCTCTTCACCTATTTATTAAAATCCTCTCACTCCCTCTCAACAGATGACATTTAGGACAAATTGAGGAAATGAAAGCCATGACACCAATAAGCCCACCTGCTCCGCGGTGGCTATTGTGTAATTGGGTAATTGCCTTTTTTTGTAACGAGGCTGCGAGAGGTTTCACTGCCATCACTTTTTCACAGCGTTCTCTCAGAACAATTAAAAATGGCAGACCTTATTAAACGCTAACCGCGAGCTCCTTCGTCCGCCTCGCTTCTTGACCGGCCCTGTCAATCAAATTCCAGATGACGCTGGCCGGGCTTTAAGCTCTCCAATCCATCATGGCCGGCCAATAACGCAGCCAGTCATGAAAGTTAATAGATATTTATTCAATTTGAGGCTAGGGAGGGTGCAGCTGCAATATTACAGGAGCTTGACCTATAGACCTTTAAATGCATTTAAAGGTGGGGGTGGAGAACAGGGATCACCAAACAGGATTACTCTTTAGACTCACACAAGCCTTATGAGATCCACAATCATTCACTTTTGAGCTTTGCTTGATACGCTGTATTCATTTTGGAGGTTCGTTTAGCTTCTCCTAAAGTCTTTTAAGACTTCTAGACAGGGAATGGGAGAAGGGAACCCTCAGTGTCTTGTAGGTCTTCAGGGAAGGCCTAATGATTTCTGTTATATATATATNGTGACTAATTTTTTGTTCTGTGAGCTTATTTACTGAACGATTCAAAGCAAAACGACAACATACATAGTAAATAACATGTTACCTGTATGTCTTTCAACCTTCAGACATTTGCATTCTTGGTAGTCCTGCCTTAAATCAACATTATGTCATGATTTTAGCTTGAAATATAAGGCATCTGTCATTGCCACTCTGGGTGTGGAACACTTGATATAGCATTAAGTAACTTTGGAGGAATGGCCACAGGGACCTCTCATGAGTTCTGCATAGCACTTTACAGCAGCGCATTACACACCAAAAACTATGGGTCTCTGGTGTGGTGCATGCGCGTCATTAAGCCAAAAATACCAATAATATTAAACCAATCATGGGAAAATTAATGTGTGGCACAGGATATTACATAGAGGCACCAGCATTATCATTGTGATACTTATTAGATAAAGGTTCAAATATTAAACACTGCTGTATTATGATATGCCCATGATTATATGACAAAAAAATGTTCATGTTAATGAACTGACTGCAATATATAATGATAGATAACTAAACATTCTGGACCAGTCAATAGTTGTTTGGTAACAATAACCTATTCCACTTGGTGCCAAACAAAACAACACTTACCTGCAATAATACCACCGTAAAGCGTAAACTTATTGCTTTATTGGGATGCCAGAGATTATCCACCTTTGGTTCCCTAAGGAGCCAAACGAATGGATGGTTCTTCAATGGAATTGTTTTTCAGCCTAACCTCCATCTGATACATCTAAAGTGTCCAGTCCATTACCACAGACAGTAGTTTCAAAGATCTACCCTGTATTTAGCAAAGAACAGAAAACCCAATAACTCAAAGTACTTGTAATAGTGGTCAATGGGCCATTGCTTCAGCACAGAGCCAACAGAGCTTCTGTTCTTTTGCTAAATACACGCCAATGTATCTGGATTACTATGCATGGTGGGAAACTGGAGGCTCGAAAAGCAGTCAATAAAGATGAGGTTGAAAGCAGCTAGACTTTTCCTTCAAAGAGCAAGCACGTATATATTTGTACAACTCCACAGTAGCTAATAAAAGGCATATTGCATATATTGTGAATTAGGCAAGCACATTTTGCACGCAGATAACAGGTCAAAAATACTACAGTATTAATGGTGCAAGATACTGCAGATGATTCATAAGCACAATGGCATTTTTTGTATTCTGGAATGGTTTGGATGCTATTCACTACTTTATTCTATTCAAACCCCAAAAGTAATCTCCAGACCATGATTACCTGCTTCGAGTGTGCCATGAGCTCCAAAGCTTCAAAAACACTCAGGTCTCCCAGCAGATGGCAGCAGCGCAACACTGTTCCAAGCCTCCCCGCTGCCATGGCTGATATATGCACGCTTATGTACATTGCTGGAGCTTTCCAAGCAGAAGCACCAAACGCCACAAAGAGAGAACATTTTAATGTCATGTTTTGAAAGCCGTAACATTCTCAGGCCTTATTTCCTCCCTCTTTCATCTAAGAGAGCTAATAGTGGAATAATAGTGGAACAAAGAGAGCCGCTGGAGCCTCTGCAGCAGCAGAGAAGCCTCTGCGTTTGGTCACAGTTATCTGACCACAGCAGAAGAAGAAGAAGAAAGAAAAGCAGAGGGCATCAAAAATTCATGAGACAAAAAAAAGAGAACGAAAAGGTGAGCAGGAGTGTCGGGATCAACAGCTGTAGCTTCGCAGCCTGCTAGTTCACTTTCACCAAGCATTGTGTGTGCTGACTAGAGAGCTGAAAGCATCACGCGGCGAGGGAACCTTTAAGATCCTTCAGTTCTCTCGGCCAAGTTGGAAAATACTGGCTGCGTTTCAAGCTGTGAAAACTACGGGCTCAGCTGTGTTTAAGTAACTAGCTTCAGTGTGGCACCATAAATGCCTGGCCCCCTACACATTACCGCTGGTTTGTGATTTTCTGCCTTTTCCGCCGCAGCTCTCTCTCTCTCTCTCTATCTCTCTCTCTCCTTCTCTCGATCTCAACGTGCCCCCTCTGCGCTCTTCGGCTGCTGAGTACACAGTTAGCAGACTGACCTTAAGCCCCACATCTTGATCTGCTTGTGTACCCAGCTACCTCTTAATCCCTCAAATGCCAAATCATACACAAATGGCTTTCAGGACGACTCCTCTCCTCCGCTAGCAGCAATCCCCTCGTTTTTCTCTCGCTCTCTTTCTGCCTCCAATCGCCGGATTGTCTTGGATTACATCATAAAGCGTCCTTCGCATCTCGCAGTCTGGTCCAGACTCTGGTGCATTGCCTGTATCTGATGTTCAATGGGCTACTGATAAATTCTGTTAAAAATACCGTATATCCATGATGACATTCAGGGTCATCCACAAATATTTAGAAAGAGAAATCAAAGGCTCTTGGAACGTTTTCTTCAAAAGTGGACCCTGCCTCTTTCTTGTTAAGCCAACCTGCTGCCTCTTTCAACCTAAGAGTGATGCTTTTGTAGACCCGCTTATGTGATTTCCCATAGCGTATAATATATTTATAGTTTTAGGAAGCAATGTCTTTTTAAATGCTGGTTCTGGTTGCACGTCTCTCAGCAGTTGCTAAGCCACAGTAGGTTGTGTAACGGTCAATTGATCCAGAAGGAATCAACCAACAGGAATGAAACTTGGTGGGTAGGTTTGGCATTGAGAGACATGCAAATGATTTCCACGCTCAGCCGCGCTTTTGACGTAAGCAAGGCCGGGCCTTATCACTGTACCTGACTGACCCAACAGCCACGATTGCGGATATTCAGTGAGCAGTGATGCCCTCCATGAGTCATCCTGTTAGTGCCAGCACCATTAGCAGACAGCTGTACAATCCAGAACAACATGCACACAGACCATTTATGATGGATCCCCTTAACACCACGTCAACGTCACCAAAGACTGTAATGGTGTCGTGCCAGACTGTCATGGAGTGACTCAGAATGGCAGTGGCACTTGTTATCTTCAGTGACAAGTCCCGCTTTTGTCTTGATGGAGATCAAGATCAAATCCGTGTGTGGAGGCACCGTGGTCAGTGCCAAGATGAACGGTTTGTTGCCACATGTCACATGCCTAGAAGGCCTGGTATCACTCCACCTCCACCCCTACCGCAAAATTACAAGACTCCATTAGGAACCTCTACAACTCCATGCCGAGACGTCTGGCATGTTGCATTGTTGCCTGGTAACCTTTATCCTCCCTCGCAATAGCATTGCACTCAGACACTTCCTTCTGCGTGCAACTATTCTTTTGATGATGGGTGTAAAAAGCGCTAACGATGGATGCTTTTTGATTGCTTCACGTTGAACTTGGAGACACAGTAGACAACTAGCTAAAACGTGTTTCTCGCTTTGAAAACAATATTAAAAAGTCAGCTCAGTCCATAAAAAACATCATCCAGAGTGAATGGCATCTCTATTTCTGAGATCATTTTTATTACTACCACAACGAAACAAGCCATATTTGGACACCAAAGAGATCTCGGCTGATAAACTGAGTATTCCAGTTGACATTTCTCAAAAATAACATTAAACAAGGCAATTCTTCAGCATTCAAATCACTCGCACTGCTCACAAGTCTTCCAGCTTCGGAGGCTTCATGATGTCAATGAGTCACAGGCTTGATGTAGTAATTGCATGCAATCAGTCAAGTAATTTGATGCAATGGATCTGTTCATGCCTCGCTTTTCATTTTTATTAACCACGCTTCAGAAACAGCAGTTTGGATATAACTGTCACGAGAGATGATGCTACTTTTGTCCAATACCAATATGGAAACCTTTGGCACTGGTAGAAACTGATACCAATCTGATTAAACGTGTTCCGTTGAAGCACTTCACGTAGGATGAGCATCTGAAGCAGACTGTCACGCCTAAACTGCCCACAGAAGAAATACTCACTTACCCACACAGTGTGAGTGTGCTATTTCAGGCTAGTTTCATTACCGGATTCATTCTTTTTTCCCTCAGATCTCCAATCCAACCTTTTTTCTGCTGATATCCGCCCAACATCCAGTATCACAACAGTGCTGTCACTGGTCAGTACATATGGAAAGTCCCGAATATTGTCTAGAAGTCCTTATGCTGAGTCTAAACCTAATGTGTGGTGCTAATGGACCCATACCAGAGTGGACATTGGCGGTGGCTGGACTAAAGCTGGCCACTTTTTCTCGAAATGCAGAGAAGTGAGCCTTAAGGCCAATGAGGCTAATCCTAGAGCAGCATTTTGAGGCGACGTCTCCCTGGAGAAAGTGGTAATAATGTTTCTCTGTCATTAGCAGCATGGCTAAAAGCTTTTCTGCTGACCCCGGTTAGAGAGCAAACCCCTCAGGGGGCAGGGAGCGCAATACAATGCGTCATTCAATGCTAATGCTAGCTCAGTGTTAGCTGTTGGGGAAATCAATGCATCAATTAAGCACTGATATACAAGGATAAATAAAATAAAAAGACCTTAATGCAGAAAAATGATCAAAAAAAGAGATGCTTTTATGAAGTCAACTATCCTGTATCTTATTTGCTGTTGCATTAGCATTAGCTGACTAGCCACCATGATTGGAAATAAGCAGTCAGCTCTGTAGCACGTGTAGGTCTTAGTATTGCAGCAAAATTAGCATTTTCGCTCTAAATCTAGGCACTTATTCATACTCTATTGAGGCTAAGTGTCCTCTTTCTTATTCACTGTAGCATTAGCATTAGCTCACTAGCCACCACAATTAAAAACAAGCTCTGTAGCACATGTAGGTCTTGATAGTGCAGAGATATTAGCATGTCTGCTCCACATCTACACATTTATTCATGCTCTTGTGAGGCTAAGTGTCCTATATTTTATTCACTGTAGCATTAGCATTAGCTGGCTAGCCACCATGATTGGAAATAAGCTGCTGGCTGTGTAGCATGTGTAGGCCTTGGTACTGCAGTGCCAGCATTTAACATTTTTCACTCCAAGGCTACACACTTATTCATGTTCTTATGAGGCTAAGCATTCTATATCTCATTCACTGTAGCATTAGCATGAGCCAACTAGCCAACACGATTGGAAACAAGCTCTGTAGCATGTGTAGGTCTTAGTAGTGCAGCAGTATTAGCATTTCTCCATATATTCATGCTTGTATTAGGCTAAGTGCACCATCTTATTCACTGTAGTTTTAGCATGAGCTAGCTAGCCACTACGAGTGGAGACAAGCTGTTGGCTGTGTAGCACGTGTAGACGTTAGCACTGCAGCTATATTAACATTTTCACTCCAAGTCTACACACTCATCCATGCTCTTATGAGGCTAAGTATTCTATATCTCATTCACTGTAGCATTAGCATGAACCAACTAGCCACCAGGACTGGAAACAAGCTCTGTAGCATGCAAAGGTCTTGCAGTATTAGCATTTCTCCAGGCATTCTCTAGGCATTTCTCCATGCTCTTATGAGGCTAAGTGTCCTACATCTTATTCACTGTAGCATTAGCATGAGCCGGCTAGCCACAATGATTGGAAAGAAGCTGTTGGCTGTGTAGCACATGTAGGCCTTGGCACTGCAGCAATATTAACATTTTCGCTCCAAGTCTACACGCTTATTCACATTATTTTGAGACCAACTGTCCTATATCTCATTCATTGTACATTAGCATTAGATGACTAGCCACCGCACTCGAAAACAAGCTGTCGGCAGTGTAGCACGTGTAGGCCTTGGCTCTGCAGCAATATTAATGTTTGTGTTCCAAGTCTGCACATTTATTCACAGCTACGTCACCGCACATAAGGTGTCAGAATACTACAGCTTAGCTGTATGCCGTCTCCACAGCGCTAATGCACACAGTAATGTGTAAGCAGAAATCTACCAAGATAAATGAACAGGACGTTTATGGCCCCATTTAATTATTACACGCTAGCACCTGATAAAAGAGTCCTTTCATATGTACACAAGTACTTATATTTGTAGTGTAATACCATATGCACTCGACCACTCTGCCAGTACATTTCCCCCGATCGTGATGTATCATTATGACGATTCTAGGCACATATCTTTTGAAAGGTTTACATCTGACCTTGATGTGGTTGTTCTTGTGCAGGCCAATCAATTTACACTTAGCTTAAAACACTTAGCTTATTTGCATGCGGTTTTAGAGCTTTTTATATGCATATTCATATGCAAGAGTAGAGCAGACGTTTATGATTCCATTACTGACGATTATTGTCAGAGACCCTTCATTTCTTTCATTTCCAGGCAATATATCAACTAAGCTACTAAGCTACTGAGCTATTTAAAGACATTAGATATAAGATAATGGCCCCTGCATAAGGGGAGGAGGAGGTCAAAGGGAAATGTGTTTTGAATTGAGAAAAGGAAATCAAGAGAAGCGGAAAATGCAATGTACGGACTTTGGAAGCTTTTACAGGAAGCACAGAAATGAAAGCTTTAGCGCAAGTCCTGCCAGGAAGACTCGAATGCTACGTCGCACATTCATGCATTACTCTGGCCAATCTAAGCCAATCATAAAGATACTGACTGACTACCAGTTGGGTTATGGTCCTGTTGTCCATAGAGTAGGCTCGTCCCTGCCATCCATATCTGGCAGGATCTGCGGGGGTCTGGACGCTTCAAGACCTGGGCCCAGGAAAAGGGCCTATGCCAAAGACCCTTTATTTCTTAAGAAGTGTCCTTCAAATTGTACACCTCATGACAGATGATAAAAATATAACTTTCCATCACTTTTGCCTTTTGAGTCTTTCTGGCAGACATGTATGTCTGTAAGCAAGTCTGGAAAAGAATGAAAACATTAATAATGATAAACACAGACTGTCCTGATGCTGAATAAATTTGTCAGGGACAAAGTGACTTTGACGCTTGCCGAGCTAAAAGTCAAGTAGTCTTTATTAGACACAATGATAATCGGGCTCAACAGCAATGGTAACCAAGTCGAGGCTGAGAGAGAGAGAACGTGAGAGACAGGCCAGGGTCGAAAACCAGAGAGTCCAATAGCCAGTGAACAGAACCAGAGGGAGATCAAGAGAGGAATCGAGAGAGCAGGCGGGTAGGTCAAAGCACAGAGAGAGCAACAAGGAAAGCGAACAAAACAGAACGGGAATCTGGAAGCGAGAGTAGAGTAAACAAAGGGAGGTCGAGAACGGTAGTAGCAGAGATCAAGAGAAATTCTCGGTATGCAAACTTGGTTTGGCAATACTTTGCAAGGTGGATGTGGGTGAGAGACTGAGAAATGAGGTGCAGGTGGCAAATCAGTACTCTGGTGACCTAGAGCACGGAAGTGGAGTATGAGTGGGTGTTTCGGGGATTGTGGCAGTGACATCATCGAGGAGGCTATTCTGGGAGATGGAGTCCGGGAGATCGGAGGCAGTCGGGAACCCAGAAGCGTGACAAAATTGTACCTTATGGTCATTTTAATGCTGACTTATGGCACTTTTGAGCAGGTTGTCATGTCAGTTTCCAGAAACATACAAGACATTCAATAATGTTTTGTGTTTTTTGGTTGTCTACCCCCAACATTATGGACTATCTGCTTAATGGTGTCGGGATTTCTTTAGGTCTGGATGTTTTCATAATGTCTGAAAGCTTTTGCTTTGCCAAAGAAGGCCTTCCTCAAATTTGTGAAGGACTTTTGATTCTGAGATGTTTGGATGTGCTTAAGAGAATTTCCCTTTTCCCTTGATTCAGTGCTTGTATTGATTTGGTCCTAGCCTTGCTTGCCAGATTTCTTCTGCAACTTGGCAAGATTAAACTCTCAGTCACTGATAAAGCCACCTCTTTTGGGGAGGCAATTATTTCAGAATGCTTTGACTGACACAGAAAAATCTCCATGACTAAACTGATAAGACAGAAAGCCCGAGTGTCATTCTAAACAAGATGTGATCGCTTATTTGCAGGAGGAGGGAAACACACTGATAGTCACAAAAATAGATACCCAGAAGTGTCGGAGTGCAGTGCTATTGGGAAGGAAGATAAAGGTTACCAGCTACAATAAATGATGATAAATTTAGACTGATATGGGCAATACTTATTGAGCTATACATACAGAAGTAGTGTCTCTCAGTATGGTATCGGGCCACCATGTTTGCTAACACAACATGCCAGACGTCTCGGCATGGAGTTGTAGAGGTCACACAGTTCCTTTGTGGATTTTGTGACAACAAACCGTTCATCTTGGTGCTGACCACGGTGCCTCCACACACGGATTCGTTGGTCATCTCCACTAAGACAAAAGTGGGATTCATTACTGAAGATGACCCGCTGCCATTCTGAGCCACTCCATGACAGTCTGGCACGACACCATTGCAGTCTTTGGCGACGTTGATGTGGTGTTAAGGGCAGTCAGCGTAATGGTCTGCGTGCATGTAGTCCCGCGTTGTGCAGCCACCTGCCAATGGTGCTGGCACTAACAAGATGACCCATGGAGGCCGTCAGGTACAGCGATAAGGATCATCATTGCTTACGTCACATGCACGGCCGAGTGTGAAACTTCAGCCATTCGCATGTCTCACAGTAGTCCTGTAGTCATGCATCAATCTGCCAGTGGTGCTGTTACTAACAGGATGACTCATGGAGTGCATCACTGCGTGCACATTTGTGGCTGTTGGGTCAGTCAGGTACAGAGATAAGGCCCGTCCTTGCCTATGTCACATACACTGTTAGGTGTGAAATCCTTTGCATGTCTCCCAATGTTGAAACTTGGTGGGTAACTATTTGTGCAACTATTCTTTTGAGGATGAGTGTACATCTGATGCATCAGTGCTGCCTTCAAAGGTCTTTTTTTGAGGATGGTCCCACTTTACTGGACACATAAATACCCATAGCTTATCTACACACATTCAAATGATGAAAGACTGTTGATTCGCAACAAAGCTACGACTAACAGGAAGGTTACATTTAGGTGCTGGGTTAAGGTCAAGGTTACGATTTCAGTTTTGTAGGGTTGTGAACTTTGGTAAGGTGATCTTTGGTGAGGTGATGATTCAGACAGCTAGAGAGAGAGATTTTCAATTTGGTATGCACAAGCGCGCACCCATTGTTACACTGCATAAAGGGCTAATTTGAATCACAGCTCACAGTTATTAGCATGTACACTATGCTGCACTAATGATTAGCAGGTTCTGAGCATGTAAGTAGATTGGCCGTTCCCTGGCTTGAGATATTTTTTTTGCACAGCATGAATTGCAAATCTCATAATAAAAAGCATACAATTTGGCAAAACTGGTTGTGTGTTAGCGTTAAGATTAGGACCAGGTTTAGGATTATAATGGATAATTAGGCATATTGCTGTATTTGTCCAAAGGTTTACAGACACCTACGCATCCCCCATTCCTTCTGAAATCAAAGGTGTTAATAGACAGTTTGTCCTCCTTTCCTGCAGTAACAGCCTCCACTATTCTGGGTAGTCTTTACACTAGATGTTGGAACATTGCTGTGAGGATTTGATTGCAACAGGATTTGATTGCACAGGAGCATTAGTAAGGTCAGTTACTGATGCTAGATCACTAGTGGAATACAGTTCCACTGCTCTACAGCTTGGCATTGGGCATGGTGGCTTGTGGATCATGTGCAGCTGCTCCAGAGTGTCATTCTATGCTTTTCTATAGAGACTGTATTTTCATGAACACTTGTATCAGCAAGGAGTGCACCTAAAGGAGCTGAGTTCCCTAATTAGAAAGGGTGTCTGGTTACTTTCTGACATGTAGTGTAATGTATAGGCAATTTGACCTATTTGAGAGTTGGGTAGAGTAGCCTAAATCAAGCTTTAGGTTAATGCATTGATACCTGGGTAAAATACTGACACACGTAAAAGTGCCCTCTATAGAACTGCAGTGAAGATGCAGTTTAGTGAGTTTAGTCCAGTATCCTGTATGCCTCGATTTTCTCTTTTTTAAATTATTATTTTGGTCTAAAATATCATGCTTAAGCTCCAAAGTCAGAAATACAACCAATTACAAAGCTGTACAGATGTTGTCAAGAACAAACCTAGAATGACATTAAACACAAAAAGATAATTGGTAACTAAATATGAATGGCTGTAATGTAACTGAGTAAAGAATAGATTCCTTTACTCACTAATAATCTTGAGTGGTAGTAAAAAATATTACTATTAGAAAATACAGCAGCGCACAAATCCATCAATATTTTACTTAATGAGATGTACTTGAGTAAATCTAACTAGTTACTACCCACCTCTTGGCTTAATATTCAATTATGCATCTTAAGACTTACTATTTAACACAAGGGATTAATTAGTAATTATTAATTCTAAGGCTTACAATAAACACAAACGAAAAAACTGGTAACCAAATATGAATGGCTGAAATGTAACTGAGTAAAGAGTAGATTCCTTGCTAACAATCTTGAGTGGTAGTAAAAGCATTACTATTAGAAAATACTCAGCAGTGCACAAACCCATCAGTATTTTACATGTACTTGAGTAAATGCAACTAGTTACTATCCACTCCTGCGCTTAATATTCAATTATTCATCTGAATTATTAATCTTACTGTTCAGTGACTATATTTCAGTGTTGTCCATCATAAATTGTTCATTTAAATGCTTTGAATCATTCAATAAATGGCGTTAATTCTTCAGCATCTGTTATTTAAGTATTTAGTAACTTCATAGTAATTTAAGGAGTATTCTAGAAAAAGAACGTATTGGTATAGAATGTTTATTATATGTAGGTGCAATAAAGAAGTTTTATAATGTAATGTTCTAAAATGAAGTAAATGATCAACAGAACGTGAAGAAATAACAATTTTGACGGGATATCTAAGATGTCTATGTGTTCCAAAGATAGCTTGTGAAGCTAGTTAGCATGCTAAGCAGCTAGCGGCGACCTGTCCTGTCTCATTATACCACTTTATACCTCGAGAGTTGATAGTGATAGCATCAGTATGACTTAATCCAACATGAGAGGATACAGAAGACGCTGCCCGATGATGTGTTCTAACCTCTCGTCCATCATGTTGAAAGTTCTGCTCCTGGTTAGAACATTTAAGGACATGTAGCCAATGAAACAATCAGTAAACACAATGATGGCAGAAGCTCTTGGTAGACCACCACCACTGCCTGCTCTTGATAAGAACCCACATTCAGCAGCTACGTGATATAAATAGAATAATAATTGCTTTCGACTGCTGGAGCTCTCGGAGACTAAACAGATGAAGGTTGATGCTGAACTCACAACATTTCTTTTAGACTTGTAAGGAGTGAAGATGGACACCACAACGCTCTGGTGATATGTTGCCCCCTTTCTTGTGTAGAGTATAAATTTGCAGGTAGTGTCATCTTACAAATTGCTCCTTTCTAAACTCTTCTTTAAATGTACTTCTTATGAAAACCTCATTTTCATTCAAGAATATCCAAGATATCTTTGTAACATTGATAACACCACTAAATGAAATAGAATCAATTGTAACAAGGCTCTTACAGTCAGTGGTTAAGTTTCCGAGGTTGCAGGAGGAATTCCTAGGTTGGATATCATTGCTGAAGCCCCTTTGTGCCTGGATTAGTTAACACAAAGCTGGCAGGCCTGATAAATTGGGATTTACAGAGATTATTACATGAACACATTTGTCGCCTTAAGTCACTCTGATTAGATTCACGAAACACATTTAATTAACGTCTTTGTGTCACAAGAAATACGTTGTGTATGTTTGTCAGACATGGTTCAAGTGTGGGGTTTTCTAGGAAGGCTTCTGGTTGCTTCGTGGTGTTAGTGCTACCCTCTTGTCTCTGTCTGCAGAGATACATTTGCGCTGGATATTGAAGTGGGATGCTGGACATGGGGGAGGTTGGTGGGGGCGGGGGGCAGGCTGGGATTTCCCTGAAGACACCAACACTATTGGCTCGGTAACATTAACGGGGGAAAAAAATCCCTTTCTTGCTTGTAGACAAATGAAGAAGGTGCCATGCTAACTGCCTGCTAGCACTCTCTGGTGTCCAGATCTAATTATCTTTGGTCCATCTTATTGGAGCAGTAATTGTTTCAGTGTTGTACCCAGCGAAGAGGCTGAAATTGCAGAATTTGCAAGTCATACTTAGAGAACATGCTGGGGAAAAAAAGCCTGCAGTTCACCTTGCGCTCATTTGCCCTAAGGAGAGTTTGGAAGGAGAATGTGCTGGGGATGATTGGAATTGACGTCTAAACTGACAGCTGTACATAGGAGCTCCAACTGGCAGGGGAAAAGCGTGCATCCTCTTAGACAATTTATCGACATTTTCTTGCCTTACTTTGTTCTTACACTTGGGTTTCTTTCAAAGTGGTGTGTTAACTGTCAGAATGTAGAGCACACTGAGATGGTGAGAACTTCATGCTGAAGGTGATGTGCAGTGCCTAAGAACACTTATTGTTTGGGTAGACCGTGGGTCTTTCAGCAAAAAGAACTGTACTATGTAGAAATCAGTGCAACATCCTCAAACATGGCACCATCACCATGAGAAGGGTCCACCACCCAAACGATACATGGTCCTGCGGTAGTAAGAAGTCTACATAGGCATGAAATTGAAGACCGAACCCAACCCATACCCATGACTTGACAAGACCAGGCTTGACTGTAACTGTCAAATTTAAAACTTGTACCTGAAACAAGGTCAACCGGGAACCACACGCCTACACACCAACAGATGGATTGTTGCAGCCTTGTTTTAACAGTCCTTTCCTTTATACCAAGCACCTGAGTACATGACGTGTGCTTTGTACCATGATGGTTCTGCAGTGAAGATGTCCTTGATGTCCTCATTTTGAATTTTAAATAATGTCCTGCTGTTTTCCCTACATGGAAAAAACACCACTTGACTTAATGTGTGTGTATGTATGTGGACACTCTTAATTATTAAGTTTAGGTGTTTCAGGTACACATGTTGCTAATAGGGGTATAAAATCAAGCACATAGCCATGCAATCGCCACACTCTCAGCAAAATAGGCTGTACTGAGAAGTGCAATGATAAGCATCAACTGCAGTGGTGTAAAGCACAATGCCATTGAAGACATTTTGTTTGGGGTTATGAACCACATTTCACTCCCTGGCAGTGTCATAGAGCTTGTTTATAATGAGTCACTTCATGTGACTAGTATCTGGATTGCATCCTGATGAGATTTTGGTAGTCAAATGTGTCTTTGGTCAGTTCAACTGAAATCCAATTGCTGTTTGTGGAGGAACAGGCAATTCCGCTTGTTATGCTGCAACCAATTATCGGTTGTTTATCCATTCGGCATCTATTATCCAAATGTAATCCTGATACTCAAGATGGATGAAGTGACCAGGTATAAACCGGGTCATGGACGAATGTAGAATGCATAGTGCCAACAGATAGAGCCCCTTAGTTCCACAGAATGGTAATATTAATTCTACAGTATGCAATTATAGACTCACATTGGCTTTGTGGCCCAAAACCCCATATTTTTCGTTGGGCTCTGGTGGGCTTGGGTTGGGTAGCAGACCTCTATTGCTGGTTCATTTCCATTGATGGATGGAGTAGAGGGTGGCTAACAAATTTAGCACCATTAGATGGGACACAGTCAGCAGGTGCACCTGAAAAGTGCACTTATTTGGTAGATGTATCTGATAAAACCAACCAATAAGCGTAGGTACAAGGTAGGTGTACCTAATAACCTGGAAACTCTGTGTAAACTCACTTTCCTGGGCAACAATTCAGAAGAAGCCTATCTTAATGTGATCTGTGACCCAAACCAAGATGTTAAAATAGAAAAACCTGTTTAAATTTCCCTCTTTTGTACCTAGCGGAGCACCCGATATCGAAGGTCAGTGGCCAAAAGTCATCTATAATAGGCAGCCCGGCTCAATCAATGGAGACCAAGCTGGGGAACAACGAGGTATTATCCTCTAGCGTCTGCTACTGCGGTTCTCAAGCAGCAAGAGGATGAAGGTTTAACCTGAGCTTTTGTGCCTGTGTTCTGAACCCTACCTGATTAAAGAAAGAGAGAAAAATGGGGGAAGAAAAGAGAACTGAGTCTTTTGAAGTGAGGCTGAGCGAGAAAAGGGAGGAGAAGCGGGAAAGATAGAGAGGGGGAGAAATAGAAAGATAGAAGGATAAAAGAAGAGAGAGAATGGCCAGGGCTGGTGAACTGCTACAAAAAGAGCACCAATTCCAAGCGAGAATGGCAGCCATTTGAGTGCTTGAATTGGATCCAGAGGAGGAAAGATCAACGCCTGGCTAACTGCAGCGCTGCTAAAGGCCAGGGCTTGGCTGACACTTAGACATTTACGAAATGAAACAAGAGGGCGAAAGTATGTGCGTGTGAATGTGGATGTGTGGAGTCGGAGCTTGTGCTGGCAGCGGGACCAAGAAAGAGTCCTGATAAGTATCACTTTGTCAGTTATCCTGTTGAGGTCTCTACAAGGTGCAATTGTATCGACTGCTGAAGAGGTACACTGTAACTACTCCAAACAAGAGGACCTACACATCTCAGAAGGCTATTAGATGGACCCTGGATCTCCTCACGGTATTCCATTTCTCAAAACACACACACATGGTAGCTATCGGGACAGGTAAATTGCTGCATAAGGGAAGCTGGACAAACTAGCATTCATGTGAATGCTTCCTTGTATGACCAGTAAGTCATGACTTATGTGCTCTGCAATGCCGGTACATATGCACCACACTGGAATATTAATATATTTTGGCATAACAACTGCCATCCTTATTACTCTGCTGGAGATGTGTACACTGGAGAACGTGATGGGAAAAGTGCAGGGCTTTTTGTGGGAATCACATGGATTCAATTTTAACATCTGCTCATCTTTGACACTGAAGGATCCGCACTTTGAAATGCTGAAAGGCTCGGTGTAGAAATGTGCCTTCTAACTATTTCTTGATGTTTGAGTGTCCATAAGAGTTACTGAGCTCATATTTGGTTCACTGCAGGGTTCTTGGCCTGATACACAACCTGATACACAAACAGGCCAACGGGTCCAGTGGTGCTAGCAGGCTTCAGAAACCAAAATACATTTGAAAAGTCTCAAAAATAGTCAAGGGAAATATTCCAGTCACTGCATTCGAGCCACAGACGCTGTCTCTTCAGACGAGCTAATGAGGTCACACTAACACTAGAGTTAACTAGTGGAGTGGTAGATGGTGATGACCCGTTGTCTGCTATGGAAAGTGTGCTTTTGTTTTCTTCTCAGAACAGAAATATTAAGCTCTGCCGCATAGCAAAGCCATTAATGTGTCATGACTTATCTAAGCCTTATGCGGTTTTGAATTGTCATTACAGATTTTATTATCAAAGTTTTATTCAGCGTCATGTTCCCAGTGTTTGATGGCAAAATGGCTGTTTAGAGTATGCCTAGCAAAACATTTGCCGGACGTCTCCACCAAGACAAAAGCGGGACTCATCACTAACGATGACCTGTTGCCATTCTGAGTCACTCCATGACAGTCTGGCACGACACCATTGCAGTCTTTGGTGACGTTGATGTGGTGTTAAGGACAGTCGCCGTAACGGTCTGCGTGCATGTAGTCCTACGTCGTGCAGCTGTCTGCCAATGGTGTTAACAGGATGACTCATGGAGGGCAACGCTGCTTGTTGAATGTCCGCAATCGTGGCTGTTGGGTCAGTCAGGTACAGTGATAAGGCCTGTCCTTGCTTACGTCACATGCACGGCCGAGCGTGAAACTTGAATCATTTGCATGTCTCACAAAGTCAAACCTACCCACCAGGCTTCATTCCAGATGGTTGATTCCTTCTGGGTGCAACTATTTTTGTAGCTATTCTTTTGATGATGAGTGTAATAACAGCAGGACCATTTATGGTGGAACAGGAAAATTCTACACCAGGTTGATAGGTTAAATGTCCAATTTCCATCTAATTTTATGTTGATTATGCATGTTAATATTTTTGATTGTAGGGAGATGACTACATGCTTATCACACCTTTCATTTTAACTCTGCATTTTGCACCAGATTATGGAGAGTGGTATCAATAAGAGCACTGATAAGTGCTGATAAGCAGTATCAGTTCTGATATTGGTATCTTCACAATCCTAACAATACCCATCCCTAATAATAACAGCCCATTTATTAAACATGCATTAAAATGAGCTCATCCTGTGGATTCAGTTTACGTTCTAATTCTGCAAATTTACAGCAAAATTAAAATTTATTAGTTTATATAAAAATATTGTACTTTCTTTTATTTCTTTTAAAATGTCATTTTATTATTATATTTTATTTAATGATTTTAATGAATGATTTTTAAATGAATTATGATTATATTTTAATGATTTTTAAATGAATTATTTTACTTTTATTTTGTCTTTTCTTTTTCTTTTCTTTTATGTAAAGCACTTTGAATTGCCCATGTGTATGAAAGGTGCTATACAAATAAACTTGCCTTGCCTTAATCTTAACTGTCATACTTTGCAGGCATGTTAGAGCTGTTAATTGTTGGCCTGTATATCTTCCCTCTGATTTCCCATGACACAAAGTAACTAATATGCAAAGAGTCATTATAGTATTAGAATACTGGCACCTGGAGTAGAGTTTACCGTGTACCTGTGCACATTGCTAATTCTGTGCTTCTACGCCAACTCCAAGCACGTCCAATCACCACCTGTTTGTATATGCTGTGGCTAGATTGCATGGATTGAATTCCAAGGGTCTTTGTGAAACCAGCTGTGATACTGTTGTCATCCAGATTGCATGGGATTGCTAATCAGCTAGTGCCAACTGGTAAACCCAGCTTATGATGGAATGATGCTTAGCTGTTTCTTTGTGGTTATTGTGTGGGCGTAAGACGGATTTAGGGCTGGATTTAGGCCCTGGCGCTGGGAATAGGCTTAGCCAAAAAGCACTTGTAATGCGAGGTGCCGTACCTGCCCACCATCCACGCTCGCTCATCCAGCAGAGATGAATTAGAACAGATTATGTTTGTTTTCCGCATTTGCTCACGGGTCCACCAACGCCGTAATGGAGATTCAGCCGAAGGTCTTGTAATCTTTTTTTTGTGGAAGTCAATAAAAATGGTAAAGCGCTTACAACGGCTAGCTATTTGTTTTGGAATGCGTGCTTGTTAAATGAAGACGTTTCCTGGCGAAGAATGCATGAAACGCTTTCAATGCGGGCAATGAAGAAGTCGGCCAGTAAATTACTTTCCAAATTGGCACGCTCAACCTTCCTCATCGATGGCTGCACGATCTAGCGCGGAGGTCTTGATTAGCTTTCGGTCAATCTGCATTTGATGCAAACTATGATTCTGGCCTGGAACAGAGAGCTTTACTGTCCGTGCCTCATCTCAATAACCAAAAAGGCTCAGGCAACAACTGCTGTAGAGAAGCAGCGGAGAAAATGCAGATTCCTTCCTTTTATTGTAGTTCATTGGCAATTGTAGAGCCAGCACAACAGGAGCTGGATGAGACAATTTGCTCAAAAGAGGGAAACCGAATGGGTATCACTTACCATTCTCCTGTTGGGTCACGTCACCCTCCTCATTTCCTTTGTCAGCTAGCACTTCTAGTGAAAGAGAGACAGAAAGGACAGAAAGGATAGGTATGACTGGATTATTTCATTCTAACATGACAAATCAAACAGTCCCTACGCACATTTGCCAGGTAGTAATGTTTGTTTACAGTAAGGTCAAACATATTTTACTGTATTTTTAAATGCAGTGCAAAACGGTATTTTCATGACCTACATAGCAGCATATTACTACAATCAAAAACATCCTCTTTTCTAAATATTATAAATATGCATGTATGAATGCACATAATTGGAAATGAAAGAGAATCAGTTTCAAGGTAAACTGAATCTTAAATACTGTAAGAGTCACAATCTTGACAAAAATAATCATTTGCAGAAAAAAAAAAGTTTTTCAAACAATACAAACAGTTTGGCTTTTAAAAGCTAACAGACTAACAGGCTCCTCTGGGCACACTCACAGCAGCTTTAGGTTTCAATATTTACTGAAAGATTCATCTAGAACAGCAACATACAAAGCAAACATGTGCATCCAGAGCTGTAAAGTATTACACTCAACGCATGCTAACATGACACGGTGTGTCCCATAGAGGCAAAATCCTATAGCTAGCTGAACTTAGCATTATCGTGGGAATGACAATTAGTGTCACAAACATATATATATATACACACACATGGCTGGGGTCCAAGGCTGGGAATAAGCCTTGTAACCGTAGGGTTGCTGGTTTGATTCCCTGAACCAACAGGACATGACTGAAGTGCCTTTGAGCAAGGTACCTAATCCCCAGCTTCTCCCTGGGTGCCATGGATAGGGCTGCCCACCACCCTGGGCTAGTGCGCTCACTTCCCCCTAGTGTGTGTTTTTCACTTTACGGATGGGTTAAATTCCTCTGTGTGAAAGTACAACTGGTAAATGTGTATATTTAAATACTTTCAAATATGTATAAATATAATATATAAATTCAAATATGCTGTGCATTGAAGCCTGCATGCTCTTAGATAGCTATCACTTACCAGCTAGGCTAATGGTAACTAACTTATTACAGTAGCAATTCAACAAGGTGTTTGATACAGTATAACCTCTACTGTAAACGTTTTCCTAGAATTCCACACACTGTGTTGTACTAGAAAGTATCATATTTGAACACAGTATAGAGAAATTTCAGGAGGGCAAGAAAGATGGTACCGTAGGTACTTATTGGGTGAGCTCTGCTTCCATGTGGACAGAAGTCATAGGGAGTGCACATTCTGTTCTGTTCAGAATTGAACTGAGGAGTGTTGCCTCTACAGAGTGTTGCTGAGGATGACAGTTTCGGTAAAAATTCCCTAAGAGTACGAGGAAGTAACACTCAGAGCAACCAAGACTCCAAGGTGTGGGGGGTGTTCAGATAGGAACTGTGAATTCATATTCACAGTGAATAACAACTCTTCAGTGTGAAATATATGAATCACATTCATTTGCTTTGTCTTTCTCAAACAAAAGATGATTGCATACAACATCCTAGATAATATAATACAGTATATTGGGGGGCATAACTGGCCATTACTTGTTATCAGGGGAATTAGCATGGTATGCACTGTAGTCAACATGCACTGACCCATGTTCACCATCCCCATCCCAAATCTAAACCATTATAAAACTGCAGAATGAATAAAGATCAATTTATTCCGAACCCAAGTTTCACCTGTCTGTAAGGTAGGTGGCAGAGTAAGGCAATATGGCAAAATCGAGAACCTTGAAAAAGTAACCTACTTTGAAGACAAGATTTAAAAGGAGACTTTAAACTGCATAAAGAAGAACGACTAAGAGAAAACAAAACTCACAAGTAGCCCTTTTCCACCAATGTGGAACAGGTTTTGTTCCACTTTGCGCACCTAATTTTAAACCGTTTGGCGCATTTCCACCAAAAATAAATAAGTTTGGAACCCGAAAGGTTTATTCCCAGCTGGAACCAAAGAACAGTGGGTTCTTCAACATGGACCATAAAAACATACATGGGCGTGTCAGTTATTGAGGAAGGAGAAGGCAACAATGGCGGCATCCAGTGCAGGATGCGCCTTCCAGTTCAAGAACCAGGTTTCTTATGGTCAAAAAAAGGGTTAAAGGAGAATCTCTAGAAGAATATGGAAGAACCGCTATGACGAACCAAGACACAAAGGGAGAGTATTAACAAGAACCACTGAGAGGAACCAAGACTCAAATGGGGAAACTTCTTAGGAACATGATGAAAAAAGAACCACTGAGAGGAGCCAAGAATCAGAAGGAAAAGCTTTCTAAGAGCATGAGGAAGAGCCAAGATTGAAAAGGAGAAACTTCTAAAGAGCATGATGAGGAAACACTGAGAAGAATCAAGCCTTATAAGGAAAAACCTTCTAAGCGTATAAGCAAGAACAAAGATTCAACTTGAGAAATTCCCTAAGAGCATGGGGAAGAAACACTGACAGGAAGCATGCCTCAAAAGGATCCCCCTGAGAGCTACACTGTGATGCAAGCAGAACAAGTAGAATGGAAAGACTGACATGCTGAGTCATCAGTGTTTTTTATTCATTTTGATTAATCACTCTATCCTGTCCTGTTGCTCCACTATTCTCTCCTCGACACCATGCCAGACTGACCTGGTCCAGGCACCTGCCAAGGCCAATCTCCGGCTATCTGGAATTCATTAGATAACCTTGACCACTGCAAGCTAAGCACAAAAAGCATTAACATTTCCCATTTTCCAAAAAAATGACAGGTTAAATTAATCACTATGGGATTTAGATCCAACCTGTAGGCCCACTTTCCATCAAGAAATGAAGACATTCCCCTGATATACTCTAAATGGTTCTCGCTTAGATACGCGGTTCTAGGAAACACTTGATGTTGTGCAGAAAGGTTACATTAAATGGAGATTCTTTAACTATACTAGAAAATTTCTTCATGTGCACAAAAATTAAATTTATAACAATCGTGTTTTAAGAACATTGAGTGTTCCTTAGAGCATTCCCCCCAATTGACTTGAACAACTAGTGCCTGTGTTCCTCACTTGCTGACCAATCAGAGGCTGTGTTCTTGACTTGTAGGCTAATCAGAGGCTGTGTTCTTGATGTGTAAGCTAATCAGAGGCTGTGTTCTTGACTTGTAGTCTAATCAGAGGCTGTGTTCTTGACTTGTGGGCTAATCAGAGGCTGTGTTCTTGACTTGTTGACTATTCAGAGGTTGTGTTCCTGACTTGCTATCCAATCAGTGGCTGTGTTCCTGATTTGTCAACAGAACAACGCTACCCCTTAGTCTCTAGACTGCACCATTCACAAGATATTTATCCTTATATGTACAATGTCTTTTGATGTTGCATGTGACACTGTCAACCTGAGAGTGTTAAACAAGCAAACACAAAGAAATCTAGAGAGACAGTTTACCACTAATGTCCTCCAAAGTTCAGTCTTAGAAATCCCAGACACAGTCAGTGATGTTGAGGTCTGGAGTCAGTCAATGAGCTATCTTTGAATATTTGTCTACCTGCTTTTATATCTATATCGGTATATGTTTTGGCCCCCCTATTACAAGCGAAATGTTCAAATCTGTGTTTGATGAACATCAGCGGCAGAAGGCGTCAGGTAGTGGAGTGTAGGAGGGCAATGTGGAGTGTGTGTATGTGTGCAGCTGAACAGGGTTGAGCCTCCCTCAATCGTATGTGCAGGCCTCAGCAGCCAATCAGCCTCAAAGGCGCACATACACACGCGCCCACACATCCAGTATATACACATATGCGCACACATAGCCCCTAGCTAAAGCTCTAGCTTTGATGAAACACTCGTGTCATCTGTTCTGAGGAGACAGGCTGCGTTAGTGCTCCCTCCGGCAGAAGGGGACAGGCTTCTCCTTTTGTCTAATGCTGAAGAAAACCATGATGTGCTTTTCTGGAAAGCTTCAAAATGAGAACTGATGAGAGAGAGAGAAAGAAAAAAAGACTAAGATGACAAACCTGTTGAAAGCAGGTTTACGGCTGAACAGCAAGTAGAGTTTCCGGAAACTCAACAACACTATTAATCAAATGTGCAAAGGTGGCGTTTATTAAGCATCATACATAACTAGCACCCAGAAGGAAGTGTGGGATTGCAACAATGTTGGGAAGGAAGATAAAGGTTACCAGGAACGATAAATGATGATCAACTGAGCTACACATACAGAAACAGTGTCTCTCAGTATGACGTCGGGCCGCCATGTCTCCTAATGCAACATGTCAGGCGTCTCAGCATGGGGTTGCAGAGGTTCCTAATGGTGTCCTGTGATAATCCATCCCATGCATCTTGAATATCCTCACACAGTTCCCGCAGATTGTGCGGTGGGGTGGAGGTGGAATGACATCAGGCTTTCTGGACGTGTGACACGTGACAGCAAAGCATTTATCTTGGCGCTGATCACGGTGCCTCCACACACGGGTTTGTTGGTCATCTCCACCAAGATAAAAATTCTGTGTCACTCCATGACAGTCTGGCATGACACAACTGCAGTCACTGACGACGTTGACGTGGTGTTAAGGGCAGTCATCGTAATGTCTGTGTGCATGTAGTCCTGCATCATGCAGCCATCTGCTAGTGGTGCTGGCACTAACAGGATGACTCATGGAGGCCATCACTGCTCACTGAATGTCCGCAATCGTGGCTGTTGGGTCAGTCAGGTACAGTGATAAAGCCCATTCTTGCTTATGGCACATGCATGGCAGGGAATACAACTTGAATCATTAGCATGTCTTACAATGTCAAACCTGTCTACCAAGTTTCATTCTTGTCGGTTGATTCCTTCTGGGTGCAACTATTTATTTCTTCTTTGATGATGAGTGTATGTGTTTATTAATGGACCTACAATTCCAAGTGTTATTTGGAATTGACTGGATTTCTGCACTGATTACTTATCAAATGTGGTCTGATTGTTATTCCAGTTACAATTATAGATAAACACAATCTAACTAAACTAATAACTTATAAAGAGTTGTATTTTTCATGCTTTAAATTGAGCACATTGAGTAATATCCACAGTGCAGGCTGGAATTTAATAACCTGTAGGCCCCACCAGCAGCATCACCTCCACCAAATGTTTCTTGTAGCAGCAAATAAGATTGCAAAGTGTTGAGGAGGAATTTTGGGCCATTCCTCCCTGCAAATGTGTATCAGCTCAATTCATTGGTATTTCAGGGAGGCCTTGCTTGCACAGCCCTCCCCAGGTCATACCACAGCATCTCCATAGGGTTATGGTCAGGACTCTAACTTGGCCATTCCAAAACACAGATCTTCTCCTTTTACAACCGTTCTTTAGTTGATTTACTTGTGTGCTTTGGGTCATTGTTTGTTGTATCACCCAACATCTCTTCAGCTTGAGGTCATGGCCTGCTGGCCTTACATTCTCCTGTAGAATGTATTTTCTTTGTGGCTTCCATCAACACTATTCAATATGTTCCGTGTTTTTCTTATAGTGCAAAGGACAAGTTTATGGAGTCTTCTGGAGGTCTTTTGCTAGTAAACTTGGGTTCTTTCTTGCCTCTTTCAGAAATGCTTTGTGTGCTCTTGGAGTGATCTCCAAGAACCATTTGTAGGCATTTGTTTGTCTAACCATAGATTGATGAACACCCAGACCTCCAGCATTGCTTTAGTAGCCTTTTCCAGCTTCATGAGTCCTTATAACAGTCTCTAACAGTCTGTACATCTTCTACTGAGGAGGAAGGACCACATCTTGAAGATTACAATCATCTAAAAGGGTTAGCCTACAGACCTACATTAATATCAGGAGATATATTGTGGATGATTGAAATGCACATGCCAAATGCTTATGGCATGGCTAGATGCGTTTCCAATCTCTTTTTCCAGATCTGGTGTTTTGTGGGGCTATTTAAATGCAATCACATGATTAAATAAGGTATTATATAGTGTTATTACATAGTAATAACATAGTAATAACACATGCATAACTTTTTCCGGTTATTTTCCATGTCAGACTGTCCAGTACAAACATTCTGCAGAATTAGGCTTTATATACAATATTCATTTAAAACAGAACAAACATACGTCTATGAGCTATGAGTGAGATATAACCTAATAAAAATCACACCATGCTTCAAATATTACCAGCTATAATATTGTTACTCCTAATAGTATTGTTACTCCTAAGGGTTAAACAATCCTTTGGTGGTGGCTAATGAAAGAAAATGAGAAAGACCCTTTTTTTCCACAAGTGCTATTCCAACCAAACAACCAAACAGTCCTCCTCCATCGCCCTCTATCAGGTGTGTCACACAGGGGTCTTTAGGGGCCAGATTGAGTTCTGGAACTCTTTCAATTTGGCCGTGTCTAAGATCATTTTAATCAGTTACACAGCCTCCTGAACCAATCAATTACTGTAATCAATCAATTAGACCACCCGGTGCAATGAAAAACAGCCTGCCCCCTCACCCCTCCTCCGAATGGATTAGAAAGCCTAGCCTGATGAAAGAAAAAACTCAAGCCTTGGCCAGGTCTGTCCCGACCATGTGCAATGCATGAGTCAAGGCAGTCATGAGTTTTCATCTTTTCTGTTGTTCATCATAAGAAATATCAGTATGAAAAGGGTTAAATAGATTCTTCAAAATAGCCTGACATTGCCTTCATTCAGCTTCACATACTATGCATCTACTTCACTGTTTGCATGTGTCTGTAACTCAGTAGGTGTAATGTGTTAGTGTACTGTAAGTAGTGTGTTGGTGTACAGTAACTCAGTAAGTGTAATGTGTTAGTGTACTGTAAGTAGTGTGTTGGTGTACAGTAACTCATTAAGTGTAGTGTGTTAGTATACTACATCATGGCCGAATCTGTCCTTCCTTTTGGCTTATGTGTGCATAAAAACATAACATGTCCAAACGAAAGAAGTGTGAAGCGAGCCCACCAATCAGGGTACAGTGGTCACTTTGTTCTGAGCTTGTTTTGACCTGTTGGACAGAGCTTGGTTCTAGCTAATGGAAACTGTTCTCCTTCAGTGTTTTGTGCTTATGATCATTTGAATAGACATCAGTGTCAGACTAATTAATCACCTTCTATGAAAGACTGGTGGACTGAGAGTGACTCTAGAGTCTCTTCACATACAGTGAGTTGATTAAGAGTCTTGTTCCTGAAATGACATTAGAGCCATAATAGATCATGTTACTGTTACTCTCCATACTTAAGTACATTTGAAGGTAAATACTTTAGTACTTTTATTCCAGTGGAGGGAGGAACTTTTACCTTTAGCCAAAATTTGGCCATTTCTTTTTGGTCCATTCATCATGAATTTTATACACAACCTAAAGGCTTTTTCAAATTATGTCAAAAAATGGAGATACAAGGTTTTGTTCCAACTAGTGATACACTACGCATGCACATGAAAGCATGTAAGTTCTGATGAACAACCAGTCATGTGAAACACCAAAGAAGGAAAAAGAAATTACACTGCCTAAATAAGTAGAAAGTAAAGCACTTATAACAGTAACAAAAAGTAATACTATTGCCACCAGGGTTGAAATGATCTGGGTAAGCAGACCCATGAATTGGGAATGCTTGGAAAGTTATATCGTCGCCATCCAAATAATAACATGTATCTCCATTATTGTTTATATTTACTTTTATGCATAGTTTGAACACACCAGCTGCCGCTTACATTGTGTGGAAATTTCATGATGGCCTTAAATTGCTTGGTAAGAAGTCTGGTTCCATTGACTTACATTAAAGGTAAATCAGGTTTTTGCCCTCTCCTTTAAAGTTGCCATTTTGGAGATACTTGTTTGTTTTTGGACAGCAACAACATATCATTCAAACTGTAATGTAATGTATTAGGACCCCAAACAAGTATCCAAACCCCAGCAGCACACCAAATAAGCAGGTCATTTAGAAAACCTGTGGCATTCATTATTATTAGCTAGCAAATAATGTCACAGGACATCAGCCAGCAAGATGGGGGGGAGGGGGCAACAAGGTCCTGCTTAGGGCCCCCCAAAAGGCTAGAACCTGCTCCGAGTAAAAGCCTTCAGACCAAACTCTCAAAACCATCAGTTGCATCCAAACCTTTTACTAGCTCTGGACTTAATCTAGTCAGTGCACGGACAAAGTAGAAACTGTTTCTCCTCACTTCTCTCCCTTTTTTTGGAAATAGCCCATAAAGAAAGTTGAGTCACCGCTAGCGCCTTGCGTATAATGGCTGTGCTCTGAGGCGTGCAAAACGGCACCCGCAGCGACACTCCAAAACAGTCCTATGGTGCGTCTGATGATATTAACGTGTCATAACCCACTCAATATTCGTTCCCCAGGGAGAGTGACGAGGAGCTTCATTTTCGGCCCTTTCGGGGGCCGGGTCCCTTCCCCCTTGGTCTTGCGACAGACACCGCCAACCCACCGCTAACAGCCGGCTTCACAAATTACAGGTTTTCTTCAGCGCAAACAGTGGTGGAGGGAAGCCACTATTAAAGCTAGCGGGGGGTTTCCCACCACCACCATGAGCAAACAGAACATGGGAGCTACCCCATAAAAATAGAAGTGGCTCAGAAATGGAGAGCGACAGAGTGAGGGAGCATATGAGAGCTGCCTTGCGGAGCATTAACTTAACATATTTGCTAACTTGAGCGAAAAAGCGACATCCAACTTACGGGTGGTTTGCAATAAAACACACCAAGAGGCCACCGCTCTTCAGAGCTCCAGTGGATTTCAGTTCACATGCTTTTCATTTGCAATAGTACTACAGGCCGAAAGCGTGGAGGCAAAACTATATGCAAATAAGCGTATAAAACATAAGGTAAGAATATAAGCAAGAATATACGCTGATACATAATGATTTAACATGAAATGTGATCTTTTTTTGTAATGTTTAACAGACGTAATGCAACGCTAGCAGAGCTAAAAGTCAAGAGTGATTTATTGGGAGAACAACCACTAAGGCTCGGCAGCAAAAACAGGACAAACATAACAAAAGGGCTAGACAGAGTCAAAGACCAAAATACAAACGACAGTCAAAAAACAAGAGAGCAAACAAACCACCAAACAAGTTAACGGGGCCAAACAGGTAAAGACAGGACAGAGCGCTCAGTATGCTACGTAGTGGCAATACCTCGCAACATGCTGAGTGAAACAAAGGGGTATAAGTACAAGCTGGTAAATGACAAACAGGTGAATCAGAACTCGGGAGAGGATGAATGGGAAAACGGCTTGTGATAGGCTACTGGTGGACATGTGATAGGGACGTCATGAGGTGGTGGGCTGTGGGGATTGTAGTTTTGGGAGTCGGAGTTGAAAGGAGAACCTGGAAGTATGACAATTTTTCAAAAGACTAGCAATGATATCAATAGTAAATCTCAGTCAATTATATTTCTGGAACAATATGCCAAGTGAGGCCTTTTGTCCGTTCCCTGTTGGGCCGTTATGCCTCAACAAAATTAGAAGGTAATTGCGTGCATTTTAAATAACTTAAAGGGGAAATACTGTGCTCATTTTCAATGTTCATAATTTCATTGCAGGTGTATACTAGAATAGATTTACATGCTTCAATTTTCCTGAAACACAATATTTTCACCCTCTGTCCAACGCTCTGTTAGATCTCCTGTGTCTTTAAGCCCTGCCTGCTGATGAGCCCAGTGTGCTCTGACAGGTCAGCTCACCCACACAGCCAAAGTGGTTCCACCCTAACACCGCTAGGCTGTTCTTAGTTTCGGTTCTGCTGCTGTTTTATGCAGAGTCTGGTCCTTAAAGTCAGGTAGAACAAGTTGGTAGATCCACCTTTATGAGCTAGACTGGAGCAGCTTTTATTTTTTCAGCTCTCTGTGTGTTGTGTGAGGACGTGCCAAGCTTGCCGGTAGGTGGGCAATAAGGATCGTGTTACGAGATGACATCGCCTTGTAATAGAAAAGGGGCTTCCAAAAAGGAGTTTCAGGCAGCTGAGAAAAGTTTCTGTGGGAGACAGTTTCACCCTTTGGTGTGTACTGTGGGCTTTATAACTCTGTAGGACATTTACAGTAACATTGTACAGTAAGGAAAGGGACAACCGGAAAAGCATAACAAGTCCCTTATAATACAAATGCACATATGGCTATTATCCTAAAACAAAACATTAGATTACCTGACCTCAAGTTTCCATGGCATTAAATTCCAGTAATGTTGTTAGCTAGATGACATTTCAGATTATAACAAACCGGCCATTTGTTAGACCATAGCCATTCAGTAACTGTGGCCAGATTAGATTTGGCTCCATCATTTGATCAGAAAAGAAATCCTCGCCAAGTTACCCTACATGTTGTCACTTATTGCCCCCTTAAAAGAAGGGCTCCAGTGAGGATGTCATTCTTTGTTTTTCTTTTCTTCTTTTCCTCTGCTGTGAAGACATCACTGCTAAATTTGCTTCAGTCGGCTAGCAGTCTGCAACCAAAGCTAAATCATTAGCATCACAGAGAGCTGCTGTTAGCCAGTAAATAACAACAGCAAACAACAACTTGTTCAGAAATAAAGCTAGTGACCTCAAGCTAGTTTACCTAGTTAGCTGGTTTGCATTTATCTTACCTTACTTAAGGCCTGTACTGACATGGCGTAATACTCTATTACATTAATATATACAATGTTCTTATCAATAGATATTGTAATGCGTTATATGAACTCATTACTTTTGCTTTATGAAATGTTAAGCATGTAATTATAACAAATTTAAGAGCACTCATACGAGCTCATGCCCGGTTTTAGAAGGGGTTACGTCCTCCATATAATGCCTTAAGAATGTTTTTATAGTGCATTATGAATACAGGATTCTTAGAGAGTGTTACCATTATTTTATAAAAAAAAGAAAACACTAAACTATCATGGGTTTAGATACAGCTATAAACTATTGTAATATCTATGTAATTACTCATATATAACAGCTAAATAATGATAAAAGTGGTATAAAACCAAGATATATTGCACTTCAATAGACTCATTTTCATGTGCCCTTATACATACAACTCTGTAATAAAGTATTGATCCCCAAATACCTAAAATATGAAAAACCTACACTATTTTCTCAGGCTAGTTTGTAATTGTAATTATTGTATAAAATAATCAAGTGCTATCATATGATAAGTGACTTTTTTTGGTAGTGTGTAATTCATAAAAACATTTTATGTCCTATCAGACGTCAGTAAATGTGTAAAATAAAATTTACTTTGCTGTAGAATATTACTGAAGCAAGGGAAAACTCTCTTCATGCTTTCATTCGTTTGGCTCTTACTATACCTCCCTTTTCTATTCCCGTGACAATGAGGGCTACTAGATCCCAACCTGGATTTAGCTGAAATGCCAATTACTTTGACAGAACGTTATAACCCAGCTGAATTACCTCTACAGCCAGCTCCCTGAAGTTCTAATTAATGTTCTAGCTGCGGTTTAGAAGTTTGCATGCCTGTAACTTTCGTGTAACGTAACTGTACATTGTTCCATGCAAAGCCCTAGTGTACACAGTACCATCCACACATCCTAGCTTCCACACAACGGACGTCATTTTCAGCTTTGGGTTCGGAGGATGGAAGCCGGCGGTAATGGACGTCAGGGACGCGGGCACAGTTAAGCGGTGTTGACAGGGCTGCTGCAGTGTTCCTGAAAACTGACAGTTCCTCAAAGAGCTTTTGTCTCTCAGTAAGAATTCCATCAATTTCAATGGTAAAAAAAAGCGGCAGGGACAGGCTTCTCTTCACCTGGCTCCGCTGAGGGGATTCTGAAGGGTTTGATCATTATGAAACACATATTGGGTTCATTTGAAACAATTACGATGACATGGCTCCTGTAGTGCAATTATATGACACCATGGTTGTGACAACAGTGCTTTCAGTACAGCAGAACTGGGGACTGTTCTGTGGTTATTACGAGAGCAAAGCGCCATAAATTTGTCTCTGTTAAATTCAGAGTTTCCTAAATTTCCTGAGACACTAAATGTGGGATCGTTTCTTTGTCTGGCAGTTGCAACTGGAAGATTTTCATTCTTCTTTCATTCTTTCATTCACATCCAATCTCTATCTTCTCCTAACCTTATATTATCTACTGGAGCTTAAGCTTACGGTAACTAAACCTGTCTAAGCTTGAGCTTTAACATCTGATTGTGCACCAACTTTATACGACTAGGTCTAACCCCAACCCTGAGTCATAATTGTAACAAAGACAATAGCAGAGCTAAGGCGAGCTTAAGTATAACTTAACAACTACCAAGAACCCTATTAAACATAGGCTGTATTCAAAACGGCATACTGCATACTGCTTGCAAACTAACTCTGCCTAAATGTGGTATATAGTATGCAGTATGTGAGCAAACCATAAATCTGTATTGCACTGGAGTACCGGATGGTGTACTACCTCAGCCAACTCCGGTTATAAATGTGGGTGTAGTGATTGTAGTGGGTAATGTTTTTATCAGAATGAGCCTCAGAAAGTTAAAATATACAGGTCTGAAGTTTAATAAAAGATGAACTCGCTTTAGAGGTTCAGTTTTAGGGTGAAATAGCCAAGGATAGCTAACAGCTAGGCTAAACGTATTTCAGGTGAACTGAGCAGCATTAGCAGCAGTTAGCTCTAAACAGTGGATGCAGCAATAACAGCTCTGAGGTAAACGTGAGTATGGTGATTGTAGTGGGGTATGTTTTTTTATCAAAATGAGCCTCAGAAAGTTAAAATATACAGGTCTGAAGTTTAATAAAAGATGAACTTGCTTTAGAGGGTCAGTTTTAGAGCCAAATAACCAAGGGTAGCTAACAGCTAGGCTAAAGTGAAGTAAGCAGCAGTAGCAGCAGCTAGCTCTAAACAGTGGATACAGTAATAACAGCTCTGAGGTAGATGTGAGGTAACTGGTCATGTGACTGCATTTGTACGCCACTTTGTATGTCAGAACTTGTTACTGTACTGCATACTGCGCACAGTATGCAGTATACAGTACATACTACTGTAGTACTGTAGAAGTATGCAGTGTGCAGTATGGTAGTGTACCATTTCGAATACAGCCCTAGCGTCTCACCCATATGGTGCTTCCTGTTTGCTACCATATTCCCTATTGCTGTATAAAAGATGCAAAATTATTTATTTTGGATGCACTGTGATTTTTTCCAAGTGAGCTTGTAAGCGCTATTCAGATGTGCAGTCTGCTGAGTTATTATTACCCCCCGCCCAGATCAAATGCTGGGTTGAGGCCACTGGGTCATTTGGTATGGTTATTTCCACAGTGCCATTTACTTTTGTGCATCTCAGCTGCAGGGTTATGCCTGGGTCAATCTCACTGAAAGTGGAGACCATCCTACTGCCCCCTTCTGATACTACTAGGTTGTATTGCTTATGAAGTCCAGATTTATCATTCAGACTCTACTGAGTTGCTAGACATAAAAAAATTACATTTGCATATCCCAGAAATGCAGCATCCCAAAAACTCCAAACACAGGATATCAGTATTGGCTGATATTACTACTCAAGCAATATATCAGTAGGGCAAGGAATATACAATGTATACGAGTTGCTAAGGATCATATTCCAATGTTATGAAGTACAAATATGAACATACGCTCAAGCTTCCTTAGAGATAGTCCTAATGCACTATTTTTATTTATTTGCTATGTTTAACATATTGAAATAAAAAATGCATCAAATGTGACATAAGCATAGGTCACATGTCATAATTTATGCAAATTCAGCAAATAAACAGTAACTGTGTATTGAAATATGCAGAAGTGTGTCCTCTGTAGAGGATGTTCTAAATTATTTCCACTTAAGAAATCAACAAAACACATGCATGCCTCATCAAATCTCAAAACCTCTTATGAATACATTACAGATCATTAGTTTATTATGTGAAAATATACATGGGCATATTACAGGTACTTATTAGTAAATGTGCTTAAATGTAATGAGTGTAATTTCCATTGATAAAACAAATCCTATCCTTTAGTCTTCACAGGTGTGTAGGGCAGACCTGCAGTTTTGTTGCAGGATATAAGAAGTATTAAAAGATAAAATATTTGTGGAAGCCTATCTAAAAATATTGTTTTGTATACTTTATACATGTTATTACATCCATTTATTTAGATGCAGAATGTCATGTGATTCTTTGGTAACTTGTCAATTATTATATAAAAATATATAACAAAATTAAACTGAGAACCCAAAAAGCATATTGTTGATGATGATGAAAGTAACTAGGTAAGGAGACCTATACGATTCATGGATAGAGAACCGATAGAGCAGCCATGTTTGTGGACATTCAGTGAATTTGTGTGGTGGCTACGTGGTCAGGACCAAGATGAATGTTTTGTTGTCACGCATCACATGTCCAGAAGGCCTGGTGTCACTTCACCTCCACACCTACCGCAAAATCTGTAGAAACTGTGTGGGAATTTTTAAGCTGCATGGGATGAATTACCGCAGGACACCATTAGGAACCTCTACAACTTCATGCTGAGACGCCTGGCATGTTGCGATAGCAAACATGGCAGTCCAATGCCATACTGAGAGACATTACTTCTGTATGTGTATCTCAGTAAACACTGGCCATCCATCTATCTATCTATCTATCTATCTATCTATCTATCTATCTATCAACAACAATGTGCTTTTTGTACTCTCTATTAAAATTTAGTCTTGAGACTGAAATGACTTGAAGCATCATTCAGTTACACCACAGCTTTTAAACATAACTTTAATGAGCTCATTCTATTGTTCCCATATATAAGTGTACAATGCATTTATCAAATTCAGTTTTCATATAGCATTGTGTCACATTTTGGTCTTATGACACATTAATTCAGAAAGCAGACTTCCTTAAGAATGTGTTTAAAATGAAGCCTGCTATAACATATGCATGCAATCGAGCTCTGTTTGTTTTGAATTTATACTATCTATAAATGTTTAACATTTTTTGTGTTTAGTAAATATTCTGTTTTTCACTAATATTTCTGGATATTAACATTTCTAAATGTACAGATAAATAATTACACAATTGCATCTTAAACGCTAACATTCAGAAGCCCCTTAAAGCTTTTATTTACCTAAATGTATTTAATTGATCATTCAAAGACGAGCAAACTATTTCCAAGCCATTTGCAGAAAACTGTAGAAAGAATGAAGCAGGCATTCAGTCGAAACAAATGGACTAAAGTAATGTAGGCTTATTATAAAAATGATCAAATTTTATTAGAGGAAAAAGATCAACAACTGCATCTTCAATTCCCAGCCAAAGGAACTAAAATAAACGGAATGGAGGATGATTATGTGCGAGATATTACTCGGAGAGAGAGGGAAATGAGAGTGAGGCAGAGATAAAGAAAGGCGGAGATAAAGAACGAGATGGAAAGCAACAGTGACAGTTGCGCGGAACTAAACGTGAAAGGCTCCACTCAAAAATATGACCAGAACCATACAGCTCAGTCTAAATGAGCTGCAGCTGCTTCTGGCTCCCCGCTTCCCAGGGTGATGATGATGAGGTGTTGGGATGGGGCTTTCAAGGCCTTGTTATTTTCACAGGTTTTTTCCAGCAGGCACTGTCAGCAACACCACTGGAGCTAAATCGGTTCTATTATGTCTGTCTTTCTCGCCCAAAATCTCAGCTCTGAAGTGATATGTCAGATTACCATCCCCATGTTAATGATGCTGGTCCAGAACATTCTCTTTACTCCCATCTGCTTCAATCAATATCTCATATGCTGGGAAAGGGGGGGCGATGTAACAAAGACCCAATGCAGGTGTCAGTGGGAATGGAAAAGGCTGTTTACCACTGTGTACGAGGATGATAGATAGGTTTTATCATAGCGCAGCAGCTGATGTTTCCAGTACATTAGCCAGTTAGCAGCTTTAGTAATACTTTATTGACAGTATTCATAGTGCTGTCTGAACGATGACTGACATAAACCCACATTAACATTTAGAAACTTATATAGCATGTTGTAACAACTGACTTCGTAGTCTGGAGTAGAGTGAGTGTGTTTACATGTACATAATAATCCGATAACTGCAAATAATTTCGTCAGTAATCCATTCACCACATTTACATGTACTTGAGTAATCAGGTAATGGGGTAGCTTCGGGTCTATATAAGTCAGGCAGTAATTGGATTTCTGCTTTGAAACCGGCCAATAAACTCACAGGATAAGACGTAATGTAAACTTTACATGAGACTAAAACTTCATGCTGGGTCTTTTTTAAAACATTGACTCACTTTAGTGGAGCATATGAAAACACATCATGTAGAAGAACATCCTTCATTTCACCATAGTTGATTTCGGCATCACTCTGAATGCATTTTGATGTAATCTCACAGCTGTTGTGCCATGCAACGCTTGCTTAATTCCAGTACCGCATTCTGTTTTCACATAGCTGTAAACTGAGAAAAATGAAAGAAATCAGAGTAAGGGTACCTACACGCTGAGAAATCTGATTACTGAGCTAATAGACCAGCTATCTTTCTAGGTTTCTGGGAAATGAAAGTATTTTACGTGAAATTAAAGTATTTTACATGACCACTTGAATAATCAGAAAACTGGAGAAACCTGATTATGATCAGATTATGATCAGTGCATGTAAATACATTCAAATGGTATATTTCAATGAAATAAAGAAACTCACTTTACCTAAAGACTACAGAGAGTGCAATGGCTTAGATATAGCTTAGCAACCACCTGGAATACCATAGCAATACTTCAGCAACTACATGGGATACCATAGCAATGCCATAGTTTCATAGTTCTAGCAAAAAAACTGCAACCTCAGAAAACAGTCCCAAAAAGGTGTAATACACCTTGTAAGAACTTTGTCAAGCTAACATACTGACATAGATGTTAACTTGTTATCAAAGCTAGTCACATGGTGACTGACATCTGTTTGAGTATGTGTTTATAAATGTTTATGTGGGTCCATGTCAGTTCTCATGACGTTTTAACCTCAGCCTCTTCAGCACGAGAAGCATGGTCTAAGGAGGACCTGTGCAACAGAGGAGCATGATTGTACGGCTTCGTTAGAGCGAAAAGCATTGCTTTCTAGAGAGAGCACTAACTGTGGCTTCAAGCTCAGAAATTGACAGAACATGAACGTTCAGTGAACTCAGCTCCAAGACGTCTTCACAGCGCAGACGAATACCATTAATCACCCAGGGGTCGCAATTAACACCAATGACCTTGCCCTTGCCACTATGCCATTTACACTTAATGAGCGCGCTCCCTTTTTTAATCTCTCAAACCTTTCACCTCTACCAGCTGCTGTTTAATAAAAATGCCACTGGCTTTATTCAGTGCATCGCTATGCCACCTCAACTCAATTCGATTCAGTTTCATTCCATTTGCATGCCACTTTATATAAGTACTGTGACCAAAAGTGGCTTCACCGACACTCATTAACACCGAAACTTTGGCATCCAGTTGTGCATACATGGTTTCATTGGTGCAAATTTGTTCTGACCTCTCCGACGGCAGGAGGCCAAAGTAAACTCACCGGACCAAAAATTAGTGACATTGCGTGTTTGTGGTGGTAGTAACTTCAGGCTCCTTCAGATGGCGCTGCACCAGGATACCTGCAGGGTGTGTGACAGGGTTCATAGATGTGATACAGAGGAGGTGGTACAGTGCAGTGAATGTCTTCCTTGACGTGTGGAAAATTATGTTTTGTTGCCGCAGAGCAGATGTTAATGATTGGCTAAAAGGAGTGATTGTATTTGGGCGTGCCAAAGACCATAGCGTGAAGGAAGTAGCCGAACCTGCAGGTGTATGGAAGCGTATGGTCATACTCCTCAGAATTGCGCCAGGGAAGGCATCCATCAAATCTGACCCAACTGCACAATTCTTTGATGCAGGAGTGTCTGAATATTGGTGTGGCCTACATCCAGAAACTTGTCCAGTCTACGCCCAATCGAATCAGCTGTTGTTGGTGCTTGTGGAGGTAGTACACACTATTAGGTACGTTTCAGTCACAGCTGACTCATTTTTTGTCCGGTGAGCTCATATACAGTTACCTAAATGCATGATGTTTATGTCACATGCTAAGTATATGCTACGTAGCCATCATGACTTCACTTATTATGGCACCTATCAAGACAATTACTGGTATGACATGATGACTGATGTCAAAACTCAAGGTTTGTTCCAATAGCAGTGATATGCCATCTGCTATGACATGTTTATGGCATGGTCATGTCATTGTAATTTAGCAGGGCTCAAGAGAAAGTCTTACTAAAAGTTTTCATTACAGCCCAGACCTAGCTCTAATCTTGGTCTGGGAAACCAGTCCCATGGGATCCTTCTGAGATCTAGCACGTTTGGATGAAATGGTCAATCTCTATTTTTAGATGTGGGACCCAGCTTGACTTGGCTGGACTTGCAGGACAGTCCACAGTCAGGATGTCTCATGTGTGCTTGGCCTAGCCCTTTTTTTTTCTGTACATGAGCTCATTTATGTGCTGGTGACGTGCTCATTCGGGTCTAATCCTAGAGAGCGATTATGGAAAGAGCGATGGCCTCCCTCCTCTGTCTCATCTCCCAGCCCTAACGCAAAGTGACGGGCCTGGTGCCCCGACATAATCAGAGATTCTCTAGTGGCTGCCATCTTTCAGAAAGGCCTAAGGGAAAGAAGAGGAGGACTATGTGTGTGTGTGTGTGTGTGTGTGTATGTTTGCATACACGTGTATGTGTGCATACACACTGGGGAGGCATGAGTGGATAATACGATCCTCCTGGTGCCCCGCGTGAGGAGCTCCTCAGCTCAAGGTTTCCGTAGGGCCTCATCATGGAGGCAGAACGTGCCTTAGTCTCTGTCTGAGACAGGGACGCTAGGGAAGGGCTAACGGGGGCTACAAAGCAGTCTGCGCTGAAATAATGTGTCTGTTTATCGTCCAGGGAGGCTGAGGAATAGCAGCGAAGGGGCTTCCTGTGAGAGCTATGCCCTTTACAGACAGAAACGGTGCACCACTGCAAAATGGGAGAGGGCTTGTGGGAACCGGATGATGCTTTGTCTCGTGAGGAGACACGGGGCCCATGGAGACGCAGGGCAGAGGTAAAGAAAGAGAGAGAGAGAGAGAGAGAGAGAGAGAGAGACCAAAGCATGGGAAAACAAGAGAGAGCCCAAAGAGGGGGCTTTATCACATACCACTCCACTACCGGAGACCCGGCAAAGTCAACTGAACGAGAACCAGACATGTGAAAGTGTGAGACACTGTAAAGTCATTGACAAGGTGTGGGCCTGCATCACCTACATCTGGGCTTCCAATTCAGGTCTCCACCTGGTTTTGGATCACTGCGGGTGATGACAGAATCAAAGCCCTGTTGAATCACCCTCCATATCTGGAACTTCAGGCTAGGGCCGACACACTTCAGAGAGAGGCTCTGTGAAATATTATCAGCTGCAGGGCTTGCTCCTCAACCGCCACACCTGTTAACCTCATGCGCTAAGGTGTTTCAAGAGACTTTCATACCGCAGAGACGAGCGTGACTTGTATTTGTACCCATCCTGTATTAGTCTTAAGCAAAATGTAAAGCATATTTTGAACTCTTAGCAAAATATTTGTACTGTAAACACAATAGGTAATGCGGGACAAATTCCAATAAATCTGCTTAATGTGTTATTGGAAAACACCAAGCACGTTTTACAAAACAAATGCAATCCCACCTACACTGTTCTCTGTGGTCTCCGGGGTTTTTTGTCTCAAAGGTCTCAGTCTAATTTCAAAACATCTTGCTTCTCCAGCTGGCAAATGTCATGTGCTAGCAAGACTGAACAATAAATTGCCCAGTTCATGCTCGTTTCGGAGTTCCTAACATTGCTGGCTCCTGTGATGCATGGTGTCCCACAAGGTTACATAATTGGCCCACTATTTATATGATAAAGACTTTCCATAGCGCTTGCAAAACACGTTTATACCTATCTGACTTTCTCTCATTACAACTCAAAAACAAAACCTGACAGCATGCCAGTGCTAAAAGTCATAAATACAGGATATACAGTGCAGTATATGTGACAGCACTTCAGCTTTTAATATTTTAAGTGATGCTTTAAGCAAACACAATAAGCACTTGTTTTTGTGCATTTCATATCAAGGTTGACACTTTGTTAATCTGTTCAGTGCAAAAAAAGCACAACAAGTAAAGCAAGGTTGGCTCTAAATATGCAGGCACAGTACCTGGAGAGAAGTAATCCGACATCTTCCCTTTGTAAATTTCATAATCCGTCTCCAGGAAGACACAGAATATGACACGGTCGATCTGTGGAGATAAAAAGAACCAAATGAGCTTATAAAAAAAATCTTTTTTTTTTTTTTAAATCACACACATATTTAACACATATATTACAACAAACTATATTGCTCACAAGTGAGACAGTATAAGCCCATTTTGTCATGCATTTGTTGTTTGAGTAAATGAACCTTCTGTATGTTCTGTAGATTCTGAAAGCTGTGAAGGGAACTACAATGCACAGGTAAATGATGTAGCTAACCAAATGTAATGTATAGCTCTAATTAATGCATCATACGGTTTGTAACCAGTGTTTCCTATCCGTTGAAATCTAGACATGCTGCTAAAGAGGACACTTATGTGGTCCTGGTTTAACACGGCCTGTATAAGATATATTCATAGATATGTTCATAGACTGTCTAGTTCTTTCTATTAGCTGGTATTAAGAATGAAAAACAATTCATATTATTTTTTAGGGCTGCCCTCTAGAAGTCGACGAGTCAAATTGTCAGTCGGAGACCCTTTGAGTTGACTGAGAACCTTCAAGTCGACTGACAACAGT
>CM067478.1:33471688-33511838 GCA_034552555.1 Semaprochilodus insignis | reverse complement strand
TCAAAAATATGTTCCTGTGACTCTGCTGACTTTCTAAATGAGGAGGACATCAGATCTGAAACGTATGCCAACTGATTTACTGATTACTAGATAATGTATATGGAGAAAAAACATGAACGAATAGTCGAATCGTCGGCCAGGACGGGCAAATCCGATTCGACTGACAAAATTCTGAGTCGGGTACAGCCCTATTATTTTTCTATAAAATGTTCTATAGTTTTTCTTTATTTAATATATACTAAACAAGGAAAAACTATATAACAATTGAAAACATAATCCTTAACTGTACAAAATTGCTTATTTGAAATCTCTGTTCATTAACACTGTGTTTTCATTTTCTGTCACTCATTGGGTTATTAGTCATGTTTTACCTCCCAGCTCCCACATGTTTTTGGATTAGCATCACACCTAATGTGATTTCATTCCATGTATCATTTCTATGGCACGTGTACAGTATTTCTGGGTTTAGGCTATAAATTCATGACGTATAAGTAGACAGTAGCTCTGAATGTTCTCACTGATTTTGTTTGCATTATGTCTTATGATGTGAGACACCACTTAGCCAGCTAGCATGTCTGTGCATTTCATTTTAATGGATTTTATTAATTTCATTGAAAACACTGTTTTATATATATTACATTTGGCCAGCTTACATTTTTTGGGATTCCAGTCACAACAACCTCCAGGAAGTTAATACAGCTGTGTTTTGGTTCTGATTTTGAAACAGTAAAACCAACCAACCAACAGGTCCTGGCTAACATTTACTATTTCACAGCTGAATGCAAAAGATGGAATAAAAATACACCATGAAATGTAAAATGTGCCATAACTTTTATTTTGGTTTCCAGTATGTAATTGCGCATCAAAATGTGCACAAGTGTGTTCTTTTTAAACATAGTGCTGTCATTCCATCTTTGCTTCAAGTCAGTAATGAAATGTCTGAGCTGCTAGATCTGCCCTGATCAACTGTAAGTACGATTATTATGAAATGGAAGCATGTAGGAGCAACAACAGCTCAGTCACAATGAAGTAGACCATGCAAACTCTGGAGAATCATGTGTCACTATTTGGCAGTACAGTAAATGAATATGGAATGGGCAGATTCCAGGAGAACGCTACCTACTGAAATGCACAATGCCAATAGTAAACTTTGGTAGAGGAGGGATAATGAGGCCTGGAGCTGTTTCACAGGCCTCTTAAGTTCCTATACAGGGTAGTGTAAATGCTACAGTATACAAAGATCTTTTCTATAACTATATTCTTCCAACTTTGCAGCAACAGCGTTTGGAAGACCATTCCCTGTTCTAGAATGACTGTATCCCAGGGCACAAAGTGAGGTCCATAAAGACATGCCTTGACACGTTTGGGAACTCCAGCGCACAGAGCCCTGACCTCAACCCCACTGAACACCTTTGGGATAAATTGGAACGTCAATTGTGAGCCAGGCCTAACATCAGTGCCTGACATCTTTTGACAGAATTGGCACAAATTCTCACAAACAGACTCCAAAATCTTGTGGAAAGCCTTACTAGAATAGTACAGGCTGGTATAGCCCCTAAAAGGCTTTTGTATGCGTGTGTGTGTGTGTATGTGTTTGTTTGTTTATGTGTGTGTATGTGGGTGCATATGAATGTGTGTATATATGTGGGTGTGGGGCTTGAATGGTAAAGCCCAACAAGTTGCTATAAGTATGATGCCCAGCTGCCCACATACTTTTGGCCATGCAGTGCATGTTGGGATAGGTAATTTGGTAAGTATTACAAAACACAGAGCAAGAAAAAAGTCTACAATGGCGCAGCAGTCACACAGTGGAAGTAATGCTTAAGTCATGAAAGTCATGTTACTCAAAAAGTCAAGTTACTGCTGTCCTTTCTCATTTGCGATAAAGCTCCTGACGGGGAAACCGAATTCAAGGGTAGTTCTTTTTATCTGAGCTGAGAAAGAGCAGCACCCTAATCCAATGAGTCATTCCCCCCATTCCAGACCACCTAGGCTGGCCAGCTCTGTGAAGATTTCAGTGATTACAGCGAGTATAGCAGGGAGCCGTGAACAACAATGGAAAATTGTCCTTTGTTCCAAGATCTCATAATGTGCTGAATCATTTGCAGCTTTCACCTCCGACACCCAAACCAACCCTTCTTGATTTCAGCAGAGCTGATAGTGACTCAACACTGTGCAAAAGCGAACGCATCTCAGGAAAAAACTGTCAGACGATATGAGGGCTGGATTATAGACTGTGTAACGTCTTCCTGGATCCATTCTCTTTAGTTAAAATAGGTTCAGCAACTGCAGCCTGAACAAACATTTCTGGACCTGCTGCTAGTGTTCTTATGATCAAAACTGGAAAGTAAAACCCATTCAGTTTCATTCATCTTGCACTGCTGCTTGCTATTACACTGTCAATCAACCAGTGGTATGAAGCTTACTTACGTATTGAAAACAGCAGCAGTTATTAAGTGATCCTTCACGCACTTTCACTTTAAACACAGCTCAAAACTAATTCTTTTTCCTTTTTTATTACTCCTTCATTTATGCTTGTTTGCACCCATTTTGCATAGCACACTCAACATCTTCATATGAAAGATGCCATATATTTATCATTAGTAGTATTATTCATATTAATAACATTATCATTCATAGTACTAGGCTTTAGTAGATGTGGTGATATATGACTGGCCATAGATGATGAAGCTCCACCTTTACAATTATGCTGATTATGGAATTTCTAATAGTATGTTAATGCCTAGCACAAACTTGTTCACATGAACATTGTTTGGCCATTGAAGATGAAACATGGACATTTCACGTTATAGAGGAGATGAATACATATTTTGTGCCTAGTGCAACCTATTGTAAACCAAGGTGTGGTTGATTCCACTATCAACTACTGTCAACCGCTGTCACGAAGATGGTTATTTCAGTCTGTAAGGCCTTCAGATCAGCTCCTGAAGGACTAAGCAACGCCTGAAATGCCTGACAGGACTTTATTTCAAGAGCAATGAAATAAACAGTACTGGTACAAAACTGATAAATACAGCATGGATAATAACTCCCGTAAATTATGAAGCCCTCTCTGAAGGCCTACAAAGCAATGATTGTTCCCAGTGTACCAAATTAACCCCCCCCAGCTCACTGCTGCTAGTTTCAATGGCATCAAAATGGTTGGTTTAGCAATACCTCTTCTGGAAATGCTCTCTTCTAGTTTAGCAATGCACTCTTCCACACGTTAACTGACATCTTGCATATCTCTTTTTCTGTCATCGGTTTGAGAAATGAAAAACAATTCATTCTTCCACCAATCTCTTGATCAGGCAAGTTTTCAGATTTACAAATCCGCGGCGTACTGTGAGGTTTTTCAGAGGTATCCTGGGCATAGTTACAATTGCTTTGCTATAAAGGATCAACTAAATGAACCATTTTGCTATAGCCCCACCCTTATGAAGACCAGTGATGCATCCCTAGTTAATTAAGAATACCAAAAGCAGTAGCTAACCGAGCTAAACAAGGAGCTTCCTCTATTTTCCCCTAATTGACAGCATAACATTAACTAGAAAAGTGCATTTCCTGAAGAAAAGGCAGAGTGACAGCGCAGCGTAAGCTTGTTGCTAGCTGGCTCCCAAAGTCATTCAAAAATAAATGAGAGTGTGAGAGGAACGAGGGATGAATGAATGACACAGAGGAGTGTGGGTAAGTACGGCTGTGGATTAGAGTTTGGGGATCTGACCTGAGTTAGTCAGTTTGCAGTTTGGTGGCTACAGCTTAAAGGAAACAATAGGGTTTAGGTAGGGATAAAATGAATGTGAGGGAAGAGTAATGGGGGGAAAAAAGACAAACGGATGAGTAGGGGTCAGACCAACATTGAATTTGTGCTTGGGGGTCTGCCCTGTGCATGCAAAATGGTGTCTTTCAGTACAGTAGATTAACACGCTCTTTTGCACCCCATTCATTCTTAGTGGGGAAAGGTTTTTCAAAAAGCTGCATACAAGCAAAAAATTCCAGATCAGACCAAACGTTCCGGAATTTAAAGTGTCAGTATCGCAAAAAGCAATCACAGAAATACTCTTGACCAACAACAATAATAATAATAATAATAATAATAATAAGAAGAAGAAGAAGAAGAAGAAGAAGAAGAATAAGAAGAAGAAGGTAAATCAGATAGCGATAGTGTCGTGCAATGCACAGTTATTAATAATAAGTTGATTTTCACCAGAATTATGATTTTGAGACATTCAGTGGGTCTAAGAAGTTTATTAAAGGGTCCCGGACCCCACCAGGACGCCCTGTATTTCGCATCTTGACAGTAGTATTATACACAACTGACTATTGTTTATAGATATCCAAACTTGTATCTCACATGTCAGCATTCTTCAGCACTCCAACCTTCAGGTGTTTAAACCACTTTTGGACTGAAACAGTGTCAAGCAGTACTATTAACGATAGTTTGGAAAAGGAACCTGTCAGCTGGCAAAACCTGCTCTTCATACCATAAACTCTGATTAACAAGATTGTAGAGTGCTGGAGAACATATTGAGAGACAAATATATATTGTCACTGTCCATAGAAAAACAAGTATCTCCAAAAAAGGCAAGTTTACAGGAGAGCCCAAAAACCTCATTTAACTTTAATGTAAGTCAACGGAACCAGACTTTTTCCCAAGCATTTTCGGGTCACTTCTCTTGGGCCATTCATCATGTAATGTTCATACAGTGTAAACAGCAGCTGTTGTTCAAATAATGCATAAATGTAAACATCAACAAAAATGGAGATATGTGGGGTTTTTTTGGACAGTGATATGCAGGTATGCAGGAGCGAAATGAATGCCTTGATGTGAACGCATCATACACACAAATGCATCTAAATTGTACATTCAATTTACTAAGACCGCAGTTTATCAAACAAACTGTGCATAACCCAACCCACTTGGCTCAAGCTTGTTGACTAACGAAGCCACTCGCAAGTAATTACATTTGGTCCTGAGAATTTAAACAGTGTGATGGCGAAGGTAAACATTCATTCTGCACATGTTGGAGGCTTGCACCTCCATCTACCCACTATTCCTGCTGTCATTGTTAAAGGAAGTCTCTCACCAATATGTCTTTTGATACGTACGTATGCCTTGTTTTAAAAGACAAAAGCACAGTTAATGCTGCGAGCTGCCCAAATCTTAGTGAATTGAGCAGAATACGTAATGAGCCTCTTGGGTAATATCCTATGTTTTGCGTGGCCTTCCCTATACTGCATATGCATGAGGAAGAAGGACACATTTTGTGTTTTATGCACAAGGCCTGTAAACTGCATGATTAGCATTGCGCACCAATTTCCTACATAACGCACAAGCAGAATATGCCCGATTTGCATCTAAAACTGCAGCAAAAGGCTTAGAGCTCCCTCAAAGCACTTAAAATGCTGTTCTGTGCTAACAAAACTTTTCCCAGGTACACAATAGTTGGACACTTGGAAACTTGGTAGGTAGGTTTGATATCAGGAGACACGCAAATGATTCAAAGTTCACGCTCAGCCGCGCACGTGATGTAAGTAAGGACCTGCCTTATCGCTGTACCTGACTGACCCGACAACCACAGTGTGCAGTGATGCCCTCCATCATCGTGTTGGTGCTAGCATCACTGGCAGATGGCTGCACCCGCGCAGGACTACATGGACGCAGACCGTTATGATGACCACATCAACGTTGCCAAAGACTGCAGCGGTGTCAGGCCAGACTGTCATAGAGTGACTCAGAATTGCAGCGGGTCATCTTCAGTGATGAGGCCCGCTTTTGTCTTGGTTGAGACGACCAACGAATCCATGTGTGGAGGCACTGTGGTCAGCACCAAGATGAACGGTTTGTTTTCATGCGTCAGACGTCCACTCCGCCTCCACCCCTACCGCAAAATCAGTTGGAACTGCATGAGAATATTCAAGGAATTTATCATTTATTGTTCCTGGTAACTTTTGTCTTCCTTTGGAATAGCAGTGCAATCCCATACTTCCTTCTGGGTACAACTATTCTTATGACGATGAGTGTGCTTTTCTTCCTTGACTGAAAACAGTCAAAGGCAAGGTGTTCCCATACCTGTAATTGTAATGCATTATGATCATTATTACTATTATTATTTGGCATTAGGAGTAGAAATTGTATGATCTTTGCACACAAACACACCTGTGCACTACAAGGCATCCAGGACAGCCAACACGTCCTACCCGTCAGCACTGCAACTCTTCTCCTCGCATGCTACCTTAGGTATGCCGCTGTCTCCCACTGTGGAGGAAATAGTCCCACGCAGTGGGATGGCGGATAATCGGCTTGCCGCGAATTGCAATATTCCCAAACAGTCTCATAACAACCATCTTCACCAGGTCTGCGAGAGGAGATGGAGATTCCCACCGAGACGGCTCGAGACTGAACGGTCCTCATGGGTAATGTACCACATGAGGATACAACACAAAGAAGCTCCTTCTCTTGCCTTGGCTTCCAGATGGACAGCTGTCTATTAATACTTTATGGCCTGGCCTTTGGAGTAAATGTGAAGACTTCGCTTTAGATGGGTAACATTTTTATTTTGTGAGGAGGAAGATGCCTCCGGGGGGTTTCTGTATCCATAAAGAGCAAGAGTGACCTCTTGCTCTTTTTCTTCCCTCCTTCACCCCCTCACCCTGAATAGGAATGAGAGACAGCTTTAGGATGGCTTTGAAGTCCCAGGGCTTGGCCGAGCAATCCCTGTTGGACTGTCTGTTGGTCTCTTTTATTATTTATATATTTATTTATTAGATCCATTTCCTACACATTCATACACCTGCTACATATTACACTCAGAAAAACGCCAAACGGGGCTTTTTGGAACAATTTCATAGACAAACCAATTTTGGATACTACATGACACATACACTCATCATCAAAAGAACAGTTGCACAAATAGCTGCACCCAGAAGGAATCAACCCACGGGAATGAAACTTGGTGGGTAGGTTTGACCTTGTGAGACATGCTAATTATTCAAGTTTCACGCTCGGTCACATATGTGACATAAGCAAGGATGGGTCTTTTCAGTGTTCTGTTGTCATACGTCACATGTCCAGAAGGCCTGGTGTCACTCCACCATCACCCGTACCGCAAAATCTGCAGGAACTGTGTGAGAATATTCAAGATGCATGGGTGGGATTAACGCAGGACACCATTAGGAACCAACCAGACGTTTGGCATGTTGCGTTAGCAAACATGGTGTCCCAACACTACTTCTGTATGTGTAGCTCAATAAATATTGCCCATATCAGTCTAAATTTATCATCATGTATTGTTCCTGGTAACCTTTATCTTCCTTCCCAATAGCACTGCACTCCAACACTTCCTTCTGGGTACAACTATTCATTTAGCGTTGAGTGTATATAAGCTTTTCATAACATCAGACATAATAATGATACTAGAAAAGTGGAATCCCAAGATCAGTATATTGGCAAGAGACAAGTCCTTGGCCATGAGCGTCACCCAGACCGGTAGCTGGGAACCTATGGGAGGGTAGCACTGCTCAAGTGGCTTACCCATGCAGCTTTGTAGCCTTACTCATGTATCTGAACACCACCACCAATCAGGCAGCCTCGCAGCTGCAATGCAGTGTCACCAAAGCTGCCAGTCCAAGCAGCTTGCCTAAGAGGCCTTGTAGCTATGATGTAGTGCCTCTGAAGCAGTTGCCCCAGGAAGCCACAAAGCTGCTTTGTCCAAGCAGCTTTGTGGCTGTGGTATAGCCGCACGCATACAGCCGAACCCTACTGTTTTAGGTAGTCTCATAACTGCAGTGAAGCAAACATTTGGCCCAGGTAGCCATATAACTGCATTGCTCCAGGAAGATTCATATCTGCAGTGTAGGCTCGCTAATACAGCTGAACACCGTCAGTCCAGGCAGCAAAGTAGTGACAATGTAGCACCAATCAAGGATCCAACACAGACAGCCTTGTAGCTGCGGTCTAGCATTGCTCAAGAAGCCAGCCCAAGCATCTGGACAACAGGGCAGAGTTACACTCAGTCACCATTTCGGTTGATAAGCGGCAGCATTGCGTGCCAGTGTACTTACAGTGGAACACACATGCCCCAAACAGCCAAAAATGACTAGTGAACCAAAAATGAATTAAACCTATATAGGCTTATTCCAGCAAGCAGTCGTTGAGACTCTCGCTGAGGGGAAATGACATCACAACCGGCAAAGGCAGCCTTTATGACAGCTGTCTTTGACGGCAACAACTGTTATAAATGTTTACGTAGGGCATTTGTAGGTGTCACCTAGCCTTATGACCTTTAGAGTTACTGAACCTTTCAACAGAATTTCCTTAAAGAACTAGCTTTGTACAAGTGTGGAGGACGCTCCCAACCTAGAACCGTTACACCCAAGTCACAAACTGTGTAGGAACCTCTATTTGTTCGAGGGCAGAAAAAAAGAGCTATACAGACTGATTGGAAAATGCACAGTCGACACGAGAAGAATACGCGCTCAATGACACACACTATAAATATGATGTATGAACGGCCTTTGCAGTGAGCCAGTCAATCAAGCGTGCAATGAATTGGTTCAGTGATTGCAATTCAGCTCGTTTCATCTGTGAAGCTCTTTCTGAATAAAAGGTGCAGTGAAACTGTTCTCTTAATGCCATTCACCGATTGCCTGTGGATATACTGTGTGTGTTACATGATGTCCAGCCCACATGTGTAATAGTGTCTGTGAAGTATATAAATGGACAAATGTATTTTCCAGGGGGCTCCAAAAGGAAGGCACCAGAGGAGGCAATGTATGGAGGCACCAGACAAAGGGCCTAATCTAAGTATTTTAGCTGATTCCTTCTGGGTACTAACTATTTGTGCAACTATTCTTTTTATGATTAGTATATATGTATAAATATATATATATATATATATATATATATATATATATATATATATATATATATACACACACATTGACATAGACCGAGGCCTAGTTAAAGCAACATTATGGGAAAAAATTACCATAAAATAGCAGCTACAAATCATTTTGATGGTACATTGGCTTGTAATAGAATAGTGGTGATTTTACGGCACCACACCACAACACCAACAGTTTTGGTTTGTCAATGAGGAGGGCTCAAAACAAAATAAGTAATCACAATAGTGCTGTAGAAATTGCACTCCACAACTGTAGGGGGATCCCAAGAGCAAAAAATCTTTCATACCAGTCTTTCATAATGCTGTTTAAAGTACAAAATACAGGTTATATTAAGGGGAGCTGTGTGGCTGCTGCGATGAACAGCTAATAGACCTTCTTAATATAACCTGCTCATCACAATAAGATAATTAATATAACGTTATATGCATGTTTATCATGACAATATTATGACATCTGTCCTGACAATTAACGCTAATGGTAACATCACATGACCTTATATTACTGAACAGAATCTGCCACAGCATGTTTATGACACGTTGATATGGTAACACTTTCCTTGAAGGGTGTTTTCATAACACATTCAGAGCATCTTACATAGACACTTCATACACAGTATTCCTGAATGTCTAAATCTACATTCATACATTTTACATGTTTTACATGATATCAATATGGAGTACTACGTCCTTTTACTGAGAGGCATTTTTCAAAATAAAAGTCATCATTTATTAGTTTGAAAAGCTGTATTATTTTCAGTAAAATGCTTCATTTCTGGACAGGCAAAATAGTAATCGCTTGGGTTTATCTCTTTGGACACAAAGTGCTTTGACACTTAGGCACTTATTGTCTAGACTTCATTTTAATTATGTTTCTTATGCATTTGTATTTTGCACTTTGCTACTTCTTTCTTCTATTTACTTTTTGTGTCTTCTTTAAAAATATTGCGTCAGAGGGTTAATTCAACAGTCTATACACTGTTAAGGAAAATGTTAGTACACTCATATACACTAATCATCAAAAGAATAGTTGCACAAATAGTCACATCCAGAAGGAATCAACCTACAGTTGTGGATTTGACATCTTGAGACATGCAAATGATTCAAGTTTTACACTCGGCCGCGCATGTGACGCAAGCAAGGATGGGCCTTATCGGTACCTGTACCTGACCTGTACCTGACTGACCCAACATCCATGATCACAAACATTCAGCAAGCGGTGTTGCCCTCCATGAGTCATCCTGTTAGTGCCAGCACTAGTGGCAGACGGCAGCATGAAACAGGACTACATGCACGCAGACACCACGGCAACGTCGCCAAAGACTGCAATGGTGTTGTGCCAGACTGTCATGGAGTGACTCAGAATGGCAGTGGATCATCTCCAGTGTCGAGTCCGGCTTTTGTCTTGGTGGAGACGACCAATGAATATGTGTGTGGAGGCACCGTGGTCATTTGTTGTCACGCATCACACGTCCAGAAGGCCTGGTGTCACTCCACCTCCACCCCACTGTGTGAGAACAGTCAAGCTGCATGAGATGGATTATCGCAGGACATCATTAGGAATGTCTACAACTCCATGCTGACACTACTTCTGTATGTGTAGCTCAATAAATATTGCCCATATCAGTCTAAATTTATCATCATTTATTGTTCCTGGTAACCTTTATCTTCCTTCCCAATAGCACTGCAATCAGACTTCCTTCTGGCTCCAACTATTCCTTTGATGATGAGTGTAGTTTGTGAAAACAATAAATGAGGACTTTTATTTTGAAAATGTCTCTCCATGTTAATATCATGTGAAACATGTATACTTCGTGAATGCTGATTTAAACATTAATGAATATGTGATGAAGAGTTTATGGAAGATGTTATGAATGTGTTATGTAGACACCCTTGAAGTAATGTGTTAGTGTTCAGGTGAAGTGTTACCAAACATGATAGCTACATTAGCCTCAAAGCTCCAGTGCATGACTAAAGAAGCACACTGCAGACATTAAACATGCCTTGCCTGATCGACTACATTTGGGGTTTGTGGTTTTAGGAAACAGCCGCCCACCTTAAAAGTCCATAATCCCTAAAGTCAAATACTGAGTGAAAGGAGAGTAAGCGATTTTTATAGCCGAAAGGAGCTGACATCTTACTTTCCCTCCAGTTCCTCCACACTGCTCTCCAATGACACACTATGGCAGTGACTGAGAACAAAAGGAAATGTGAAAACACACGAGCGCCACATGTACACGTACACACATCTGAAACATCTCCCACTGGGAATATGCCGCCACCCTCCCCTCAATCTTTCTCTCTTTCTCTCTCTCTCACTCTCTCTCTCTTTCCTCGGGCATGGAGAGGCAGGCTAGCCGTGAGGAGGCTGATCACGGAGGTCAGTCACGCCTTACAGATGAAAGTGCGTCACCGTGGAACATCTGCGCCTCAGGCAGAGCCAAAGAAAAAAAGATGTCTCTCTCTCTCTCTCTCTCTCTGCCCTTTTGGCCTCGCTGTCCGCATGTCCAGGGGTGGTAAAAGAAAGCCTTTACTGAAGAACGGATGGTTAGAGGAGGTGAGCGGAGATTTCAAGCGAGTGACAAGACCTAGAGGCAACCTCGGGCTGTTGCCTGGCCATAGTCTGTTGTCGTCTTTTTAGTTTACTTTGGTTTCCTCTGAAGTCTACCACTTTTCCACCTCTCTTTATCTCTGTTAGGACACGTTTATGTAAATGACCTCTGTTCTGATTGGCTGAGCTGATTTGTGCCTTACTTGAAAAGCAGTCCAGGCTGAAACACTGTACTGTCATATAAAAATTATTATTATTATTATTATTATTATTATTTCCACATTGTTTTAGCAGTCGTGTGGGTATTTCATCAGGAAAATACCCATAGAAATGACTTAATTTCATCAAAATTATTTATTTATTTTTTATCATTAAAGTATTTTAAATTCGGAATTTTTTAAAATGCAATAATTCAATTGAAATTAAAAATATTAATTAATTCATAATATAATTAATAAATAATACACTTTATTAAGAATAAATTAATTATAATTTGCACTTAAATTTCACAAACACCCGCAGTATTACATTTTGGAGATTTTTTGTGTTTCTTTATTTATTTATTTTCATTTATTCATTCATTCGTTCATTCCTCCGCCCATTTATTTATTTATTTATTTATTCAGTCAGTCATACTTACTAAATAACATTAACGACAATGGGCAGAATTGAGGTACTACTGTAATGCAAATAGGCAGATATAGCTTAGTTTTTCAAGTATGAGCCACATACTTTAGGGGGGTGAATAGTAGATTATGAAACCTTCAGATCAACCTTCCTGACAGCCATGAACAGAACAGGAACAATGTTCAGGCTGTCTGCAGTAACATTTCTTATCACTGTAGCATGAAGGGATGACTAAACTGCTGTAGTCTGATTCATTAATTACTACAAATTAATTATTACAATTAACTAATTGTACTAAACCGCTGCAGACTGAATGATGAATTCAAAATGAGGTGTTTGCACTGGTTAAGGCCAATTAGTAAAGTGTACTAATTAATTAGTACTAATTAGTTAATTAAATACTACAAATCTGTTTAGTACATGTTTAAAAATGCACCACTTACTGGTAGGGAGAGACAGTAAACACCAGGTTCAAGTTCATTTTTGCACTTTACTTGTATAAACTGAAAGAAATAGTGTTCAAAGTGTTCAACTTCACTTCTCATGCTTGGTATCAGTTTATCACCTCTTCACAAACTGCCTGCCTTCCAGCTGAAAGAGATGAGCTGAAAAAGTTGAGTACATTTTAAGCCACCTGTGATATAACCCTCCTAATTTAATGTAGCAATGGGAAAATATTCCATGGCTCGAACTGAACAAAGCTCGGGAAAACCTGGAGCGCTTCCACTCGCCAGTGTGCCATGTCAGCGTCAGTATGCGTACCTCCATTAAAATATTGGTTTTGAATTTTTGTATGCTGCGTGCCACAACATGCCATTTTCGGTGTGTGGCAGCCTTTAGTTCCATACATACTTAAAATTAAAGGTGGCAAAGATGGTTCTTTTTGCTTGTGGTTCTCCTAAGAACCTTTCCCTAAAGAAAGCTCTCAGCATAGGGAACTAAAAGTGGCTCTTCTGTAACATCACTCAACACCACTATATCTAGGAGAGTCTTTGGACTGTGTGGACTAAAGAGAGGGCAATACTTTATTTGACAATGTTTGATGGTATGAAAGCTAACTTGAGTGCACATCAAAAAGTAACATTTGAAATAAGCTGTCATGACATTAAACATGATTGCATCTGTCATGACAATGGCCTGTAAGGGTAACGGGACACTGGTATTAAATAAAATCTGTCATGACAGCATATGGTTTATGGCATGGCTATGTCGTAAGTTATGGCACGGTTCAAGTACCTGTTGTAAAGGCTACTTTCACTAACTTGGATCAAAATGGGCAAATGTAACCTTTACAGTGTGAATGACGCATATTGAAATAAGCTTTATTACCATTTATGTAGGGCTATGTCAGTTGTCAGGATAAGCTTATGTAGGTGTCATTTAACCTTATAAACAAGTCCCCTATAGTGAAGCGATACTAAGTGTTACCCTGTTATTACTGTTATTTCACCATAGTATTGAATTAATTTAGTATTTAATTAATTATTTGCACACATAGTGGTGACACTTTCTATGATGACTGTAGTTTTAAATGTGCTTATAACATGGTAACAATGTTACTTATAAAGTCTAATAATGTCAAGCATGTAAAAAAGTACTGTAATTAATACTTTGGCGACTTATAAACATGTTGTAACACAAGTATCATTCTCCATTATAATGCCTTTACATATGTAGCAACCTGTATGCAATTATAAAGCACAAACTACTTATTAACAATTATACACACATTATAAACATTTAAAATACCATTACTGAGTTCTTCAAGTAAAGTAACCGGTAGTGTCAGTCACTTCACTTGCATCGTTCAGTAATAGGATTTTAAATATTTATGTGTTTATAATTCTTAATATGTGTTATAAGTGCTTCATAAGCTTTATAGCTTATTTTCCATTCCAATGCCACTATAATAAATAGTGACACAACACGTGTGTTACAACATTATAAACATGCTTATAAAGCACTGTTACCACATTACAAAGAGCTATAAGTGCAGTTATAACTGGCTTATGAATACGGGCTTCAGAGAAAGTATTACCCACATAGTTATGTATGTATTTTTCATGTGTTTTAATCTAATTAGTCATCTAATGATACGAACATTGCAAAAAATATATCTGGTTTCTTACCTCAAAACAAGACACTTTATCAAATAGCTGCACTTGTGCTTGCGAATGTGCTCAGTGTGGTTCTAAAGTCTGAAGCTCTCATTCATGCAGAACAGCACGCATCTGTTCTTTTGCTATGAATATTGACTCCAAAAGGGCATGGTTTCAGACTCCTTCCCCTCCAAGAGCAAAAAATCAGAGATGCCATTAACCCGGGTCAGCCCCGAAATATACGTACGCATGTCAATCTCGTAACAGCCTGGGCTGAGAGGACCCTCGTCAAAATTCTATCTCACCCAGGTGGCCTTCATCAGCCCAGACTACCGCTCTTCAGAGAATGAACCCAAAGAGAATGAAGTTCAGTAGCTGTAATCTATAGGCAATGCACTGATTACAAAGGTTAATGGACATGCCAATAGGCAAGTTTCAGATAAAAGCAGCAGAAATAATACGAGCTTCCTGCAGCTTTACTAATGCTTTTGTCGATGATGTACAATATGAACAATAGCGGCCAATTTGCTGTGCTCTGTATGGCTTACAGAGATGCTCCTTCATTCACCGCCTGTATTCTCACCCTTCTATCCTCGCACTCTTTCATGGCTGAAGTGCGCTAATTTATAGCACGCAGCAATTATCTTCCACATAGGCGCACACCCGTACACGCTGTAAGGCAAGGCCACCTAGTGTCTTCCTCAGCCTGTTAAAAGCTGCATAATCCAATAACGCTATCAGCTTCTCTGCCTCAGCCGTCCTCGCTGAGCCTCGCACTTAATATGTCAGCCACCAGCAAGCTGAGGCTTTACTTTCAATTGGAATTTTTAAGGGATCAGAATCCATTTCCCATGAACCATAATAAACCTCTAACTTTTGTGCAGAGAGAAACACGGAACAGGTACACGGCGGTATGACTTCTTCTAATCGAATTTCATTTTATGCATACGGTGCCAATATTACACTTACATGGTGAAAGTTCTGTAGGTAGGTGAGTTGAACCTCCAACATCTTAAACAACATGATAACTCTGTTCAGAGTTGACACCGAAGCTATTATTGGATGTCAGCTGTTAACATATGGCAGTATATAATTGTTGCACTAATAACAGATTCATTCAAATCATTTACCTATTGGTGTTCACAGCAGTCTGTATAGGTGGGAATACTGTACTTGGTATAAGCCTGCAAGCCAATATAACATTATAAAAAATGATGAAGTGTGAAGGCTACCCATCAACGCCAGGACCCATCAACGAGTGTGAACGTTTCTTACACACTCATCATCAAATGAACAGCTGCACCCTGAAGGAAGTGTTTGATTGCAGTGCTATTGGGAAGGAAGATAAAGGTTACCAGGAACAATGAATGATGATAAATTTAGACTGATATGGGATATAGAATAATATTTATTGAGCTCCACATACAGAAGTAGTGTCTCTCAGTATGGTGTCGGCCGCCGTGTTTGCTAACACAACATTCCAGACGTCTCGGTATGGAGTTGTAGAAGTTCCTAATGGTGTCCTGTGATAATCCATCCCATGCAGCTTGAATATTCTCACACAGTTCCTGCAGATTTTGCAGTAGGGGTGGAGGTGGAATGATACCAGGCCATCTTAACATGTGACGCTGGCACTGAACAGGATGACTCAAGGAGGGCATCACTGCTCGCTGAATGTCCGCAACCATGGCTGTTGGGTCAGTCAGGTACAGTGATAAGGCTTGCCCTTGCTTATATCACATGGGTGGCCGAGTGTGAAACTTGAATCATTAGCATGACCGATGTCAAACCTACCCGCCAAGTTTCATTCCTGTCGGCTGATTCCTTCTGGGTGAAAGTCTTTTCATAATGAGAGTATATCGTCGCTGTCCAATGAAAAACATGTATCTCCACTTTTGTCCATTTTTACTTTTATGCATCATTTGAACACATCAGCTGCTGTTTACACTGAGTGAGAATCTCATGATGAATGGACCAACAGAAATGGCCCAAAACTGTTTGGAAAGATGTCTGGTTCCATTGACTTACATTAAAGTTAAATGAGGTTTTTGGCCTCTCCTGTAAAGTTGCCATTTTGGAGATACCTGTTTTTCTTTGGACAGTGACGATATTTCTGTAACCTAAAATATGAGATCTAAGATATTAACTAAGTATATTAATAACTTAATAGCACAGTTTGCACTGTAGTGTATGTAGTTACTGTAAACTACATGTATATGTATTTTGGCTATTGTCAATGTTAAATACTGATTTTCAGACTTTGGGACACATTTATTTCAAAGCAATGGATCCAAACCAATGATCTCATTCACCATTTAGGTACATGAAACTAGATAAAAAATAGTAGTTGATTTCAGAGTAAAACATAAAACACTAATAAACTATGGAATATGGAGCATTCCTACAACTGTGTTTTGAGTCCACTTTTTTGTGGGTTTGAATGCCAAAGATACTCATGGCCATTTCCACACTCTTTTTTTTTTAATGAGGCCTTTTTTCTTACCATGTCTTCATGACTGACATACGTAAATGATCTCTAACTGGCATGAATTTTACCTCCTCCTGGGATTAAATAAATCTTAATCATCATTTTGCGGCAGCAAAATAAAATGCACTCTTGAAATTGCAGTTTCCATATTTAGAGGCTATAGACATGGTGTGAGCCATAATGTTAGGGACAGTGGTGGACAAAGTACACAAACCATGTAGTTGAGTTAAAGTGGAGATACACAAGGTAAAATAGCCCTCTAGTAAAAGTAGAAGTTCCTCCCTTTAGACCTCCACTGGAGTAAAAGTACTAAAGTATTTACCTTCAAATGTACTTAAGTATGAGAGTAACAGTAGCATGATTTATTATGGCTCTAATGTCCTATTATCATTTCTGGAACATTACTCTTGCTTTTTACACTTATATTATGATCCTGCAACAGGTTGCTAACGTAAGTAGGAAGCAGCATCTAGCTAAGCTGCGAGCTTCATAACACCTTCATAAAAAGCAAAGTTAAATAATTTAGAAAAACTTAAGTGACCTATCTGCGGGGAGTTCTTAGTTATCTTTTTAATTACTGCACTGGAGAGGTAGCCTGAGAGTGGTACTTAATATTGTACAACTGAATTGAATTGAGTTGAGTTGAGTTGAGTTGAGTTGAGTTGAGTTGAGTTGAGTTGAGTTGAGTTGAGTTGAGTTGAGTTGAGTTGAACTGAACTGAACTGAACTGAATGGAATTGCTAACTCTGGTACTGTGTCTGATCTGCCTCAGCTGCACCACATTTAGTTCCACCCAACTCAATTCACAAAGAACAAAGCAGCAGAAAAAAAGTCAGAAATCTTTCTTTCTTTGCCAATTCGTTGTATCACAAAACCAACAGACAAATGAAAATAATGACTTTAAAGCAATGCCATCTCTCCACGTTGGAAGCGAGTCCTGTGAAAGTGGTAAAACGCGGCTCAGAGTCATTTAGCCATATTGTGAACGAATAAACGTCCTAGAAATAAAACGTCCTGAAAGGCCCAGCACTAGAGGCTCGGTCTGAGTGGAAGCTCATGTTGAGAGGATTAAAGAAAGCACGATTTGGAAAGCACGATCTGTGCACGCCACTCGGCCATGATTGAAGGGCCACTGCTAAAGAGCAGAGACACTGGGAGATCAGCTGCGTTGGAGCTGGCAGGAGGACAAGAGAGATAAAGAGAGTGGAGACAGGCTGCACGTGAATGCCTCTCCACTGAGCTCATCAGACCTCAAAACGCTAACTGATTTGTGGCCTAGGACGGCACGCTACACTACTTCAACTTATAGAAACACTCAATGTGTTCTCCTGAGGAACTGGCATAAGCTATAAATGTTATAAATCTAAACGTCCCGGTGTTTGACAGAGGTACTTACATTATATGGCCAAATGTATGTGGACACTTCATCCTAATTCTAGTTCAGATGTTTCAGCCACTTCCATTGCTAACATGCATATACAACTGAGCACAGAACAATGTAGTTTCCATAGGCAAACATTCACAGTCGAGTGGGCCATGCTGAAAAGCTCATTGACTTCAAACGCATCGGCATCGGGTTTAGGAATTTCTAGGTCTGGGTCGGTCAACTATAAGTGCTATTACTGTGAAATGGAAGTGTCTACAGCTCAGCCACAATGCAGGGCTGGCAGGTGCTAAAGCATGTAGTGGGTGTCTTCTGTTGTTGCTCTAACTGTAGGGTTCCAAGCTGCCCCTGACATCGGTAACATCAGCACAATAACTGTGCATCTAGAGCCTAGAGCCATGAAATGGGTTTCCATGTCCAAGCAGCTGCACACAAGCCTAAGATCACTACACACAATGCCAAGCATTGTCTGTCATGGTGTAAAGCACATCGCAACCGGACCTCGGAGCAGTGAAAGCATGCTCGCTTTCCCGTCTGTCTGATGGACAAATCTGGGGCAAATCCTGACCATGCCCCTGAGCACAAAGCGAGGTCCATAAAGACACAGTGTTGACAAGTTTCGTGTGAAGGAACACCAGTGGCCTGCACAGAGCCCTGACCTCAACCCCACTGACCACCTTTGGGATGAACTGAAATCGATTGCCAGCCAGCCTTTCTTATCGGTGCCTGACCTCACAAATGCTCTTTTGAATGAATGGGCACAGATTCCCACATACAGACTCCTACATACAGGGGCAACTACATATTAGTAGTCCTTGGTTTTGGAACAGAATGCCCAACTAAGTCACTTAGGGTGAAGGTGTCCGTTGTCCACATACTTTTGACCATATAGTGTATATAAATGGGTTACAAAAGTAGGGAAAATCTATAGAAATGAGTGAATCATTAATCAAGAGCAGACACTTCAATGCAGGATGATAATTTAGGAATACATATCTTATCCTGGTCTGTCATATGAACAAACATATAATGAACAGACCCAGTTGGTGTCGATTTGGAATCAGGATGGCTAGAAAAAGAACTGAACGATCTGTTACTTTGAAAGAGGTTTCATTCTAAGGGAACAGATGGCGGGAGCTTCAGTCAGAAAGACTGCTCAACTGGAAGATAGGAAGAAAGTTGGAAATTGAGGTCAAAAGTGCATATTCAATGACTGTGATGTTTGTGCATTAGTGCGACAGAAGAAGACCAAGTGAGCTACTGACTGAGAATGTTAAGGTAGGAACTGATAGATAGATAGATAGATAGATAGATAGATAGATAGATAGATAGATAGATAGATAGAATTAGCAAAAATGATTAACTATTAACTATTAACTATTAACTATAAATAATACCTTATGCTATAGACAAATATAGCTCACTTATTACAATGCGGCAAGAACATATACAAGAAAGTCCATCTGCAAAAGATCCAACACATCCAACAGATCCAATACAATTGTGCCAACAGCCCATCAACAGCTACATAGTCAGTTTGCCACACACAAAGATGAATAACCATTTGAGGATTCAGTGGTATGAAAACTATAGACACTCTGTAACGACTGGTTGCTGTGGGCAAATGCTCCCATGAAAAGACATGCAAAACGGTGGGTAGCTACTTGCCCCGTCCTCCATAGAGAAACCATGCAGAAGACAGCCAGTGCGGTGTAACGGAGCCCATTTATTGGGCAGGGGAGCATACTACTTACTGCAGTATACAACGTATTGAAAGCTATGTAGAAAAAACTATGTACACATTTATTTCCCTCCTACCAGGCTTCTGCACAAACAGACATGAGCAAAACAGGCGATTATATTGTACTTTTCATATGTTAATTATGAAGTTGTCCCTCTGTTCATTTGCATGAAAGTGCTGGCCAATCATTCTCTGAGTAGAAAGTTTTTGAGCCATTTCTTGCCATTTGTGCTTTTACACACAGAGGAATCTGGCTTCTGTATTCCCATCCGTGAAGTGAAACACCCACATACACACACTCTAGTGAACACACACTAGGGGACAGCGAGCACACTTGCCCGGAGCGGTGGGCAGCCCTATCCACGGCGTCCAGGGAGCAGTTGGGGGTTAGGTGCCTTATTGCTCACAGGCAGTTCAGTCGTTACTGTCAGTAACTGGTGGTCACAAGGCTGGTTCCCTAACCTCCAGCCTATGACTGCACCCCGAGCCTACAATGCGCCAGCACAAACTGTCTGCAGACTATCTGCTAATAGTGCCTGTTTTAGTAAATCTGCCCTATGTTGTATGTTTTCAGGAAGGTTAACTTCAACCTTCAACAAGTCTTGTGATTTCTGACTTGGCTTGTGCAAACATCTGCAAATATGCCATGGTGAGACTCTGATGAAACACCTCCCTCAAGGATGTAAACGTCTGCAAAGCTGTAAAACAGGATCTCTTGTAGTCAGCACACCTGGCCACGCGGCGTTCATGGTCACAATGTATTCTCGCCGTCTTTATACAGTTGACCGTTATTTGACTGCGACTGTTGCCAGGGGGCTGAAAACGATGTGCAGGTGCAGTAGCTTTCTCTTGGCTGACTTTTGGGTGATCTGTCACCGGCGGGCACCCATGCTCATAATTACATGGGGTCGGTGCCAGCGAAGCTGTGACGCGCTAGCTTGAGCATGCACACGCCTTGTTTCCTGCAGGAGCAACAACTGGCGTGTGTGGGTTGTGCCTGTCTTCCACAAACCTGCAATTCCACACCTTGGAATATTGTGAACAGAGATTCCACACTGTTAGACACAGCAAAAACAAACCAGAAACTCATTTAAAACGTGGCTAACCAGTAAGAAATGTTTATGGTTTCATTTTGCTTCATTTTCAGAGATTTAGAAACCATAAATCAATGGTCTGTGTTGGACCATTAATGTAAGTTAATGTAAGTCACTGTATGTTAATGTATGTTCTGTTTTTATATGTGACCCTGAAACATTATATTACGTGATGCTGCACAGTTTGTATTGGTCATCCTCTAGTCCTTCATCAGTGGTCACAGGATGCTGGACACAGGATGCTGGTCACAGGATGCTCGTCACAGGCCGCTGCCCACAGGACGTTGTTGGATGGATAGTTTTGGTTGGTGGATTATTCCCAATCCAGTAGTGACACTGAGATGTTTAAACACTCCAGCAGCACTGCTGTGTCTGATCCACTCATACCAGCAGATCACACACTTACACACCACCACCACCTCAGGGTCACTGCAGTGCTGCTTTGTGGTTGTCCTGTAGCCTTACCCCCTTCCAGCAGGTAGGAAGGCCCTCCCTCTCCCCCATCACCTAACAAAATGCTAACAAATGGAGGCACTGCATTGGTGTTGCACTTATAAATACGTTATGATATGGAAGACTTTAGAGTTGGAGGACACACATGCTAGTCTTCACCCTCCAATCTTCATAGTAACATGTGTTAAGGAAAGACCTAGCTAGAGAATGGATCTTGGTCCCATCCCAGGAGGAATCAACCAACAGGAATGAAACTTGGTGAGTAGGTCTGATATTGTGAGAGATGCAAAAGGTTCAAGTTTCATGCTGCCCTTAACACCACATCAACGTCGGCAAAGACTGCAATGGTGTCGTGCCCAACTGTCATGAAGTGACTCAGAATGACAGCGGGTCATCTTCTGTGACGAGTCCCGTTTTTTTCTTGGTGGAGACGACCAACGAATCCGTGTGTGGGGGCACCGTGGTCAGCACCCAGATGAATGGACTCTCCACCTCCACCCCTACTGCAAAATCTGCAGGAACTGTGTGAGAATATTTAAGCTGCATGGGATGGATCATTGCAGGGATTGCAATCTGACACTTCCTTCTGGTTGCAGCTATTCTTTTGACGATGAGTGTAAATGTTGCACTGCTAGTGCAAACCTCCTTGCCGAGACCAGCACACCACTTTGTTATTGATTCAACGCCACTTGAGATGTTGGCCACATGGAAAGAGAAGATTTCCAACTGTGGTAGAAAATAATGAATACACGTAGTTTCCTTTTCTCTTCACCTGGAAATGGGTGTTGCGTGCATAAACAACACTGTGACAGCCGATAGTGCACGCTTACAAACACAAAAGAGGAAAGCCTCGGAGCTTTGTGCTCCGACAGAAAGCTAGCTCATAAACGCATGATGTGAAGTGATGAAGCGTGTCCTCCCTGTCAGCAGAGAGAGGGAGAGAGAGAATGAAGGGGGAGAACGAGAGACAGCTAGAGAGAGAGAGGGGGAGAGAAAGGCAGAATGCCCAATGAGAGGCAGGTGGAGTCTTTCCAAGTCTTATTACCAGCGTAATTACACACACCTGAGCCGGCCCTGCATGAGTGGACAGTAATTAAAGAGCCAGGAAAAGCATGGGAGGAACCGACACGCTCATAGGAACACACACAAACACATGCACACCCACAAAGTTATGTGCCAACAGTCGTGGAGGGAGACAGACATGAGAGGAAATAAACACCGTCGAGATGGCATGCATAAAAGCAGCAGCCGCAACAACTCGGCAAGTATCTAGGAGGAAGATAGACTGGGTTAAATTTGCACCGCAGGGTTCACATATTAAAAGGCCTTCGTAATGAGACTGGTAATGATGATACAGCATTCACATGGATGTATGGGGGTTGATGAAGTGCGGTTGGTACGGCAGGGGGCAAATCACAGCCTGGAACACTGAGCCAAGTTCCTGAGGGCTGTAAGTGGTCCTGAAAAGACTCCCGGAGGTAAAGCTGATTAGCCCAGGCTCACGCTAACCTCCACTCGACCTTGATCAAATATTTTGACAACCACCGCAACGCTGGTACCCGCTTTTGACAAATGAAAGTGCATGGCCTGATGAGTCTAGCAGTCGGGAGCTTTAACTTTGAAAGTATTAGCTCCGACGCAGCTAATGAAGCTCAACATGCTGTTTGCAAGAACGTGATATCCTTTGGAATACCAAAACTCTGGTAAACGCTATGACCTCGGCGGTAAGGATAAGGACTTTTTTACACCGCGCCTCATGTCAAAGATGTTAAGTTCCAGTCAGGCACTTTTTGCCTGGTGGACTCAATGGGAAAGATGTGGTAATGCAAAAGAATGAATTAGCAGAAGCGGGATAAATGCATATACGATATAGTGTTACTTACAATGGTATAGAGTCACTAAACTAGTCAAGGATCTCACTCAGAACTGAACCCCTGAACCCCACCAGTCCAGCTGGCCTCCTAACTGCAATGCAGCGTCACCCAAGCAGCAGACCCAAGTTGCGACATAACCATAATGTAGCATTGCTTAGGCAGCCGGCACATAAGGCTTCGTAGCTAAGGCTCATGAACTTAGGAGCCAATAGGGCCATTTTTCGAATGAACATTCAAAACAAGAACTGACCAAAGCACGAACCAACAAAAAGTACAGCCTAGTTCAATTTACTTGAGAGACATAATAACGTCATGACAACTGCAAGTAATTATTTATTTTATGGTTAGTTTGGTCATTTTATGAGTCTATAGCATCTAACTTTAGCCAAACACAGAAAAGAATCCCTTTGAGTACCATTAGCTGCTATCTGTCTTGAGCCACACACCATAGAACTGGAACCTTTGGTACTAGGCCAATGACCAATGGACAAAGCATCCAAAGTTTCAGTACTTTGTGCAGTGCGGGAATTACAGTCAATGTCATTAATTACAGGTAATGTAAGGTGATCTCCCACCACCCCAAAATGAAAGCGCTTTATTTGAACCCTGCTAATTAACATCGACATAACCATTCATCATGTCATTGGAGATGTCATATTCTCTTATTTGTTGTTATGACCAGGCATATACGTAGTTTCAGTACATAACAGTAAAAATTATAATATAAATATAAAGCTGTCATGACATCACACATTACAGCGTCTGTCATAATAACCAGTAAGAGTAACATGACATCTTACTGAACAAAATCTGTCATGACAATTCATGACAGTATATGACATCTGCAATGGCATGTTTATGATATATTTACATCGGTGGTATGTATCAGGGTTCAAGGGAAATGTTCCCGAAACACTAGCTAGCTAGCTAGTTAGCATCAGCTGTTTACCAACCTATAAGCTTCCTCTAAAATCACATCAGTACCACCGATCCACCTCCATAGCTGTTATTTCACTATTAGGTATAAGTTAAGTAAGCTGTCATGACATCACACATGACAGCGTCTATCAAAATTACCAGAAACGGTAACATGGCACTGTACTGAACAAATTCTGTCTTGACAATTCATGACTGTATATGACACTGCAATGATATTTTTATAAAATGGTTATGCGATGGTATGTCGCAGGGTTCAAGTAACATGTTACCAAAAACACAAAGTAGCTAGCTAGTTAGCATCAGCCGTTTACCAACCAAAACTCCCTCCAAAATCACCACCAACCAATCAACACCAGCAACCCATCTCCATGGCTGTTATTTCACTATTAGATAGTAGTTATGTAACCTGTCATGACATCACACATGACAGCATCTGTCATAATTACCACTAATGGTAACATGACACTGTACTGACTTCTCTCATGACAGTTTATGACACTATACAACATTTGCAATGGCATGCTTACGGCATGGTTATGTCAATGGCATATAGCATGGTTCAAGTAAAATGTTACCAAGCTAGCTAGCATCAGCTGTTTACCAACCTATAAGCTCCCTCCAAAATCACCACCAACCAATCAACACCACCGATCCACCCCCATGGCTGCTACTGCACTATTAAGTAGTAGTTAAATGGGCCCATCAATCCCAAGCACTTTGCTAACTGAGTTAGCCACGAGTGTGCTATGGAGGAGGCAGCCATTAATAACTCACAACAGTCATTTCTTGTTCGGCTCATTCAGTGGGATTGACAATCAATCGCTAGCTTCGATCGCACTCCGTGCTCCCTGCCATGCAAAGAGCAAATCCTCTGACGTCCGGAGGAAGAGGCATTCACCTGACTGACAGCTCCAGACAAAGACTGGCAGAAGCCACTCTAATGGAAAGGCAAGAAGGGTAGTCGCCCAGTCCGTTTTTCCTGACACAGATTGGCCCTGTCTGCTCAAGTAGGTGCAGCGGCGGAGTGTTCGACCAGGAGCTAAAACTGCTAAAACCAAATTATCATTGCAGAAAGGGGTGCTTTAGAAAGGTCAGGCCTTTGAACAAAATGCCCAGATCAATACATCAAAGAGCAAAGGCCTGACAACATGCTCAGAGAAGGAAAGAAAAAAATCATGCAACAGGCTGAAGGAGGAAAGCGGTGAGAGATCTTGTGGTGACTTAATCACAAATAGCGCTAGCATGGCTCCTCCGTATTTAGCCAGGAGACATGACAATGAGTCACTGGACTAAAAGAAGCTAAGCTAATGAGATCCTGTGTTAGCATATGTTAATGCATAAAGTGCCCCCCTCCTTTGGTTGCTCAGTAAACTGTGACTAAATACACATGTTAAAGTGCTAAATGGGCCTTGTTAATTCCTCTTCGCAAAACATTTTCCAAGCAAAACACTAAAAAAAAGCACACAGGGTCCCTCTATTACATGCTGCACAGAATGGATGAGCCATCTATATGTAAATGGGGTTTGCAGCTAAGTTCAATCTTCACACATGCAAAATTGGAAATTAAATTAGCCACTGTAAACCAAAAACAAAGCAAAACAAAAAAAACAAAAAAAAAAAAACATAATTACAGCGGCTGAGGTGCTAATAGGACACAAAGTTCAAATATCAAACGCAGTTTTCCCATTTTTCAACACCTTCTCTCAAGAAGCTGAGGGCAAGAAGAACATTTCACACCAGCATGCCAGCATGTTAAACACATGCAAAAAATGCCCTGCTCAACACTTTTGGTAAATGTAATGGTGACTGTTCAGAGTGAAATTAAAGTGGAGCCCAGAGGGATTCCATGCGGGAGTGGAGCTCCACAAGTTCAACAAACTACATACACTCATCATCAAAAGAATAGTTGCACAAAAAGCTGCAACCAGAACGAATCAACCAACAGGAATGAAACTTGGTGGGTAGGTTTGGCATCATGGGACATGCAAATGATTCAAGTTTCACACTCGGCCGTGCATGTGACCTAAGCAAGGACAGGCCTTATCACTGTACCTGACTGACCCAACAGCCACAAGTGACAAGTCACGCTTTTTGGTGAAGACGACCAACAAAGGCACAGTGGTGAAGGCCTGGTGTTACTCCACCTCCACCACTACCGCAAAATTTGCAGGAACTGGGTGAGAATATTCAAGCTGCATGGGATGGATTATCACTGGCCCCCTTTAGGAACCTTCATCATTTATTGTTCCTGGTAACCTTTAACCTCATTCCCAACAGCATTGCAATCCCACACTTCCTTCTGGGTGCGGCTACAGGTATTCTTTTGATGATGATGCATTGGTACACCATGATTTAACTATGGAGCTATGTAAGGGTCACAATGATTCAATATTTGCTACTATTTTGCCTTACAAAGGCCCACCTTTACAGCACAAATGTACACAATATGGCCAAAAGTTTGCAGACACCCTGCTAATTATTGAGTTTAGGTGTTTTGGCCACACCCATTGCTCCCACGTGTATAAAATACAGCACATAATCATATGACTCTAAAGTCGGTCCTCCGGTCCACTCAGAGGGTCCATATTTTTTCTCTCTATGCATTGTAAGTGACTGGGGGGACCTGAGGACTGGTTTGAGAACCACTGCCATGGACAAATGAAGAGCTCTCTGAATTTAAACGTAGCACTTTCATAGCATGCAACCAGTTGGTGAAATTTCTGCCCTGGTCAAGTGTCATATTATTGTGAAATAGAAACATCTGGGAGCAACAACACCTCAACCACAAAATGGTAGACCACAAGAACTCAGGCCCGGGGTCACCAAGTGCTGAATGCTTGATGCCATGATGTCCAGCCAGAGTACGCAACAAAACCCCGTATTAGACATAAGCTGTCTGTCATGAAAAACACCATTATTATATCTCAACTCTATCATAGTACTGAACAAAATCGGTCATGACAGCTCATGAGAGCATAGGACATCGGTCATGATGTATTCATGGCTTGGTAATGTCAACGTTATGTATGTCTACCTCAAGAAAAGTGTTAACCTTTACAGTATGTGGAGGTTCTTTTAACTGCCAAAGGTTCTTTGCATTCACATCTCATTCACAGTAGTAGTTCTTTAACAACAATCCACCCCCAAATCCTTTCTGGAGTGGGCTTAATCTCACGACACGAAAAAGAAGGTATGAAAAACGGGATGTTCTGAAATACCACAACAGCAGTGCAGCCTGCAGGAGGTCCTTTCAGGCTCTGGATCTGTGGCTAGATATGGCAGCATGGAAATGTCAGCCAGCACACTTCCTGGCCCCGGAGGACTGGAGTCCACTGCAGTGCCCCTGAAATACTACCAGCTCATTAGCATTGCTAATAATCAGTTCTGAAAACAGCCAATAGTTCAGGTTTTCTGGAGGGAGGAATCAGCCCCATTGACTCTGGAACATGCTGAATAGCTGTGACAGCAACATAAGCATGTAACACGGAGATGTGATTGTTCATAATAGTGTGATGGAGGCAGTTGTCAGGGCAAAGCGTCAGGCTGCAATCACTAACATGATAGTTTAGCTCAAGGGTCTGCATGAAGTTTTAGCAACAGGCGCAACCTGAGTCTCTTCCAGGCAAGTAAAGAGCTTTTTACCTTTAACCTGATATTGTCTTTAATGGCCTACAGTCTGTTAGGCCTGTGACACTGTATTGTAAATGTGTTTGCAGTGGTCTACCAGGTACTTTCAGTCGTAATTGTTGAACACAGCCTAAAGTTACCATTTGGCCTCATCAACCAAGTCAAGTCAAGTCAAGTGGCTTTTATTGTCATATCAGCTCTGTACACAGCACTGAGGTAGTAAAGTGTGGAATGTATAAATAAGATAAACAGGATGCAGACAGATTTAAAATGCTATGGGTCGTGGGGGTGGGGGGTTTAGTTCAGTCTCTGTTGTTTAAAAGGCTGACTGCTTGTGGGACAAAGCTATTACAGAACCACGCAGTGACAGCACGGATGCTCCAGTACCTTCTGTCAGACGGCAGCAGTGAAAAAAGTCAGTGTGAGGGATGAGTGGGGTCCTTCACAATGCTGATGGCCTTACGGGTGCAGCGTGTGGTGTGAATGTCTGTGACAGAGGGGAGAGAGACCCCTATGATCTTCTCAGCTGTCCTCACTATTCGCTGTAGGGTCTTGCGGTCTGAGGCATTGCAATTCCCAAACCAGGCGATGATGCAGCTGCTCAGGATGCTCTCCACGGTACCACTAGTTGTTGCTGTAATCACTTGGTAGCCAGTCAGACAATTACATATATAATGGAGCAGAGCTGGGGTTTAGCTTTAGAGAGTGGTCTTGCTTTGAAAACATGATTGCTGATACTGCGTTAGCAGGCTTAAACATAATTAGTCAACTCCAACATGACTTCTGAAACATTTCACCCAGAAGGAAGTTTAGGATTGCAATGCTATTGAGAAGGAAGGAAGAACAAATGATGATAAATTTAGACTGATATGCACAATTTTTATTGAGCTACACATACAGAAGTAGTGTCTCTCAGTATGGCGTCGGGCCACCGTGTTTGCTAAAGCAACATGCCAGATGTCTCGGCATGGAGTTGTATGGAGAGGTTCTGTACATGGCATTTGGCATTTGGCATGTACATGGGGAGGTTCTTAATGCTGTCCTGTGATAATCCATCCCATGCAGCTTGAATATTCTCACACAGTTCCTACAGATTGTGGGGTAGGGATGGAGGTGGAGTAACACCAGGCCTTCTGGCTGTGTGACGTGTGACAACAGACCGTTCATCTTGGCAATGACCACGGTGCCTCCACACACGGATTCGTTGGTCGTTTCCACCAAGACAAAAGTGGGACTCGTCAATGAAGATGACCCGCTGCCATTCTGAGTCGCTCCATGCCAGTCTGGTACGACACCATTGCAGTCTTTGGCGACACTTACGTGGTGTTAAGGGTAGTCGTCGTAACGGTCTGTGTGCATGTAGTCCTGTGTCGTGCAGCCGTCTGCCAGTGGTGCTGTCATTAACATGATGACTAATGGAGGGCGTTTCTGTTCGCTGTATGTCCACAATCATGGCTGCTGTGTCAGTCAGGTACAGTGATAAGGCCTGTCCTTGCTTATGTCACATGCACATCCAAGTGTGAAAGTTGAATCATTCGCATGTCTCACAATGTAAAACCTACCCAACAAATTTCATTCCTGTCGGCTGATTCCCTCTGGATGCAGCTCTGAGGCTGAAGACATTGAGCAATAGTGTCAATAGTGTGATGTGATTCTGTGCAGTTACATCGTAACCGGTATTAGCAGAAAGTGTATCAGGCAAAAGCTTCTCCCTGCTGACAAAACTGAGATAAATGATCCTCCAGACTAGAGAGCGAATACCAGTGACTTTTATAAGCTGCTAAAGTGGTTCAGGGTTTGGATGATTAGTTCAGGTTGTTTTCCTCTGGATGTTTTCATTGTTTTATTATTTTTGGGGGAAATAAAAAAAATCACATTTTTATGAATTTGCTTATTTTCATTTTAAAGCAGCAGTGTGACACCTCTGGCTGTGAGGCTGCATAGAAAGGTAAATAACAAGAGAGAGACAGAGAGAGAGGGAGAGACACAGAGAGAAAAACAGAGTGAGTGAGAGAGAGAGGGGAAATAACTTTTCTCTTTTAAAGATAGTAACCTTCTGTCATGGGGGTCAGATGGAAATGAAGACACAGGCTAGGCAGCTGAAGGCAGAGCTGCAATTAAGCAAGGGAGAGAGACAGAGATAGAGAAAGAGAGAGGGAGAGAGAGAGCGAGAAAGAGAGAGAAAGAAAGAGAGAGAGATGATAACCCATACAAGGTACTGCAAAGCAATAGGCAAGTGACACCTTTGCAACCATCTGGGATCCCACAGTCCGGGCCCAGCAACACAACAGCAACCATGTAGATTTCATAGCAACAGCTTTGTGAACCATTGTTAGAGTTCACGCAATCCAGTCCTGCCCTCTCTCGGTTGATCATGGTAAAAGCCAATCAGCAATTTGCTCAAACAACTAAACACACAAGTTTCTAGATGTAGGCCACATCAATGTTCAGCCACTCTTGCATCAAAGAATTGTGCAGTTGGGCCATATTTGGTGGATGCCTTCCCTGGCACAATTCTGAGGAGAATTCCATGTAGACTGGGATTTTTGCCACTGCTGGTAGAACCGTATGACCGCACGCTTCCATACACCTGCAGATTCAGCTACTTCCTTCACGGTATGGTCACGCTATGGCATGGCCAAATGCATTTGGGTTTGTATATGTGTATCATGTGATGTGTATTTTCTATGTATATATTGTGTGATTGGAGTTATGAAGATATATTGAAATGTAGTGTATGATTTTGTGATTGTAATATGTGAGTAATTTAAATAAAGTTCTTTAAAAACTCCAAATGCATTCACTCCTTTTAGCCAATCATTATCATCTGCTTTGTGTCCCCTATTCCTTACATCAAATGAGACATTCACTGCACCGTACCACATCTTCTCAATCTATGAATCCCGTCACTCACACCCCGCAGGTATTTATAGCCCCATCATCTTTGAGCAGCACCATCTGCAGGAGCCTGAAGTAACTACCATGCAAGGCGACTTATGTTTTGTCTGGCGAGCTTATAAACCAGATTATGTACCAACCGTATTTCCAACACTTCCGCCCATGATCCTCGGAGGCTCTGCATGATCCTTCCTTAAATGCATATGCATGAGGGAGAAGAGCACATTTTGTGTTCTCCCATGTAAATGCACATAACCCACGTATTTACGCTTGCACACCAGTTTCATACATAGCACACATGCTTTAGCATGCAGAATGCACCCTATTTTTCAAAAGGCCCTTCATCTAAACACTAGTGGTATCCAACAGTTGTATTCTGACGTCCCAGAAAGTAGCACTGTAATTAAACCTCAAAGGCTAATAGCTAAAACCAACAGTTGCTTTGCACAAACTCTCTCTACTGGATATAACTTTTTAATTTTTCCATGTGGTTCATGAAGCGTAAAAAAAAAAAAAACCTGGACAAAAAGGCAGAATGTCTTTCAGAAAGATCTCTTTTGCTTTTCACGATACAGGAAAACTGTAACATTGTGCAGGATGTTTTCCATTATAGAAAAGCAAGAGGAGAACAGAGAGTTCCTCCACCTCAATCAGAAGCTATAGCATATTAGGGCTTTTGCACAAAGCTGGGATCTCCGTGGAGACTGAGCACGGCTCTGAAGATGCAGCTCCACACGGGAAAAATAAATGAACTGAATGTCTTTACGTGCAAAAATGGATCCCTTTTGGACCTCAAAGAACAAGCAAACCATGACACCGGGAAGGACATTTTCCATTTTGGTGAAATTAAAGTAGTGCAGAGAAAATAGCCATAGCTATTTGCTTAAACTTTAAGAGCTCACCAAACAAAAATTTGGTCGCCTGGGACTGAAACCTACCTAATTGGGTGTAATATTGATTTGGCATGTACTGGACAAGTTTCTGGATGTAGGCAACATCAACGTTCAGCCACTCTTGCATCAAAGAATTGCGCAGGTGGGCCAGATTTGGTGGATGCCTTCAGGAGAGGTTCCTTTACACTAGGATTTTTTTGCCACTGCAATTTGTGATTTATGTGCATAAGCCACATATTTAGGCTTGCACACGTAGGTATTTCATACGTAGCACACACGCTTTGTCATGCGGAATGCGCCCTACTTTTGCCTCAAATGGCATAAATGGCCCTTCATCTAAACACTAGTGGTATCCAACAGTAGTGTCCTGGTGTCCCAGAAAGTGGCACTGTAAGGCTAATAGCTAAAGCATAAACTATCTCTCCTGGATTCAACCATTTTATTTTACCATGTGGTTCATGAAGTGTAAAAAAACAGGCAGAATATTTTTCCTCTGCTTTTCATCAGGAAAACTGTAACACTCTGCAGGACATTTTCCATTTTAGAAAAGCAAGAGGAGAACGGAGAGTTTCTCCACCTCAATCAGAAGCTACAACATATTAGGGCTTTTGCACAAAGCTGGGATCTCCGCAGAGACTGAGCACGGCTCTGGAGATGCAGCTCCACACGAGAAAAAAGCACATAATAAACGAGCTGAATGTCTTTACGTGCAAAAACAGATCTCTTTTGCACCTCAAAGAACGAGCAAACCGTGACACTGGGAAGGACATTCTCCATTTTGGAAAAGTTAAAGTAGTCTGGAGAGCATTACCGCTTCGTTAAGAAGCTGAAACTTTAAGGGCTCCGACATATAACTCGGACAACAAATACCCCAGTTCTGAGCTGCTTTTGGAGACTCTAATACATTTGATGTTTGAGAAGTTGTTCTAGTTGCTGGAACACAGCCAAATCAGTACCAATGCCAGAGACGAACGTGATTGGTCAAAAAGAGTTCCCGCCACCTGCAATAGCTGCACCCAGACGGAAGTGTGGGATTGCAGTGCTATTGGGAAGGAAGATAAAGTTTACCAGGAATAATAAATTATGATACATTTAGACTGATATGGGCAATATTTATTGAGCTACACATACAGAAGTAATGTCTTTCAGTATGGCGTCGGGCCACCATGTTTGCTAATGCCAGACGTCTCGGCATGGAGCTGTAAAGGTTCCTGATGGTGTCCTGTGATAATCCATCCCATGCAGCTTGAATATTCTCACACAGTTCCTGCAGGTTTTGTAGTAGGGATGCAGGTGGAGTGACACCAGGCCTTCTGGACGTGGTGCCTCCACACCCGGATTTGTTGGTCTTCTCCACCAAGACAAAAGCGGGACTCGGCACTGAAGATGACCCGCTGCCATTCTGAGTCACTCCATGACAGTCTGGCACGACACCATTGCAGTCTTTAGGGATGCTGACGTGGGGTTAAGGGCAGTCATCGTAACGGTTTGCGTGCATGTAGACCTGCGTCGTGTAGCCATCTGCCAATGGATCACTCATGGAGGACATCAATGCTCACTGAATGTCCGCAGTCGTGCCTGCTGAGTTAGTCAGGTACAGTGATGAGGCCCGTCCTTGCTTACGTCATATGCACAGCCGAGCGTGAAACTTGACTCTTTTTCATGTCTCCTGATGTCAAACCTACCCACCAAGTTTCATTCCTGCTGGTTGATTCCTTCTGGGTGCAGCTATTTGTGCAGCTATTTTTTTTTGATGAGTGTATTATCATCCAAATAAATCACGGGAACAAATTGTACTCTGTGTGTAAAGGCATTTAGGCAAATTAATACAGCTTTTTATAACCACATTCATTGGCCTCGTTTCTTGTCTTCTCTCTGCCCTTTTTTTTTTATTTCTTGCTCTCTGGGTTTCTCTCTTTCCATGTGTTGACTATGTGACCTCCTGCTGGGTTCTCTCAGTAGGAGCAAGTTCTAATACAAGAGAAAAGCAGAGAAGGGAGCAGAGACAGAACATGTTGTCCTCTTTTCGGGAATGCCACCGGCAGTTTGCTCAGCCTTCTTTACTGACGCGCTGTCGCCGTCGTGGTGGGTAGGAGTTTTTATATGGTACTCGTGAGCATGCTGTTTTGACAGCTGGCAGACAAGCTTTCTTAAATACGCTGCATTCGGTGGTGATGCAATGCAGAAGCAGACATGGGTGACGGCCCGCTCTGTCCTCAGCTTGAGCACGTCTTTTTTTGGCGCGCCGTCGTTCATTATAATGGACGGGTCTGTCTCTCTGAGATTTCGCAAAAACGTGGTGAATCATGTTAAGAGATTCACTGTGGGGGAACAAATGGAGCAAAGCCTCTGGGTTTGATGTTGGAGAGCGATAAGGCCTCAGACGCATGCTGGTTTTGCGTGCTTGGCTCTGGGATGGAGTGCGTTACACCCACTCCATACTGCTGTGGAGAATGGTGTTTAAACACATGCAAGAACTACATGGTGTTTGAGCTGAACACTAACCCCACTTGTAGAAATAAATGGGGCTTGGCTTGGACATACGTAGTCTCGGAAAACCCTTGGTTACAATTCACTGTATAGCAACGGACATCGGGCTGCACAATTTGGGGAGCACTTTCTTTCATGGTTCCTTTAGTTTGAGGTATGTTTGGTGTTATAAACTCTGAAGTACAAGATAATTATGGTACTTTCTAATAGTAATGATAATGGTAATTTCTTTCTTCCTTACAATAGTAAAGATGTGCTACAATGCAGTGAATGTTTTATTCGGTGTGCGGAAAATGAGTTCAAAGCAGATGTTAATGATTGGCTAAAAGGAGTGCTTGTATTTGGGCTTGTGTGAATCGGACCATAGTGTGAAGGAAGTAGCTGAATTTGGAGGTTTATGGAAGAGTACAGTCATACAGGTCTACCAGCAGTGGCAAAAATCCCAGTCTACAGGAAGTTCGGTAACACTTTCTATGAAGTATCTATAATGCATTAAAAGTGCATTCATATAATGCTATAATAGATCTATAGTCAAGATGTATAAAGTCCTTATAATGCTTTATAATACTAGACATAAGCCATTGAAACTGTGCATAAGCATTCCTAATCACACACATAAACTGGTATAACACAACAGTATATGGCTTCATAGCACATAAAGTGACATAATGCTTTATAATGTATATATTATTTTGTTATTAACTTTATTGGTGAAACGGGTATGATAAAGCTTAATATCTAATGTTGTGTGCATTTGCATAATGCTTTACAATGATCCACAGTAGGGCTGTACCCGACTCAGAATTTTGTCAGTCGAAACAGATTCGCCTGTCCTGGCCGACGATTCGACTATTCGTTCATGTTTTTCTCCATATATATTATCTAGTAATCAGTAAATCAATTTGCATACGTTTCAGATCTGATGTCCTCCTCATTTAGAACGTCAGCAGAGTCACAGGAACATATTTTTGAGCTAAAAGAGACGTGGCATGTGATGAACGATCTGGAGCCTGATTTAATTACAGAATGTAGCGTCGGGCAGCAAGCACGTATTTATGCTAAAATTAGCACTTCTAGCCTGACTTTTTAATTTCACTTTTAACAGCTCCTTCAGTAGGATGACCCTTCGTCTTTCATCTCTCATAAATAATGAACTCCTAAATAAAACCAAATTAGTCAATATTTAAATTATTTTTAGATGAAAAGAAGAATGGTACACCTGAACCGTTTAATTATTATATTACCCGCGCTGAAATAATTACTAATTAAAAAAAACAAACAAAAAAACAAACTCGTCACTGTTGTCAGTCGACTTGGAGGTTGTCAGTCGACTTAAAGGGTCTCCGACTGACGATTCGACTCGTCGACTTCTAGAGGGCAGCCCTAATCCACAGTAAGGCCACTCTCTAACGTTCCTCAGTGTCTTCAAAATGAAAATGATTTTGTAGGTGCACACGACATCTAATGAACACTTTGAAGCCTCCTTTACAGACCTTAAGTAATGTTATATTATCGACCAGCTTTATGAATTAATGCATTATGTGAATTAACAGATTAAGCTTTATGATAGGGGTCTCAACAATAATGTAAAGAAACAAGAAATAGATAAAAAATCTATGCATACATTTCAACATATGTCACTTTGTGCTATGAGGTCTTATAATGCGATCTTATCGGAGTTTATGTGTGTGATCATGAACGTTTATGTACAGTTACAAAGGCTTATGTCAAGCATTATAAAACATATTTAATGCTTTTCAGATAATTAGGAATGCACTTACAATGGATAATAATTATGAATACATTATTCATAGATTGTGTTACCGGATATTCTCCTCAGAATTGTGCCAGGGATGGCATCCACCAAATCTGGCCCAACTGCGCAATTCTTTGATGCGAGAGTGGCTGAATATTGAAGTGGCCTACATCCAGAAACTTGTCCAGTCCATGCCAAATCCAATCACAGCTGTTATTCATGCTAAGTTAGCTAGCTAGTATAGTAGCCAGTATAGTAGTACCTGCTAGTCAACCAGTTCAGGTGAAGCTAATCATTCTCTGAGTTATGAGAGTTTAGAGCCATTTTTTGGCAGTTGTGTTTATGAGGAATTTGTCTTCTTCATTGAACCCATTTGTGAAGTGAAACACCCACATACACACAAACTACCAACCACATACACTAGGGGGCAGTGAGCACACTTGCCCATGAGCGGTGGGCAACCCTATACACGGTGCACATGGAGCAGTAGGGAGTTAGGTGCCTTGCTCAAGTTGTTACTGTTGGTTCAAGGAATCAAACAGGTGACCCCTCCGGTCACAAGGCTGGTTCCCTATGATGTGGGCTACATCCAGAAACTTGTCCAGTCCATGCCAAATTGAATCACAGCTGATATTCGTGCTTGTGGAGGTATTACACACTGTTAGGTATGTTTCAGTCACAGGTGAATACGCTTTTATCCAGTGAGCTTACAACACTGGTAGAGTTTCAACACAACAGGCATGACGATTCTATTGATTAAAAAAAGAACTAAAAATTATAGAAAGGTATTTTTCTCTTCCAAAGAAAACATCAGCCTTCTCTGAAGGCTGAGAAAGCCATGAGGGTCCTCTCTGGAGACTGAAGAGTTGAAGGACGAAGGACGTCGAAGGACGTCAAACGTCCGTCGGTGGAGTCCTTGTGCTTCTCTTTATTGTGCTGCGTTCACGTGCTAAAATGCCTTGGAGGGCCGAATCCTTCTCTGACCACCTCTACAGAAGCAATAAATGTTACGTTGATATTTTATGAAGCTAATGCTTTCCACTCATCCTTCTTCTATCGTGTAGATGACCAATCGTTCACGTTCTCTCTCATACAGAGAAAGACAGGCTCTGCCCAGCTAAATGAAAACTCCAGGAGTTTTTAATAGGACGTGTCTGTAAAAGAGGCTTTCTTGTTGTCCACTGCTGTCCACCCATCTGCTGCACTTTCATGAGATTCAGCTGTCATGCTTCTTGGTTTTTCATTATTCAATCACACAATTACTGTTGGAGATAAAAACAAGAAACACTTCACGTTTTCTGGAGTCACTGGCTGAAGTGCTGTGCTCATAAATGAGGGATTTTGCCCTGTATATCTCCGCTCAAGATCTAACACTTGTCATTGTGACAAGAATAGTTCATTAAAAATAAAAGTTACACACGCCCATACATAATTATTGAAAAGTAGTTCAACACCAGAGTTATTACTTTGTAGAAGCCCCTTAGCTAGCAACCCCAGAGGAGAGAAACCGACAGTTTGTCTTTACAAAACTGTATTTACAAGAGAGCTGTCGGGTTTCTTTTGCACTGGGGATGCATGCCAGTCTTTAGGCCATGAATCAGGTTCTTGGGTTGATTTGAAACTGAAGTAAATTCAGAGATCCTAAGCACATTATGCATGCAGGAAAACAGTTGCAAAGGCTGCAAACTATGTACTACTGAATTGTGGAGTTAGAACATTAGAGTTAGAACTGTTTAGTCATCATTTTTGTGTTCAGCATTTTCCTTAGGTGGGCCTGAAATCATGGCTCGATGATGCACTGGAGCCATACTTAGCATAACACTGCCCATAACACTACAGTAGTGCAAAATTTTGACTCATAATTTACAGAAGAGCTCAGTGTCCCTATTTAAATTAAAGAAGGTTGAGACAAAGAAGAAATGAATTTCACTCAGTTGCGGACTGTAGGACAATAACGAAGCATTCGATTTAGTAAATGCAGCTTTTAAAGGAAAGAAAGACTAAATGGCTAGTCTGTAGTTTGTATAGCGCATATGGTAGTCTGCTAACATGCTAGCAAATCTAGCTGATGTTTAGTGAGTTTTAAAAGAATTTGACCTCTAAGGTAAGCTGATCCATTAGCTAGCTAGTATAGTAGCTAAAGAAAATCACACGCTAGTCAACCATTTCAGGTAAGGCAAATCATTTTTTAGCAATTGTGTTTGCACACAGAGAAACTTGTCTTCTGCATTTAACCCATCTGTGAAGTGAAACACCCACATACACACACACTAGGGGGCAGTGAGCACACTTGCCCAGAGCGTTGGGGAGCCCTATCCACAGTGCCCGGCAGAGCAGTTGAGGGTTGCTCAAGGGCACTTCAGTCGTTACTGTTGGTTCAAGGAATCGAACCAGCAACCCTCTGATCACGAAGCTGGTTCCACAACCTCCAGCCCATGATGGCAGCATGTAGCATTCCATTCTCACCATCAGACAGAAGCCTGTTCTACAATAAGAGGCTTGTTATTTGGGCTGTGTTATTTTGATGCAGCTTCAGGTTATAAGAGGTCAACATTGCAGTAAAGACCGCAAATGGCCCTAGCAAAATTGACTGGCAAACATACACATGCAAGGTTGGAAAAGTCCAAGTTGCAACATGTGAACTGAGTGTGACTCAACTCTATTTGGGAATTTAGGAATTATGTGGCTTGTTACTATCCAAAGCAACAATTCAGAGAAGTTTCAGCCACTAGCGTTTAAAACTGGTTTAAGTCTGGTTGATCTTCTCTTAGCCTTTTTGATTAACCTGACAGGTGATTCGGGCTGAGGGTAAGACATGTTGTAGACAAGGCGAGAGTGGTAGCTCCACTATACTGTGAAATGTTCAGCCTTGCTTCTGAAGCCCTAACTTTCTGCAGAGTTTAGCACCCACATTAATCATAGCGTGAGTATCTGGATATCAAGGCCTGGTGTTTAATCAAGTTTTACAACCATCTACAGGGACGCTCCCAAACCTCCTGGATGTTTACCTTCCTGAGAAATTTAGCACCACTTCGGCAACTGTTATTAAGATTCAGATTCTCCCAAAGACCTCAGCTATCTTCATGAAGGTGTGTTACATTAGCGTCGGTACGGAGGTCTGCAGAAGTGTAAATCTCCAGGAATATTTAGCAAAATGCTGACTGGTTGAAGCTTGACATCTTGAAGGGCATATATTATGAAAAATAATTTTTGCGCTTGTGCGCATACATTTAGGTATCTGGAGTGCCTACCAACCCACAAACTGTGAAATAAGACGACCCAGTCAGTTTTGTGGGCTGTCTAGATCAGAAAACTTGCGACTCAACAAGCTGTTTAGATTTGATTCCTCTGCCTACATCAAGTGCAGGCTCATTAGAATTATACTGCCCTCCATCTGAGCATCTACACCCACGGTTTGAGAACTATCTTTGCCAAGCATATGTGTGTGCTAATGTGAAGCTCAAGTCAGCTTCGTCAGCTTCTTGTTTGAAATTTCCCATTCCACCTTAAATGATGCAACAGATAACATCTAGCCCCTAAGTCGCCCTGTCCTGCTTGTTGTTTGAATTTTCCTGTTCTACCTTAAATGGCACCTTGGGCAACTGCTGCATCATTTAAGGTAGAACAGCCAGCCTCAACCTTCTGTGTCTGACCGCTTTTCCAACCTGGCTCTCAACACTAGAAATCAAACCTTTACTACGAGAGGGATCGATACCAACCGTCTGTGGCAAAGTAGCAGATGAGGGAATATAAGTATCATGTTCCATTTCTCACAATTCCCACCACTACCCCATCTCCTACCTGTTTCCCAGTCCCATGACAGCCCTACCAAAGTAACAAGGGGGGTCTGAGCTGCTAGCTACAGATAGAAACCACCCAGAACTCCAGCCCAAATTCTCAGAGCTCTCCATCAGTCTTCCCTGATACTTACACCAACTCACATATTAGTTGAATGTCTGTAACTTCATTTTATCAGCAGGTGAATAATGTAAAGGTAAAATGAAAGAACAGGTGTAGATTCTACAGAGTGGTTCTTGCTATGGTAGCATGAACCTGTACTCGTGCCGGCACACCCCGCAGAAGAGGGGGGTCTGTTTAAAACTACAGACAATGAAACCAACCGTTCTCAACAGGGATGTTCAAGGTGAGAAGGGAACCGTGTTGCTTCATTCTTGTGCTACTTTAACCAAAGCATTTCATAGGTATTTCATTAAGACCCAGGATAGTTTTGATATGTGTGAAAGTGGTGTAATCTGTCTAAAAGCCACTGTTCTTCAAAAAGAATAGAGGATCACAAGGATATTGGAACAATGTTTCATGGACAGAAAAGGCC
>CM067478.1:33443921-33467529 GCA_034552555.1 Semaprochilodus insignis | reverse complement strand
GCCCCCAAAAAAAAACAGCAACAACCACAACATCATAACTAGCATAACATTGTCTCCTAATATACTCAAATATTTTGTGTGACGCATGTGTAGTGCGGCATCCTATGGTACATCAAACCGCTCCTCACAGTCTAGTTAGACTTACCTGTCTGTGGGGCTGGGGGGAGTAAGTGACAATGCGATTAGCGGTAAACGCAAAGATTAGCTAACAACATAGCAGCTGCCACCTGATATGTCAAAAAGGCTAAAGCCCTCTGGAGCCCAGGGGAGAAACAAAAAGAAAGAAAAGAATACTTTATCTGTTCGGTAGTAATAGTTACCATCAGATGCTCGGAGCAAAGTTAGCTAGCCTGAAAAAGTTTGCTAACTTAATAAACAACTAGCTAGCTAACTAGCGGGAGTTAGGGTCAGTTACTCCCACCCAAAATCTGTTAGGAGAAGTTGGAAAGACTATGAAGGTGTTAATAATTTTGAGAACTACAAACCATCCACTGTTAGCCCTGAGGGAAACATTCACTGACATCTTAGCCTGGTTAGCTAGCCACAGTTAGCCCTGCTTATAACAGTGAACTCAACTTCATTACCTTTAGCCATTAACTGATGTAAACCTTTGAATTTTTGTCTTCTGGTCATTCACTACATTTGATATGCACAGCAGACAGTATGCAAGAGAAGTAATTATTTTCTACCTAATGCTATAGCATTAATATTGAGGCTCCAAAGGTAAATGGAATTTACCTTATCATGGGAAACACGTAGTTTTGAGGTCCATAATTTGATTTAACAATTGCCAGTCATTTAGTTTAAGGGCTCTTCTTGTAAATTTACATATACAATGTTTTATGTATGTTTGTGGTAAAGCTATATAATTGCTTTATACATACTTATTACTTTATAAATATGTATTTCAGAGGTTAAGCATGTGCTACGTTAAGTCCGGATATAGGTAGCATCCGAATGCAATTCCAGAACAGACTTCTCAACAAACAGAAATTGGTATGCCATACCAAGTTGACATTTGGGTTTCCTAGTGATTTGTTGGGGTACATTATGTTCGCTTGTGTTTCACAATTTATCTGAGATGTTTCCACTAGGGAGCATTAAAGCTTGGTGTTGAGCGTCAGGTGCAAGGATCTCTCCAGATGACTGGTGATCATTTTTGGATCCAAAGACAGAAGGTAATATCTCGGGGTGTGTGTCAACTTTAATATAGTCTCTGGTCAGTGGAAGGCTTCTAAAGAAAATATGAAAGCAGTGTAGGAGTGAATGAAAGGGCAAAACTTTCTTTTTGTTCCTTTTCTTTTTTTAAAGAAAAGTGGACCCCTAGCTAGATGGTAGATCAAACTCAAGATAGAAGGAAAGCCCAAAGGTGGGGTTAGCCAAAGGTCCGTGTCACACACAGCCCATATATTTGACTTTTTGAAGTGATTTAAGATGCCTTAAAAGGAGACAGTAAAAAGAGAAAAAGATAGAACATCTGTTCTTCTTTCCTTCATATGAACAGAAGACTGAACTTATGACAGATCCACTGCCAATTTAGAAGTACTAGATAATTATGATAATGGTAATTCTAGAACAATAGTAAGAATGTTTATAACTGTATCTTAGATATATTTGATGTGTAATGCAAGTGTGTAACGTGGTGCCTAGGTACACTACCAATCAAAAGTTTAGACATTGCTACTCAGTTATTCAGTCCACCTTAAATACCTCCAAAATGGAATTTTATAGCAGGATAAAACTTTCTTAACTTGTAATGGAGGTTTACATAGCAAGTTTTTTTCTAAGCAGTTTTGGGCCAATTCTATTGGTCCATCATGAATATTCACTAAGTTGAAAGGGTAACTAGAACTTTTAAACAGTTCAAAAATAGGGATTAAAGTTTTTTTTAGCAACTAAACATATATTAGAAGTCACGATATGGAAATATAATACAATACTGTGATACATTAAGAGTATATGCGGTATATCAGGATATGTATTTTTTCAGACATCTCATCAGTTAAAACTGTTACGTTTAAGCCTGTAGAGTCTTTAATATAATCAACAACATGCGTTTAGTTGGGTGTGTCTAAACTTTTGACTGGTAGTGTATCTTAAATGTACAAAGGATCCTCAGCTTTGTAGCGCTGAGTGAAACTGTAGTAAATTATAGTAAATACAATATTTATATTGGTGGAAATGTTCATTACTTCATTTCAGCACATCATTTGGCATTAGTGCTTAGAGGTGTACATTGCCTCCCCAATAAGTCAGAAATAAGAAAAAGGTATTTCTGAGGATGTGAGATACAGGATAATCCTCTCGCATAAGCAAGGAGAAAGTCAAAGGAAAGTAAGTGAAAAGACAGGAAACTGATTACTAAAAGATGTTGAGTGTGTTTACATGCACTTAATCCAAACATTATCTGATTTCTGCAGTAGTCAGATTATTAAAGGCAAGAAAACACACTCATTGAGAAAATGACTCCTAAAGACCACCCCCAAGACCTTGCAGACCACCTAGTAGATAAATTTATTTATAGTATTTATAGCTTTCATCTTTGAGAGACAAGGGAACATCAAGCTCCACTGTTGCTTCAGATCTGAAAACATCCAGAGGCACAGAACCTTCAGTTCACCCTCATACCACTGTAAGTAGACAACTTAACGACAGATCAAACAAAGAACCTGCTGGTGTCCTTAAAACAAGTCCAGGCACCAACATCACTGTATGTGTTTGGGAGTACTTGGATGTTGAGTAACCTACTTCTAAGACTGAACTTTGGAGGTGTGGAAAAATATCCTGGCAGAGTTTGTTGAAAAACTGAAAGCAGAAGAATGGAAGTTGTTTGGATTGGAATTTAAAGGGGGTGGTCTCTGTAGCCATTGCGGTTGAGTACATGGTAAAAATCTGAATGTTGGGCAACTTCTGGAATCCATGCTTTATCATTATTATTTATGATTTTTGCTTTGCTTTGTTTTATCTTATTTTGAGAAAGAAATCTTAAGCATTCCATCAAATTAGTTATTGGTTTACTCCCATTAACAGCCCATTGCAAACTGTAACCCTATTTGGACAGAATTAGTTTTACATGGGGAGGTGATGTAGTGTGCTGTCATTTTACTCCAGGACATATGTAAAATATATGACCCATTCACATAGAATAAGAAATCATGGCATAAATGACTAAGATGGGGGTGGGTACTCAGTACTGTTGTAAACCTGTTTTCCCCCCCTATTAGTTCTATGCCTTTTCTTATCTTCCTTTGACCTTTGGGAGAAGTTGCCTCACTACTTGACAATGGTATAAAAACCCCTTCAAGCTTTGTATCTGTAGACTGCACTCTAGACTGAACTCTGGACTGCACTCTAGACTGTACTCTGGAACCAGAGCTCAATAAACTAACACCATAGTGGGCTCCTCCTCTCTTCAGTTGACACCAAAAGAAGAAATTACAACAATATGCTTTGCTGCCACCTCCAAAAAATGTGCATCCACCAACCAGGCCAGTCCACCAACAAAAACTATCCAGTCAACAGTGTCCTGTGGGCAGCATCCTGTGACCACTGATAATTTAAAGAATGATGACCATCTTATAGCCCACTTATATCAATACTGTTTTAATTAGCAGCGACATGTTCATAACACATATATAGGCTATTGGCTAGACAGTGACCTACCTAAAGCTCCCAGAAGTGTTGAGCATCTGAGGAGTCATTCGGTTCGTCTCTTAGATGTGAGTGTTGTAACTTGAATGGCCTGAGGTATCTGTGCCATGCATGACGGAAATAAATGCCTCCTTGAGCGCCTCCAAAACTGCTAAAAAACTAATTTTCCACAGGGAATGACGCAATGTTTACCTACATGCTGATTCGCCTGGGATTAATATAACCTGAGGTTATTTTGTGGCTCGTTTTACAGGTAAAAATGAAAAGCACTAAAATTTCTACTGACGCACGAGCACAATCGGTAAAATTGACTGGCATGGTGCATTTAAACAGGACTAAACTCACTGAGAAACACCAGTAATAATTACATTTCCCCCAGTCCATGCACACTGGGCTCCACTAGCCCATGGGACTATATGCACTGAACTGACAAACCTGTTTGAACATCTGAGCTGTGTATTTATTTATCTATATTTTTTTATTTATCTACATACTGTACATCTGTACTGTAAGCTGTTTGTTCACACTTCCCACTACCTGCACTATACACTGTATATATTCTTCTACTGTTTACAACCAGATACTGAACTGTGGCTACCTGACTCCCTCAACATACTGTAATTCCCTACATGTACGCTTAAACTAAGCTGTATCTTGCTTTAATCCATATGCTAACTGCTGTTTGCACCTCAGTTCTAGTATTCATATATATAAAATTCATATATATAAAATTAAAAAAATTAAAAATAAAAATTATATATATATATATATATATATCCTGTCCATATAGGATCTATGACTCTCTGTTTCTTTCCACTACCAGTCCAAAGTTTAGAAACACCCAACTATATTAAACTAGACCCAACTAAATGGATGATGTTGGTGATCTTAAAGGCAGGCTTACACTTAACAGCTCCAACTGATGAGATGTCTGAAACTATACACATCCTGATATACCACTTATACTCTTGATGTATCACAATATTATATGTTTGCCATATCGCCATCTCTAATATATATTTTATTGCACAAAAAAAAACACTGATATCTTTTATCTTTTTTTGCATAGTTTAAAAGCTCTAGTTCCTCTTTCAGCTTAGTGAATATTCATGATGAAGAGACCAATAGAATTGGTCCAAAACTGCTTAAAAAACATCTTGTTATATCCGCCTCCACTGCAGGTTAAGAAAGCTGTTTCATCCTCCTGTAAAGTTTCATTTTGGAGGTTTTTACGGTGGACTGGATTATTCCAGGAGTGCTATTTTATAGTTCTTCATAGTGCTGTTTTATAGTTCTTCAAGAAGTCTTCACTTTCATTCTATAGTAAAGCATTTAGATAAACGTGAGGAGAACCTTCTATGAGTAGCCGTGTCCAAACTTTTGACTGGTAGCAAATCTTGTTTTCTAACCACAGTTCCTCACAATAAGAGAACTAAGAGATAAAATTACCTAAAGAGAAAAACAGTTTAGAACAGAGCATTTTTTTTCCTGCAGTCTCTGCATAAAGGGATTAATGCATCGAGCTGATTTATCTTTCAGAGCGGAGAGAAGGATATCAGCATGGCAGTAAAATGAAATCGCATCAGCGGGAGGGTGGATAAGGACAGAAAACGACTCCTCCACACCCACTCCTGTGCTTACAGCCATTGTTGTATATCTTTATTAGTGTCGGCATGCCTCTTTCTGATGTAGGAAGCTGGAGGGTTGGTCATGCCCCAGGGCATCGGCTACACCGAGCGATGCCCAGTTTAAAAAGTACAAAAATAAATGAGAGGGATCACTTGTAGCATCTCTTAAAGCCCTTCTCTCCAGAGTCACTGGCTCATCTCCACAACCCCGCCTCCCTGTTCTTAAATCAAGCAGACGTCTGCATCTAAAAAATCAATGTGAACAAACAGAGGCACCTAATAATCTCCTGAAGCAACAATGAAATCATAGAGTGGGTCCAATTAAAAGTCTAAGTGGAAGGCTCTTAGCAATACAGAGCATGAGCAGACCAGAGTATGCGACGCAGGCTTTTAATGATTAACTCTCCGCACACGCCTGCCGTGTTTATCTGGATGGACGTGTGGAAAACACACTCTGTTGGAGGAGTCAAACAGCAATGTTTGGCTGCATGTGTGCAGTCTGCCAACAATCCAGGGCTTGTTGTGTGTGTACATGGAAAACTGTTTACAAGTACTTTCTGAGCAGATACTAGTGCACACATACCACTGAACACATACACTCGCCAACCGCTTTATTAAAAAGTCCAACTTGTAGGGCCAACTTGCCTGTTCCTTGGCATTTCATCGATGGCCAGTTTCTGACCACGGGTCACCTTGGCTTGTTTAAGGAAGGGATAAGCCAATGGTTTCCACAACTGGAGTCTGAAAAAAGTATTAGAAGACAGGGAGAAAATGGGACACCTACCACCCCTGCAACACCTGGTGGACCACCAAGACTACCCCCCATCAGATAAGCAGCACTTAAGGCTTTCATCTTTGATAGACAGGAGATAATTAAGACCTGGATCTTGGTCTGAAAGGATGTGTAGCTGTCAAGAATGTTGCATTCACATGTATGTCATAGACGGACAATGGCAAACCCAATATTGCATTGGCTTTAAAAGGAGCTGTAATGGAAAACTCCACATCCTCTGTAAGTGGCAACACCCCACAGACCACAGTGGTAACTGGAATGTTCCTTTAACAGTTCAATTTTCCCCACATGGTGACATTTGTTTTTGGGAGTCATGGATGCCAAACATCTTGTTGTTGAATTCCAGACAAGCCCGGTATTATACAGTGCAGAGTTCCTCCTGCCATTTTCCAGCTTAAATAAACAATCTACACTGCTAAAGCTACCCTCTGATAATCAGTCATGTTAACGATGCCACCGTTCACACGACTTCATGCCATAGTCGGCTGTGTACCGCTGTGAGATGTAGAAAGACTGTATATTCGCCGCAAAACATGTGAACGCAGCAGAATCTCTTAAGAACAAGATTGGAGAATGTTTTACACCAATCAAAGAAGCTGCTGGTATTCACAGAACAATGAGCTGGCCACTCCAGAGTCCAGACCTCAACATCATTGAACGTGTTTGGGATTGCTTCTAAGACTGAACATTGCCATTGGAGATGTAGAAAACATGACCTATAAAAAGCTGCAGGCTTGCTCTTCGTTCAATTGAAATTTCAGGGGGCAAAAACTATTCCAAATACAAACAGCAGTTCCTGTGTAGTAGTAGCTTCTTGTTCTCATGCTAATAGTAGGCTACTTAGAGCTACTGTTGTTGCTACTGTTGTTATCATGTGATCTGTTATGAAAATGCAACCAACTTCTAGGACTGAGCTTTTGAAGGGTGGAGAAATATCCCTACAGATTTCTTTGGAATACAAAAAAATGTAATGGGACCTATAATGAAAAGGGTGGACAAAAACAGCCTGAAAATTAGTTATTATATTTTGAAGTTGCTGACGCTTCTGTGTAATTTACATAAGTATTTCCTATCCAATCACAAGGCTGACGTCTTTTCCACTGCCCACACAAAAGTTTCAGAGTCAGATAAACTTAGCAAGCTATAGCTAACCAGCATAACCGAAAGCTGGCAAGCTAGACCACCTGATTGTAGCTACCTGTTGCCTGTAAATTCCTTTATCCCTATACCACAGTTGTTCCTGTTTATGGATACAGTGCAGTGAATGTCTCATTCCACGTGTGGTAAATGGGTCACAGCGCAGATGTTAATGATTGGCTAAAAGTGATTGTTTGGGCATGTCAAAAGCCATAGTGTGAAGGAAGTAGCTGAATTTGCAGGTGTATGGAAGTGTATGGTCATACGGGTCTACCAGAAGTGGCACAAATCCAAGTCTACAGGACTCTCTCTATAGAATTGTGCCAGTAAAGGCATCCACCAAATCCGTCCCAACTGTGCAATTCTTTGATGCAGGAGTGGCTGAACACTGTTGTGGCCTACACCCACTTGTCCAGTCCATGCCAAACTGAATCACAGCTGTTATTCATGCTTGTGGAGTGCGACACCTCTTCTCAATCTATGAATCCTGTCACACACCCCGCAGGTATTTATAGCCCAATCTTGCTCATGAAGCGCCATCACCAGGAGCCTGAAGTTACTACCACCTTAAACACACAAAAAGTCATGTACATTTCATGTTATACTTGGGAAAGTATACCATGTACCTTAAACCCATTCAATGGTACACAATTAGACCTCAGTGCCTATTCTTGTAGCGTAGTCATGCGTTTTTACTCGACCATTGTAAATGTATCCTCCAAGATAGAGTTGCATTGAGAGAGCGAAAATGCACCATTACAGCTCCCCACAGATCAGCATATAACCTCCTCCAAGCAGCTAGATTTACACACAGCCAAGCAAAGAACATAGATATTAAAATTATAATCAGTCTCTGGCTCCTCCTAATGACTGCACTATCACGATCAATCTCAGACAACAACGTGAGAGGGTCCTTCATGAACAAATTTTCACTGGAAGATAAGTCAGGCAAATTCGAAACACAACTCAGACATAAACCTAGTTAGCATTCCCTTCGGTGTCCTGCTCAATTCCAGCAGCGGCTGTTTTTATTAGCGCTTGTAATATGTATTTCTCGAGCTGTTGCCAATCACAACAGAAGTCAAAACACAGCACATTGAACTCCAAGAAAGGTCGGAGAGCCATAATGTCTTAAACATAACCGTACAGTATCATATAACTCCACACGCAGGTGCAGCTTCCTATAGCATGGTGTCATGGAGTCTGGAGCATTTGAGACTGCCTGCTCCACTGGCTATTGACGATTTCTCAGGTATACGGTTGTCTTGCAAGTGAGAGATTTATGTATGTCACGGGGGTAAGTAATCCTGGGCATATTTGACAAAGCGTCCCATCAAGTGAAGCTGCTGACGGGGTTTGAATGTCTATCCTTGGAGAATTTCGCTCCGAGATCCCTACACCCCCAGCCCCATTCATCCGGTGACTACCCCCACGGACTCCCCAATCAATAGCGAATCTGTCTCAGTCCAGTCTGTGCTGAGTTAATCGATTCCTGCAGGCGATGGTGATGGTGTTTTCCGTCCTCAAGTGGAACCATCTATATAAACTGGATGCAGGTTGCCCTTTCCATGCATAGCCAACCTGATAATTTTGTAATTCACTGGACTTTTTAACAAAACGTATGATGCTTTATTTCAAACATTGAAATTACATTAAGTCAAATCAATAATAATAACTAGTTGAACTACAAATAACAGTTTTGATGGTATGTGAAAGATGTGTTTGTATCGTGTTGCAGAGTTACCTACTAAAGTTAGCATGCTAACCAGCTAACCCCCGGCCCATCCTGTCTCGTAATAACACTTTGTCACTGTAACGTTGCGTTGAATCAGTCCAACATGAGAGGATGAAGAAGTAGCACTGTTGCCCCGACGGTGTACTCTAATCTCTGGTCAATCATGTTGAAGGTTCTGCTCCTGGCTAGATCATTTAAAGGCAGGTAGACAATGAAAGGAAGGATAAACAACACCACCCACTCCTGGTAAGAAACCATTGTGCTGAAGAGATTTACTGAAGTGAGCATGCTAACCAGCTAGCCATGGCCCGTCCTGTCTCATACTACCACTTTGCACCTTAAGAGGTAATAATGAGTCACTGCAGCGTTGAGTTGAATCAGTCCAACATGAGAGGATGAAGAAGTAGCACTGCAGCCCGGACGGCGTATTCCAACCTGTGGTCAATCATGTTGACGCTTCTGCTCCTATTTAGATAATTTAATAGCAAGCTGCCAATGAAAGGAAGTCTGCTCCTGGCAAGAAACCATGTTCAGCAGCAAACAAAAGAAGTGCTATAAATAGAAGGAGAGCAAACGTTAACGCTGGAGCTGCTTTCCAGTGCTAGAGGTGCTCTTGGCGAGCAAACGGATAAAATATGATGCTAACCCCAATCAGGAACGTTTCTTCTAGACCAGTGAGGGAGGAGGTCGTGGTGGACACCACAACTTAATAGTGGTATGGAGAAAGTGTTGTATATGGTTCTATATAGAACATTTTTGAAATGGGTTTTTCTACTGTTATTTATATATATTTTTGATATTTATATATATATATAGAACCATGTTATTTGCATAGTGGTTATTTGCATAGTGAAATGATTCTTTAGACTGAAGGAGAATGTGTTCTATACGGTTCTATAAAGAGCATTTCTGAAAAAAGTTCTTCTTGACATCTTCTATTGTTATGATGTCAAGCTCGTAACAATATTAGAACCCTTTTTGGTGATTATTGTGACTAATAGGTTCTAGCTGTTAAACTGATAAAGGACCTAGCAAAATACTTCATAAACAGTCAGAATAACAAGACAGTAAGTACAAAAATACTTTCGCCATATGTAAATGTAATGTCACAGTTGACCAGAAGAGTAAACTGAAATCCGGTTATCCGGTGTAAAATATGCCCCAAAGTACAAAGACAGTTCCCTGAAGTAAATGGAAAGGAACTGCTCAAACCACAGTCCAGATTCAGTTTGGTTTATACAAATGTATATACTATGTATGACTCTTTGTACTTTATTAGTATGTAGTCCTGTAGTCTTACTGCTCAGCTCTTACCCAGTTAATACTTAGCATGTGACGTAAGCAAGGACAGATCTTATTGCTGTACCCGACTGACCCAACAGCCACGATTATGGGCATTCAGAGAAGAGTGATGCCCTCCATGACTCGTCTTATTAGTGCCAGCTCTATTGGCAGATGGCTGCACGACACAGAACTACATGCATGCAGACCGTTATGATGACTGCCCTTAACACCACGTCAATGTCGCTGCACTGGTGTTGTGCCAGACTGTCATGGAGCGACTCAGAATGGCAGCGGGTAATCTCACGAGTCCCACTTTTGTCTTGGTGGAGGAATCCGTGTGTGGAGGTACCATGGTCAGCATCAAGATGAACTATTTGTTGTCACACGTCACACGTCCAGAAGGCCTGGTGTCACTCCACCTCCACCCCTACCAGAAAATCTGCAGGAACTGTGTGAGAATATTCAAGCTGCTTGGGATGGAGAAGGAGATACAGCATGAAGGGATTGTGTGGCGGGTTGTGCTGGTATAAATGACACAACACACTAAAATAGTCATTTGTTAGCTACGTGTAATATCAGTAACAGCCATGTAACAGCAGCAGCAACAGCGTAAGGCTTGTAAGTAATGAATAAAAAAAAAAAGAAAAGAAAAAATTTTATGTATGAACGGACTGGGCTAAAGAGACTAATGCTGGCGGGATGAGAAAGCATGCCTACTTCCAGCATTGTTAAAAATGGGACGAGAGCCGTATCCTAAAGTAAGATATGTACTCTTGCTACTAATTAATGTTCTTGATAAATACACAGTGTTGCGGGTGTGCCGGGGGACTAATTAGGCCGGCGGTGGAGAGAGCTAGTGGGCGCTGGGGGCCGGTGGCGCGGGACACTCCGTCATGAGCTCTGGCTCAGGCCCCAACGGGGGGCGGTGGTGGGGGGGTGTGGGAGCAATGCACAGGCAACTTAATACCCCCGGATCTATAAGTAGAACCCCTGTTGATACATCAGCGGCAAAATAATTAAATGCAATTTATCTTTACCTGGCAAGCAGCCACTTAAAACCAAAGTGGCCGCGGAGAGCCGGGAGAGCAGCAGGAGACAGGGAGATGAGGGAGGAAGATGAGATGGGGGAGAAAAAAAAGGGAGGGGGTGGCGGGTGGGACAATAGGCCGGTCAGTTGCACGGCCCTTAACCAAATCCAGGTGGACGCCGTCAGACCGCCTTCAGCAGCAAATTCAGAAGACAAAGTAGGTCACTGCATCCACAGGGGATGAGGAGAGGGGGGGAATGAGGGGCAGTGCGTGTTGTTTGCCATAAGTATCAGCATTAGTACAATTAGATGTGTTGCTCACATACATACACGTGCAGACACCTCTCAATTATTATCATTATGAGAGGCTTCAAGTGGTAAGTAAGCGATTCATTGTATGCAGGATCATCACATTCTCTATCATTGTGACTACAGGTTGCACAACTTCCATGACTTCTGAAAGTCGGGTCGGCTAATCGCTGATGACATCATCAATAAAACCACAGGGGAAGGGAAAGGTTCCCAAAAGCTTGGAAAATCTGACTTGAAAAATCTGTGACAAAGCCAATCTCCACAAATCAGTGGAGCGTGATATGCCCTTTCCAACACGCCCAGGATCACACTGCTAGTCTACAGGGAACCAAAAATAAGGAAGCTGGAATCTCACAAATTTGAATCCGACCTAGGTGCACCCAAAGCAGCATCCTCGTGGAGATGTTAAAAGAGATCTTTGGGTTATATAATTTCCTGACATGTAGTGCTCAGAGATGATGCAATGAGGCAATGTTTGCATCCACATGCAAGATCAGGCTGATTCACGTAAGATTAGAAGTGTGGTCGATTTTTACATGTGCGTCATTCCGATAAAGGAGACCTGATGTTACGTGGGAGATGTGTTCCGATTTTTAAATCGGTTATGATTTTCAAAGTACAGTAGTGTGTGCTCCGCTATGATGTGTATATTTGTGTAGACCTGGCATTAAATATAAGATCCATTCCAATTTAAACTCTGTGAACTAAGCTTTAGGAATAGTGGTGAATTTCGGATTTTTTTCCCATGTTTTCCCACCACTGTGTGGATATTTCATACCACTTACATGTGCACAAAGCGACAACACCTTCCCTACACACACAAAGCACAGCAACATCAGTGCTTGCCTTCACAGTAACATATGGAAGCAAGGGACGATACGGTCTCAGTGAAAGATCTTGAGGGTGAAGAGTACTAAACTGGAATAAAATCCCATTGACCCACGTGACCAGCCCTGACATTTCTTTATTACAATTCTGCATGCCTCTGCACCACGACCTTTTCAAATCCTCCTTAAAGGTTGTATGTTCAGGCATTCTCAGACTGTGACGAGGTGACCAAACAGCCGAACGAACAAGCCTAACCCTCCTCACTGTCCAAAAAAGCTTCTGTATTAAAAGTGCAGGCCCGTGCTGATCTTTTCGTCCTCTTCCTTTACCAATTAATACGTTCCTCTGCGAAGCAGCAGAGAAGCCAGATTGCCGGAGCATAGAGCGGCTGAAGGTGCAGGCAAAATACTAAGCACGGAAAATGGTCTGGAGTGACTCACCTGCTGAAGTGATTGCAATGGAATGTAATTTCATTCTGCACAGAACCTGGTTTGCTCTAAAGATGGGATTTGTTAGACCTCTTTTCAACAATATCTGTTACTGAGTCATTCCCAGAGGATAAGACTCAAGCTTAGCATGACCCAGTGCAATTGCTGTTTATTCCCGACTCACCTCCTAATCACAAGTCAGTGTGTCAAAAGAAATGATTGCTGAAATAATCACTATACTGTGCATGTGGTCATTTAAGGCCATATGGGACACCTAGGATGCTCATTTTAAGTTAAGTTAATTATCACGTATGTAGAAAGGCTCCTAGATTGCAAGAGATAATATGTGGTTTATTATATATCATAACTGCAAAGGTGGCAATGGCCAAAGTGGATTAAACCAGTGGTTTACCGGTCCTGGAGTACCCCTGACCAGGGCTTAATGTGTAATTACTGTTTTTCTACACTATTCCAGTCAGATCAGCAGTGGACATATACACAAGTCATAAACACAGTGTGTGTGTGCTTCATATACTGATAATTATTATGTAATTACATATATATAAGCTCACTGGACAAAAACAAATTGTCACCTTACATGTTTAAGGTGGTTCAGGCTCCTGCAGTGGGATGTGCAACGGTATGGAGAAGAGGTGGTACAGTGCAGTGAATGTCTCATTCCATGTGTGGAAAATGGTCCAAAGCAGATGTTAATGATTGGCTAAAAGGAGTTATTGCATTTGGGTGGCCAAAGGCCATAGTGTGACGGAAGTCGCTGAATCTGCAGGTGTATGGAAATGTACGGTCATACGTGTCTACCAGCAGTGGCTAAAATTTCCAGTCTACAGGAAATTCACCTCAGAATTGTGTCAGGGAAGGCATCTACCAAATCTGGCCCAACTGCACAATTCTTTGATGTAAGAATTTCTGAACATTAATGTGGCCTACATCCAGAAACTAGTCCAATACATGACAAATTAAATCACAGCTGTTATTCGTACATGCCATAAGGTATGTTTCAGAAACAAAAGTGACTCATTATGGATATATATGGTATACAATTCATATACTGTAACACATATAGCGCATGTATAACGCACAGAGCAATGAACAAGAAGCACCCCCAATGCTCAGTCGTAGAAGTCTTTGCATTTCTGTGTTTCACAATCCAAGTAATCCCAAACACATTCAGTGGTATTGATGAGAGGACTCTTGAGTGGTCAGTCTATTGTTCTGAGAACACCAGCAGCTTCTTAGCCTGATATTTACAAATGCACTTCAGGTTTAGTCTGTTTCCTTTTCTCAGTGAGGAGCCTCTTAACAGCTACACGTCCTTTCAGACCCGTTGGGTTGAGTTGCCTTCTCACAGTGGAGGAATGTACGATGAATTTCAGATCTAAGCAAGAGTGGAGCTTGGTTTTCTCCTCTCCCCCAAAGACAAGAGAATTAAATATTGTTTAACTGAGGGTGAATTACCAGGTTCTGGTGATCTACCGGGTCTTGCATGGACGTTAGAGGTCATACAGTGTCTGTATACTTTAAGAATTTAAATATCCAGTTGGAAACTCCTGCCATAACTTTTTTTATTTAAATTGTTATTTTATATATATAAAATTAGAACATTTGTTTGGCTTTGGGCTTCAGACCCTGCTCAACATAATCAAACAAATAGGACGTGGTGTACAAGTTACTAAGGGAAAATCTCATGTCAAGCTTTTTTGGAGAAGGTTGATGCTGTAAAAGATGTGAATGTCATAATTACTGCATAATTTCCCGCCTAAGCCGTCCAGAAAGTCCAGACATCCGGACCCAGCCTGTTCCCTGCCTTGCACGTTTTTGCATTTTCCATGCTCTCCACTCAGGAAGAGCTTGTTAACTAGTTGATTAGTTGAATCAGGTGCATTCCAGCATGGAAAGCACCAAAATATGCAGGGTAGTGGGCCACCAGGGACCCAGACCACGAACCACTGGACTAAGCAAACAAATGGAACGCTCATCATCCCGAAAGACGCATTACATACAGCAGACTAGCCCTCATTTAAACGCCCGTCACCTGATCTGAGTCATGTGTCCCAGTCAGTACAAAGGTAATGATCTTAACAACTGCATCTGAGGGACCTGACAGACTGCTGATAGAGGGATAAATTCTGCAACAGCAGGAACAGATGGAGGGGTCAGGTCTGTAGCTTGGTGGGATGAAGGCCAGGACCTTCTGGTTTTTAGGTTTAGGGGATTGGTAATAGGAGATGATGTGACAGGAGCACATTATGGAGGTGCGCTATGGTACAAAGTACGGGAAGCTGTCAGGATGGGAATGGAATAGAGAAAAGCTGATGAGCTGACTTGTAAACCATGTGACCCAGAAAACCAAAGGTTCATGAATCATATACGACAAGCGTTCTATGACTGGTAGAACAAAGACTTCCAGTGTCTTTTTGAGCTTCAGGGACTGGAGCTTCATCCCTAGGAGATGATTTTTTTTATTGATGCTGGATATTGATGTCATAGCATCTACAATATGTTAACAAAAGAGCAGGAAAGCGAGTTCTGTGTGGTGCTGTCCTTGCTCTTATGTGGGTTTCCCAGTGCCTAAGGTGGTTTGTTCAACATAAATGCTGTAGTGGGCAGCAATTGCTTCTAATTACCACATGGTTCATCAGAAACAGATGCTTTATTCCAGCCCACTGCAGGGCATATTGTTTGCAGAGAAAGTGTTGGAAGGGAAGATCCAGGAGTGTGCAGGAGGAGTACAACAGGTCATATAATGAGCTCCAGAACATTTCTAGATCCCAACAGACTGAAAGCTCACTCAGAGGCTTTATCTGGAAGCGTCAAGAACCAAACAAGAGCCTTAACACAAGACATGGTTTCTGCACTGGGCTGCACCGAGTAGCCCAAGCACAGGACAGTGTCTTAATTGTATCACTGCATTCCGTATCTTTAGCTTCCGTCACATATGTATAATTAGAAGGTAGTATTTTAATAACAAAGCATTTACTTAGTACATAGTACATCTAAATAATAAACATTTTGTTGTTGAATAAATTGTTGAAATCTACTAATTAGTCGTAGTTAGTTATTTAGTTATAATTATACTTAAAATATTACTTGTTTGATACTAATTCCTGAATTACATAACATTGAAATATAAAGAATTTACTTAGTTAACATAAAAACTATATATAAGAATTATGGATGAGTCATCTCCATTTGAAATACCTGCATATATGCATGACTGCATAATTAACTATTATTAAGTGGTTCATTTATGGTCATTAATGGGATGCTATTATGAGGTTGCAACTATAATGCTTTTTTCAAGATATTCTGTATTGTTTTACACTTAAATATAATGCTTATTTAAAAAATATTTATACATATTAATTATTATTTGTATTATGCTAAGCAAATGGTTAGTAAATCAAATAGCAGTAGCATGGGTGCCATTATAAGTAATTAACTATTAACAAGGTTGTTATAACCATTAATAAGCTATAAAATAATGATTAATTTGATGTTCTTAAATACAGTGCATACTGTAAAAAAATACAGTTCATTCTTTTTTTTTGTTTGTTTGTTTGTTTTTGTTTTTGTGAATAGAACAATATTGGGTAATACTGTTACTTTCACTTAGTCCAATAAACACATTTAAATGTATTTTAATATATTCTGTGGTTTCAGTAAATATAATCAGTGAACAGAACAATAAAACATACGTCTTGCATTCTGTTCTGTAAACTAATTATTTAAACGTAAAATGTCAAATTAAAATGTCAAATTTATATTTAAAGCAACATACTACTTCGTACAGTCTGTTCAATGTTCCTGGACATGGAAATGTACCACAAATGCCTAAACATCTTCACCATCATCAAAAGTTTAGTTACACATTGTAGACTGAAATACTATGAGTGATACTAGAAGGTATTTTTAGATATTTTGTTAAATGTTTTGTTTAGAAATCTAAATATTAATTTCCTAGTTATCATGATTTTGTGAGTTAACTCTGAGTGATCACTTCTCAAATACAAGGTTTGTAAATAGTTTATACAGGTTTCTCAGTCACTATAGAGTGATCAGCAACTCTGTTCGTCAGGACACACCCACAATTTCTTACTTTTTCACAGCCTCTTAGACTTCAGTTTAGGTTTTAGAGCAGGAGCATCACCATGAATTCATTTTGTGCACGTATAGTACTGAGCAAATGTCAGAAACCATTCTACAATGCTTTAATTTCCATGACAAAACAACTATTAAGGACAAGTTATTCATTTTGTTAACACTTTATTTTGAGTGGTTCTTGGCAGAAGAACTCTATCGGTCGCTCATTAACACCATTTCACTGAAGCAGCAGTACTGAATCAATTAAATACACTGAAGGAAATACCTTGAAGATCTCTCAAAGGTACTGTTCATACATTACTTGCATCACATTGGTGTGGTGTTGTTATGTGAAGTGCACTTTCTCCCATTAAGCAAAGCTTAATCCCGGCTCTAATCCTAACCCTAACTCTAACCTCAACCCAAAACCTTATCCTCACCATGCTCCTACTCCTAATCTCAACCATAACACTAACCTCAATTCAAAACCTCAACTGTAACCCTGGCTTTAATCCTAACCCTAAATCTAACCACAACCCAAAACCTAACCCTACCTGTGGTCCTAATCCTAATCTTTAACCTTTTAATAATCTACGCAATTTATTCAGATGCTTCACTGGTGCCACATCATGGAAAGTCTAAAACGAACCACGCAAAATATAGTATCACCTTTATCTGTTCAGGAGATTAGGAGATTAGATATAAGACTTTTAAGACTGAATTTTGGAGGTGCGGAAAAATATCACTCCAGATTTCCGTGAACAACAGCAACAAAAGCAAGTATTTCCAAATGAATGGAAGCTGCACTAAAGGCTAAGAGTGGAAATACTCAATATTCTGATTATAATATTTTAAAGGCCTGTGATGTTTCCTTCTGTTCTTTTTTGCTGATTATGGAAAATGAATAACTCGTACTCAGTGTTCATTATGGCAGGAAATTAAATAAATGAAGGGTGGTCTGACCTCTGCATTGTGCTGTATCTTCAACAAATTCAATTTCAATTGAATGAAATAACTTTGGAATTGTGGTGCAATTGCTTTAACCATCTACTCTATTTCGTAGCATTACCCTCTTAGCTAAGCCGGACTGTGAAGTACACTGAATTGAACACGCGTTGTAAATGTGCGTGACCAGTATATTTCCCAATAATTATAATTAAGTGCACCACCAAGCTCCTGATGATAATATGCATCCAAAAATAGACTGATCTATTAGACGAGATGCATGATAAACATGAAGATTATTACTTTGCACGGTGATGAAAATCAGGCACACTTAGAGGAGAACCAAATGCACCTGAATGCTGTTCTGTCCGTGTCCGTCAGCTCTTTTCCCGAAATACACCGAAAACGAAGGCCAGAGCTCGCGGACATTTTCTCTAGGAACAATAAATCTTCTCAGATGTTTGACACGTCAAAGCCGGTCAGCCCTGAATCGGAGCAAATCTCTCCATGTCTGCCAGTATTCCAAGGGGAACGAGAAAGAGGGAACATCTGAAAGACATTTGCAAAGTGTTTAGTTGACGTGCCTTAGACGGTGTCATTAAAACATCCCGGGTTACGAAGTGTTACAAAGATTGGTGGTCGGCCCAGCTGTCGGGAGGCATTTCGGAATTCCCCCCGAAGCCGTTGTGACCGCGTGTGTGTGATGTGAGAAGTTTTGTGGTACCGCTGATGGAAACCTCTCCGCCCCTAGCTGCGGGAAGGCCTCCAGTTCAGGGATTAGGAGTTCAGCTTCCATCTGGGTGAAAGACAGCAGACAGTGCACTTAGCTAACTGGTGTAATCTGTTAAAAGGTGCTGAAAGACGGATTGGAACGAGTTTTCCGGGTTTTTTTTTTTTTTTTTTCCTCCGACAAAAGCGACACCTCCTCCAGATGCCCATTCTCCCCTTTGGTGGGAGGTGATGAGGTGATAGGAGAATGACAGAGGCATCCTTACCTTCTTTCCAGGCTGTACTTCTGATCTCAGGCGGTTACAGTTCAAACCAGGAATATCATCAATCACGCTTACAGCATAGCTGCACGTTGGCTAGATTGGATGACAGATTACCGCACAAGAGCGAGCGATATCACGTCTCCCTACCATGCTGACAAAAACCCTCATCATCTCTTTATTTGACGGTACACTAAGAAGCTCAATAAGACAGAGGGATCGGAAAAAAAAGCACAAGGCAGAAATATGAAAGCCCTCGCTTCTCAAAGGAGATCAAAATGTGCCTTGTCTTCCCCTCGCGAGCCCAAACTCTAATACCATCAAACTCCGGAATAACAAAGAAAAATGAACTGCTATATTTACTTTAGAGTATTATTCCAGGGCAGACACCTCCCAGTCTCCCAGCGAGTTTCACCACAACTGATACAGAGGAACTGGGCAAACTTATCAAAGCATTGTTGGCAGGCTTCGCTGGTCAATTAGTGCCTGGATATGCCCAGTTTTCCAGTCAGCAACATCCATTAGCCCACCCACTGCCCTCTTGGCCTCCACACAGAGGACAGCAGGTGGCAGAATGCTACACGCGTGCCCAGAGCAATGGGCACAGACCAGTGAATGGTGCCCACAAATTGGACCACTAAGAAAAAGATGTAAACCTCTGGTCTTAGCACTGAAATCAGAACTGCAACAGAACACAGCAAGCCATCTATGTCTTGACAGCAGCTTATGCCAGGGCTTTTTAAAGCTGCTGATGTGTCTGATGCCATAGAGCCAGTGTGCCAATAATTGTACTAAATAATAAATGATGATGCACATAATATACACTGGTATTCATAGCATTAACTATGCAGTATAAGTTGAACTTTTAGATGATATTGTTATAGCTGTCATAGTTCTGCATTCTGCCAACAAAAAATCAAACACCTGCGACTGAAACATACCTAATAGCGTGTAACACCTGTGACTGGATTTGGTATGGACTGGACAAGTTTCTGGATGTAGGCCACATCAATGTTCAGACACTCTTGCATCAGAGAATTGTGTAGTTGGGCCAGATTTGGTGGATGCCTTCCCTGGCATAATTCTGAGGAGAGTTTCCTGTAGACTGGGATTTTAGCCGCTGCTGGTAGACCCGTATGACTGTACGCTTCCATACACCTGCAGATTCAGCTACTTCCTTCACACTATGGTCTTTGGCACATCCAAATACAGTCACTCCTTTTAGCCAATCATTAACATCTGCTTTGGAGCCATTTTCCACACATGGAACGAGACCTTCACTGCACTGTACCACCTCTTCCAAATCTATGAATCCCGTCACTCACACCCCACAAGCATTTATAGTCCCATCATTGTCATGCAGCACCATCTGCGGGAGCCTGAAGTTACTACCACCTTAAACACATGGTAATTAATTTTTTTGTCTGGTGATAATATCATTGATTTAAAACAGGTAAGCTTAGAGAATCTATAGCCTTCCTGTGTAAGACAGCAAGTCATTCAGTATTTCAGATGTGGACAGATGTGCATGTTATCAGATCTTAATAAAAGAATTACAATGGTATATTAAACCATTTAAAAGTCTGTTTAATTGCTTATAATGACAGAAAAATAATATAAAATATACTTAGCTATTACAGAATATATAAATATAATTTGCTTCAAAACAAGAACATTGTAAGGGACACGTTGGTTGTAGTAATGTTAATAGAACATAGAGCCTNAAGAATTACAATGGTATATTAAACCATTTAAAAGTCTGTTTAATTGCTTATAATGACAGAAAAATAATATAAAATATACTTAGCTATTACAGAATATATAAATATAATTTGCTTCAAAACAAGAACATTGTAAGGGACACATTGGTTGTAGTAATGTTAATAGAACATAGAGCCTAAACGTATTCTTTTGAGCAAGGCCATACAAGAACCACTTTCTGTTTTCCCTAGAAGCTTCTAGTGGATTGTTCTTAAAAGTACAAACCCAAAATTAGTTCTTAACGTTTTTAAGGTAGTACATTTTAAAGAATGCTGTTGTGAATAATTTTCATGCAAACAAAATCATGACTAATTCGGTATTTAAAACTTTGTTATGACGTTTCATGTTTCACTGCTTCTCAAACCATTTCTTAGGGCCCCTCAAGCTTTTGCACTATCCCTATGCATAGCAAGCTTGATTGGAACATTGACCACCTGGGACCCCTGAGAAATTGTATTTTAGAGTACCCATGTTAGTAATGAAGGACAATCTAAAGCATTTTTCCAGAAAAAGCAACGCTCCACACAAAATGTGATCCTGATACGTGGCAAAAATGCTTCTGTTGAGTCACTTCAGAAAAGAACCACTTCTGGTTCCCTAAAGAACATTTCTGTAGGCAGTTCTTAAAAAAAAAATTTGTTTGTACATGTGATGTGTAAGAGTGATGGAGCTTTGTCAACTTTAAAGAACCTCTATGCAACGTAAATGTTCCACACCAATGAAAGGATTTTCCTGGAACCATATTTCCAAGACCCAACCTTGATTCTTAAAGAATGCATTAGGACCACGTGGAAATCGGAGACTCGAGCTATAAAATTTGAAAGAATTGTATGACAAGGCCAAGATTTCCTCGAGCTGCTGAGTTCATAATGCCACAACTGCACGAATGGAGGCAACCTCGCTCTACCCTTTACCCAAGACGTCCTACAGATTTCACATTACATTTGGCATTAACCCTCCGCTTCCATCTGTGTAGCGAAGCCCTTCATAAAAGGTAGCCGGGAGCAAAGCCTTCAGAAGTGGATTGCGGTTGAAATGCATCTGAATCTGCTCAGTTGGGTTGCTCACATGTTTCCATTCACCCTGTTCACCTCCAGGGCCTTGAAACAGTGAAGACCAGTCTGGATTTCAGTGAAAACAATGTGTTTTTTTGGTGGTTTAATGCGAATCCCTTTTCCGAGCACCCCGGTTTCCACTGAATTTCATGAGCAGACATGTTGCAGAAGTGGATTGCTTGTGCGAAGTGATACAAGCGAATAGAACTAGCAGTCTATAAGTTTGCACATGAAAGGGCACAAACAAATCATAAGCGAAGTAACAAGAATGTTTCCGTGCTCCCCCTCAACTTCATAAATGCTGATTCATATTTTTGAACTAAAGGTTCAACCTCTAAAGGGAAGACTGAACATCCACGGTCAGAGTAAACCTCCTAAAAACAACATTAGTAAATATGGTATCAGATTTACTGGGGTGTTATTGGGAATTCTGGATTGAAACTCACATAAACATCCTAGTCAAAACATGACTTTTCCTTGGATACACTGTGTCCAAATAACATGAACAAATGCAAACATAGCTCACCTAATATTTGATATCTGGTATTTGTTAGCCACTAGGGATTCACTAGATTGGGTGGGTGGTGGCAACTGACATTTTAGTCATATGTGACTCTCAAATTTGTTGAAAATACAGTACCAGTCAAAAGTTTAGACCTTGCTACTCATGGAAGGTTTCCTTATTTGGAGATTAATGCTTTACTTTAAAAGTAAAGCTATAAAAAACTATAAAATAGCACTCAAGGAATTATGCAGTCCACCTTAAAAAACATCCAAAATGGAACTTTACTGGAGGATAAACAGCTTTCTTAACCTGCAATGGAAGCTGATATAACAAGATGCTTTTCTAATCAGTTTTGGAGCAATTCTATTGGTCTGTCCATCATGAATATTAGAGGCGGTGATATGGCAGAAATATAATGCTGTGATGCATGAAGAGTATATGTGGTATATCAGGATATGTATTGTTTCAGACTCTCATCAGTTGGCTCTGTTAAGCCTGTAGAGTCTTTAAGATCACCAACAACATCCATTTAGTTGGGTGTGTCTAAACGTTTGACTGGTCCTGTATATTTGAAAACTATACCTAAGTACCACCACCCCAACACATGGGCTACTAGATGCATAAGGTAGGGGGGTTATTACGGTTGTATAGTAAACCCAGACCCACATGCATAGTAGGGAGTTTAGACTATAAAAACACTCAATCTAAATTAAAAGGCTAAACATTTGTTTTCACCTTAGTTAATGTTGCTACGCTGGTTATATCATATCTCATAACTTGAGCTGTGAAATTGCAGTTACTGTGCGTTCACATCGCCGGCGACAAAAGTGACACTCATTTTAAATGCAAATGAGCAGAGACGCAGGGTGGTGATAACAAATCAGAAAAGACGTTCTAACATCCTGTGGATAGTGCTGCACTGACCTTGGAGCCTACTGAAAGATTTGCTTTCTGCTGCATTCATGTAGAACCGTAGTGAAAGCAGATTGCAGTGGTGTTTGAGTTTACTGTGCCATATGGAGTCTCTGTTTACACACTGAGACTTCAATAAATATGAAGTGTGGTTAAAGAAAGTGCCGTATGATTTTCTAATGATGGCCGTCAGAGTGAAACACAGTGAAGTGACAGCCTCTTTGTGAACTGATCTTACGTTACAGGCCAGGTATACTGTTTAAGGATATTGTAAGACATATATAATCTGCTTCTCTTAGACAGATGAAAGTCACTTGTGGTTAAGTGTTAACGATGTGAGCAAAACAGTTGAGCCTATTAAGCATTTCTGCTCAGCTGAAGTATAAACTGAACAAAAGAACAGTGTACAGTAACTCAGTAAGTGTAATGCGTTAGTGTACTGTAAGTAGGGTGTTGGTGTACAGTAACTCAGTAAGTGTAATGCGTTAGTGTACTGTAAGTAGTGTGTTGGTGTACA
>CM067478.1:33414080-33435112 GCA_034552555.1 Semaprochilodus insignis | reverse complement strand
ACCCAATCACACTCCACTTCCGCGTTCTAGGTCTCCAGAGTTCTGATTGCCCATCTGCACCTCATTTCCCTGTTACTACATAAACCACTCACACACACATTCACGTTGTGAAGTATTGCCAAACCCAGTTTGCGTACTGAACGTTCTCTCTTGCTACTCTCTGTTTGCTATTCCTGTTATCGACCCTCTTTTGTTCTCGAATCTCTCCTGGATTTCCCTCTCTGGTTTTGTTTGCTACTCTGTGTTTTGACCTCTTATTCTGCTCTCTGGTATTCTCCCTTGGATCTCCCCCTGGATTAGTTTGCTTGCTTCTGACTCTCTCATTTTCGACCCTGGCTTGTCTCTCTCTCTCTCCCTCAGCCTCGACCGGTTTATGATTGTGTTGAGTTTGTTGCTGATTCAACTGCTAAAAAAAACTACTTGAGTTTTAGCTTGGCACGCGTCGAAGTATGTTTGTTTCTGACAGATGCCATCTATAATAATTCTAGCTCTATACACTTTCTCAGCAGAAACATAAACTGATATGGTTGTTCCAGTTAACACATCTGTATTTATACCACTTTGTGTACTACTGGACAGTTCCAGACAGTTCTAAAAATTTCTGGACAGTTCTAGAAAATTCGGGGCAGTTCTATAAACTTCTCAAGAATTCTCACAGTTCCAGAAGCTACTTGATGTCTGTTTGAGAACTTTTCATAACAGCATTGTCCTGACCACAAAAGCAAAGATTTTGGGGACCAATAGCCATTTTCTGTACAATTTAGGCCTAAAGAAATAAGAAAACACACTTGGCACCCGGGAACAAAAAAGAAAATGAGTGAAAAACCAACAATCAGTGTATAGTAACTGCATATTAACAAGTCTCCGATTTGACATCAGCCCTTTAGCAATTTTAGGATTTCATCTTGACGTATCACATATCATGAAATGCATTAACACCATATAGTATATAGTATTTCTTTTTATCACCCAGCATTTGTAGTTTGGTTCTGAAAAGTCATAGACAGACATCTTTTCCTGGCTTTCTGTCAAATTCAGGCCTTTATGCTTCCCCTACCCTAAACATGCTAAATTCAATCAAATCTTGATACTATTTTAATAACAGGAAAGGCTGGAGGCTTAAATAACTTTGTTGTCTTTGCCCAAGACTCTCCCAATATCAGATTTCTCAATTTCAGGCTTTTCCTTTCTACCCCCCCCCCCCCCCCAACTTTCGCTTTCTTTCTTTAATATTCTCACCCCCTGCAGGAACAGCGGCTGTGTTTTCCTCCATAAGTTCCCCCGCTAAGTCTTACCACATGTTCCATTCTAACATCATAGCGGTGCGAGGCTGTAGGCAGCTGTGCTTAAACACGCAGAGCACATGAAGCTTATCTCCACTTATCTCCCTGTTCAATTTGGAACAATTATGCTTCTATAATAACAACTACGTTCGGATATATTTGACGGACAGGGCATACACCATTTATGACAGTTGTGGGGAAACAAATCTGGCCAAGTGTCTATGCGTAAAAGGTGCTATTGCATTTCAACCAAGATTTAGCAAGGGGATAGAACCAGATGGAAGATTACTGAAGAAGTAGACACAAATTAGTCACAAATCTTGCAGGGGGTGAAAAATACGGCAGATGCAGATGGTGGAACAAAATCCTGGCAGTCGCTCCTGCCCAGTGAGAGCGCAGCCGGTTATCAAGTATATGGCGTATACATCTCACCCCTGCACAGCCAAAAAACTCCAGCACTCCGACAGACCAATGATAAAAGCCTTTCACAAAAGTAATGGCTGAATCAACTGACTTAACTGATACTTGCACCTTGTAGGAGTTCCTATACACTTATCATCAAAAGAATAGATGCACCCAGAAGGAAGTATTTGATTGCAGTGCTGTTGGGAAGGAAGATAAATATTACCAGGAACAATAAATTATGATAAATTTAGACTGATATGGACAATGTTTATTGAGCTACATATATAGAAGTAGAATCTCTCAGTATGACGTTGGGCTGCCATGTTTGCTAACACAACATGCCAGCCGTCTCGGCATGGACCTGTAGAGGTTCCTTATGGTATCCTGTGATAATCACACAGTTCCTGCAGATTGTGTGGTAGGGGTGGAGGTAGAGTGACACCAGGCCTTCTGGACGTGCAACGCGTGACAACAAACCATTCATCTTAGTGCTGACCATGGTGCCTCCACACATGGGTCATGTTGCCATTCTGAGTCACTCCATGACAGTCAGGCACGACACCACTGCAGTCTTTGGCAGCGTTGATGTGGTGTTAAGGGCAGTCATTGTAACAGTCTGCGTGCAGCCGTCTGCCCATGGTGCTGGCACTAACAGGATGACTCATGGAGGGTATCACTGCTTGCTGAATGTCCACAATCATGGTTGTTGGGTCAGTCATGTACAACGATAAGGCTCGTCCTTGGTCACGATGTCAAACCTACCCACCAAGTTTCATTTCTGTCAGTGGATTCCTTCTGGGTCCAACTATTTGTACAACTATTCTTTTGTTGTTGAGTGTATATTCTTAACTTGTCACATCTATGGGTTCCATAGAAAAACCTTTCTCTACATTTACAGTGAATAAGCAACCGTCTTACCATCTAAGCATTCACATTCTACGTGCTAATGTGTGAACAGCTGGGACACGACAGCAGGAACAAATTCGTTGTATGGCAGCAGACAACACTGAGGGCCAGATGTACATGCAAGCACATGAACGCAGCTTAATGCGAGTGCAATATGTGCCCAGAATGCATCTGAAATGAACAGTAAATTTACTAAGGCTGCAGGTAATTATGCAAACTCGGCTTGGCCCCACCCACTAACCACTTCCACGTGAGCTCCAGGGTTTAAAATGGGCTATGAAACAGTGAAGCCATCAACAGACTGGAGACAAAGCAGTTACTCTGTCAAGTCACCACGGCTGCTCCTGCTGCTGAAGAAAGTCCCACAACTACATGCTTTTTTCGACATGGCAGTTCATTGTTTTTGCCGTAGCCCAGACTCGGCCTGTCAATAGGCAGAAGTCTGGCGTGCGAGAGGAGGAGGCTCGAGCTGAGTTTTGCGCGTGTGCTCACCACATACTCCATGTAAGACGGAAACTGTTTTGTCACTTCAGGTGAGAAAGCAGCACGCTGCCAAGGCCGTGAGGTGCTTGCTAGTGAGCTGTTTTGGAATCCTGCAAACATCCCGCTAGACGGGCCGAGCAGATGGAGGTTGGCTGCTGACCCTCAGCCTTCTCGCTGCGTCCAGATAGAGAGCATGTGTGAGAGCGAGACTAGAGCACTGATTCTTGCCCAAGAATAACCATCGGCCTTAAATGCCTCTACAATATGCATCTCAATGGGGATTGCGCAACTGTGCCAAGACCAATAACCCTCTCACGGTTTCACATACGTCAAGGCCATGTCTGAGCTCACAAGGAAAACTTTGTGGAAGGTTAAGTGACCGAAAAAAAAAGACTTTTTGTCATTGTTGACAGAAAAATCGCTGTACCATTTTAAAACGTTTATTTAATCCCCTAATTTATATCAGATACAATTAGCTGCCTGGTAAGAATGTGCTGCAGATGTGTAGGCTGCCGACTGAAACTGCTGTTCTCAGAATCACACCGTTGGACATTTCACACGGTCAGTGGGCTGGGAGACGTCCAGCCTTGTTCAAACATTTGCTAATGCACCAGCATACCAAGCTCGCTCATAAACACGGAGGATGTACGCAAAAGACAGACAACAGGACATTTTTTCAACTGTGTTTTAGCCCTTTCCTGCAGGGTGTGTTTGCTTGTGGACAGGTACTAATAGTTCGTTTTAAGGTATATCCAATGTGTGGTATCCTCCCAAAGCCCAAATGGTAGAAACATAAGGCCCATTGCTCCAATGTACCAAAAGACCTTTCTCTGAATTCTACTGTACTCTTCAGTGCTCAGGCTAGGAATCCAAGATGGCAGACAATACCATGAATGCAGCTATTTTCTCTGGTATTTCTGTTTAAAGTTTCTACTCAAAAAGGGATGTTCATTCATTCATTCATTCATTCATTCATTCCAGGGGTGCTGGAGCCTATCCCAGTGCTCACTGGGTGGAAGGCAGAAAAGGAACGCTGGACAAGCTGCCAGTCCAAAACTTTACTTTTAAGTCAAACAGACCCTAATGAACATGATTACTTATTAAAACTATTAAATATTTATTAAAATTATTATTCATTTTTAAGCCCACAGAAATCACATTTGTGGACATCATGGAACAATTGCTGTGAATTGACAAATGGACCATTTGCTTATGCCATATATTTTTTAAAAACTTTTTAAATGTGTATTATGGAAAACAAAGTAATATGTGTTGCAGTTAACAATTTCATAATTTGAATATCAAATAAAAATATATATTTGAAATTTTGCATTTGAATAAAAAATACTACTTTTATTGCCTAAAACAAAACACAGTTTGAGAAAAAGTTGTTATAATTTTTATTGGAATTGTGTTTCAACCAATTGTATCATTCAAATCACATTATAAAGTGTTTGAGTAGATTCCAGAAGGCAGTTGGTCAGCAGTGATGAGAAATGTTAGCCAATATATATATATATATATATATATATATATAAACTATATATAAACTTTCATCTCTTTTTTTTACACAGTTTAAAAGCTCTAGTTCCCTTTTTCAACTAAGTAAATATTCATGATGGACAGACCGATAGAATTGGTGCAAAATTATTTAGAAATAAATGTTGTTATAAACTTCACTGCAAGTTAAGAAAGCTGTTTTATCCTCCTGTGAAGTTCCATTTTGGAGTTATTTTTTAAGGTGGACAGAATAATTCCACTATTCTAAAGTAAAGCATTAAGATAAACATAAGAAGAACCTTCTACGAGTAGCCGTGTCTAAACTTTTGACTGGTACTTTGATTTGAATTTGGGAATCACATATGACTAAAATGTCAATAGCCACCACCCACCCAATGTAGTGAATCCCTAGTGGCATTTCTGAGACAAACCAATGCCATATCAGATATCGAGTGAGCTATTCCTGCATTTGTTCATTTTATCTGGATACAGCCGATCCAAGGAAAGGTCATGTTTTGACTGGCACTGTACTTCAAAACAATAGGAACTAACTGACCTCACTTCCCCCATCAAAATGCAGGCATCTGGGTGAAATAAGACTCCCATGGACTAAAACTCTTTGTGCTTCAGTAGTGATGTAAAATATTGAACAGCATTTTCTGAATATGTTTTTTCAAGGTAAATCAAACTTTTTCAACTTTAGAACTTCACAAGTTTGGTATAGCCGCCTCCCAATAGAAGGACTCCCATGCAGCTAACTAGATGTGACTAAAGTCGGCTTCTTAGTTGAACTTTCCGTTCCACCTTAAATCCTGATGTAAAGGTGGAATTTGCCTGGAAGTGATGGGTCACAGATAAACTTTACTTAGGAAAGACACTCTTGAATGTACCTGAGCAGCATCATTTTGACCTGAAATTGCATCAGCTTTACCAAATGTTGCATTTTATGCCCATATTGTAAATACAGTATTTAATTCCTAAATAATTCAATTTTTTGTTTAACAGCTGGCTGTGATGACAGAAGTGCTAAACAAGCTTGCCCAATGTATTTTGTGTATCTCTGTCATTTCCCAATGTGTCAGAGTTTCTACTGAGAACATTTTAAATTCATCTGACAGAAGAGAACCATCGGTGGGGGCGTTTTAATACAGCAGGCGCCTGATTAATTGGCCATACATATGCACCGGGTCAATGCCATTTAAAAATAGGTTCGAAAAGCAATGCGGCAAATTCTTGCCATTAAATAAAACCTCACTTTGCTTGGGAGGAAACAACCCACATAAGGTGTAAATCTATGAAATGTTTATTGCTAAAAGCACAAAACAGTTGATTCACAGTCCAGGTGTCAACAGGCCATCATTTAATTTACACAAATAGAGCTGTGTGAACGTCTAAATTAACACAGTGTTACGCCTTACCAGAATAATCAGCTGCTGCTGCTGAAAACGCAACGTTACTGCAAAGTTTAGCTCTTTAAAATGATTACCAGCAACAGTCAGAAATATATATCCATATGTCGTAATCAACTTATTTTTTACTCATGTAATGACACTGTAATTACATGCTAACTACACAGAAATTGTCCACTCATTTTAAGTACAAGTGGTACATACGTCCAGGGAATTATTTATGTCCTAACTTGGAAAACTAATTTTAAAGGATAAATGGATATCTGGTGTTGCAGTGTATATGCCAACACAATGTAGAAAGACAGTGGTGGATGAAGTACATAAATCATGTACTTCAGTCAAAGTAGAGATCCCCAAGGTAAAATACTCCTCCAGTAAAAGCAGAAGTCTGTTTACAGAGATTCAGTGAGCAGGGCTACCCTTCATGAGTCATGAGTTAGCGTCATTGGCAGAACATTGGCATACGACGACTGCTCTTAACACCACGTCAACATCACCAAAGACTGCAATGGTATCGTGCCAGACTGTCATGGAGTGACTCAGAATGGCAGCGGGTCCCGCTTTTGTCTTGATGGAGATGACCAATGAATCCGTGTGTGGAGGCACCATGGTCAGCACCAAGATGAGTGGTTTGTTGTTAAGTGTCACATGTCCAGAAGGCCTGGTGTCACTCCACCTCCACCCCTACCGCACAATCTGCAGGAACTGTGTGAGAATGTTCAAGCTGCATGGGATGGATTATCATAGGACACCATTAGGAACCTCTACAACTCCATACCGAGACATCTGGCATGTTGTGTTAACAAACATGGCGGCCCAACGCCATACTGAGAGACACTACTTCTGTATGTGTAGCTCAATAAATATTCTCCATATCAGTCTAAATTTATCATCATTTATTGCTCCTGGTCACCTTTACCTTCCTTCCAAATAGCACTGCAATCCCACACTTCCTTCGGGGTGCAGATATTCTTTTAAAGATGGGTGTATGCTTCCCCTGTCCTGACACTGAAAAATGAATAACTTCTAATAAATTTGCACTCAGTACACATGTTCTAAGCTAAAGAATAAGCTCAATCACACTTTAGCCACCTATACAGTTTGATAGTACAATCAATTCTATGTGACATCCACCTAATGTTCTGTTACAGTAGTTGGGAAAACTTATACCCACCAAAAAAACGAGGTAAACCACATATTCTCCCTACGAGGTGAAGCTCGGAGCAGGCTTTCTCATGCTCCCCGAGCGCTGGAAATAAAACGGGCCATGCGAACAGTTCATCATAAACAAGTCAACACTTCGAAAATTGTTTTTATTGAACCCGACTCTGGCCCGGCCCTTTCCCGCTCTATCCCCTGCCCACAGGCAAAGAGAGAGGCTTGACCCCGTGATTTACTTCCTAGCCCTCCGCACTCTGTCAAAGTGGCAACACATGCACACCCACACACACTTGCTCACACACACACACACACTCACTCACTTCTCAGTGCTCAAGGACGGGGCGAGAGCACTCTGTGGCCCGCCATACAAGTCACTTCCTGCTGTCTCTGATTCATAACCTTCACGGCTGGGTGCCAGACGACCCCACAAGATCGAAAAGCTTTGGCGGAGTTACAAGCGAGCCAGCCACTGTTTTAAGTGCATTGCACAATTGCTCGCTGCCTTTTCAGTACATGAACGTTTTGTGGATACCGATACCAGTCAGGTTTTCAAACAGGTTCTCAATTTTCACATTTCGGAAAATTCAAACAACAGAAGCTGATGAAATAATCTTCACATGCGTTGTTGCTCTCTTAAGAGTAATATGTGGAATATGGCTTCAATTTTTAGTTGAGTTTAGTTATTATTTAGTTTAGTTGAACAGTTTTTACAGACAGGCTATCAGGTTTCAGAACATGCTGTGAGCCTTTCACCAATGCCATTTCACTCTGACACTGTTCTTATTACTGATATATTTAAATACATTCATCGTCAAAAAGTTGCACCCAGAAGGAAGTGTTGGGTTAAAATGCTATTAGAAAGAAAGACAAACTTTACCAGGAACAATAAATTTAGACTGATATGGGCGATATTTATTGAGCTACACATACACAAGTAGATTCGTTGGTCAACTCCACCAAAACAAAAGCAGGACTTTGAAGATGACCAGCTGCCATTCTGAGTCACTCCATTGCAGTCTTTGGCAACGTTGGCGTGGTGTTAAGGGCAGTCGTCATAACGGTCTGCATGCATGTAGTCCTGTGTCGTACAGCTGTCTGCCAATGTTGCTGGCACTAACAGGATGACTCGTGGAGGGGATCACTGGAGGGGAATTCCTGCAATCGTGGCTGTTGGGTCAGTTAGGTACAGCGATAAAGCTTGTCCTTGCTTACGTCATATGCATGTCCAACCGAGTCAAACATTTACGGAATCAACATCTGCCATCTAAGGGAGAAGCAATCGTACACCTAACCTTCAAGAGTTTTCTTGCAATGCTTGCATGTAAAATAAGGTACCCACGGTTGGCCTTGATCCCTGACAGGCATGCCGAAGTATGCTTTGTAGGCCTTGCACATCTTAGCAGATCCTTTCACGCATTATTGTTTTCACTCTTGTCTTGATAAATTGGCCACAGATGTAGCAGAATGGGTCTGCAGGATGCTGCAGCCTCTTGATGCCCTCTAAAGTAAATGTAGCTCTGTATCCACTATACGTTTACTCAGCTGGAACATTAACTGATATGCTTGTTTTAATGCACCGGTATTTATACTGCTATGTAGACTACTGGACAGCCCCAGACAGTTCTAGAAAGTTCTAAAACATTCTCAAAAGTTTTAGAAAATTCCAGACACTTCTATAAACTTCTGGAGAGTGCTCACAGTTCCAGAAGCTACTTGAAGCTGTGTCGGGGGACAAACAAATCGTGGCGAGCGCTGAGCTAAAATCAAGGCGAGGTTTATTTAACAGATTTGTAATCAAATACAGCAGCAACAAGAGCAAGACGGACATAACAAAAGGGCAAGGCAGAGTCAGAGTCAAGAAACAAGAAGAAGTCAAAACCAGGCAAACAATCAGACCAAAAAAAGTACCAAAAAGGGCAAAGACAAAAGAGTAAATCAGAGAATCAGAATACAGTCAAAACCAGAGAAGCAAACAAGAGTAATCACAGAGAGAACCGCTCAGTAAGCACAGAGTGGCAATACTTCGCAATGAGCAGTGTGAGAGAGGAGTATTTGTACAAACAGACTAGATTAACAACAGGTGTGTGATCAATACTCGGGAGACTCGGATCTAGAAAACGGAATGGGATTGGGAGATGGCGGACAAGTGATGTCATCATCAGTGGGTTATGGGAAATGGAGTCTGGGAGATCAGGGGTGAGAAGAGAGCAGAAGACAGAAGCCTACTCAGCACTGAATGTATGACAAATGAATCTGGAAGATAGAGAACAATTCACATCATTGTCCTGACCACAAATGCAAAGTTTCTGGGGGGCCAGTAGCCATTTACTGTACATTTTAGGCCTAAGGAATTGAGTAAACACACTTAGTTCCTGGAAACAAGCGATATTATTAACCCTCAATATGTGTTCCTGAAAATTAAGTGTTCTTGAAACCAATAAATGAAGATAAGGTAGAACATGAACAAACCCAGCCTTTTTATTTGTGTCACGCGCCCATCAAACCCTTACACGGGCCATACTGTCTGTGGACTCCATTTCCCAGAACCCCTCAGATTACCACGTGACCTCTCACTTGCAGCTGGCAGCCAAACGCAGAGCATCATCGCCAGAGTACTCGTGGTTTTCACCTGGAGCTAGCTCTTTATAAGCTGTTCTGTCTTTCAACTCCTCGCGAAGTAACGTTTCTGTTTTGCAGTACGTACCAAGCCTTTGTTTCTCTCATTCCTGTATTTGGTTTTCGGATCCCTTGCTCTGTTTTTTTTGACTACATTTCTGGTTTTGTCCTTTGTTGTTATTGTTTGCCGGTTCCTGATTTTCTGCCTGTTTTGACCTCGCTTTTTCTGTGCCCTCATCTAAATAAACTTTTTAGCCCATCCGCGCATGTCCTGTTTGGCCCGACCCTTACAATTTGGCATTTTATGTAGTATTTTGGTGCAAACATCCCATGCAAATTTAAATATCAATGCCACTTTATTGCAAGATATCCATTTGAAAAATATTTACACTCTACCCATATTGGCAATACCAATAATTCTGCAGGGCCTTGAAATTTATCTGTCAAGTGGTATATTGGTCAGACGCTGCACTGTAAGAAAACGTTAATTGGCGTTCTTCACAAATGAATTGGCCAAGCTTCACAGTCATAATCGGCTGGGCTATTTCTTTAGCGCCACATGCCAGTCGTTTGCAAACATGACTGTTTTGTATAAAACTGCTAAGGCATTTCATTGTTCTTATTGCAAGAAATTACAGCAGTGTGGTTTCTAGATTGTGATGCAGGTGTCATTGAGGGTTTTTTTGGGGCCCCAGGTAGATGTGGGCTTGGCGGAGTGTATTAGTGATTCCCACTTGGCAGTGGACAGGCCGTGTCAGGCTGATGTGGAAGAGATGGCCTACTTTACGGAACATGGAGAGCGAGGACAGGCAAGCTTCTGGTGCCTGGGGTAACCCAGCGCTCCCCCTTTTCCCTTACCACCACATGCTTTCTTTCTGCCTTTCTCGACCGCGCTTCGTGGGTCACTGAGGAGGGCAATGCCAGAGGCAGCCCCATGGAGGAAGAAGGTAGAAGGAGGGGGCGCGAGGCTGTCATAGCGTTACTGGCCACTTTACCTTGTAGGTCCACCTTGTAGGTCCACCTTGCTGGTGTATAGTTTAAAACTAGCCAGGCTATGACCACAAAACCCTTAACAAAAGAAAACCGCAATAAATAGATAAATACAGCAAATTATGGACCATCTTTGTAATCTCTGGTTTATAATATTTCAGTCTACAGTGTGTATGTTATAAATACATATAATAACTACAAAGTTTAACACGGAAAGTCATTGAAAGGTAGTGTTAATAGTGGACTTATTAGTGGACTTATTAATTGACCAGTAATTGGAAGTACAAGATACAGCCCATGTACCTGTCATTATGTACATGTCGAGCATCTCTAGTGAGCCTTCCTTCTTTCACCTTCTCCCTCTCTTCGCCCCACAGCGGGGCAAGATGTGCAGGGCTCAAAGGGCCCAATGTGGATGAACTAGGCCAGTGGCAGGACAGTATGAGGCACAGAAACAATCCCCCATTACACTCTGAGACTGTTGGCAAACTAGGACAGAGCCAGGAAGACTGGGATTGGGGAAGAAAGCAGAAGCACTGCAGAGACAACGAGGGACCCAGGTATGGTCTCGTGTGGAGTCGGCTCTCAGTTCATCCATATGAAACGGTGGAAAAGAGGTGCAAGAAACTAAGCCACTATTTTAACTACACTTTCTATTCACCTGTCTTTTCAGTACTTAAAAAAGCCTCACACCAAGTTTAACAAAAAACACGATTTACACAATTTCCCACATCCCCATATGCAGGTGACTGGCCAAGACAGGTTTGGTGTCTGAAGTTTGCTTGTCACTTTTGAACTGGAGCTATTAGACCAATGTAATAAAATATTTGGTATTGCTTTACGTGAATCTCTGATTTATAAGATTGACATATGCACGCCATAAACATGTCATGGTAGATATCATATGCTATCATGAGTCAATTGACAGATTATGTCTGGTAACACAACTATCATTACCATTAACCGTTTTGGCATATGTCATTGCTTTAAAGTCATGTTTACAGAAATCCGGAGCTAGTCCAGAGGAGTCAAAAACTGCCTAAGAGCATGAAGGAAGGACCACTGAGAGAAACCGAAACTCAAAACTCTCTAAACAGAGGAGCCACTGAGAGGAACCAAGACTGAACAGAACAGACTAGTCAGAAGTATAAGGAAGAACCATGGAGAGGAACGAAGACTCAAAAGGGGGAAACTCAATAAGAGCATAAGAAATAATTACTGAGAGGAACTAAGACTCAAAACTATCTAAGAGCACAAGGAAGAACCACTGAGAGGAACCAAGGCTCAACGGAAAAAAAACACTAAGATCATGACAAGAAACCACCGAGGGGATCCAACACTCAAAACTGTCTTAAAGCAGAAGGAAGAACCACTGAAAGGAACCAAGGCTCAACAGGGAAAAAAAACCTGAGAAAGTGTGAGAAAGAGCATGAGAAAGAACTACTGAGTGGAACCATAGCTCAATACTCTTTAAGAGAATAAGGCAAAAATATTTGAGGAACCAAGCCTCAAAACTCTCTTAAGGACAGAAGAAGGAATTACTAGAAGGAACCAAGACTCAAGAAAAAGCATTCTAATAGCACAAGAAGAGTCACTGAGAGCTACCAAGATTCAAAACACTCTACGAGCATGAGGAAGAACCACTCAGAGGAACAAAGATTCAAAACACTCTAAGAGCATGAGGAAGAACCACTCAGAGGAACGAACATTCAAAACACTCTAAGAGCATGAGAAAGAACCACTCAGAGGAACCAAGATTCAAAACACTCTAAGAGCATGAGGAAGAACCACTCAGAGGAACCAAGATTCAAACACTCTAAGAGCATGAGGAAGAACCACTCAGAGGAACCAAGATTCAAAACACTCTAAGAGCATGAGGAAGAACCACTCAGAGGAACGAAGATTCAAAACACCCTAAGAACATGAGGAAGAACCACTCAGAGGAGCTAAGACTCAGAACCCATCCCCATCTAGATTGAACCAGATATAATGCAAGTAGGACAGGTTTAAAAATGAGACCATAAACAAAAATAATACAGAAGAAAGATCCATGAGACCAAGCAATCTATCACACATCTGTCACACCACTGATGTATTATGCATAAACAAGATGCTAGATAAGAGAACATGGTGATGAAAGATGTTTAATATGAGTGTAAGGAAGAGGACTGAAAGGGCTATGATGATAGAGTCACATAAACGGCCAGAAGAGACTTTTTAATATAAACAATAAACCAACCATTTTTAGATTCCAGCATATTCAGAACATGCCAGAACAGAATACCAAACAATAACCAGTCAAATTAGTCTTTTTCACAAGTCCAGGGCTTCCTTCTGACACTAAAGAATGCAATTAAGATCTAAGAATGGTCCGAGTTCAATTTACACATTGGAGACTGCTGGGTGAATACCTCTAATCTTCATATTTTTGCACCTTTCTTTCACAATCTCATCCCCCTATCAAAGACGCAATCAGCAGCAATCAAGGGTGTCATTTGAACTAAGCCATGCTAGAATAATACCATCACTGGCTAGTCCCACAAAATGCTACCTTCTACCGAAGAGTTTATTTTTGACTGACAGCAGGCCGTTTCACCAATCGCTCTGAACGGATGAAGGGAGCCGCTTTGGATTGATCCCTGCCACTCCAAGGTCGGTCAGTGGGACATTAAGTTGATGGGCCAGGAAAAGCGAGACAGTGTGTAGACCACGTATCAGAGAGAAAGAGCGCCAAACAACAAAGACAGGAAATTGCTGCGCACAAGGGACGCGGTTAAGGCTAAAGTGTTGGGAAACAGCGGGCCTCCTCAACCATCGACAGAATGGAGAATGAAACAGAGAGTCACGTTTCAAAGCTCATTCTTCATTCACGACTTTATGTACTTCCACACTGCGGCTGGAACTCAGGAGAGCCAAGGCCTTTTAAAACATTCCGGCGACAATTTAATTTGCAGCACTGCTGAATCTAATCTCATGTACGTCATTGTAATGTGTCGCTTAACAGCGTGCAGAAGGTCCTTCAGGATTCCTTGTCCAATATAGTTCAGTTACACTAGCAAGTATATTACGCTGAGTAGCCATTTGCCATTTATTAGGTAATCCTACCTGGTACCTACACATATTGGCCATTTTATCAGGTATACAATGACTGTCTGTAACCTGTTGCTGCACAATTCATCAGCCACACTCTACCTTGGCCCTCAGTGCAAAGGAACCACCACATGACCACTTTATTATGGGCCATAAAAGTCAAAACCACCTCTATGATAATGTTTTTTCCTGCTATCAACTCCATGAGATTTTATTAATATGTTAGTGCCAAGATAACTGTGTTAACCATGGATTTCTTTTGGCCGTTCCAGGCATTTTAGGGTTTGTGAAAGCTTGTGAAAGCCTTCCAGGTTTGGTTTTTAAGCTTGTAACAGACATTAACATACACTCAAAAAAGGTTTATGAGTGACTGTTGAGTGTAAATATGCTGGTATGACACATATTAATTATGTTTTGCATCTAAACCTGAATGAATGCTTAGTGTTGTTTTAACCCAAACAAATGAGCTTTTTATAATAATGCATTATTTATTGTAGACAGCGTAATTTGTTTGAATTTAAAGTTCCACACACAAGTACTGTATGTTTAGGCATGGTCACGCCTACAACTAATTTCATTGGCTACTGACAGTTTCTGGAGCTTGGTGATGAATTTACTTGCCTTATCTCTGGCCGGTGCAACCTTGATGAGTAAAACTCACACCTTTCCCATTGGCTCCTGGCACCATCTATTTGAATACTGGGTGTGTCTTTCCCCCCTCACTCACCATTGGTGTGTAGTCATTCTTTCCAGGCTACGTTCCACTATGTGTTCAATTGTTCAAAGGTGTTGTATAAGCAGGTTAACACTTTCTTTGTTGCTAAGCGTGGCATTATGTTTGCTGAATGCTACAATGAACAGTCATATGCTGTTCAGAGTGTCCATTGGAAATCAAAATGTGATTGATTGATTGATTCCACTGTCTACTAATTATGTTAGTACATCAGATGCATTCAGTCCAGCTTGTGAAATCCTAACAAATGGAGGAGCTAGCTAGGTTGTATTCAGCAGTGAACAGTAAAGAAAGAAATTTAATCAGTTACTGTACTTAAGTAGTGTTTTTGTATCTGTACTTTACTGAAGTATTTCCATTTGGGACCTTGTACTTTAACTCCACTACATTTCAAACTCAAATATCTTTTTACTCCAATACGTTATGTGAAATTTGTCATTCCTTTCAGCTTATGTGCATGTAAAAACAGATGCAATATAACAAAGGAAAACTCATTTGTGAACCCGTGTTTAAAGTTCTTCGTTTTTATTAAACTTAAACTTGTAACTAAGTTGCAAATAAATCTTAAAACAAAACTTTGCTTGTTTGCAAAAAGCTATTTTATAGTTTTACCCAATAGAAACTGTTCTCCTTCAGTGTTTTGTGCTTGTGATCCTTTGAATAGACTATATATAATAATCAGAGTTAGACTAATTAAAGATGTTCTGCTAAAAGATTCCAGTACCAAAAGTGACACTAGAGTCTCTTCACCAAAAATGAGCTGATTAAACAACTGCCTTGTTCCAGAAATGATAATAGGACATTAGAGCCGTAATAAAACATGCTACTGTTACTCTCCATACTTAAGTACATTTTAAGGTAAATACTTTAGTACTTGTCTAAAAGGAGGAACTTCTACTTTTACTTTTTTCCAACTACATGGTTTGTATACTTCGTACACCACTGGTTGTATCTACCTGCAATGGACATGCTAATGGATTAGCATATTGCTAATTTAAATAATAGTCATACTACAATACTTGTTTAGGTTTAAAAAAAACTTTCACATCTCAAAAAGGTTCTAGATTTTAGGGTTCTTCCTAGAACAATTTACAATTCGTAGTGGTTCTTTAAACGTTCCACACACATTTCACACGCCAATTATAAAAATGGTCACAAAGGAATTTTTTTATGGAACCAAATATGGTTCTTGTATGGTAACAGGCAAAGAACCCTTTTGGGCACCTTTATTTTAAGAGTGTAGTGACATGGCAGCATGTGTGACTGTTATGCAATGAGAATAAGGACGCAGGTGCTCGACCAGGGTACATATAGTTCTGGGTGGAAAATGCTATAGGGTTACAAAGGCTTCATATAATGTTATTAGACAGCAGGAAAAAGAACCATCAGTCAATGCGATAAGATCTGCTAGCTCAAATGAAGCAAATTTCATCCAAACCCTCCAGTCCATTTATGTGCTGCAAGCACCTCCTCTAAACTCGAGGGGGGTGGGGGTTTACGTCGCAGGCTTTGGTTTGCAGCCCTTACCCTTCACCGTCCTGTGGTATCGTTTAATCCCTCCTCTCCTTCTGTCCAGACATGGCAGCTCTTTTAATTAGTGACCCAATTAAGCCGGCGCTGGGCCTGGTGTGAGCCTTCCTCTCTTCATTAAGAGCCAGACAGAAAAGACTGGGAGAAGTTTGAGTAGGGGGCTTTTCTAAGTCACTTGAGTGGGTGGTCCCCAAGGGAGGCTGGAGTTAACACATGCACACACACAGCGGACTGTCTATAGCAAGCTGGTGTCGAATGCTAATTTCTTTCTGCTTCTTGTTAGTTACGGATGAACAGCCTGACCTATGATTTTACATCTAGGTAAGTCACTGTTACATTCAGAACGGTCTACCACCTAAATAATAGTTCATTTAGAGCAAGAACATTGGTTGGATTCATCTGGAGTGGGGTATTGGTTCAGTCAGAGCGAGAATCGGTAGGATTAATTCAGAGAGAACATTGGTTGGAGTCATCTGGAGTGGGCATTGGTTGGATTCATCTGGAGTGGGCATTGGTTGGATTCATCTAGAGTGGGCATTGGTTGGATTTATTTTGAGCATGAATTGGTTGGATTAATTCAGAGAAAGCACTGGTTGGATTCAGTTAGAACAGCTATTGATTTAATTCATCTGGAGCAGGCACTGACTGGATTAAATGAGAGCATGAATTGGTTGGATTAATTCAGAGAGAGCATTGGCTGGTTTTATCTTTAGTGGGTTTCGGTTGGATTCATTCAGAGTGGGCTGGTTGGATTCTTACATTGGTTGTATTCAGTTAAAAGAGCCATTGACTGGATTCAATTGGAGCAGGTATTGGTTGGATTCATTCAGAGTGAGCAATGGGTGGATGAATTCAGACAGAGCATTGGTTGGATTCAACTGAACGGCCATTGATTAGATTCATTTCGAGCAGGCATTGGTGAGATTCATTCAGAGCGGGAAATGATTGGATTAGTTCAGAGAGAGCATTGGTTGGATTCACTTGGAGCAGGTATTGGCTGATTAATTCAGAGCGGGCTTTGGTTGGAATCATTCAGAAATAGCGCTGGTTGGATTTAATTAGAACAGATAGTGGGCAATGATTGGATTAATTCAGAGCATGCATTGGTTGGATTAATTCAGAGGGGGTATTGGCTGGATTCATCTGGAGTGGGTTTTGGTTGGATTCATTCAGAGTGGGCCATTGACTGGATTATTTCAGAGTGGGCATTGGTGGGATTAATTCAGAGCAGGCTTTGGTTGGATTCTTTCCGAGACAACACTGGTTGGATTCAGTCAGAGGGGCCATTGGTTGGATTTGTTTAGAACAGGCATTGGATGGTGATGTACGATTGTCTTCTAGGTTTTCAGTTGATTCCACTGATTTTCAGTTGTGTTTGTAAGCAGAAGAGAAGATATTTACTATTGGAATCTGAGTTGTGTTGTGTACATTTTTGCATGTGTACAGAATACAGAAAACTGAATTAAAATGCAATTTGTCATGTAACTATGTAATTAATTATGGAATTATATACTTTAGTTTAAACAGTACAGCAAAATATGACTGGACTAGAAGCAGAAGCCTAATTAAGACTTGGCTTGGCTTGCACTAACACTCTCATTTGATCTGAATCTTGCTTCGATCCTGGCTATTCATAGTCTTGTACTCATCTTGGGCTCTTCTCTACAGCCTTAGTACAAAGTAGGCAATCCTAATAAAGCAGATGATGGGTTTCAGAAATTCAGTCTATACACCTTACCCTGCAAATATATTTTTGCACTTCAGCAGGTCATAAAGCAATGGGAGACCTTAGGGAGATTTTAGCGTGGATGGGAGAGTGTGGCCTCAGACAAATGAACAAATCGGCCAAAACAAGCTGACTCCGCATTATTGACTAGTAGCGTGTCTGCCTCGCCGTGGTTCTTCTGATAGATTGTGATAGATTTTCTATCCGCAGGAAGCTTCATTTGGATGGCTACCAGTTCTCTGGTGCTTATCAATGCAATTAGTGGAGTCGAGGGCTAGCGACAAATCACTTCCATTTGCTGTAATTGATTCGCACCTTTTCATAATTATGACTATCAGCTGAAAGTCAAATGGAGGAGGCGGTCTGCCACTGTGTCCCCTTTTCATTCAGTCACACTGCCAGAGGAAGTGGTGGTAAACGCTAGCACAAAAAAACGATGACAATGGCGGTGCATTGATTTGGTTGGGGCGCCAACTTTTTATGGGCAACGTGAGCGAAAATTTTATTTCGCATATGCTCCCAAAATGCTGCCTCCCAAAGTGAGCAGGTGGCAAAGACACATGCAGACAGAAAAGGCTCAGTTCAGGGTGCAGGAGCCAAAACCACTGGTGTCCATCTAGTTCCGCCTCCATCACTCCGTCTCTTCATCATGCTCCCATACAGGGTTTTTACATCTAATCATTTGTTCATATAATCATTGCTGTTCAATAAAGGTGATGGCCAGTTCTCCACATTTTAACAATCACAACCTCAGACTCAGGTTTGTCTAATTAGCAAAGGGGTTTTAGGCATTCCTTAATTGATCTTGTGTTTCTTATCATACACTTACACATATGTATAAAGAACAGTTGCACACGTAGTTGCACCCAGAAGGAATCAACCAACAGGAAAGAAACTTGGTGGGTAGGTTTGACAGTGTGAGACACGCAAATAATTCAAGGTTCGCTCTACCTGACTGACCCAATAGCCACGAGTGTGGACATTCAGCGAGCAGTGATGACCTCCATGAGTCATCATATGTGCCATCATTAGTGCCAGCACCATTGGCAGACAGTTCCATGACACAGGACTGCCCTTAAAACCGCATCAATGTTGCCAAAGACTCCAATGGTGTTGTGCCAGACTGTCATGGAGTGACTCAGAATTGCAGCGGGTCATCTTCAGTGACGAGTCTCACTTTTGTCTTGGTGGAGATGACCAAATGAATCCATGTGTGGAGGCACTGTGGTCAGTGCCAAGATGAACAGTTTGTTGTCATGCATCACACATCCATAAGGCCTGGTGTCACTCCACCTCCACCCCTACCACACAATCTGCAGGAACTGTGTGAGAATATTCAAGCTGCATGGGATGGATTATCACAAGACACCATTAGGAACCTCTACAACTCCATGCCAAGACACTACTTCTGTATGTGTAGTTCAATACATATTGTCCATATCAGTCTAAAATTTTCATCATTTATTGTTCCTGGTTACCTTTATCTTCCTTCCAAATAGAATTGCAATCTGAACTTCCTTCTGGGAATAACTATTTGTTTGATGAAGAGTGTATATACAATTGTTAACTGTACTTAAGGGTGTCATAGCTGTTTTCCCTTTCTTGGTAATGTTTTGAATAATTTGATGAGCTCTGCAATGACTTACTGGTTTACAGTGAGACACTTCAGTGGCTCACATAAACGCACCATGTCAATTTTCTTTCTATTTAGTTAGCCATGCTACTTATTTGGAGCTTGCTAGTAGCCAACATTACCTATACTAACTACTTTGTATTGAGCTTGACAAGTACTGTAAATTGAAGTTGTTACTCATTAAGAAACTTAGGGTTTAAGATGATCTGGCTGTCAAATAAAAGTTAAAGCGCAGGAAAAAATGAGGAAAGTAAAGAAAACAACCTGTTTTAAACGCTTACTTCAATTATTTCCCAAATGATAATACAAATAAGCTTATTGTGTTACCAGTCCAGATCTATTGTCTATTAGCAGAAGATCTATAGTCTAACTGTAAACCAGAAAGGAAGAGCTATGACGGTAGGTGTTTCTAATACAATGTCCAATGAATGCAACTTTCACAAAGTCCCTTTTCCAGGAAAGATCTGGGGGAAAGAATGAGATGGCATTGGCTAGGGAGAAAGTGAAGATGGTAGTCTTCCCGATCTTATTATTTTCTCTAAGCTACTAATCGTACCCTGGGGTCTGAGAGAGTACATCTGGTACTGGTCATTCAGACAGGAGGAGCAACCTATTAGTGATATACTGCAGGGCAGTCCATCACTGCAACTTTGTCTTAGCAGCTAAGGACAAAGGCACGATGGATGCAGCAGTAAAAGTGTCCAGTGCAACCAACCCAGGCCATCAACCCAGGGTGAGAGGAACACTGCTCTTTGAGACCAGCCCATCTGGGTCCTCAGAGTGAGAGCATATCAGCAGTATTATTATAGCTGCTTTAGCTAATGGGTTTGAATAAGGCAAACACAGCTGCTGTATTTACAAATGAGGTCAGAGTTACAGAGTGCCATTTACCCATTGTGACCTCCGATCATCAGGAAAAGAGAAAACCGAGGGCACCATGTGGAGGGCTCAGGAGTTTTGTGTATATGGACTAAATATGTATGGTGCTGGTGTACTGAGTTTGTTGGATATTTTTGAGGTGGGAGTCCATTCCAATCCGAGTCCTGACACCTTGATGTGCTAAACACCCCAGCAACACTGATACCAGCATCACTACAACCATGGAAGAGCTGGGCAGGAGAATTCCCAGTGGGCTGCTCTATTCATAGGGCTATGCTGGTAGTTCACAAAGAGAGCAAGAAACAGAGAAATTCACTGTATGCTTAAAGCTCCTCCTCCACCACCAAAATCCAGCCAAATGTACAGAGGGAACGAAAAAACAACTAGAGGAAAACACAGCCACAAGTTTAAGCTTAATGCCACAACTTGACTGACAGTGTCAACTATTTTGATTTCACTGGTATTCTGTAATTGCTATTCCACAACAATAAATACAACTATAAAGTTATTGTGGACACTTGAAAATAATAGTAAGACTTTGTTTTGATAGTCCTCTATAAATGCTATGGAGATGGTCAGTCTGTCTTAACTAATGTTCAACTAAATATCAGTCAAATGCTTTTGTGTACAGTAACTCAGTAAGTGTAATGTGTTAGTGTACTGTAAGTAGTGTGTTGGTGTACAGTAA
>CM067478.1:33387591-33409080 GCA_034552555.1 Semaprochilodus insignis | reverse complement strand
AAAGTTGCCAGTGAGTACAAGTACAAGATACAGTTATACCCAAAATGATTGAATGATGAAATTGTTACTATTTATTTTAACATATTGGAGAAAAAAGAAAACACATGAAATGTGGCCTAGGCAAAAGTTTTGGCATCTTTTTTATTTAAGTGTGTTCTTTATACAGGATTGTAACTTATTTCACTTAGAAAATTAGCCATTTATGTAAAATGACTGGGGCTGTTTTGCATGGTTTGTACTTCTGCATATCGTCGCTGTCCAATGAAAATTATGTATCTGCATTTTTGTACATTTTTACTTTTAAGGATTATTTGAACACAAATGATGCCATTTACACTGTGTGAAAATTTCATGATGAATGGACCAACAGAAATGGTCAAAAACTGCTTGGGGAAAAGTCCATTGACTTACGTTAAAATTAAAGTAGGTTTTTGTCTTGTCCTGTAAAGTTTCCACTTTGGAGATACATGGTTTCCTTTGGACAGCGATGATATGCTGAGATATGGTGAGTATATAGTCATAGCAACTCGATTGATGCTCTGCAACAGGATAAGGGGCTTATTTCTTAGCTAGTGATGTGCCAGGAAGAATGATATTAAACAAGTACTCGAGACCCTACTCAAGGTTAATGACAATCTCCTTCATGATCTGTAGCTGCTGATAACATGCACGTAGGTTTATGCCCCTGCGTACAGAATCTGCCAGTGACAAACGGTTAAAAAGACATTATCCTGTATAAATATGTAAAGCTTCTGAAAAGGTTTTCAAGCTCAAGTGCTGATTGTTGGTGCCTGGACGAGCTACTAAGCTCATTCCACCTCAAATGCCCCCTCTTTCCCAATCTCTTTCTGATTTTGACCAGCCCCTGGCAAACATAAAATAATGCATCAAGCCAAATGTAATCATAAAGCCTGTAATCACACAGTCTGAGGAAATTGTATTGGGTTGATTCTTCAAATAACCCACAAAAACATACATTCCTTATTTCTTTCCCACTTTCATAAGTGATTGTTTTTTACCTGCAAATATAAAAATGAAGCCCACAGCTTTTATTTTAAGCCCTGCATAAATATGAGTCTGTTTTGGAAGTTGCTCAAATCACTAATGCTACTCATGCTATATTATCCAGTGACGACTATTACATTAGATAAGGACCAAAATACAAACACCGCAAGCAAGAAGAACAATGCAATATGCATTGTGTATTATGATGCTGTGATATGCCTTGTCTGTACATGATATTATTATATTAAGACTCATTCAGTTCACTTCAACTGAAACAGCAACTTCATCATACCTGAAAAGGTCTTTTTTTACCCCCAGCTCAAACTAAATCTCACATTTGCTTTGGAGTTAAACTCTCTCCTTGACGGAAAAAAGGCACCAGGACAGAAGGATTAGAATTTAAGATTAGCTTGTAATGCCTAAACAGGTAACGATATGACAGGCAGAGGCATAGCTAGAAATCTTTGGCCCTCTGAAAATTTCATGCCTGGGACCTTTGCCTCATCTCACCTCATTTCCCTGAACCTGTCACAACATTATAACGAGTCACAATTCTCATAATCCTACTCTGTATTTATGGCCCCTTTACTGTAACTCTTACTGGCCATGCAGGAAGCTGTGAGTATGAATATGTATGTAACATGACTGAATATATGTATGCCGTATACAACTGGCTGAAATGTCGACACTCCCAAAATAAAAAAGGTACTAAACGTGGGTGGTTCTTCTTACTTCACTTGGGTCATACCCTCAAGGGTACATCTTCAATACCTTTAATTAGGGAGCATAATTCTAGCATATTTCATTGCAAGTACATCTGTGTATATATATATATATATATATATATATATATATATATATATATATAAGCTCGCCAGACAAAAAATGAGTCGTCTATAACTGAAAGGTACCTAATAGCGTACCTCCATGAGCACCAATAACAGCTGTGATTTGATTTGCCATGGAATGGACTCGTTTCTGGATGTAGGCCACATCAATGTTCAGACACTCTTGTATCTAAGAATTGTGCAGTTGGGACAGATTTGGTGAATGCCTTTCCTGGCATAATTCCGAGGTGAATTTCCTGTAGACTGGGATGTTAGCTGGTAGACCCGTATGGCCGTACGCTTCCTTCACACTTTGGTTTTTGGCACACCCAAATGCAGTCACTCCTTTTAGCCCTCAGGAACTATAGCCCTGGAAGAACCATTTTATGGAAAACCGAATTTCCCCCCGCTTTTTTGAAGTAAAGGAGTCTGAAGTATATCAACATTTTCTCCCCAGTTCAAACACTGTTTCTAGATGTCACAAGAACCAACTTCCATACATTCACCTACTCAGCCCACAGCAGTTTAGCTCCACCCACTCATACTGAAGTTCTAAGGAGTGCTTTTCAATACAGTACAGCCAGTCAGAACAGAGCTCATTAACCTTAGCCCAGTCTTAAAAGCACAGTAACAAAAACAGCCTCCTTTATTCTAAGGGCTAAAGAGAGGTTAGCAAATGTTTGTGTGAAATGAATTATGACCATATATTGTAAGTTAAACTTCAAGGAGAAAAAATTCAATACAAGAAAAAATGTAGGTTATCAGCCCATTAAGACAACCGTGTGTACATGCCTCCAAAGTCCATTCTACAAAGATACACTCATTTGTCCACTATAGATCAAGCAATGAAGGTGGGGTATGATGAAGGTGTTGGTTTAATGTGTACTTTACCCAGGCCAGAAGACAGAAAGGAAGGCTCCAGAGTGCCCTGATAACAGACACCAGACTACTTTCTACTATCAAGTTAAACTTCTACATTTCCGTGGTTGAAAGAACATGATATCTTAACACGGAAAACAGCCTGTGTTGAGGTGATTTATGAGGGAAAAGCTCTGCAAGCACCATAATTCTGCAATAGGACCAGGAGTTTTGTTGATTCAGCTCTATCGCATAATTTCCATTACAACAGCTGCGGTTACTATAGCACAAACCCGCTTTCTATTAAGAGCTTCAGCATATCTATGTGATGTAGTGGCTCCGTCATTTTTGCTGTTCTTCTTGTGTTGTATTTCTCTATCAAACACATGTGATTTGTTTTATCGCCAGCATCCTCATTTACATTTACATTCTAAATGCTAAACTAATGAGCATTTACATGTAGCACCACCTGACAGAGTGTTAGAACTACACTCATCGTCAAAACAATAGCTGCACAAATAGTTGCCCTCAGAAGGAATCAACCGACAGGAATGAAACTTGGTAGGTAGGTTTGAGATTGTGAGACATATGAATGATTCAAGATTCACGCTCGGCCACACGTGGCGTAAGCAAGGACGGGCCTTGTTGCTGTGCCTGACTCACTCAACAGTCACGACTGCTGACATTCAACGAGCAGTGATGTCTTCCATGAGTCATCCTGTTTAGTGACAGCACCATTGGTAGACAGCTACACGACACAGGACAACATGCATGCAGACCGTTATGATGACTGCCCTTAACACCACGTCAACATCAAGTCCAGAAGGCCTGGTGTCACTCCACCTCCACCCCTACCGCAAAACCTGCAGCAACTGTGTGAGAATATTCAAGCTGCACGGGATGTATCATCACAGGACACCATTAGGAACCTCTGCAACTCCATACCGAGACGTCTGGCATGTTGTGTTAGCAAACATGGCAGCCCCACGCCATACCGAGGGACACTGTATGTATATGTAGCTCAATAAATATTGCCCATATCAGTCTAAATGTATCATCATTTATTATTCCTGGTAACCTTTATCTTCCTTCCCAATAGCACTGCAATCCCTCACTTCCTTCAGGGTGCAGCTATTCTTTTGACGATGAGTGTATATTTAATACTAGTCTTTAACTGATGAACAGTAAACAAAGCAATACCCCCCTCAGCCCACCCCCGCCCCCCCCAATGGTACCCCTGGTGCCCCTGGTGACATATGCCCACGCTCATCATCCTCCAGGCCGATGCAGTAAACAGGAAGTGTTTATGGTTACCGATACCGAGATTGTCTTTGCTTCTCTCCTACTGAGAAACATCCATTTGCTCTCCGTCATGGCCCAAGGCCTTTCACACCTCGCTCCCACTGAGCGCAGAAATCAAAGACGGAGATGTAAACAGTTCTCCCTGGACAAGATGAAGTCGAGGCAGAGCATATCAGGGTGTGCTGAAGCGTGCAGTAAAGCGTGTTAGCACCTGCGCGTGTAGTCAGAGTATTTGGCCCTCTGTTTGGTTAACTGGTGACATTAGCCGGTCTCTGGACTAAATTGGCGAAGAAGATGACAGCGGCGTGAGGTTTAATAAAGCGTGAGAATGGCCGCGTCTGAATCTCGTCATTAGGCTAATGCATTAGATATGATCACACTGCGGGCAACCCCCCCTCCCCTTTCAGATAGCGGCTCCTCAGCCAAGAGGAAATCACATTCATAATTACCACCGCATTAACCTTTAGCCACATGTCTTCTTCACACTGTTTTACATTACAGGACACATTGGACAGTGACCAGCTACGACAGTTTTTGTAAGACAGCATTTAAAACGTGTCATTGGAATGAACTGGAGTAATCATAGCGAGATTTAGAGGAGGTCAAATGGCCCAAAAGGACATGTCTTTAACTTCATGCACTCACTGGCCAATTTAGTAAAAACTCCACCATCCGTTTTGTGTGGGTCTTTTTGTCTAGCCTTTCATCCATGGCTCCCACTGAATGGTTCTGTTCTAGGCCCCAGCAAGGCTGCTATGCCTGATAGAACATCTGATTCATCTAATAACCATAATATCTGGTCAATAGGTCCCTGTGTTTAGAACCTGAGCATTGATTAATGGATCTATGGCCTATTGCATCAAAACAAGTGTGGTTGCACACTAAGGACCTGGTGTTCAGATGGAAAAAAAAAATGGGGGCAATTTTTAACGCAGTGGAACCTTCACTTCACATCTAGCGCATTAGATTAGTTTGCAGTTCTTCCCAGACATAGACAGACCAGGATGCACTGGTATTGGTACATGCAAAAATGCATAGAAGCAGTCTCTATGGGGTGCTATGATCCACACTGTCATTCTCATATCAACTACTTTTTTTTTTAACCATAGCATTTTTATGGTTGACGTGTTATATAAGTCACATACGTTTTTTTTTTTTTTTTTTTTTATATTCTGCTTGGACTTGATACTAGGGCTGGGTGGTATATGTATCAATATATTTTCAGATGAGTTATAAAATGGGACAATACTGTTTATATTAATATAGTTTGATTTTGCCTTAAAATACGTGACCTGTCTCTTCTGTAAGCCATTCCTGGGTGTGAACCTACCCCAGCTGTGGTTCACACTGCTGAATTAGGCCTGGGGCCACATTACATACAACAAAAATCATTATAAACACTCTGTGTGTTGTATTAAAGTCCTTACTGTCATTCTCAAGCCTTTCTCAAGCCTTTCTTAAGCCAGCTATTGGCATGGTTTTTTATGGAGTACTTGATCGAGGTCGATAATCAATATGATGAGATATCAAGCAGCAGCTGAAACACAAACACGTGATCAGAATATTGTTAAAAATATAAGTTGCTGCCGTTACTTATGTAAAGTGCTTTAAACTGGAGATTAAGAATATTACAACCGTGCACCCTCCTGTTTCTCAGAGCATCGCTGCTCCTCAGTTTCAGTTTCTATTTACAAAGCTAATAAACAGACACTCATTCAGCTCTGTCTTTGCGTATTCGCCATCATTGCATGGTGTGGTATAACTAGGGCAGTGGTCTACCACATCGCTAGAGATGCTTGTAGCAACTATGAAACAGCAAGGCTTTAAAGAAAAGCTGCTATTTAATCAAAGACTTTTTCTTTTTCTGCTTTACAAACTAATCAGACATTTCTTCATCTGCCTTATAAAACACTGAATGTTTCTCTTATTCTTAATAATAGATCATTCCTGTGGACTTTTAACAGCAGTTATGGATATTCTAGGTCTTTTACTGTGATAAACTCCTAAAAGTGGTCACTGGCTTCACTCAGACTTTCAGGATTGTTACTCATTGTTACTCTCCTAGGACTCTAACAGTTATCAGTTATTCTATGTTCAGTGTTTCATATAATAGTAAATTCTTATCCTTTTTATATTGCTGTTGTGCTTGTATTGTTATCCTGAGTTAACCAGTAGAGGACGGGTTCCCCTTTTAAGTCTTGGTTCCTCTCTAGGTTTCTTCCTCTTGCTCTGAGGGAGTTTTTCCTTGCCACTGTCGCTGTTGGCTTCCTAAATGGGGGCTTGGACTTGTTGTAAAAGGAACTATATAAATAAACCGTGACTTGATGGGACCTGATAAAAATCATTGGCTCGGGATACCAGTTGCAAAGTAGGAACTATATATTGTTTTATATCATTTTTCATCTACATGTTAAAGGAAACCCTGTCTTTGTGTTTATTTTGATCACAGTCTGTTTTAATAAAAGTGCTTGTGGCATCTACACGTGGCTTTGACTTAAAATTGCATATCTAGCACACATCTTAGAAAATACCAAGATATATATTGTGTATTGCCATTCAGCCTGAAAATATCAAGATATCATTTTCGGTCCATACCGCCCAGCCCTACTTGATACACATTAGTTTGGATGGGAAACCATGATTACAAATCTCTCACATTTGCACCTCACAAGCAATCAAGCTAGTTGCGATTAAGACTTGTATGCAGTGTTATAAGTCCACCGAGTTCTAGCCTCAATGTGTAAGAGGACATTATTATGAGCTCTTGTTTTCAAAACCTGATAAGTGCTTTGTAGGTATGGTGTGACTAGGTAGGCCTTAAAACAGAGCCTGTGATGAATACAATTTTGCAGGCTTCAATCACTAATCACAATTAAATAGCTTCCTAAACATTGCACAAATATGGCCCAAGGAGAGCGTGGTAGCTTCATTGTTTTGTTTTGTTTGGTTTTTTTCTCCTCCGCTTGGTTAATTAGAATGTGCACAATGAACTGAAAATGAGGCATTAATTGATCCCCACCTAGCTGGTAATGACTCGTTTCCTGTGTATTGTGCTGCTGTTTGGATCGTCCTAATGATGTGTGTGCCGTAATTAGACGGGAAGCCGAAAACAAACACATATCCAGCCTCTCGAACTGCGGCACCCACCCCAACCCTCCCCGCCCCTCCCGCCATCCCTCTTTCTTCCTCTCTGCTCCCGTCCCTTCGTGATGTGATCTGGCAGCCGAAGCCACCTGTGCAGCCGACATGCAAAATGAAAATGGATTTTCAGACGTGGGAGAGGGTCATTCTTGGATCTGGAGAAGTACATCATCGTCCGAATGATATAGATCATAATTATCAACAGGCCTGGCAGATGTGCACAGATGTGGCGGCTGCATTTAACCTCTTACGCTGCAGGCGGCGGAGAAAACGGGCGGCGGAATGAAAACCTGTTTCTTCATGCGGCGATGGGGAAGAAGAACATTAACATCCGATTTTATAGACATGTGGAATTAGCTTGGCTCAGACGAGAAAGGGTCATGAAGTGAGGCTTCTATATCTTAAGCAATAATATATGTCCATGGTAAAAACTAGCGTTTTGGTGTCAAACTGACATCAATTTCCTCTGCTTAATACTATATAACCACTGAGATAAAAACATAGGCCCAGTCTGAAGATTGGCATGCTGGTCCAAAGTTAGCTTCTTTAATTTTTTGCAGTAGAGCTGTGAATCAATTGTAGTCATTCTTGTTAAAGTAGCCAGATAGCAGTAGCTAGCAACGTGCCCCAAAAGTATTGCGACGTCTTGGCAAAGAAGATGAGGCAATTTAAAAGTAGCTATTTAAGCAAATGCTCTTTTGCTGAACTAGCCAGCACTGACTGAAACAGGGCAGAGTAGGGCAGGTCACCAACAACCATACATGCCTCTTAGATATATGGTAAACACTGCCCCAACACCAGAAAACCACACAGCCCAGCCCAGAATGGCACAAACACCACTGCAACACCTATAACTGCCATATACACACGTGGACAAAATTGTTGGTACCCTTCTGTTAAAGAAAGGAAAACCCACAATGGTCACTGAAATAACTAGAAACTGACCAAAGTAATAATAAATAACAATTTACTGAAAATCAACTAATGAAAATCAGACACTGCTTTTGGGTTGTGGTTCAACAGAATCATGTTTAACATCAAACTACTGAAACTGGCCTGGACTAAAATGATGGGACCCATAATATTTTGTTGCACAACCTTTCAAGGCAATCACTGCAATCAAGCGATTTCTGTAACTCTCAATGAGACCTCTGCACCTGTCCACAGGTATTTTGGCCCACTCCTTGTGAGCAAACTGCCCCAGCTGTCTCAGCTCTGATGGGTGCCTTCTCCAGAGTGCATGTTTCAGGTACTTCCACAGAAGTTCAATAGGATTTAGATCAGGGGTCTTAGAAGGCTACTTCAGAACAGTCCGATGCTTTGCTCTTAGCCATTCTTGGTTGTTTTTAGCTGGGTGTTTTGGGTCATTATCCTCTTGGAGGGCCCAACAATTTTTATTTATTATTTCTTTTCTAGTCAGTTTGAAGTTATTTCACTGACCATTGTGAGTTTTTCTTTCTTTAATGGAAGGGTACCAACACATTTTGTCCATGTGTGTAGCACAGTGGTTACGCTGCTTCCAATGAGCCTCTGTGCATCCATTGCTGCACAAGCCAATAGCAGCCTCAATTTAACCAGTACCATTTTATTAGATAACAGTGTTGATACAGTTTAAGAAATTACATAAGCAAGTCTATTTGCACTATGCTAGTTAATGGATATACACCTCCATTACTTGATAGGCACATTAGCCTTTAGCTCCAGAGCAAGACTAAATCTGATTGACCAGATCAGGCAATAGGAAGAGCTTATCCATCAACAGTTGGATCCAGTTGGATTCAGATGTCATGTGTTGGGCTTAGGCTAGGTTTGTATCTGATATCCCACAAGCCATCTCAAGTTCTGAATGAGTTAATACTTTTCATGAAGTGGTAAAATGTCTCACTTTCAACATCTGATATGTGTTCTATGTTCTGCTGTGAATTAATCATGGTTCTATGAGATTTGGAAATCATTGCATTCTGTTTTATTTACATTAATTCACATTTTACACAGCGTCCCAACTTTTTTGGAACTGGGATTGTACTTTTAATAGATTTCATCCTGCATTGTTCCCTGGTTTAGTTTAGGTTTTCTCTTCAGTTTGTATGTTCTTATACAATATTAACACCACACAGCACGAAGACAGGGCACTATTGGAAGTTAAGCCAGACTAAGACATTTCAGAGCATTGCTTGACTGATAAATTCGTATGCTGTAAATATAAATGTTGAAAGCTGATTTCCTTCTAGACTACTGTTTAACACTGGTATGTATTTAATGATTGCTTTTATTGCTACTTCACAGGTCAGTTTCAGATTCCAAACTTTATGATGTGGGTCAGGCTGATTCGGGTCTGGACAAAATTTAGTCAGGCTTGGGCAGTTTCTTTTTATTGACTTTACTAAATAAATGTATGTAAGTCAGTGAAAATGAGTCAGTTGTGTTGTTCCAATGAAATGACGTGGGCTGTAAGATTTGCTTCATAAGTGTTTGTTGGTCAATGTAATCTTGTTGAGCAAAACTCAACATCTTTCCCATTGGCTCTTGGCATCATCCATTTGCATATTGTTTTACTTCTTTTACTCACCATCTTTGTGTTGCCTTTCCCCCTGGCCTCTCTTCTTCCATTATGTTTCCCTTCATTCTTATATTCCACAGTTAACTGCCTAGTCACATTGCTGTTGGCTGGAAGTGCAAGCTACCATGTACCCTACTGCTGAGTGTAATTCTATGAGAGCTCAGTAGCAAGAGAGTAACTTAAGTTTTGTAGATCTAATCTAAACCTAACTTTCTCTACTGTAATTAGTAGAACATAACCACAAAAAGCTGTATATAAGTAATACATTAAATTATCAGTCCAGTTACTTAAAACTCATAAAGTTACCTGAAAGCTACAACTGCATGGAACCACTTGGTATAACTCGTTCAATTAAACCCAACATTTCATTTTTGGGGAATAGATGAAAATAACCCATCCAGTTACTTAGCACTTACTCAAATCACTTTAGTGTGACACTTGAATTTGTTAAGTATGTTTTATTCAATCAAGTATCTTAAAAACTACTTAACACAGTTGTGTGGGACCAGTTGACATAACAGTAAATCCAACATTTCATTTTTTAGAGTGTGTGTGTTGGGTTGGGCTCGGATAGAAAATTATTGGCCTGTATTTGGGTTCCGGCTGATTGCAGCTTTAATAAGAGTCAAATTGAGTACAATTTCTATTCCTGCTAAAGTATATATTTAGCTGGTCCATCTACCAATGTGTGCCTGTTCGCCTGTGGGTTTGTGTATCATTCACCTGTAAATGGGAATTGTCCACCTGATAATGCCAGTTTGACCCAGATTTGACCTTTGGTCAGCTACTACTGAATAAACTGGTCATATCCAGCCACTGGTAATTAACAATGTACAGTACACATGAGCATGTGCATCACTCAGCAAGGTTTCAGAGATCCAGGCAAGCACTTCATCTTTCCACGCATGTCAAGTCAAGCACCGGAGTCTAAACACAGAGAAGACCTGCGTGACACGGATTGCTCTTGACAGGATAATGGGTTTTAATGGCACCCGCTGACATGGATACAACCTGGCTTTGAAGCGATCTCGCACCTTCAATAATGAATGGAGGCTATAAAAAGCATCTCCTGTGGCTCAGGGCATGACGATTACAAGCCTTCAGCCTTTATGAATGTAGCTAATCAGGGCGATTGGTTAGAAATGTAAGGCACGTTCAGGGTACGATCGAATATGATGCCGTGCAAGGGGCCATGCGTGTAGATGCCTAAGATTGCCGGGGATGTGTATGTGTGTCCTCTCTGATAAGGCCGGTAATGACACGCTTGCTCTCGGGAGCGTGGAAAGGCCTCATAACACAATATGCCATTGGAATATGGCCTGATTTGCATCTAGATTGCTTTAATTATGAGTAAAAGTCAAGTTTCCCCGCGCAGACAGGAGCGGGCGGAATCGATTGGGAGCCGTGGATAATGACAAAAGTTACAGAGCGCCTTGCTATCAAAACATCGCATTCAGAAAGGGAGGCACGTTCCTCCTCCTTTTTCGCTAGCAGCTGACGCACATGAATCTGCTAGCATTAAATAAGGCCCTGTTAAAATAGCGCCCGCCACTTTAGTTCAGTTTTTTGGGGCATGAATTGCAAAAAAAGCATTTGAATGAACTCCAAACTTCATTAGCGACAAGTGCTGAGGGTTCTTTCACACCAGCCTCAGTATCAGTATCCAGTATCAGAGGCTAGTAGTGGGAATTCAATTACATTAATTATGAGTCCAAAGTCATAATAGGTAAGTTTGTACACTTAGTGGCTGTCTTGGCAATGCCCCCAGGCATTTACTTCTGGTCAATCAAGACCAGAAACCAGTCTACCCTAGTGGGGAAAGAACTATCTACCTAAAACTGATAGTCAAGCTAACAAATCTATTTGAAATAGCTGGAAAAACTCTTAAACAATGTGGTTTAAGTTAGTCATATCTACATTCATGGCATTTAGCTGATACTCCTATCCAGTGCGACTTACAAAGTTAACTGTATTACAGGTTGGACTAAGTACTGTCAGGGAATGATTACAGAAGCCTTACCCAAAGTTAGGACCGCCCAGCTTACATGGAGAGGAGGGAATTATGGTGAAATACAGCAGACGTTTATTAGACTTTGGGAGGGTATTCATTAGACATACTTTGTACATGTATATTGTGGCTGAGATGAACAAAATTAACTTAACTAGAAAGGAATAAGATCCAGGTTCCCTGGGGCTTCCAACAAAATTGAGTTCTAATGTTGGATTTGTTCGTTCCTAGTTCATTTTCCGCTTCAGTATTCTGTTCAGCATCTGAAATTTGGGTAAATGTGATGGGTTTTCCACCTTTTTGTCAGACTTGCAACTTGACTTTAATGTTTGTTGGAGAGCGAGTCAATTAGAGAGGTGTTATTAATATGCAATAAGCTACTGAGCAAATGAAACAAATGAAAAACTAATTTTCAGGCCACTCATTTTTCAGAACCGTGACTGAAATGGAAGTTTATAGCCAAAGATTATATTGCATAATTTCTACACAGATTTACTTTGAAATGTACTTCACAGTACATTGTGGTTACGTGGCCCCGTATTAGCATCTGTGCACTGGTAGGCCTGTTGTTATTGTTTGCACAGAAAAGAGTAAAGAGGCCATAACTAAAGAGCTTTTGGTCAATAGCCTTTGACCATTTTCAGCACCTTACATATCCCCGGTTTGAGCCACGCGTCAGGTCTATGGCCAAGTCCAAATCATTTTGTCCGTTTAACAAATACAAACCATGGTGCCTCTGGACATCCCTGTTAGGGTTTCAGCCACAAAAACAGATATGATAGAGGGAAGAAAAGCAGAGGATAGGGAATTGAGCATGCTGCGGGCAAATAATTCAGAATCGGGCGAAGGTGAGAGCCAGACATCAATGTCTGCTACTCGGAGTCGTAACCGAAAGTTCCTTCCTGCCACTGTCGACGCAAGGTCAGACAGAAGTAATGGCTGCTAAACACAATTCCTCACGTAGAGCCTCATGCTCCCTGGCCAGCCGAAGGACGGGTTGCTTAAAGCCGAGCCTCGTTTCAAACAGGAAGCAGTGTTTTTCCACTATACAATAAGGTTTATGGTGCCGCAGAGTGAACAAGAGACCAAGACAGGAGGGAGCAAGAAAGCAAGCCAAGCTTAACCTGGCCAGCGGTGCAGTGCTTCTTAACCAGGCTGGTTACATAATTACATGTTTACCTACCTAATGCATGGCTAACTCTAATTCATTACAGCGCATATCATATACCAAAAGAAACCTGCTATGTCTGGCCTTTACTCTTGAATGCCCTGTACTACCACAGGGTAGGTCAGTTCTAGATGTTGGAAACCTTTCTTTGTGATTCTCGTCCATGTTGACATGACTGCATTATTCAATTCCTGCCGATTTGAATCTCCGGATCTACCTCATCCCAAAGGAGCTATTCTGGATTCCAATCCGGTGGCTGTAAAGGCCTGGAGAACATGGATATCATTGTCATGTTCATCAAACCAGTTTGAAATGCGTTTGCTTTGTGACATGGTGCATCATCACGCTGGAAGTAGCCATCAGAAGGTGGTAAATTGCACCCTTGAAGGACACACATTGTCAGCAACAGTACTCACATAGGCTGTGGCATTCAAGTGAGGATTGACTGGTATAGACTGGCCCAAACTGTGGCAAGAAAACATTCCCCACACCATTTTACCACCTCCACCAGACTACTGACACAGCTGAAAGCGGGTTGGGTCCACACATTCACCCTGTTGGCATCAAATTCTGACCATACCATCTGTACACAAATAGGCTGAGGCATTCAAACAAGGATTGACTGGTATAGGCTGGCCCAAAGTATGGCAAGAAAACATTCCCCACAGCAGTCTACCACTTCCATCAGCCTCCACCAGAGTACTGACACTGCTGAAGGTGGGTTGGGTCCACAGATTTACACTGTTGGCATCAAATTCTAACCCTACCATCTGTGTCCCGCAGCAGAAGTCATGATTCATCAGACCAGGCTACATTTTTCTGTCTTCAACCGTCTAGTTTTAGCAAAGCCTGTGTTTACTACAGTCTCATCTTTCTGTTACTGACTGACAGAAGAGTAACCTGATATGGTCTGTTGCTGTTGTAGCCCATCCACCTCAAGGTCTGACATTCTGAGATGCTTTTGTGCTCAACACAGTAGTTGGGTTACTAAACCCTTTTGATTGCTCGAACCAGTCTGGATATTCTCTGTTGACCCCGCTCATCAATAAGCCATTCCCCTCTGCAGAACTGCTGCTCACTGGCTGTTTTTCTCATGCCATGGTGAAAATCAGTAAGATCACATTTTGTGACCTAATGTGATGATCACCTGAAGCTGCTGGACCGTATCTGCATGACTTCATTTCATGCACTGCTGCCACATGATTGGCTGAATAAATAATTGCAAGAATGAGTGGGTGTACAGGTGTCCGTAATAAGGTGCTCAGTGAGCGTATATACAGTAGATCTGCGACAATTCAAAGAAATTGTTTGAGGGACCTTTTAAAATTGTTCCAAATAAATTTGCAGTTTTGCTGTCCACCATATAGAACCCTATGTGGAACGCTTAGAGGACACATTTACATTTAAGGCATTTAGCAGAAGCTCTTATCCAGAGCAACTTACAATCGTGCTTAGTGTTCCGTTGGATAATGTTTCCCAGCTAGTATAAGAAGGTTAGAGTCGAAACTCGCCATGAGCTCAGACACTGAGCAAGGGCCAGTGCTGAAACCTAGAGAGAACAATACACAGACATATCGTCGCTGTCCAATGAAAAACATGCATCTCCATTTTTGTCCATTTTTACTTTTATGGCTCCTTTGATCACACAAGCTGCTATTTACACTGTGTGGAAATTTCATGAAGAATGGACCAAGAGAAATGGCCCAAAACTGCTTGGAAAGACGTCTGGTTCCAGTGACTTCCATTCAAATTAAAAGAGGTTTTTGGCCTCTCCTGTAAAGTTGCCATTTTGGAGATACCTGTTTTTCTTTGGACAGCGACGATATACAAAGCATAAGTGCACTACCTAGCAACCCTAACCCAGCGCTCATACCTAGAGAGAAGAAAAGTTATGGCCAGTATAAGTGCAAAAAACTAAGTATTTCAACATACACATCTATTAGTGCTCACTCACTTAAGTGCTTTACAAAGAGATGGGTCTTCAGTCTGCATTTGAAGACTGCGAGAGACTCAGCTTTTCGGACAGCCAGTGGGAGTTCATTCCACCATCTGGGAGCCAGGACAGAGAAGAGTCTGGACGCTTGTCTTCCATACGTTTTCAGGGAAGGCGGTTCGAGTCAGGCTGTACTTGAAGCTCGAAGGGCTCGAGGTACAGATTGACTCTTAACCATTGCCATAAGGTAGGGAGGGGCTGGTGCATTCTTGGCTTTGTAGGCGAGCATCAGAGTTTTCAATTAGACAAGACTAGGCAGCGTCTACTACACTGTTAAAACAGGGGTTCTTCAACGGCTCCTTATTGATAGTAACAATTGTACACAAAAGCTTGAATGTCCATGTGAAACTAAGTTCATATTCTATACGGAGAACCCTCTTAAATATGGCACTTTATTAAAAACACTTACCAGTGCTTCCACTCACAGGTGCACCTACCATACAGGTCCATTATATTGGCCTACGATTAAAGAGTGTAGATCTTTCAATCCTAATCCCAGTCATTCACTGGTTTGGCCATTCAAGTAGTACTTATGTGATGTGTGTCTGTCAGGTGGAGAGTGGTCCACCACCCACAAATATCCACCGAAGATCAGTTTTGTGATGCCTAATGCAAATTGTGCAGCTAACAAAGTTTACTTTACCATTGCATGAATTGCATTAATCCCTTACGCGGAACACTGCAACCATCTGTCTCTCCAATCAAATTCACTTATTATCACTGTTTATCACGCCGTCATATTCAGAAGCCGCAACCATGTCGAGAGCTATTGTGCATGAGCAGTGAGTGTTTTGATTCTCAATTTCAACAGCCTTCTCACTAGAAAGCACAACAGGCGGCAATAATAGCATAACAACCTGCAATACGGCACCACACTCACAGAGCACAAAATCAGCTCTCTAAAATATATCAAAAGCAGCCTTACTGATGTTGACTCTGCTTCACCACACCTCCTTTGAAAACATGATGCATAATGTACCACGGGAGATGGATGGCAGAAGAAGCTTTCTTGAAGACATGAACGGGAGGGAGTGGAAGTGTTGACAAATTTGTATTCATAATGTCTTATTAATGCATTTATAAATCATTATACACGCGCCAGCCAAAACATGTTTCTACACTCACTGTCCATTTTCAACTACACTTACCAAATAGATGCATTTGTAGTTGTACAATTACAGACTGTTGTCCATCTGTTTCTTTGAATCCTTGTTATCCCTATTTCTCCCTGTTCTACAATGGTCAGGACCTTCACAGGACCACCGCAGAGTAGGTATCATTTGGGTGGGGGATCATTCTCAGCACTGTAGAGACACTAATGTGGTGGTTGGTATAGCGTAGTGGGTAACACCCCAGCCTCTATCCGGGCAAGCACCTTACACTAAACCATTAAGAGTCATTGGGCAAGACACCTAACACTTCGACACCTAAATTCGCCTACTTGTGGAAGGAATGATCAAATTGTGAGTTGCTCTGGAAAAGACCGTCTGCTAAATACTGTAAATGTAAACACTGGTACAAGTTAATCAGACACAGCAACACCTCCGTATCACTGCTGGACTGTGAATAGTCGACCAACCAAAAATATCCAGTCTTGTAACCAATGATGAAAGACTAGAGGATGACCAACACTGACTAGTGGACCAAGGTGGAGCTGACAGACAACAGTGCTTACAGTTAGAAACGAGAAGGTTGATTCGGTTTGCTAAACTGAACATTAATTAAAAAGATAGACAGACAATCTCCTCCACACAGTCATATGCAAATCTATAAACACCTTCACTCAAAGTACGTTTCACTGATCTTCACTCTACTGAACTGATATGGCAGTTTTCTGCAACCTTTTGCTGCACAAATGAGTTTTATATAGTGAATAAAAAACTAAATATACAATGTGGGGTAACACTTTATTTTAAGGTCTGCTTTGGAATATGGAACATATTGTCACTGTCCCAAAAATCTTGTATCTCCATTTTTGATGATTTTTACTTTTATGCATCATTTGAACACAGCAGCTGCTGTTTACACTGTCTAAAAATTTCATGATGAATGGGCCAACAGAAATGGCCCAAATTTGCTTGGAGAAAAAGAGTCATTGACTTACATTAAAGTTAAATAAGGTTTTTGCCCTCTCTTGTAAAGCCATTTTGGGGACACTTGTTTGTCTTTGTTTGCTTTTGGACAGCAATGATATCTTGGAATTTATGAATGGAATGTAATCAGTTCCAGATGACATGTCGTTAGTGATATACCCTAGAACTTTCAGCACTCAAAGTTCCCAATTTAGATGATTACCTCACAAATTACACAGTAATTTGCATAACACGGTACTGACAGTGTTTATTGCACATTGTTATAACTAATCATGAATACAGCTTAATATATAGTGAATAAACCATTAGTAACTGTTTGCTGAATCATGAATAAAACTATATATATAGTGAATAAACCCTGAAGAACAGCCTATTTTGAATCATGAATAAAGCTTAATATACAGTGAATAAACCATTAGGACCAGTCTACTTTGAATCATGAATAAAGCTTAATAAATAGTGAATAAACCATTAAGAACAGTCTACTTTGAATCATGAATAAAGCTTAATAAATAGTGAATAAACCATTAAGAACAGTCTACTTTGAATCATGAATAAAGATTAATATATAGTGAATAAACCATTAAGAACAGTCTACTTTGAATCATGAATAAAGATTAATAAATAGTGAATAAACCATTAAGAACAGTCTACTTTGAATCATGAATAAAGATTAATAAATAGTGAATAAACCATTAAGAACAGTCTACTTTGAATCATGAATAAAGATTAATAAATAGTGAATAAACCATTAAGAACAGTCTACTTTGAATCATGAATAAAGATTAATAAATAGTGAATAAACCATTAAGAACAGTCTACTTTGAATCATGAATAAAGATTAATAAATAGTGAATAAACCATTAAGAACAGTCTACTTTGAATCATGAATAAAGATTAATAAATAGTGAATAAACCATTAAGAACAGTCTACTTTGAATCATGAATAAAGATTAATATATAGTGTATAAACCATTAAGAACAGTCTACTTTGAATCATGAATAAAGATTAATAAATAGTGATCAAACCATATATGACAGTCTGCTTTGGGCTTTACTGAACAAGGAGAACCTACAGGAGGGTGAAATTGTGAAAGATGATTCTGGATCACTCTATAAGTGGACCCATTCCATAAAATATGCTTAAATCCATAGGATACTCAATTGCATCATTTGATTCATTGAAAAGAACCAGTTCAAAAGATTCATTACCAAGTCGAACATTGCTAATTCTGATATGCTCTGAGCTAAACATCCAGCTGCCCACTGGCCCACCGCAGCTTCATTAGCTAGCATGCCTCTTATAAAGCATGATTATAGAGATAAGGCAGGAGGGTTTGAGCCAGGAGGTACGAGAAGTAGACAGCCTAGATTAAAAGCCTCCTTGCCTCTTTTTAAGATGATTACCGCATCCACCACCTCTAAAAACCCGGCCAGCGCCTCCAAAAAAAAGCCTCTTAATTGAAATTCTCTCATTGCTGCCGAGTCCAAATCCCCGTAAGCTTCTCACACGCAGCTGACCACAGCATTGTTTTTAAACTGGAATACATTTCAGAAGAGTTTTTTTTTTTTTACCAAGGCAATAACCTTAAAATGCCACAGGCCCTTCAAATTATAATGGTACACCCCCACTGCCCCCTCAATGAATGCTAAAGCTGGACATCTGTAAAGGCATCGGTGGCACTGTGGGTGAAAGGTTAATTTCATTCGGCGTCAACTGTCCGCCCTGTGCTGCCACAGCTTTCATTACAAGCGCCAGTGGTGCAGAGGCCATGTTGCAAGTTAAACGTCTGGACGGAACGACGCAGGTAAGAACAGAGGACATGTGCATATACGCGCTTATATGTGTTTTATATTAGAAGCAGTGTTGAAATTAAACCACAGTACTCCTCTCTGCACTGAGTGTTGATGTTCTTGTTAACACTGTCCACTGCACACTGCTACATTCTTCATTGGATGTCAATAAAGTACAGCGGTGTGCAAAACCCTGAGACCACAATTATTTACTAGATTTCAGTCACAAATGGCCAAAAACTGTTGGGGCACGCTAGCACACTTCTTAAACATAAATGCCTGTTTCCCAGGACATTTCCAAGATGTTTAAAGGCTGATGCAGCACAGTGTTATGCAAGACCTGAACCTGGACCTGAAGCACACATGCCATTGCAATATTCTCTGTAGTGTTATATGATACAGCTCTATGTGTAGAGCTGAACCTGCAAAGTAAAGCTCTGTTTAAAATGAATTCATTTCAAATGAAGTGCACATGCGGTAGGACCAGAGCATGGGGCCAGGGCATGGGGCTAGTGCATGGGGCTAGTGCATGGGGCCAGGGCATAGGGCCAGGGCATAGGGCCAGGGCATAGGGCCAGGGCATAGGGCCAGGGCATGGACCCTCGCACCACAAGTATAAGCCTAGTTTAACAGCAAATTAGTCCTCTCTAGTTCTCTCTCAGCTTGTTTCCCAAATCTGGGATTATTGCTTTTACACAATGCCATCAGGATATTCGTCCATCATCGCTGATGCCCTATCGCCAGGCGTAACGTGTAAATGCAACAACTGAGAAAAGAACATTTTTCCAATTTTTCCAGGCTTTTGCCTATATTGACATACCCAAATTAAAAGGGGGCATTGTTCCCATATACTTTGGGCTACTGCAGTGAGTTGGCCCTCATCTAAAAAGTAAAACTTGCAGTTTTGCATGAAGTACAGCCAGAGAGTAACAGAGGCAAGAATAGCTGCCTGACTCATGTACCTCTAACTTGATCAGTGCTCATTCCTCCAGGTTTGCTAGCATATTTTAACTTACAGACACAACTAAGCCCTTATCTTTCAGATTTGCTAGCGCTTACTAATTCAGTGATAATGTGCAAATGAGGCGATCATAAAGGCTGTGAATGGTGAATGATGAACCATAAAATGCTTTGTGGGATTTGAATCCTGAGACTTCAAGCTTTGCACTGGTATGTTGCATCACGGTGTTACTGGACAATTGATGCATAAAATGGTGTATGAATAGCCAGAAATGACCAAAAGAAATGTGCTGGTAGTGGTGTAGTGAAATGGAAAAGGTTAAAAAAGGCCAAAAGCCTGCACTAGAACACCAAAAGTGGACGTTTAAGACCTAGAGGTAGGTTATAAGTCTGTAATTGGGATTACTTGGATTGTGAGAAACAGCAAACTACATCAAACCTCTAAGGCTGAACTCTGGAGGTGTAGGAACATATCACTGCAGATTTCTTAGAACTATAAGTCTCAATAGAATGGAAGCTGTAATAAGGGCAAAAAAATAGAACTACTCAAAAATGATGTAACTATTTGTTGAGAGATATATATACTTAAGTGTCGGATTGCAATGCAATTGGGGACGGAAGATAAACGTTACCAGGAACAATAAATGACAATAAATTTACACTGATATGGGCAATATTTCTGGACCTACACATACAGAAGTAGTGTCTCTCAGTACGGCGTCAGGTTGCCATGTTTGCTAACGCAACAACCCAGACGTCTCTGCATGGAGTTGTAGAGGTTTCTAATGGTGTCCTGTGATAATCCATCCTACAGATGTTGCTAGAAGGGGTGGAGCTGGAGTGACACCAGGCCTTCTGGTTGTGTGATGCGTGACACCAAACTGTTCACAACTTTGGTAACGTTGACATGGTGTCGTAACGGTCTGTGTGCATGTAGTGCTGCGTCACTGCTCACGGGATGTCCGCAGTCGTGGATGTTGGGTCAGTCAGGTACAGCGATAAGGCCCGTATTTGTTTACGTCACATATGAAGATGAGTTCATTATGGTGTAACTATTTGTGCAACTTTGATAATGAGTGTATGAGGATGAGGATGATCTCATTTGCACAGTACTCTATGTATGTACAAGCATATGAACACCTCTACTCAAATTACATGCTTTGCTGATTCTCTAAGGGGAAGTAACTTAACACATCCTCCACAGAGAACCATGATATGCCATTTTCTGCACATTGTAGAGCACAATTTCTATTTGCTGAACTGGAAAAAAACACAAAATATGAAATGTAGCATAACTTTTGCACCGCCCCAGCAGGTCAACACTCCCTCAGCCCAGCTTATGCAAGCTATAGCTATACACACCTTAAAGCTGGACTGAAAATCATAAAGATCCAGCCATCACACCACTCACGTGAACTACTATATCATACACAACATACAATGCAAGGCAATACTTTTACTCAATAGCCCCCTACAGTGCTGTAAACTCACTCTGAATGGGATAATTTGCTTCTCATTGATTCCAACAATGGGGCATAAATACGCAGCAGAGGCTGTCTTCGAAGCAGTAATGATGGCAGGACACACAAAAGGTGCACAACAGAATGATCTATTACGAGAGTGATTATAGAAGATTGTTTGGGATCACAGTAAACGCGGGATGTCGGGACAACGCGGTTAGCTAATCCATCAGATGAGACTGTGCTCAGCGTTGAGAGCACAGTTTGGAACGAACACACACACACACACACACACACACACACACACACACACACACACA
>CM067478.1:33367285-33377808 GCA_034552555.1 Semaprochilodus insignis | reverse complement strand
ACACAGTCTCATTATTACATATCAGGGGAAATAGTAAACCATAAAATATGGCCTGTGCAAAAGTTATTGCACATGTATTTCACAATAGAATTTTTTGTCCATATATGGAATTGTGCAGTACAATTTGCAGACAAAATGGCATATTTGAGTGTATTTATAATTTAGGTGGTGTTAACTTTAAAATGAAAATTTTAATTACACTCATCATCAAAGGAATAGCTGCACCCAGAAGGAAGTGTGGGATGCAGCTCTATTGGGAAGGAAGATAAAGGTTACCAGGAACAATAAATGATGATAAATGTAGACTGATATGGGAAATATTTATTGAGCTACACATACAGAAGTAGTGTCTTTCAGTATGGCGTCAGGCCGCCATGTTTGCTAATGCAACATGCCAGATGTCTCGGCATAGAGTCGTAGAGGTTCCTAATGGTGTCCTGTGATGATACATCCCATGCAACTTGAATATTCTCACACAGTTCCTGCAGATTTTGTAGTAGAGGTGGAGGTGGAGTGACACCAGGCCTTCTGGACGTGTTGATGCGCGACAACAAACTGTCCAACACCTTGCTATGGCAATATCTGCACGACAGGTTAGGGGGGTGCAGTATGTTGATAAGACCATCCCACTTCCCGGAGCCCTGTGATGCGACCCCTCTCGAACTCTTCCAACTGTAATGGTTATGTAGCCAGTAAATGGTTCTCACTTTAGAATAAGACTACCCTAATAAAGCATCTATGAATGCTTAAAATGAGTTTATTAATGGTCATTAGTTAGGTCATAACGACTTTACAAAGTATTAATAAAGAGTTATAGCACATGAATAAAAAGGGCAAATGTGAGTTGTTGTATCTGGTGAATTTGATTATGTATTGAAGCTGATAAGTTCAATGCTGAATGATGGAGAAGACAAAGTGAGATCCATAAAGATCAAGCATCTGAGCTTTAACAGTACAAATGAATGTGAGTTCACTGTTAGACTAGCGACTGGTCACTGCTGCCCTTCTTATTTATGTGTTATAAAGACTTATTAATGCATTTAAGGTGTTTATTATCTAATTAATAACCATTAGTTAACTGCTTGTAAAACATTCGTAAACACATTATAAAGCTAGCCTTATTCTAAAGTGGTACCTATAATCGTTTTACCCAACTGACCCAAATGGGAATCAATGGAACTTGTGGTTCTAGTGCTAGTTCATTTGCCACCTGCTTGAGAGACATCTGGAATCATCATCATAAGCACAATGAATATTTGTACTGTCTTTTTGATCGTTATATGAAGCATCTCATCCGGCTAACAGTCACTTTACTTGCTGAAACTAAATACTAAGTTTTCTCTGACAAATCATTAGCATAATGGTTAGCATAAACGCTGACAGTGTTCATTTTGCAGCAGGTAAAAGGCAGCATCCTTAGAGGTTCAGAAACTGCAGCTGACTTTGTTTAAAATCACTAAGGTAGAATCTCCAGTTTATAATGTAACTTAGCTGGAATATCCTGCTGTAGCGATATATTATATATCTGATACATGGTTGTATGCATCCCAGTACAGTTACTATGCTATCTGTATGCTTTTAAATAAATAATACATTTAATTATTTAAATGTGTTAGAAAACAATATTTTCATTTATTTCATGTTTTAATGTGTAATAATGTGTTGCAGTTTAATAATGTAGCTATTATACAAATTTCCGTGACATTAATATCAACATATTCTCATTTTACAAGATATACTTAAATATATATTTCATTTACTAGATAAGTCTGAAAGCAAAACAATATGAAATAAAATATACCAACAGCATAAAGTCAATAGAAAACCCTAATATTACATAAATCTACCATGAAAATGTATACCATCAATATGTGAATAACATTTTGTGTCATATACTCTTAAATATGTGTTATGTTTGTAGTATGTGTACAGGTAGTACTCTTACACACGTATCTTGCACACACACACACACACACACACACATTCTACATATACACATACACACATTCCACACACACACACACACACACACACTCACACACACACACACACATATATATATATATATATATATATATGTAATTTTTTATGGACTGCACTGGAGAAGTAGCCTGACTGTGTTTCGGTATACTGTACAACCCTGTATTGGTATAATGACAATGAAGTTGAATTGAACTGAATTGTACATGTTGATATATGGCCAAAATATATATCCCATAATTGAAAATTACCAATTTCAAATAAGTTGGCATGTACGTCACATGTAGGTCCATGTGTGACAATATATATGTGCCATTTTGGTTGAAAAGGGCTATTTGTATCCTTAAAAAAATACTTGGATGTGGTTCAAGTTTTGTGAATGTATTTATGGAAATAAAAAATTTGGGTGTGTATTGACGTCTAGTGTTTGTAAACAATGTTACGTGGGGTAGGTGGACTTTTCCATTGATATCCATGTTATATTGTTCAGGCTATGCCATCAAAAACTTATACTCATATATATATATGTGTATATAGCATGTATTAAACAATATAACAGACCCATAAGGTAACTCATAAAGTGGCCAGTGAGGGGGAAGACAGGGTAGTTGTTTTTAATAAAGTGGATAGCGAATGTACACAAAGACATGCAAGCACATCTGGGAACACAGCAAGTCCTGAAAGCATGTATACGCACTCATACGGTCACGTGCCCTGAGACAATAATAGGAAGGGACTTGTCCTGTCACGACCTCTCTCATGGTGATAGAATGCCACATGCTCCTATCTGACAGTGTGATATTGGCTCAGGCTGAGTTTGATAAATGTATTGGTAATATGAGCTCCAGCAACAGAGCCCTTACACCGCAGATACTGTACACCATACATGAGCTATGCACTGTATGCTCATGCTCTCACAGCAGGGTTACCCATGTATACCACAAACCACAACTTCAAACTGGTTTGAGGAAAGAAAGGGAAAACCAGAAACCCAGAGAACTGTATTTTGCTAGGAACAAATTGAAGAGCCCAAACAGCGTGTTGATTTGAAATCTCTGTTATTGGTTTATGACAATATTTTTCTTCTCCTGGGTTGTTGTGGGGAGCCTATCCCAGCACTCATTGGGCATGAGGCAGGTAACACCCTGGATAGGCACACACATACACACCTAAGGGCAATTTAGTATCTCCAATTCACCTGAATGCATGTCTCTGGACGATGGGAGGAAACCAGAACACCTGGAGGAAACCCACACAGACCCAAGGAGAATATGTAATCTCTCAGCCAGGGGAAATCGAACCCAGGCCCTTCTTGCTCTAAAACAGCAGCACCACCCACTGCGCCAACGTGCCACCTGCTATTTTATCAGTGCAAACACAACTAGCTTTACCTACTGCTTACAGGAATAGTTAAGATCTAATTTACACAATACTCCATTTACCCTAGGTGTAGTCAGTGAGCCAAGATGCTTGGTGTCCAGCTTTTGCTTGTTTAGTGTAGCTTGGGACGTTCAAGGCAAGCATTGCTAACAAAACCAATAGTCAATAATCACCCAAATCTCTTCTGCAAATACTCAAAACGTCTCTCAAACCTGCACAAACAATATCCAGGTCTTCATTAAGGTCATTCTGGTTTAGAAGACAGCACAAGTTACTGTGGGCTACAAAATCTACAAAGTTGCACCATCAACACAGGGGTGCGGTTAATTTTCCACCAGCACTAATCTATACTGTGCACAAAAGATTGCATTTGAGATTTTTGTTGTTTGCACTTCTACATAGCTTTAATCTGGAAATTCAAATGATTCCAAATGACTAATTCTGACTATTATTTATTCACAAAATGAGACCATGAACATAATTCAGACTGCGTCCACATCCTGCGTTACATTGCGCATGGGGAATGGGAGTCAGGATTCAGCAGAAAACCCCTGCTGTCTAAAATGTAACCATTTCATGAATATGTATTTATTTTTATTTTTATTTTTTATTTATTAAGATGTATTTAGTTCACAGTATGTCATACTGTGGTCTAAACCACTTAATGAAGAGCTGGACTGGGTTTGAGCGGGTTGCAAGATGTTCTAGGGAGGTACAATTTGGGCATCTATTGACTTGTAGTGTGAAATTAATGGAATTGGTTATTTGACGGTACATTATATTTAAATAAATTCCACAAATATCTTAAAAATGTGGTTTTGGAGGAAAGAAGTGAAAGGAGTTGACTTTGTGAAGTCCCTAAAGAGAAGGAGAAAGAGAGTGAGAGAGAGAGAGAGAGAGAGAGAGAGAATAAGAGGGAAGAGCTGGGGTATTTTGGCCAAAGCCCAAGGTGAAACCAAAGAAAGGAAGTTGATGAGAAGTGTGTGACCTCTCTCTAGGCAGTAGTGACCCTTATTCAGACCACCTGCCTCCCCTAACGGGGTCAGCCTATTAATTCCACCCTCGTATGGCTGCGGCCAGCCATGAGAAAAAAAAAAAAAAAAAAAACCTGTTTGCATTTTTGATGCACGGTTCTAAATTGTGCCGCGATGCCACGTATATAGTCAACACTAAGCACTGAGAGGTTCATTCTCAGATACGTTCTTAGAAAGCCACTTAGGGCAATTCATAGCAATTAGAAAATGCTTAATGACTGCTGCTCAATGAATCATCAACGTGCACTGTGGAAATGAATGTCAAGGATTTTGACAGAAAACGATGTTCATGATTTCTTAAAGAGCCTACATTCAGTCTTATATTTGAATTATGAATTATGTCCACTTATAATGACCGCGTGGTGTAACGTACCAGGCATTAGTGATGTGACTAAGGTGGGGGGGGACGGGGGGGGACCACACTGGGCCACTGATCCCTGATGCCATTATTGGGCTCCTCTTACCAACACTAAGGCAACTCTACACCCATGTGAGGAGATTAAGTTGAGATTAATTTAAATCTATCTCTAATCTAAGTCTAGTATTCACTTCACACTATGATTCAAAATCATGGGAAAAAGTGGGTCACAATCAATTAAAAGTTATCCTTCTACATAACAACGTAAAAATATTTCATAATTGTATTAAATTGCATGTATAGTGTAAATATTTGTATTTCACCAAGTAAATGCATGATAATTCACATGGCAGCACTAGGCCATGGATAAGTAACAATTACACACTCGTCATCAAAAGAAATGTTGCAGCCAGAAGGAAGTGTGGGATTGTAGTGCAATTGGGAAGGAAGATAAAGGTTACCAGGAACAATAAATGATGATACATTTAGACGGATATGGGCAATATTTATTGGGCTACACATACAGAAGTAGTGTCTCTCAGTATGGCGTCAGGCCACCATCCTGCCAACGCAACATGCCAGATGTCTCAGCATGGAGTTGTAGAGGTTCCTAATGGTGTCCTGTGATAATCCATCCCATGCAGCTTGAATACTCTCACACAGTTCCTGCCAATTTTGTGGTAGGGTTGGAGGTGGAGTGACACCAGACCTTCTGGGCATGTGACATGTGACAACAAACCATTCATCTTGGAGCTGAGCACGGTGCCTCCCCACACAGATTTGTTGGTCATCTCCACCAAGATAAAAGCGTGACTCGTCACTGAAGATGACCCGCTGCCATTCTAAATCACTCCATGACAGTCTGGCACGACACCACTGCAGTCTTTGGGGACGTTGATGTGGTGTTAAGGGCAGTTGCCGTAATGGTCTGCGTGCATGTAGTCCTGCGTCATGCAGCTGTTTGCCAGTGGTGCTGGCACCAGTAGGATCACTCATGAAGGGCTTCACTGCTCGGTGAATGTCTGCAATCGTGACTGTTGGGTCAGTCAGGTACAGCAATAAGGCCCGTTCTTGTTCACATCACACACGTGGCCAACGTAAACTCACAATGTCAAACTCACCCACCAAGTTTCATTCCTGTTGGTTGATTCCTTCTGGGTGCAGCTATTTGTGCAACTATTCTTTTGATGAGGAGTGTATAATTATTATTATGAATCATTATCACTTCAGTGTGAATGGATGGAGTGTTGTAGGTTGAATGAGCAGTCATATGTTAATTGGTTGTCACATCGCAACCACCAAAGATTAAAAGAAGGTGCTTTTGCAGCTTGGTTTTCATAAATGGACCATATGGATTGGGTAGAAAATGATGCCTAAAGTTAATTCAGCAAATTCAGTTTACTTTCAATATTTAGAACAATATTTCTGGCGTTCATATATTAAACAAGCAACGTAACAGCATACAAAGAGCATACCATATACAACGAGAGGGCTAAGTAATGCAGACTGAACCCGGAACACAGGGACACGGTTTCAAAAGACAGGCCACAATCTAAAGTCAGATACTTTACAGATTACAAATACTGCAACCTTCACAATATCAGATACTTCGAACGCTCATTGAAGGAACGCTCTCGAGAGGCTAGATCTTGGGGAAACATCAAAGACAGGCGATGTGCGACTAAAGGTCAAGATGAATGATGTGCTCTACTGCTGAGGAGCATTGATCTCTTGCTATATAATATGATCAAGACACCTCCATTTTTCATGTTCCATGAGCGGAGACTTTTTCCAAACACAGAGGAGTGAAAATACATACTAAATGAAGGAGGGGAAAAAAACAGAAGGGGGATATGTGGCCTGTCGTGAGACTTGCAGAACAGTGCTGCTCAGCTGCTTTATTGTTGGGGGGATAATAGTAGCGGCTCCATGCAGGCAAAATTGTAGGGGGAGCAGCGGACAGGAAAATTTGTTAAAATAGTACAATTTCCCACAATTTGGCATCAGTGTTACAGACCAAAAGAAACTCTGGGAAAAGAACTCACGGCAAACCCAAAAACTCCACTAAACCAATTTTTGTAATTGACCGAGATAAGTGCTCCAAATGGGATGTCCATAACAACTGGGTTCTGATATTTTTTTTTTTTTTTTTTTTTTTAAATAATTTTAGCTCATTTAGATGGACAGTTACCGGCTATGTTAGCTCCTACCTGACAATCTTTCTGAGTAGATTCTGATCATTGAACACAATGGTGTTAAAATGATTGAGACGGTGACTGACTAGAGGTCAAGAACACACTCAGAGAAGAGAGAACTGTTCAGGTTTGTGATCAGAAATTTTTGATCGTCATGGTGGAAAAAAACTGTACACGTACCCTCAACAGTGGTCTTAATGTCCAACAGTGTATAAAAGATATAACTACATATAACTACTATATACATTGCCTTAAGGTAGTGAAGATGTACCACTGAGGGTACCACCCCAGTGACAGTCTAGTTTCTAGGGGGGTTACTATGTCACCACTTTTTCACGGTCAAAACGGCCATTAAGCAGAAGTTTCTACACCTTCAAAGGTGCAATATATATGATTTTTAGTGTAAAGCATTTCAAAATGAACAACAGAAACAGCGTATGTCTATGTACAGGGTGCTAACCTTGCTATGTTTATGTCCAGCATGCTAACCCCACTTTGTAACTCAAGAGGTGGATCGCTGTAGCGTGGGGTCGAATCATCCAACATGGTAGCCAAACCAGTCCAACATGAGAGGATGAAGAAGTAGCACTTCTACCCTGAAGACGTATTCGAAACCTCTTGTCAATCATGTTGAAGGCTGTGCTCCCTGAAAAACACCTTATTTTCAGGATTTATCCATGTAAAAGATGGAAAAGATTTTTTTTTCCCAGAAAAAACAAGACTGCTCTTTCACTTACAAATGCACCCGCACCATTAACAGAATCCCTCCACTTGTTTCAATGAGCTTTGAGTAAAACGTAATTACTATAAAACTACAAATCCTCTTTTTATAGCTGGCTATTACTACGACTTGGAAGGGTGAGCCTCGCTCATTTGCAACTATTCACATGAGCTGGCTCAAACGCTTCCTCTGAATTTCCTCTGAATTAGGAGACAGATGTTTGGAATAACTTCAGCCCAGTTAGCATAGTAGAAAAACACGTTCTCTCTTTCCCTCTGTGGTCGCATTAGTCACTTGGAACATTCTAGACAGAAAATAAATATTTAAAGTAGGGATATGTAACATCCATTTACTAAACCTGTGCTTTAGTATTCTGAGTTGCCAATTTCAATTGAGCTACTGCCTGCTGCTCGGAGCAGCCAAAGCGGGCATAGCCAGCAAGGACCGGACTGGCGGGATGACAGAAAAATGCACTCTTATATATAAAGGTGACAAAAAAAGGTCCATAGAAGAACAGACATCCCCAAAGAACCTTTTAGGGGATGTTTTTCAATTTTAAGGTCCAGTTTGGCGTAGAACTAGAGTTTAATAGGTTTATTTTTTGTCTTGTGCACAATATATAACGTTGTTGGGTTGCCAGATTCGCTATTTTATGCTGTTTTCAGGTTTTCTTTCATCACAGTTCTCTCATTGCATCACTCAGCATGCATTACATAAATACTCTACATCATACAACCACTGGGATTCCTGTAATGTCAACCAAGCCTAGCCACTGCTCTACAGACGAATACTGTACATATCTACTATAGATCACTACGAAACTTCCTCAGTTGATTACTTGCATTAAGAGGATTAAGTTTTGTATTACAAGTTTCCTGAAACATTATGTTTAAATATGCAAATAAGGCATTATCTAATTAAATATGTGCTAATTTGCATACATTTCAAGAGCAGAAATCTGAACAGTGGATAATTTCAGGTTTAGAATTCTTGTTTCATGTTGCTGACATTAAAACCAAATGATTTTAAGGTAACACTTTACACTGACCAATCGTTGACCAACTAACATGAAGCAATACATTAACAATGGTTACAATGCTTAACTAATGTTAGGTAAACATGTCGCAGTTGTTAAATTTTTTTTGGTGGGGCATTAGTTAACCAGTGTTAATGTATTAAGTCATGTTAACAAATGGATTACTTCATGTTAGTTAGTTAACACTTAATTAAAACACTTAATTAACACTTAATGTAAAGCGTTTTTACAGAGGGAATTTTGATTCTCTCTTTTTATCACCTTCCTTTAAATCACTCTTTTTATAAACTTTATAAATACTGTCAACAGCCATAAAGAACCATGTTCTTAGGCATAAAATGTTATATAACTCTGGCTATGAATGATATACTGTATAATAAATCCCCTTCTGTAAGATCCTTTAGTTATGCAAACAAATGGAAGATTTGCACATCAGTGCACTTCATGATGACATTTCATCGCCTGCGTCATTAGTCTGGTTTCCTCTGCATCTTTTCGCAAGTGACAATCATTGTTGTCTTTTCTGAGAAGATTTTGGATGCAGTACTCTCAGCAGTTTGAGATTATAAAGGTTCCACGCAATGTGAAACCAAGAAATGTCAAAGCATGTCATGTGACACATCTGAACGAATCACGTTGTCAGAAATTGACACCAGCCAATGAGATTTCATGTATAGGTTTAAATCCCCCTTGTTGTCTTTCACGATTGGTTGCTGACACAAAGGAAATGACCGTATTTGGATCCAATTACAACGGCCAGGAGAGAAAGAGAGAGAGAGAGAGCTTGCAGACAATGCAGCACTGCACGTTGCATTCATGCACTAACATTCCACTAATTTAAAAGTAATCTGCAGACGCAAACTAACAAAATGCAGAAAAAATAAACACTTAAATGTGTATTTTGTATGTTTTCGTTCACACAGTCTGAAATAAGACTTATCACGGAAGCAAAACGGCCCAAAATCTCAAAACTGACTACTGCATGATGAAATGATGTTTTTGCCTGCCGTGTCTCATAAAGTAAACATCAATTCTATCTTTCTGCAGCACATAACTGACCCTTTCAGCCAGAAAAAGAAAAGAACCCAAACTGAAGAAATTATCTAGATATCTAGCTACCTTGATAGCCCCGTCAACTGATAAGTAATCACCTGAGCAATCTATTCTCTCAACTGAAGTGATGATGTGAATACAGTTACCACAGTTATCTGGTTCCAGTGAGATGTTAAGGGTCCCTAGATGTAACGTTAGCTACTGCTTATGTAACCTCATAGCTGCTGGAGTTCTTCAAAAGTGTCTCTCCCATCGTTAAGACAGATGATTAGAAGTGGGGGGTTCCTAGTTTTTAGGCTTCTACTGAGGCTCCATTGGATGGCAGATGTAGTGATGGTTCATGTTAAGAACCTTCACATGATGTGTATGCCAATAAATGGCTAGAACTGCCTGTTCAAGGGAATAAACCTGTTTCCAGCCACCGTCTTTGCAGGAAAAGTGTATCGTGACAGTGTCTTTCTACCCTGTTGGCTCAGGTAGGTTGTTCCTGAGGTGTTACCCTCTCTTATAGTGCACAGGAATGCTTACTGAGTCACTTGTATTTCATTAGCTGAGCTTGTTCTGAATCGGCAGCCACGTAACAAAGCACTGTATTGTCACGCCCTCGGGTCTCCCTGACACTGCCGATCTCCCGGACTCCATTTCCCAGAGTGCACTACCCGATGACTTCACACCCACATGTCCCCAGTCTCCCAATCACTCCCGCCCGAGTTCTAGCACAGCTGTCATCAATCACCAGTCTGCATTTAAGCGCCCCCCCCCCAAA
>CM067478.1:33263596-33342412 GCA_034552555.1 Semaprochilodus insignis | reverse complement strand
CAGCAAGGCCAACTTCTACCTTCCGGACCAATCCCACTAAGCCAAGCAGACAGACAGTCCACATAATATCTCTCCATGAATGAAAGAGGTGAGGGGAATGTTAAGATCTCCCTCAGAGATCCAGCAGGAATCTTCTCCTCCATGTGATCCAATAAATTCTCTCGCTCTGTAAATGTTTGCTAAACTCTCTTACATGAGGTCCTGTGATATCTAAGCACAGAGCTCATTAAGGCTTACGCGAGTCAAATTCCCATGCCTATACATGCAGATATCGTATTCCGTTACTTTAGATGAAGTGACGGCTGGATGCTAGCTGATGGTTACAACACGCACTCATTACAACTCTGGTTACTTCCTCTTGTTGCAGCATTAGCTGACTGGACCAAATCCATACTCATTGCTCATATAATCCCCAAACAACTGCCACTGATGCAAGAAACTGCACAGTGCACAAAACACATTGCCTATATGATGAAGCCTTGGAAAATCATGATTTCAGCCTCGGAGAAAAATAGCTGGCCATTAAGAGCTACACGATGTGGACTGAATACCAGAATGGTCTTGCTGCGCAATACTGAACCACTAATATGACATAGCTGAAGACTGGCCTGTATCATTTGCACTAAAGTTATGTTTGTTGAATTGTGTGAAAGTCTTGATTCATTCAAGGACCCACAGGAACTCATCTGGGACATTTGAGGACTGGTCAAGATTCACATAACAGAACATTGCATGTTAATGGTTCGAGGGCTTATTTACACCCTTAATGTAGTTCTGTATGTGCTAAGTAAGTACCTTCCCAGTTAAATCTCCCAGTGTTTTTCAAATATGGAAACAACCATTTTCCATACTCCTTACTACTTTCAATGTACACACATTGCCTACTAGCTTGCTTCATTTATACACTACTGCCATGGTTGCCAGCTAGCTTACTTTGTGTATACACTACTGCCATAGTGGCTAAATAGCTTGCCTCATTTATACACTACTGGCATGATTACCAAGCAGCTTACTTCATTAATAGACCACCACCATGATTGACAACTAGCTTGCTTCATTTATACACTACTGCCATGGTTGCCAGCTAGCTTACTTTGTGTATACACTACTGCCATAGTGGCTAAATAGCTTGCCTCATTTATACACTACTGGCATGATTACCAAGCAGCTTACTTCATTAATAGACCACCACCATGATTGACAACTAGCTTGCTTCATTTATACACTACTGCCATGGTTGCCAGCTAGCTTACTTTGTGTATACACTACTGCCATAGTGGCTAAATAGCTTGCCTCATTTATACACTACTGGCATGATTACCAAGCAGCTTACTTCATTAATAGACCACCACCATGATTGACAACTAGCTTGCTTCATTTATACACTACTGCCATGGTTGCCAGCTAGCTTACTTTGTGTATACACTACTGCCATAGTGGCTAAATAGCTTGCTTCATTTATACACTACTGCCATGATTACCAAGCAGCTTACTTCATTAACAGACTACCACCATGATTGACAACTAGCTTGCTTCATTTATACACTACTGCCATGGTTGCCAACTAGCTTACTTCGTGTATACACTACTGCCATAGTGACTAATATAGCTTGCTTCATTTATACACTACTTCCATGGTTGCCAATTAGCTTGCTTCATTTATACACTACTGCCATGATTACCAAGCAGAAATATTGAAAGCAGAGGAAAAATGAATGTGGCATTATGTTCATTTGGTTTTTCAGGCCAGATGAACAATACCTATAACTCAAATGATGTCAGTAATCAATGCCAAAAAAGGGAAATCTAATACACTGACAAAATACATTGCCTATATAATGTAACCTTATGGAATGAATAAACATGGAGTGAATAAATCTGCAATCCAATTTAGAAAAGAACCATTTTCCAAACTTCTCACTACTTTCAATGCACAATCAATGTACACATGATTTCCAACTAGCTTGTTTCACTAATACACTTCTTCCTTGGTTGCCAACTAGCTTTCTAGTTTCATTGGCATATTACTTCCATGGTTGCTTGCTAGCCCATTTCGTTTATACACAACTGTTTTGGTTGCCAGTTAGTATAATCTTGAAGAACACAAAAATGCATTGTGTCTAAGAGGCATTGCTCGCATCACGAGGTGTAGAAAATCTGATGATTCTCAGCCATGCATAAGCATGGCAATGATAATAAATAAAGAACACTTAATGTTGCATCATATTTGTTTGGTTTCTCAGACCAGACAAACAAAAACTACAAGTGAAATGGTGCAACTAACCAGAGCCAAGAAAAGGAAATCTGCTATCTTGAATTCAGTTGGTTTAAGTGTGTAAATGTTTTTTTTTTTTTTTTACATTAATTAAAACTATTACACAATACAGTGTCTTTTACTTAACATACATTTGGCAATAATTGCAACTAATGCTATTTAAGAAACTTTTCAATTATATTATTAACCCTCATTTTCAGAATATTGTCAAGCTTTTAAGGCCAATTGATTCACTTCCAGAAAGCTGTTTAGTTATTAAGATATGAGGTCAGTCCCCTAGCCTCACTGAATGATATTGCTTGTAGTCCTGGCACCCATCATACAGCCAAGCATTAGCCCCTGTGTTACTAGACACAGCTAACTCTCCCTCCCTCTCTCTCTCTCTCTCTCTCTCTTTCCTTCTCTCTCTGTCTATCTCCCTGAAAAGACGACTTTGCTGATGCAACCCTACACAAACTCACCCCTTCTAAAAAACCTCATTTCTTTCCCCATTTCTTTCAGCCGGCCTCCAGTTTCTATCAACCCACACCACCGTATTCTTTCTCTCCTTCTGCCTCCTCTCCCTTCTTGAGAAGCTGACTGACAGGACGTAAACTAGAGCCCAGATCAATTCCACCACAGTCAAGAGAAGTGAGAAAAAAAAGCCAATAACGGTGAAGTAATGCAGGCAGGTGCTGGTAGTGCTGTGGGGAAGACACAAGTCTGTCAGGAGCCCATAGCTTCCTCTTGTCATTTTCTCCTGCTGCCTCAGCCCAGATAATTAATCCTTGCATTTCCTCCTTCGTTCAAGCCGTGGGCTATGCACACTTTTCTCTTTGGCCTTAATGATCACACGAGGCAAAACAAAGCAACAGCAAAACTGTCTTCAGCTCTCATTTGAGGACCAATTTGATAAAAGGCAGTCAATTCAACACTCATGCTATGTCTTAAAGCATGGCCTTAGCTACGGGTGAGATACCCATGGCTGGGCGCTCCTTTGACAGTTATATAACCCATTATGGATATAATTCTTCTCAAAAACTGTTGCTACACAAAGGCATGGGTACAAGGCATGCATGCTACTTAGCCAAAGCATTAAGTTACTTCAAATTCTAATATTCTCTCATATGTTTGACTCATTTTTGCATATGGCAAGCTTAGCATAGAAGAGAAAAGCAATAATGCCAAATAATACAGCAAAAATGCAGACATAATGGAAGACTCTGACAGTGGTGACCATGCATGCTCGAAACTATATCGGTTTTTATAATCATAAAGGCCATGACAACAACTGAAATGCACTCATCATCCAAAAAATAGTTGCACAAATAGTTGCACCCAGAAGGAATCACCCCAACGGGAATGAAACAGTGAAACCGACATAAGTCATTCTGTTAGTGTCAGCACCATTGCCAGGTGGCTGCACAACAAGGACTATATGCATGCAGACCGTTACAACGACTGCCCTTAACACCACATCAACATCACCAAAGACTGCAATGGTGTCGTGCCACACTGTCATGGAGTGACTCAGAATGGCAGTGGGTCATCTCCAGTGACGAGTCCCACTTTTGTCTTGGTGGAGACGACCAACCAATCCATGATTGGAGGCACCGTGATGAATGGTTTGCTGCCATGCGTCATACGTCCAGAAGGCCTGGTGTTACTCCACCTCCACCCCTACTGCAAAATCTGCAGGAACTGTGTGAGAATATTCAAGCTGCATGGGTGGGATTATTGCAGGACACCCTTACAATTCCATGACGAGACGTCTGGTATGTTGCGTTAGCAAACATGGCGGCGCGACACCATACTGAGAGACACTTCTGTATGTGTAGCTCAATAAATATAGCCAATATCAGTCCTCCTTGCAAATAGCACTGTCATCCAACACTCCCTTCTGGGTGCAACTATTCTCTTGATGATGAGTGGTGTTATTATGTTATGTTATTACATGTTTATAGCATGGTTATATCAATGTTATGTTGCAGGGCTCACGTAAGGTGTTACCAGAAAGTCTGTGTTGATGTTAAGTGGAAGTTTCTTAACAATTAAAGAGGTTGTTCACACTCCCATGCAGGCATGTTCACAGATGGACTGGATTGGGGAGGGTCTAGTCACTGCACTAGTGCCTTCTCTGTCAGCACGCATAATGACTGTGTTTTACGTGAACGCCACAAGACACATTTGGTGAAACCGCCTTTAGACTTCACCTCAGTCAATGGTTTCATGGATAGACGCATCGCCATTCCTGCCAGTCCTGCCACTAAAACATGTCACATTCCATAAAGTGGTGAACAGCCACCAAAGACAACGTCGTCAGTAAGAAACACCAACAACTGGCTAAACCAAGTTGTATGCATAATACATAGATGCTGTCTATTCAGCAGCACTGTGCATCTGTGTGATCAACCCTAAAACAGTACCGTGATCACCCACTGAAGACAAATTAACTTAGACTAATCCCATTTCTGATACATACGTTTTTCCCTTCTGTGCCCTACCTTGACATGCTATTTGGAGGCTAATTTCAAAAGGCAGCAGACTATTAAAAGACATGATTTGAATCACCGCAGCTTTTAATTGGATATACACATACAAAATTGGAATGAGTCAAATGAGGCATGTGTGATACCATATAACTGCCAGAGCTATGTTTCAGCTGTAAACCAGACCGCCAAAGCTCAGCAAAGACCCCAACAGCTCCTACCTCATCCTTGTTCTCTGTCAACCATTCCCTCACGGTCTTCAGGGCGATGTCGGCTGCCGGATCATTGGGAAAGCCTGCAAGGGAAGAGGAAGAGAGATCGAATTCATGAACATGCTCACACAAAACATCAACCTGTGCATGTTCACCTTTTTTCAACCTGAACATTTCCAAAAGGCCCAACAAGCAGTGAACTAGAGTAGACCCATTGATTTTATTGTGTTTATTCGGTCTGAAAATAACTCCCCTCAGGGCTAGAAATCTAAATTGAGCTATAATTCAGGCAGCCTTAGCTGGACGCCCAAGCTTCTTCCCCATCAAACACCTCCAAAACACAGCTCATTACGATACTTAGTGAAATTCATCACTGCTGTCTGGCAAATTTACGTATCCCTTTGTGTGGCGCGACACCATCGCCTCCACTGTCCCGCTGTCCACACTTGTCGCTGGGGTTGGCCACCACAATGAGAACGTAATGACATATTGACCGGTAAGTGCAAGGAATGGGGCGGCCAACTGCCATATTAATCACTGAAGTCTGGGCCAAGATGGAAAAGCAACCGCTCTGTTAACACAGGGTATCGATTGAGAATATATTTAGGGTGGATTACTTTTTAATAAGGAAGAGAAAGAGAGAAAGATGGGTTGGACGGTGTGCCAGAACTCATCTAGTACAGAGGAGGAGGGCCTTGGTTGAGCTCATGGCCCTGGTCTGCTCACATTAGGGATGAAATAACAGCCAATAGGAGTGTTAACTGACAATCTGTATTTCATAATGAAAAGGAGACAATAACTAAATTAAAAGTAACGCTTAAATATAAGAAGTATGCCAAAATGTACCACACATTTCATAAATGAATAAAAACTCAAATGCGAATGACTGACAAATGGACAAATTATTTTTGTCAGTTCTCAAGTCACCATCAAAAACAGGTCTGGTTCAAGACGCCACAGCATAAAACAAACTCATTAGTTTTGCCATCAAATTCCTTCAAACGTGCTTTCAAGAAACAACCCACAAATTATGTTGATAGACCAAGTAAAGGCAGAGATAGGATATTCTAGATTTGATATGATGTGATTTTTTGTAAGTCTAATTTTCTCATTGTATTTGGCAGATAATTTGGCCTAATTCAAGCAAATTTCTTCAAATGAGCTAACTTCTCTTCCAATATAGTACACAAAAACGGCTTACTTAAATTATATATTATAAAATCAAGCAAAAAAAAAAAAATCTATAATCTTAAAATGAGCTCAAAACAATCTCAAAATGAGAATTTTGATATATATTAACTACATTGTAAAAAGTGTTTCATTGGTCCAACCTAAAAAAATTACTTCAGTTTTGTGGTTATAGTGTAGTTATATAATAGTTTTACTTGCCAAGTTATTATTGTTGCATGGAAGAAATCTGAGTACCTGATAACCAGAAATATCAAAAACATGTTAAGCTAATGTTATCAAAAGATTTTCAAGTGAAATCCAATGCTTTTTTATTTTGCTGTTATGTAAAGAAATTGTAGGCTACTGTAAGCCAGTAAAGAATGTTAGTTGAATTTGGTACTGGAGTAGCAGTGTAGCATGACTAAAATTGGACTACACATTTCTGAAATTTAATTAACTAAAACTGGACTAGGATGTTTCTGTTGACTAAAACTAGACAAAATCTAACAATACTTATATAACTACAATGTGACTAATACTATGTTTTTCTAAGACTAAAACTAAATCAGCTGCCAGTATTAACACTGTAGGCTGTAGACTGAAACAACCAAACAAACTTAAATTTAAGAATACGGTATGTGGTAGAAACCTTTTCTCCACCCAGGTAAGCAGACCAAACTATAATAATAAGAGGCCTTGGTCAAGACTCCTAACTCTACATTCTTCTACCTATCTAATATCAATAAGCTGTCCCGGATGAGAGTGGCTCCCAAATGTACAATAAAACTAATTGCTAGAACCATTATAGGAGCACTAGCAGCACAGAGTATACTGTGTTACTAGGTGTAGATAATGCTCTTGGTTTATACTGTCATGTTCATAGGGGCTATACGGCCAGCTCTGTATTTACTGACACCCTTGGCAGAGATGAAAAAAGGTCAGAAAAAAGTTCAGTGTGATTAATTAGCTCAGTCTTACACAGAACAAACACAGAAATCTACTGTAGTGCATTAAGAAAACAACAAACATTAGAACTGAAACAAAAACTACACTGGATTAGTAGAAACTACTTTGAAGAAAATGTAGTGGAAGCATGTTCTCATTTGGCGGTCTTCCTGTAAGACAAGAGATATGAGGTGACATATGGCAAATTCCTTTAGTCTTTTACCAACATGGGAAGAGAATACTAATGAATGAAATGAGACAAAGGTGTGTTGACCTTCCATAAATGAGATAATGGGTGTAAGAAATACATAAATATGCCCGTATCCACTGCTGGGCAATAATGAACTTTTTTTATAACATTGTAGGAAGGTTAAAACAACCAGAGCTATATTAAACCTGCCTAGGAAAGGACACATATGAGTGATTAGAGAGGATCATGGTCAGAGATTTGCAAAAGATGATAGCATATCTGGGGTCACCAAATTCCCAAAATTCCCAAAATAATTAGATGCCACCACCATACCAACAAACCTACTTGGAAATTAAGCCAGAAAGAACTGTGTTTTTCTTTTCCTTTATATAAACTGCTTTCCTGTAAAACTGCTTTGAGACAACATTGGTTGTAAAAAAAAATTGCTATACAAATAAATATTGATTGATTGATTGACTGAAGCGTTTTCTTTCATATAACCCCAAATGAAAGCACCTTGAGTTTGCTAGACCCAACAAAAACTGGAACCAGGCAAAAAATAGAGGTTCTTGGCAACAAACACTAAAGCTGGGTTTGGTTTTAAAAACTGACCGTTATACAGAAAAGAACCTAATCTACACATCTGAGAACCTTGTTGGGGTACATGGCATCACGTAACGTGCAAAATACACCCAGAGCCATACAAAAATAGCTCAATAACTATAGAATCAAGCTTTATATATATATATATATATATATATATATATTAGGACAACATATTTAGAGCTAATGGTAAAAAAGCTTGCCTTTCCCATATAGCAAACCAAACAAAAGCAACATGTCTTCTCACAACAAGATATTGCCTAGCTTACCCGTAAGCATCACAGAACTTGCAATACATTGGGAAGCGTTATTGGTGCGGAGGTCGAAATGTGTAACCAATTAATGATGAAGGTAATAAAGATGAGCAGTTTGCAAAGGCCAGTGTAATCACACTAATACCAAAGTCTCATAAACAACCATAAACCCACACCTAGTCAGCTTGTGGGGAGGTCTGTGCCCAGGGGTCCGGGATTTATTAATCCCCCCCTTGCTTACAGGCCCAGGCATGAGATGTAATTACCAGAGGCCCTGCAAGGCTGAAATATTCGTGCTCCCCCTTCAGAGGGCTGACACAGACAGACCCAATCTCCTGACGTCCTGTCATTCCCTTTCAGCGCCAGACAATTTGGGAAGATCCAGAAAGGGTGAGGTCATAGAACCTGCACATCATCTCATCATCTTCAGCCTCATTCCCACATCTCCTATGTCTCCACCAGAGGAACCGGCTGAGGGTACGATGGCAGATGGTTCTGAGTACTGGTGCCAGGTTTGACTAGATTGTGTATATAGGTGTGTGTTGACTGAAAGAACAGTGAAAGCAGAGAGTAGCCTTCTGTCTCTTGTACACTGGAGTGCAAAGGAAAGAGCAACAAAAGGTACATAAATAAATAAATTAATTAATGAATTAATGAATTAATAAATAAACCAATAAATGAATCAATAACTCAATCTTTCCCATTTCCCAAACATAGCTGATCAACCAGTACCTATTGCTTGGGTACTGACTGTGACCACAATCCACAATGTGACCAGTATGAATTTCCCCAGTGTGCTGAAGATTTAACCAGGACCTCACTGAGATTTAACATCTAATTTGCAGGAGAGTCCAGGCCAAGACAGGCAGCAGCAAAATCAATTTGTTGCAACAAAAAACAGGCACACAAACATTAAATTGCAAGTGACGCGATCGCTAACAAGCATTCGAAGCACATTTGCACGGTACAACCTCAAAGTCCAAATGCATACTTGTTAAGTGATCTCAGACTGTCTTATACAGTTTCTAAAACCGTATGACACATATCTATAACGGTGGTCATCTATAACCACAGCGCCATGAACGAGTATTGCTCCCCAGATCTACTACTTTTACGTTTGTCATATTTAATTGCTTTCAAACAAAAATGTGCATGAGACTCATCCCTCTTTTCCACCAACAAAGTGCCAGTGCTCTTGCCCGTGTTGGTGCTGGTGCTGGTTCCTAGGCTCTACTGAACCTGCTAAGAATGAGCCCCCTTTTCCACTGGTTTGAGAGCCCTGTAGCAGAAGTCAACGGACGACACATAAAAACAACATGGCGGAAGATGTTCTTCAAGTGCAAACTTTACTTCTTGCTTTGAGGGCGTATATCTCACCATCCCGAATCAACTTTTTCAGCATCTGTGCGCAGCCCAAAGGGCTTGTCATAGACAGCAATTATGTGCAAGACGACATGTACATGTTTTGCTTTGCTTCGTTATGAAGGTGTACTATTATAAAGCTTTCATAGCTATCTGTAGTGTTTCCCACATTACAGATCTCCTGCACGTATTAAACGGCAAATCTTTAGAATTTTCCACATTTTAGCTCATTAGAAGATGGACGCCTCCTGTTGAATGCGCTAATCCATGAGCACATCACCGGTGGGATACGATTGTGCAGCACCACGTCCCTTTACTGCTTGCATCACAGTGTAAGAGTGGAAACGTGTGGTAACGGGAGCTAGGAGGGGGAAAAAGGCCTTGGCTTCTCTGGAGACACACGCTCAGTACACGCTCCATGCGGGGTAGAAATGGTATTTAATGGCACAAGTCACCAACACATCTCACCATTACTGTCCGGTTAACTTAGGAGTAGGTACATCAGACTGTGGGCTATGCTACAACTAGCTCCTTCGTCCCGCACACAGAGAGCTACTACTAGTAGTACACTACTAGTAGTACAGTACATGTAAGCAACGGTTACAACAGGTTCCACGGTTCCAGACCAGAGAGTTAATGGAATGGAATGGCACAACGGCCGCAAACCAGTTTTTTTGTGCAGAACGGTTCGAGATTTTGGCACCGGTACCAGCACCATGTTGGTGGAAAAGGGCTATCAGACATTTCATTTACTGAAAACAACTATTTAATCCCATCTGGCCCTGTGTGACAAAGTTACAGCCCCACCCCCGAGCAAACTCAATTTCTCAATCAGCCAGTTCTCAGTCAGATAATTAACCAACTCAAGTTGATATTTGGGATCAATCAAACCAAACGTACCCAGGCTCGAATGAATCTTAACTTCACTAGACTACACTAAAAGGCCCCATCAAGCAGTGCACTAGACAGTAATCAAAAGAAGAGAAGCGAAAGAAAGTTATTAAAGTCTACAAAAGGGTCACAAAGCTATTTCTAAGGCTCTGGCACCTTTTCCAAATCACAGTCAGAGCCATTATCTCCAAATGAGGAAAAGCAAGCATGCAGAGCCAGAACGATGGCTTTAGTGCATCTGAAGAATCAGAAGATATTCTGATATACTTTTGGTGCCAAAACTAATATTGCACAGTAGACATGCAGAAATAGGCTCTCCCCACTTCCAAAATCCTAAATTCAGCTATAAAAATAGGCTACATTTGATTTGTCATAAAACACACAGCTTTAAAAGCAGGGACTCGTGAGAAACCCACAAGGAGAGGTCTCGAGAGGGCTGTATAACGCAGATATAGATCCACAAAGTCTGTAGTCAAAAACTATATATCTCAAAGCCTTAATGGCACGACAAGAGGCCAACGTAAGAGCCACGTATATTTCACATCTTTAGCATTTTGTGGATACAATATTGATTTACTTTTATGAGCATTAATCATATGGTGAGAGAGAGGTTACCGGAGCTGCTGTGATGTTTGCCAGTTGAGCCCGAGGAGACCCAGGCAGGCATGTCCAAGGTCAGACTGAGAAGTCAAAACCCATAGAGAGCTAACTATAATCGTTCTGTTCTTCCTCCAGTCTGCACGACACGATCTCATACAAAGTGCAGTCGCTCGGCCTGGCCTTCATTTAAGCGCCATTTACAGTGCCAGCCAAAAGTTTAAACCTGCCTCCTCAGAAAAGCTGTTTTGTATTTTGACCGTTTTCCACATTTCGGAATGACAGCAAAACTATTAAATGCAATAAGACATATGGAATTACAATAGTAAGGAATATCGGGGCTTCACAAGGACGGACATTCTACAGATGAACTTTTAATGCACACATAGTGGCTAGCATGATATATAGATTGCAATGTGAGCTTTTAGATCATGGCATTCTAGGCCAAAATGAGAAATTCCACCTCTACATCTGTTGTAAGCATGCTTCTAAAGGTGTCACAGTGGTGTCGGGAGCAACATATTTCAGTTTAAAGACTAGAAAGACCGCACGGAATGACATGTCTGTGTTTATTAGCCTCTACATCAGAGCAGTTCTTTACGGATGCCACGCAGGGGATTTCCCAGTTGTTGTATGATGCATTTCTAGTATGCATGCTGGGTATAGCAGTGAAAGGACATTCATGAATGACAAAAAAGGAATACAAAATTAGCATTTAGTCAGAGTCATGAGGCTGAGGCAATGCTGTGCTACAAAATACAAATAACTAATAACATGTTAAATGCTAGTTTTAGGCCAGATTGGCCAACTGAAGTCTGGGTAAAGGAAATTCAAACCACACATTATACATGGATTGCTGAAAACCATGTACAAAGACTGATCTATGTTGTTCTGAATTGTGGGATTAGTCCGTTAGTCCTGTTTTCCATCATTTCCGCATTCAGGATTTCTTGGGCAGGTTTGAAATCCTGGCTTGATGACACATTACAGCCATAGCATGCCCCCTTCCCTAACACTATAACAGCCCCCAGCGTCCTGTGTGGAGTCTACAGGTCCCAGTGTCTGCATGGGTTACCTCTGGGTGCTCTGGTTTCCTCCCACAGTCCAAAGACATGCAATGGACGGGCGGCCTGTCCAGGGTGTTTCCTGCCTTCCGCCCAATGAGCACTGGGACAGACGGCAGCAACGCCCACAACCCAAAAGGATAAGCAGGGCAGAGGATAAATGAATGAATGAATAACAGCTTGAAGCTTGCTGGCTACCAACGGATGCATCCCACAAATGCATCTTGCCTGGAGGTCAGAATTTACAGAACGGCCCGTCAGTCCTTTGCTAAGTTATTATCCATAGGGAATCTTGAATATGGCATTTTTAAGGTACATTTCATATAATGAATTTACAGCTCTTGTTTAGGTAATGGGGCTGTCTACTATATCGATCAGCCTGCCTTACTCAAATCCCTTCGTACTACAGACCTCCTTTACAGCGCTAGCCTCGCTAGCTAGCTAACTGCCCTACCCACATTTGTGCTACATTCAAACAAGGCTCGTGACCAGTAGCTACAGTTCACTGGAGGACCTTCTACAGAGTTTTCCCACCACACTGCTTTGGCCCCTGTTCTGGCTCGCCAGTCCTCCACTAGAGCGCTAGCCTCGCTAACTTTGGCTAGCTGGCTTACTCTAGCCCCTTTGGAAAGTTTGAGCTAGGTCAGTGCCTTGCAGCTACATTTCACATTGTGGGGCCTGGACATTAGCTATTTGAATATGTATATCTTTTTATATATTTGCATATTTTAGTCATTCAAATTGTTTGGTTGATAAAACCTTTTGTCTGTTGCGTGGTTGGTATAGTGTAGTGGGTAACACTGAGGCCATCCACACTGGGCAACCACCCAACTCTACATCAATAAGAGCCCTTGGGCAAGACTCCTTCGCCTACCCGTGTAAATATGAACTATAAGTTGCTCTGGATAATAATATTGGACTTTAATATTATTAAAAAGCTTAAACTTGGCAATAATATAAATCCAATTGGGTTGCACAGAAATGTATGAAATAAGTGTATTATATTAGATAAATAGAAAGCTGTTTGGCATAACCAGAATTCATAATAACATTAATGTCCGAATACCTTGAATGCCTCATATGTATCACAATTACAGATCAAATCTTGAGGGAGATCATTTATTCATTAATTATTAATTATGTGCCATTAAAACATCATGGAATCATAAGCCAAATTACTATCCTTTGCTATTTAATACAGAATGTTCTAATTCAGATAGTAGCGTATACAATGTAGACCAGACGCTAAAAGGACTGGTAATAGCCCAGACTTCCACCTGCTGCTGGAGCTTAGGTCGAACTTCCAGGCTGGGAGAAAATCACCAGGTCCGCACGGATCTGTCTTAGCGAGGCGTCAATTAAGGCGAGCCTCGCCTCGCATGAGCACTTTCTGCTTCTGGCGAAACCCCCTGCACTCCATCACGAGAGGAGGGGTCGGTGGGGTTGGGGGTGTTGGGGGTGAGTTGGAAAACACAGATGAGGGAAGAGAGAGCGAGGGGGGAGGACAGAGTGATTGCGAGACACTTTTCTCGGCAGAAACAGGGAGAGGCTACTGCAGGCTTTGGCACAGGCTGTGGAAGAGGCTGTTAAATAATTACTGGGGCTGTCTCTGAATGCCACGGCAGTGCAGAACTTTAGCTGAGATGCTGTAACCCATGAGTGAACTCGGAGATGGAGCCCAGGCTTCCGCGCAGGGCTGCTGTGACCCGTAGGGCTCATAAAAGCAGACGCTGGCATGCCATGCATCAGCAAGTGACAAGGCTGTTTTAAAGCTAGGAATAGTGCAGCTGAGAATATCACAGCTGATTAGGAAGGATTAATGCTTTAAATCATCATAAATAAAAAGAGTGCTACAACAGATTTATTCGTTTCAGATATGTACCTCACTTCAGTGTCAATAATATATTACATTATACACTCATCATCAAAATAACAGAGGGAAGTGTGGGATTGCAGTAATATTGGGAAGGAAGTTAAAGGTTACCAGGAACAATAAATGATGATAAATTTAGACTGATATGGGCAGAATTTATTGAGCTACACATACAGAAGTAGTGACTCTCAGTATGGCGTCAGGCCTCGTGTTAGCTAATGCAACATGCCAGACGTCTCAGCATGGAGTTGTAGAGGTTCCTAATGGTGTCCTGTGATAATCCATCCCATGCAGCTTGAATATTCTCACACAGTTCCTGCAGATTTTGCAGTAGGGGTGTAGGTGGGGTGACACCAGGCCTTCTAGACATGTGACAACAAACCAGTCATCTTGGCACGGACCACGGTGCCTCCACACACGGATTCGTTGGTCATCTCCACCAAGACAAGAAGATGACCCGCTGCCATTCTGAGTCACTCCATGACAGTCTGGCACGACACCACTGCAGTCATTAGCGAGGTTGACGTGATGTTAAGGGCAGTCGTTGTGTCTGTGTGCATGTAGCCCTGCATTGGACAGCCGTCTGCCAATGGAGGGGGTCACTGCTCGGTGGATGTCCTTAATTGTGGCTGTTGAGCCAGTCAGGTACAGCAATAAGGTCCGCCCTTGCTTATGTCACATGTGCGGTCGAGCGTGAAACTTGAATCATTTGCATGTCTCACAATGTCAAACCTACCCACCAAGTTTCATTCCTGTCGGTTGATTCCTTCTGGGTGCAGCTATTTTGGTGCAACTATTCTTTTGATGATGAGTGTATTTATTAACAATCATTAACAAACTAATAGATAACAATCAAGTTTCTATTCTATTCTATAGAGGGATTACTTTATTACTTTATAGCACTACCATGTTTTTCTACATCTTCAAAAACGCAGAGATAAATTGTCCCTTCCTCACTTTTTCTATCAACATCACTGTCTGTCCGGTCTCATCCGAAAAGCAGCCCTAATCTGGCTCCAGTGTGTGTCTCCTACACTGCCTGGGACAGTCATCAGCGCCCTAAAGCCCTGGCTTTAGAGGCTGGCCCTTGCGGAGTACGTAACTGGTGAGGAGTCACAGCGGACAGATAAGGCCCCATGAAAGAAAGCTCTGCTCCTAATCCCCTACAGGGCCGGACTCGGGAATGACCGAGTGAAGACATTTAGCCGGCTAACCCTGCTGATCCCAGCACAGCAGCCAGGACACACAGACCAGAGATCCTCTAAAGCTCACTGCTCCGTATCTCCTTCTCACACAGACACTGCCTAAACCTCAGTGTCAACAAGTCCTCCATCCACCTGAGGGACGGGTAAATAGAGCAGAGAATAAAGGAGAAGAGGAAGAAGAGAGAGAGTGTGAGAGAGAGAGAGAGAAGGAGAGGAAGATAGTGGGAAAGGGGGAGAGAGAGATGAGAGAAAAACAAAGAGACAAAGACATCTGTGTGTATATATATACACAGAGAGAGAGCGAGAGAGAGAGAGAGAGACTGATGAAGATAAAAAGAGGGAGGCGGAGAAATAAATAGGAAAACAAAGATAGAGAGTGATAGAGAGAGAGAGAGATAAAGATAAAGATAAAGGGAGAGGGAGAAAAGGAGAGAGAGAGAGAGATAAAAGGAGAGGGAGAAGGAGAGAGAGAGAGATAAAGATAAGGGGAGAGAGAGAGAGAGAGAGGGAGAAAAATAAAGAGAGAGAGAGATAAAGGGAGAGGGAGAAGGGGAGAGAGAGAGAGAGATAAAGGGACTGGGACTCATGCTTGTGCTTAACTGAACTCAGTTGAGGGAATGAACTTATGAACTGAGCTGAACTTGAATAGCAATCAGCTGAAGAACTGAACTGAGATGAAAGGGTGAAAAACAGAGAGAGACGTATAGAGAGACAGTAATGGGGAGAGAGGGGGAGAGAGAGAGAGAGAGAGAGAGAGAGAGATGAAAAAAGGGGAAAATCAGTGAGGAGGTGGGGCAAGAGACACTCCTGTTTATGCTTATCTTAAAGGGGCACTCTACATCTGCTGCAAGCACACCAGCAGCGGTGCTGCAGTGGTCTCCAGAGCGACGTTTCCTCATTTAAAGGGTATTAAAGCCCCTTCTGATGATTTATTTTGAAGGTAGGAGGAACTCTTGAAAAATTAGCACTGCTTTGGGACGAAGTCGAAGACAGAATAACAGAAATGACTCATCAGAAAAGCTACAGTCAATAAGATAGTAATTGATCTATACCTTAGTTTGGCTTATTTTCTCATAGGGTAAGTAACTTGCTTGCAGTGTCTATTTTGTGCTGGATAAGGATCATCATTGTGTTCTTGGTGACAATCTTGATGATTCTGATGTAAATTGATGATTCTGCCATAATAATGCTAACTCAGTTTAACACTCATCATCAAAAGAATAGTTCCATAAACAGCTGCACCCAGAAGGAATCAACATACAGGAATGAAACCTGGTGGGTAGGTTTGACATTGTGAGACATGCTAATGATTCAACTTTCACGCTTGGTCGTGCATGTGACGTAAGCAAGGACGGCCTTATCACTGTACCTGACTGACCCTACAGCCACGATTGCAGACATTCAGTGAGCAGTGATGCCCTCCATGAGTCATCCTGTTAGTGCCAGCACCATTGGCAGACAGCTGCACGATGCAGGACTACATGCACGCAGACGGTTCAAACAACTGCCCTTAACACCACGTCAACATCACCAAAGACTGCAAAGGTGTCGTGCCAGACTGCAAGGGAATGACTCAGAACGGCAGCGGTTCATCTTCAGTGACGAAGCCCACTTTTTTCTTCGTGGAGATGACCAACAAATCTGTGTGTGGAGGCACCATGATCAGCGCCAAGATGAATGGTTTGTTTTCATGCGTCACACATCCAGAAGGCCAGGTATCACTTCACCCCCACCCCTCCCGCAAAATCTGCAGGAACTGTGTGAGAATATTCAAGCTGCATGGGATGGATTATCTCAGGACACCATTAGGAACCTCTACAACTCCACGCTGAGACGTCTGACATGTTGCCTTAGCAAACATGCAGCCCAACACCATAATGAGACACTACTTCTGTATGTGTAGCTCAGTAATTATTGCCCATATCAGTCTAAATTTATCATCATTTATTGTTCCATAGCAAGACATGAAAAACCCCATGAAGATGATTTAAAAGCTTTCAAGCTGATAAGGCTGAGGGCTATAGTTCTGTGCCACAGAGTACTCTATAACATGAGCTGGAATGCCCTTTTAAGTGAATTAGACTGATCTGTATTGCACTGAGATTGAACAGAAGAACTGAACAGAGAAAAAAGGAGATGTTCATCTTAACTGAATGGAGATGAATTGACTTAAATTGCATAGAAACTGAATCGAAGAACAAGACTGAGATGGAGAGAGGGAGGGAGCAAGAGAGAGAGAGAAAAAAAGGGAAGAGACAAAGAGACAAGCACCTATTTATGTTCAGCTTATCAGAACTGAATTGAATGACTTGCATTAAAACTAAACTGAAGAACTGAAACAAAGTGGGGGAAGACAAAGAAAGAAAGAGAGACATACAGAGAGAGAGAGAGAGAGAGAGAGAGAGAGAAATCCATAGACTAGTCAATAAACAACCTCAATAAATATTCCTAAACACTACAATAGGAGATATGATTCTATGAAAGGCCTCAATAAATGCTCCTATAAATTAACATAATGGAATATTAGTCTATAAACAAGCTCTTTTAACACTTCCAAACACTAGAATAGGAGACATTAGTCCAAAATTAATCAATCCAATAAATGCCAATAAGCACTAGAATAGCAGATATTAACCCATAAACGACCTTTAATGAACACTCCTGTACACTAGAATAGGAGATATTACTCCATAAACAACCACAATAAATGTGCCTTAACACTAGAATATGAGATATTTGTGCACAAACAAGCTAAATAAACAATCTCAACAAACACTCACATACTCCAAAAAGAACTTTAATGAATGCTTCTATATAATAGAATCAGAGCTATTAATACATAAACAACGTGAATAAACAATCACTGTTTCTTGAACAGAAGATATTAGTCTGTAAATAACCTTAATCAACTTTCACATACTTTACAATAGGGTGTTTTTTCATCTGCAAACAACCTTAATAAATGCTTTTGTATACTAGAATAGGAGATATTAATCCACAAACAACATAAATAAACAATCACAGTCACCAGAACAAAATATATTAGTCCATAAATTACCTCAATAAGCCCTCAAATACTCTAGAATAGAACATTTTAGTCCATTTACAACCTTAATAAATGCTACTACATACTAGAATTGCAGGTATTGGCCCATAAACAACCTTAATAAACAATCCCAATCAATGGAATAGGATTCATGAATCCGTAAATATTCTAATTTCCATACAGACTTTTTTTCCCATGCAGAAAAATAAAAGTCATTAGTCCATAAATGATGTTAATAAACAGACCCAAACACAAGACTAGGGCCACAAATGACCACAAAGTTCACTACTGCACACAAGAATAGGAAATATTAGTCTTAATTAACCTTAATAAACAATCACAAACATTACAATATCCATGAATTAACCTCAATAAACACTCCTGTACACTAAGAGATATTAGTTTATAAACAACCTTAATATCCACTCCTATATACACTCCTAGAACTGAAGGTATTAATCAGTAAATGTCCTCAGTAAACACTCCTAAACGCTGGAATAGGAGATATAAGTCCATAAACAACTTTAACAAAAATCCAAATCAATTACGTAAGAAAGTTTAGTCTATTAATGACTTTAATACACACTGCTGTAAACTAGAATAGGAGACTTGAGTGCATAAATTACCTCAATAAACTCTCCTATGCAGTGGAACACGAGATATTAGTCCAGAACCTACCTCAGTAATCACTCCTAAACAGTAGAATATGAGAAAATAGTACATAAACTACATCAGTAAACACCCCTAAACATTAGAATAGACTAGAAGAGTCCATAAACAAAATATATGCTTCTATGAACTGGAATATGAGATATCATTGAAAGATAACCTTCATAAATGCGTCTATATACTAGAATAGGAGATATTATTCCATAAACAACATGAATAAACATCATAATCACTAAAACAGAAAATATTAGCTCCTAAATGGCCTCAATAAGCACTCACATACTCTACAATATGATACTTTCTATGTAACTTCATGAATGAATGCTTCTATTTACTAGCATAGGAGATATTAATCTATAAACAACATAAATAAACATTCACAGGCACTAGCACAGACGATATTAGTCCACAAATAACCACAATAAATTCTCATATACTGTAGAACAGGATACTTTAGTCCATAAACTACCTAAGTAAATGCTTCTATTTACTAGAATTGGAGATATTGGGCCACAAACAACCTCAACAAACAATCCCAATCACTAAAACAGGCGATATAGTCAATAAACAACTTTAATATATGCTTCTATGAGCTAGAATATGAGATATCATTCAATAAAACAACCTTAATAATAGCTTTTGTATACTAGGATATGAGATATTCATCTATAAACGACTGAAATAAACAATTCCAATCATTAGAACAGAAGATTTTAGTCCATAAATGACCTCAATAAGCAATCACATACTCTAGAATAGGATATTTTAGTCAATAAACAACCTTCATAAATGCTTCTATACACTATTATAAGAGATATTAGTCAATAAACAACATAAATTAATAATACCATTCACTGGAACAGAAGATATTAGTCCATAAATGATCTCAATAAACACTGACATACTCTAGAACAGGATATTTTAATCCATAAACAACATAAAAAAACAATCACTAGAATATAAGATATTAGTCATAAATTACCTCAGTAAACTCTCACTTAGTGTAAACTAGGATATTCTAGTTCAAGGACAACCTTAATAAATGCTTCTATACACTAGAATAGGAGATATTAATCCATAAACAACAAACATCGCAGTCACTAAACAGAAGGTATTAGCTCCTAAATGGCCTCAGTAAACACTCACATACTCTACAATAGGATACTTTCTATCTATGAACAACTTCAGTTCTATTTGCTTCTATTTACTAGAATATGAGATATTAATCCATAAACAACATAAATAAACATTCACAGCCACTAGAACAGACGATATTAGTCCATAAATAACCACAATAAATTCTCATATACTGTAGAATAGGATACTTTAGTCCATAACCCATCTAAATAAATGCTTGTATACACTAGAATTGGACATAATTGTCCACAAACCACCTCAACAAACAATCTCAATCAATAAAACAGGCAATATAGTCAATAAACAACTATAATATATGCTTCAATAAAACAACCCTGATAAACACTTCTGTATTCTAGGATATGAGATATTAGTCCATAAACAACTTAAATAAACAATCTTTGTCACTAGAACAGAAGATATTAGTCCATAAATGACTTCAATAAGCCCTCACAAACTCTTGACAGGCTATTTTAGTTCATAAACCACCTAAATAAATGCTTCTATACACTAGAATTTGAGATACTGGTCCACAAAAAACCTCAATAAACAACCTTAATAAATGCTTTTATACACTATAATAAGAGATATGAATCCATTAACAACATGAATAAACAATTTAATTCACTAGAACAGAAGATATTAGCCCATCAATGACCTCAATAAACACTTACATACACTAGACAGGATATTTTAGTTCATAAACATAATAATAAATGCTTAATAAATGCTTCTATACACTACAATAAGATATACTAATCCATAAACACCTTGAATAAATAATACCAATCATTGAATAGAAGATATTAGTCCATAAATAACCTCATCTCTATACATCTCAAGAATAGGAGTCATTAGTCCATAAATGACCTCAATAAACACTTCTAAACACCAGAACAGTAGATATTAGTCCATAAACAACCTAACATTAATAACAATAATACTGTAGATATCAGAAACTGTCCTCACTAAAAAGTGTTACTCTCTTTCCAAGTCAGACAGAGGGATAGCGAGAGGCACTGAAAGGCTGAAAGACAAAGTGACTTTTATCAGCGTCTGCACTTTGACTCCTGCTCACCTATCAATACTGATCTTGTAAGACACAGAGAGGTGCCCTGGCCCCCCTCAGAAAGGAATAATCCGTTTGAACCTGGGGGTCGCAAGCCTGCTGATTGATGGGGTCTGGCAGACGGCACTTAATAATCCATATCATACCGTCCGGCCTGGTTTGTTTGTGGGTGGTGCCGGTCCTGAGTGCCAAGCCAGGGGAAGCTATACCTGTGCTAATAGGCCGGACTGAAGGATTGAACTGTCAGTGCCGAGTTAGGAGTCATTTTTCTTACTGCCCATGTCTACCATGCCCCCACTGAACGGCCCCCAAACCCCAACCCCTGCCCCCTAAACATCCATCACCGCTGACTTTGTCTCTCACTGTGGCGGGAGAGAAAAAAAAAGAGTGTGTCAATTATCGGAAGAGTCCATTAGAGCTGCCTGCCTGACGTACTGCAAACTACAGATACACAAACTATAGACGTTCAGTTAATTTCTGCCTAAACAAGTACACTTCATGTGGCAACAGGCAGTTTAGGGGAAATGGGTTTTGGAGGGCATCTACGGTACCACTCAAAGTTTAGACCCAACCAACTAAATGGATGTGTTTGGTGATCTTAAAGACCCTACAGGCTTATGAGATATCTGAAACAATAAATGGCGGTTGGTGTGGCTCAGCGGATAACACCAGTACCCGCCAGGGAGCTACCACCCCAAGTGGGAGACGGGGCTCGATTTCCGGTCTGGATGACTTAGCCGTGCTACACCAATAGGAACCCTTGGGCAAGACTCCTAACACCACATTGGCCTATTTGTAATATGAATAACCTTGTAAGTAGTTCTGGATAAGAGCATCAGCTAAATGCAACATAATATGCTGTAAATAAATATCTTGATGTATTACAGTATTATATTTTGGCCATATTGGCCACATCTAGTATGTATTCTATATATACAAAAACTTAAAATTCTTGTGAACAATTTAAAAGCCCTAGTTACCCTTTCAATGTTCTGAATATCATCACTGTCCATAGAAAAACATGTATCTCCATTTTTTGTCAGTTTTTTACTTTTATGCATCATTTGAACACAGCTGCTACTGTTCACATTGTGTGGACATTTCATGATGAATGGAACCACAGAAATGGCCCAAAGTTGCTTGAAAAAAGGTGTGGTTCCTTTGACTTACATTACAATTAAGTTCAGTTTTTGCCCTCTCCTGTAAAGTTACCATTTAGGAGGTTGTTAAGGTGGACTGCATAATTCCATGAGTGCTAATTTATAGTTTGATATCTTCACTTCCATTCTAAAGTAAAGCATTAAGATAAACATAAGGAAACCTTTTATGGGTAGCTGTGTCCAAACTTTTGACTGGTACCGTGGCTTTTCCAAACATGTTGACACATTAATATCTGCTTAGATTCAAAATGACATTGGAAATTCAGAGAAAGCAGAGTGTTCCCAAACTTTTAACTGGTATTGTAACAGGGGGGTGTAACCTAGGTCCGGATTACTGTGCTTCCGGGGCTTGGATTACTCTGTTAGCCTGATTTGGTGATGGGGAAATGGGTCGAGCTTCTGGCTTTGACTATTGTAAGAGGGAGTTTTCATCTTTACATGCAAAAACACCAGCCTGATGTGCCTCAGCCGGCGATGAAGAGGAATCAGGATTAGAGGGGAAGCGTGCCAGAGGGACGCATTCCAGGTTATTAGGCCTTTGATCACGCCGCTCCCTCTAAAGCTCCAGTTTTTTGTCCTCGCTCTCTCCCTGCGCCCGTCTCCACAATTAATGAGTCTTGCGGGGAAGCGGCCGAGGCAGTTTGCGGCTGGAGATAAGCCTGTTTATTTATTGAATAGGCCGTTTAATGTGGCGGCAGGCGAGGCACAGGCCGTTCTCCTTGAAGCCGATGGTGTAGCCCGGTGAAGTGAATTAACTCTGCTCTTCACTGCCTAGCTGGACACAGACGCCAACTCTCCTGACCACTACACACAGTCACAGCCACTACTGTTCAAAAGTATATTGAAAAGTCATTTTTGTATTTAATAATTCTGACAATTCTGGCTTTAATAACTGTTTATTACTGAATTTGAATCATTTGCATAGAAGTCCTCATTCATTTTTATTGTAATTTTCACTCGGCTATCAGGCTGGGCTGAGGAAGTCAAGCACATGTTTCCTCTGTGAAACACGAATCACCAATGCATCTTTTTAACTGCCAGCATCACTGGGCTGCTCAACACGTTTGCAGGAGGATGCTCACATGCATGCTGCTAAAAAAGCCGGGACTGCTAACACCTTACTGCGTCCCCGTTTCCCGGTCAGCTAACAGATGCTTGCATAGGTTAGCACTGCACTGATTGATGGAGGGAGAAGTAGTGCCATCCCATTCATTCAGAAAGAGTGAGACCAATTACACTTTTGGACTTGTGATCTCCCTGCGACAGGGCCTTATATGATTATTAATGTTTAAAAAGCTGTTATAGATTAACTATCTAATAATAATGAACTAATTATCAACAAGACAATAAATCACTACATCTTTAAAAAACAGGACGTAGATATTCGAAGTACATATGTAAGACTATATGTTTAACATTTTATTTCAGGTGTAATGTATTAGCTATAAGTTATGAGTATAGAATAATTACTAAATAATCTTTAATAATTATAAAATAACCTATATATATATATTTAATCATTAATAAATAAATGCTTATAATTGTCTGATTATTAAAAACCACTGAAAAGCAAGGAGATAATGATCAAGTTACTATTTGTTAGGGGCCCGTTATAAAAGTCATATGCAAGTTTTAACACTGCCTTTTAAATGACGTGTCTTGTTGTTTCTCTAAGTGAAAATAAGTACACAGACAGAGCACAGTCCTCTATAGAGAATGGCATTTTCTGCTCATTTTACTACATATTTACTACAGTCTATTACATATTTACCACACTCTATTACATATTTACTACATTTTAATACATATAAACTATATTTTATGACATTTACTACATTTTATTACATATGTACTAAACTTTATTACATAGTACTACAGTTTACTACACATTTGCTACATTGTATTACATATGTAATACATTTTACCACATATTTACTACACAGTACTATGTACATATTGGAAAAAAGTAAAACAAAGTTGTATCATAACTTTTGCACCTTTTGCAGAGGTATAAACAAAATGAACTGTGACTGTGAACAAATGCACAGAAGTGTGTTGATTTATTTTTGCTTAGAAAATCAACAAAACATGCAAATTAAACCGCCCAAACATTTGTACACAACTGAATATGTATGGGTAACTTGGCTTACTTTGTACACCAAACCTGTCTTGGCTCATGAACCATGTTTGGTATGGTGTGGACACTAATCCATTAGTTAATATGAAGTAATGAATTAACAATGCTTAAGTAATGTAACAACTGTACACATTTACTTTTAGCATGTAAATATATAGTAGTTTACTTAGAATTAGTTACCTATTGTTAATGTATTACTTCATTTAACTAATGTGTTACTTCACGTTAGTTAGTCAATACCTAATGTAAAGTGTCACCACAAACTGTTCTTTACGGTGCTGGTTGTGACAGAGGTTTGTGGAAGCTGTGGTTCTCAACAGCCATTGCTGTCTCATGGTAGCATAATAACCTTGGGTACTAAATTAGTAATGAAATTCTAAATAGTTTTGTATGTTGTTCTTCATGTTTATTACTGACTCTCACTTTTAAAATCCCATCTTCCTTCTACACACACTCAGTCAAGCTGAAAAAAAGAAAAAGGGAGGAGAGGGTCCTTACCGTAAATTCCCGTTGATATGCAGGGAAAGGCCTGAAAGAGAAATCAAAAAGGCAAAGTATGAGGAAGAGCACACTCAGAGATAGCAAACACGACTGACTTCCACTGACACAAATTCCCAGCCTCGTGCGGAAATACAGAGACGCAGGCCATCTGCGCCATTCACTCTAATGGAAGTTAATCTATGAACTTTCAAAGTGCAGCACCGTCGCCTTTGAAAGAACCCCAAACTGACAGATTCCCCCCATCCACGCCTTCTTTTTCATTTCCTGCTAAGCCTGCAGTTTGACAACATGCATGAATTTCATTAAATCAAACTTCATAAAATTCCACCGCGCGGACGGACTGATTCCAATAAGGCTGACATTGATCTGATAGAGCATGTTTCATAAGCGCCAACAGGGCTAATTAGAAATGCAGGCTGACACGTAACGCTAAATATACTGTACGACTGGAAAAAAAAACGGGCCAACTTCCTGCAAACGGAGACGTCTCAAGTATGCATTTCTCCAAACTCACGCTTGATCACTTACCAGAAGATTGTGACAGTGATTATTTCAGCAGTGATGGCCAACATGTGCTTGCTGTATTAGTGCCAATGTTTCAGATCTTTAGAAAACATAACTCTTCGGAACAAACATAATGTGGCCTGTTACTGGGTCGGTTGATATCCCCCTAGAGGCAAATTACACCTCCACACAGTAATGTAGCACATGCAGAATCTTCTGTTCTCTTGTGAGCTCTGAGTAGACAGTCATACAAATGAATCTCAAAGCAAGTGGCCCTCAAAGGCTTTGTGTACAACAATGCTTTATTCAGCCTTGAAATGTTGGCTCGAGCCCGGAACAAGCAGAGAACGCTCTTGTTGGAAATTGACTCCAGTTCGCCTACAGCGTCAAGTTTTGAATCTGAACCCTGACCCAAATCCGACAACAATCGGAACCTGACCTTCAGTCACCTCTAATGAGATGCTACCTCAGCAACAATGTTAAGTAGCCTAGAGATCCACCATCTATAAGGCTTCTTTCACAGTTTCCTTTAAGTTCTAGGTATTAACCAAGCATTGTAGGTTCTAACTAAGAAGACAAAAAATAAGCAGCTATGCACAAAGTGTGAAGGTAGTTCTTGAAGTACACTGCAAAAAGACACTGCAAAATCATTCTTACAATTGCTGTTTCCTTTAACAGCGCAAACTCTTTGCTATAGGTAGTAAACAGTTAGTACCTGCAGTAATTTGTTCATGTTCAATTGCCCAAAGCAACAGCACAACACTGTACACATTACTGTACTGAACACTACATACTTGTTGGTTTTAACTGTTTTGGTATTTGCTCAATTACAATTATATGGTATTTATATCAAGCTACTCAGATATGGCATTACACTCATCATCAAAAGAACAGATGCACCCAGAAGGCAGGGTTGGATTGCAATACTACTTGGAGGGAAGATAAAGGTTACCAGGAACAATAAATGATGATAAATTTAGACTGATATGGGCAATATTTACTGAGCTACACATACAGAAGTAGTGTCTTCTGTAACATGCCAGATGTCTCAGCATGGAGCCGTAGAGGTTCCTAATGGTGTCCTGTGATCATCCATCCCATGCAGCTTGAATATTCTCACACAGTTCCTGCAGATTTTACAGTAGGGGTGGAGGTGGAGTGACACCAGATCTTTTGGACATGTGATGCGAGACACCAAACCGTTCATTTTGACGTCGACCACGGTGACTCCACACACGGATTCATTGGTCGTCTCCAACAAGACAAAAGCGGGTCTCGTCACTGAAGGTGACCTGCTGCCATTCTGAGTGACTCCATGACAGTCTGGGGCGACACCATTGCAGTCTTTGGTGATGTTAATGGAGGGCATCACTGCTCGCTGAATGTCTGCAATAGTGGTTGTTGGGTCAGCCAGGTACAGTGATGAGTCCCGTCCATGCTAATGTCACACGCGTGGCCGAGCGTGAAACTTGAATCATTCGCACGTCTCACAATATCAAACCTACCCACCAAATGTCAGGTGATTCCATCTGGGTGCAACTATTTGTGCAACTATTCTTTTGATGATGAGTGTAGATGAGTTTGACGATTGACATGTAGATACTAATAGAATTTTGATATCTTTAGCGATGTGGCTAATTTTCCATCAGTAGTTTACTTGTCTAAAGCAGTGTTCCTTAAGCCTGGTCCTTGAGGCATCTTGCCCCAGACGGTTTACTGGACTCCCTGCTTTCAGGTGGAGGGAAAGCCCTAGAATATACAGGGCAGTGAACCTCCAGGACCAGGTTTGAGAAACACTGGTGTAGATTATCTATGAGCTCAACATGCTAGAATTTCAATGGTGGTTTATTCCATTGTTTATTATAATGTAAAACATAAATGATTCTTATAAAGCGAATATGTGTTATATGGCTTTTCTGGCCTCTTGGATTTATGCCGAGTGCTAGAACTCTTTATTTGTTATGTCAAATTGAGCATGTTTACTACCAGCTGTTCTGAATACTAATAACCAATGTAAATAAAAGACAGTGCTAAAGATATGTCATTTTATAATAACATTTATCATATCTATTGTTATTTGTCTGTTAAAACATGCATGCTTATTCTGAGTAGATGATGTTGAGCTTGAACATTCCCTGTCCTTATAGAACGTGACTTTGTCAGGTTACTCCACCCTATCCCCTCCTCTCTCTCAGTGTATAAACACAGCGGAGAGCACATGGTGTCTATGTGCCTCAGACTGACTGGTTCATGGGCTATTACCTGTAAACCTCTGATTATCAGCACTAAACTCAGAGTCAGAGTCAATCAGAGGGCTGTTTGAGACACAAGGAGAAGTTCCAGATCAAACATGTGCAGTCCTGAAATTATCTAACCAGGAGCAGGACTTTCAACATGATTGACAAGAGGTTAGAATATGCCATCTGGGGAGCATCACTTCCTCATCCTCTTGTGTTGCACTGATGGTGGACTTGATGCTACAGTGACTCACTATCGCCTCTGGATGTACAAAATGATATTATGAGCCCGGATGAGCCAGGGCTAGCTGGTTAGCATGCTAACTTAAGTAGATATCTCTGCAACACAATACTTAGACATCTTTGGCATACCGTCAATACTGCTATTATTATGCAATAATTGAATTATCACATTATGTTGATTTTAATTCCAATTGCGAACTATATATCTAACAAATTATCTCCATTAAATGCATGCACGGGAAGCATTTGGTCACATATGCCTTGTCTGCGCTGAGATGATGTCTATTATCTCGCCATCTTCCTCAGAATTGCCTTGCGAAGTCTCTGAAGCAGCAGCTCATATTTATTTTGTATCTTTTCCCTCAAGGCGAACCGGATGACTGATCGTATATAAACTAGACGACTGACATGACCAGGCCAAAACATTTCATTTCGCCTCCCTCATGGATTTTCTTGGCTGTGTGTTTTAAGATGTTCTTCTTCTGCGTATCGACACGCTGTCTGAGGAGTCTGCTTTACTCATCTCTGTGGCGCTTAGCTACATTCCAGTGCAGACGGGATGCTGTATTGCTTTCATAGTGTTGCTGTCCAAGCTCTTTGAAACTCCTGAAGCTCTTTAAGGGACCTTGACCTTTGGTTTGAGTTCTATACATCTCTGGACTGCTTTCTGATCATTTGGACCTTCTGGAAATCAGTGGAAACCAACAATGCACCAATGGCTTTGTTGACCATGTTTTGTTCATTGCTGGCCTTCCAGTTAATGTGGCCATTGGTGTCTTAGTACAAGATAGTAGTGCCTTAACATATGATAGAAGTACAAAGCTGTGATTGAGAACTTTGACACCTATTTTATCTGTTCTCTATAAGTTCACTGGACAAAAAAAAAAAAATTGTCATCTTGCGTGTTTAAGGTGGTAGTAACCACCTTAGTAACCACCTTCAGGCTTCTGCAGATGGAACTGCAGGAGGATGATGGGGCGATAAATACCTGCGGGGTGTGAGTGACGCGAATCATAGATTGAGAAGAGGTGGTACGGTGCAGTGAATTGTCTCGTTCCATGTGTGGAAAACGGCTCCAAAGCAGATATTAATGAATGGCTAAAAGGAGTGACTGCATTTGGGCGTGCCAAAGACCATAGTGTGAAGGAAGTAGCTGAATCTGCAGGTGCATGGAAGAGTACGGTCTACTAGCAGTGGCTAAAATCCCAGTCTACAGGAAACTCTCCTCAGAATTGTGCCAGGGAAGGCATCCACCAAATCTGGCCCAACTGCACAATTCTTTGATGCAAGAGTGTCTGAATATTAAAGTGGCCTACATCCAGAAACTTGTCCAATACACCCCCAATAAAATTGCAGTTGTTATTGGTGCTTGTGGAGGTATTACATGCTATTAGGTACATTTCAGTTAAAGATGACAAATTTTCTGTCCAGTGAGCTTAAATATTACAATAACAAAATGTAACAGAACACACATCCCTAGAATCCACATGAAAATGAAATATTTACACAAAGGAACAGCTAAAAGTACCAGACATATCTAAAATTAAGAGCTAATGTATGTCTAGTAGATATTATTTGACTCTCTAGCTATAAGCATTTATTTGTTTCACTATCCCAATACAAATAGTGGGTTTGGATACATGATAATGAGACTTTGATTTACCTCAGCTGTCCAAAATATTAGCCATAAATAAGATAAATAAATAAAATATTGTGATCGAGAAATCGGAATTATCGCTGGCGTACAGAGTCATTTTGTATTCATTATTTCTGCTTCACAGTTTACGACTAGAGGAATTCTGTTGGAAGCAGATTATCACCTTTAAATCTACATGCCATTTGTGATTGTAAGAAGAACAGATCTTTTATTGTGCTTTGTGTAGATTTGAACCTGCAATCGTACATATAAAACTTACTATATATAGAATTATGCAAAGTCAGGGGCTGCCCATCGTTAATTTCATTCGCAGTCAAAACCACAAACTATAGGTTATTCATTATTCAGGATATATTTCTGATAGTATTAGATATGAGATAATCCAAGCACGGTTAAAAGAACATTCCAAAATGATCTTACAAATAAAAAAGAAATATTGCAATGATATAAAAAATACACCGTACTGCTTAAATGCAACAAATTGCAAATTGAAAATTGGAGCATTCCAAAGGAAGTCATTGGAGAAGGTATAATCTGGATTTTATACGAATTACCTGCTATTTGCAGTGCATACTGAAAAAGTGGCCAATGCTGTGCACAGCCTTAAGCGCTCTTTTAATACTGTAGTGACTGCGGAGTTTCTCACCTCATTTAAGATTGCATTTCATTTCAGCTTTTGTGTTATGAAGATCAGTTTCAGTACATTTGACATGTTTTGAGATTCCCACCATGATGATTTTCTGTGTTTCAGGTAATTAGTTCATCCTTTAATGTTAGAACTGAAAGGTTACTGCCTTCTTTCTAGTCTTAATGGCTGGTATATGTGTATGTAACCATAATAACGGCATGTTCAGTTCATCGTGTGAGTGAATAATGAACTGTACTACAGTGTTATAAAGCATGCTGATCGTTCCACTAACTATATACCAGTATGAATGGACATTTAAGCATTTGGTTCCAGATGCTGGTTAGCTAGTTTTGTGGTGTTTGTCCACATCTTTTCATGTTGTACATAATGTAGCCACCATGAGGGTCCTACAACAGCTGTGGGTGCACGTTAGAGTATATATGAGCTGTATATTAGAATACAGGGGTGCAGAAAACAAACAAACAAACAAACAAAATAATATAAAAAAACTTATAATTACAACAGCATAATTGTTGTACTTTTGCAATACAAGATAAGCACTAAATGAATTACTGGATAAATTGGTGCCAGCAAATTGCTATTCTTTTAACCCTGTTTTGTATACTTAAAGCTTTCATCTTTGAGAAAGAGGACAAAATCAAGCTCCACTCTTGTTTCAGATTTGAAATGCTTTGATTACTTTGTTTTTCAGAAGCAAAAAAAAATAAAAAGCAAACAATTTCTACCTTTGAAGGTGTGGAAAAATATCCCTGCAAATTTCTTTGAAAAACAATTGCAATAAAGGTGTGGAAGTGTGTAAACAGTAAATATAGACTGATGTAAATTCCTGTGTCCAAAAGTTTTTTTGGTTTTTTTTTTGGGTTTTTTTTTTTTTGTTTTGGTCACAACAATATTTAATGCAGTTTTCTGCATTATTTGAGCTCAGTAGTAGTTCTGTATATTGAGTGAAAATTACATAATCAATAGGAGTGCTCCAAGTTAAATCATTTTGTTTCATTTTGTTATTCTAATAGGAATTTCATTGACAAGGGTCCGCAACGAGGTGTTAGACCTACCCTTTCCGTCAGAATGTGCAGTTTGTAAAAGTGTTTCGGTACTGGTAAAAGTGTTTCACATCTTGTAAAATTGTTTTTATTTTTGTAATTTTGTTTTCTGAAATTTGTTTTCACTTCTCAGCCACCGTAAATAACCAATAGGAATACGCCAAGTTAAATCAATAACCACTAACCAATAGGAATGCTTCAAGTTAAATCAATAAGCAATAACCAATAGGAATTCTTCAAGTTGAAACTCTGTACATTACCTTACATTAAAAGCAAAGAACCCTCGGTCCTCTTCTATAAAGTTACCATTTCGGAGATCTTTGTTTTTATTTTTATGTATTTATTTTTTTATTTAACCTTTAGTTTAACCAGACAAGTCATTAAGAACAAATTCTTATTTATTATCTTATTCTTTATTTGGGAAGTGACCATATGAGCAACTTCAGGTCAATTACCGTTTTGCCTGTAAATTAAATAAATGAAGGGTGGTCTCTGACTTTTGCACTGTACTGTAATTAAACACATTTAAGTATTGTTGTATGCTTCCAAGTAAACAGTTGAGGACTATGTTTACATGTCCACCAATGCCTTGCTCTTAGTCTAACTGTAAATGCTAGTGAAATGGTACAGTTTAATGGTCACTATGAAGCTACAGTCGAACTAAGCTTGTTAAAACGTGGTTCAAGGTGATACTGGCTGAATTACTCAAGGTAGATTTGAACCTATATAAATGCTTAAATCACAACACTAATTAGCTTTTGTGACATTTTTAACCGCATGGATAAATCTAGGTTCACTGTACTATTCCAGTGATTGTCTAGGCCCACTATCCAGCACATTTGAATGCTTTTCCTGCTCACTTTAACACTATAATTACCCATTAATGGGCTGATTAGTTTGATCAGGTGTGATGGGAGAGTGCAGGGCAGTGGTTTTTCCAAGACCAGGGTTGGGAAAAACTGGACACATGGTTTGTTCCTGTTATTAGACTAAGTAAGAGTTTAGTCAGGCTATTCAGTTCATGTAAAGATAGCTATTAACATCTATGGGCTAATCTTATGGTTGATTAAATGCTGGCCAGATTCCCAAAAGGCAGAGATCGGGGCTGGAGATCAGCTTGAATGGATGTATAGGTGAAGCATTTCACTGCTCATGAATATCATAGCGATTTGCATTGATCCAGCTCTCAGTCTCTGGCATGTGAACTCGACAGGATCAGCTCCAGTTTTATTTTCATTCTCACGCCTTTGTGGAAGTTTATGAAACTCCTGGGCTGGGATTATTCACAGCGTGGGAAATGCTCTGCCTTTTATGTTAATGCCATTAACTGTGTAACATAAAGCAGGCCAGGACCGGCTGGTGGGGATATATTTTTTTTACTGGCTTTCAAAAAGAAAACTGCTGAAACTTGGGCTGTGTTGGTTCAACGTTGTTTGAGGTGATCTTAGGTCAGATTGATTGATCAGTTCCACATACAGACAGTGACCTATCCTCATCACCCGGTAGCTCAAAGTCAGCCGCATAGACTACAGGAGCCGTCTTTGAAAGCTGTTTCATTCAATAAAGAAATGTCATGGGGAAAAGTCTAGGGGAATCCAATTAGTCACCATTACAGTGGTTTATAGACAGTATAGAGCCTCACAAAGCCAGTACAGGACACAACATAATGTATGCAAAATACACTCATCAAAAGAATAGTTGCACCCAGTAGGAATCAACCAACAGGAATGAAACTTGGTGTGTAGGTTTGACATTGTGAGACATGCAAATTATCAAATTTCACGCTGAGCTCCATATGTGGCGTAGGCAAGGACGGGCCTTATCACTGTACCTGACTGGCCCAACGATTGCGAACAAAAGAAGAGTTGCACCCAGAAGAAATTATTGGATTGCAGTGCTATTGGGAAGGAAGATAAAGGTTACCAGGAACAATAAATGATGATACATTTAGACTGATATGGAGAATGTTTATTGAGCTACACATACAGAAGTAGTGTCTCTCAGTATGGCGCCAGGCTGCCATGTTCTTAATGCATCATGCCAGACGTCTCAGCATGGAGTTGCAGAGGTTCCTAATGGTGTCCTGTGATAATCCATCCCAGGCAACTTGAATAGGTAGGGGTGGGTAGGTGGAGTGACACCAGGCCTCCTGGACGTGTGAGGCGTGACAATAAACCATTTATCTTGGCATTGAGCGCGGTGCCTCCACACACGGATTTGTTGGTTGTGTTCACCAAGATAAAGACTCGTCTATGAAGATGACCCGCTGCCGTTCTGAGTCATTCCACGGCAGTTTGGCACGACACCATTGCAGTCTTTGGCGATGCTGATGTGGTGTTAAGGGCAGCTGTCATAACGGTCTGTGTGCATGTAGTCCTGCGTCATGCAGTCGTCTGCCAATGGTGCTGGCACTAACAGGATGACTCATGGAGGGCATCACTGCTCACTGAATGTCTGCAATCATGGTTGTGGGGTCAGTCAGGTACAGCGATAAGGCCCATCCTTGGTTACGTCAAATGCATGGTGGAGTGTGAAACTTGCATCATTTGCATGTCTCACAGTGTCAAACCTACCCACCAAGTTTCATCCCTGTCGGTTGATTCCTTCTGAGTGCAACTATTTATGGTACTAATCTTTTTGAGAAAAAAAGAAAAAAGAAATTCCTATTCCAAACTACACACTGTCATGTTTACCGCAGATTGTCCCCCTCGTTGAACAGAGAGGTCAGTCTTTCCAGTATACTAGACATGTTTTACTCAGTTTCCTGGTGTTAGCCATTTTGTGTATATGAGGAATATGCATCATTCAGGTCTTTGCAAAGTCTTGTTTAGGCCATGTCCAGCAATTCTGAGAGGTATTTCTTGTGTTTTGTTTTCCTGGTTATGATGGTTTTAGCTTTTGTAGTGTTTGCCTTGATCGTTTGTCTGCTTATCCAAATTTGACATTGCTTGTCTTTGGTTGCTGAGATTAGACCTGCAACTGTATGACAGTAACCTGTATGACAGGTTTTTTTACTTACTTCTCACAAAACCGGCGAACTGTGACACTATGAACGATTCCAATTAAGAAAAGCGGAAGGACAATGTGAGTTTCTCTGTCTCATTTCACTTCAGCTACAGTGTTCTCATTTTGTAGATGCAGCTCCACTGAATAAACCACAAAACAAACAGGCTGAACGTCTTTCGGTCAGAAACATCTGTGTATGTTTTGTGCATGTGTAAGAGTGGAGCAGTGTCTCAAAGACAAACCTGAATCTGAGTCTTCTTTAGTGCTGTTGGGAAAGCATCTCAGGTGGCTCCTTGTGAAGCTGTTTTTTGGAATTAGAGCCAAAATTCCAATGTTCTTGAGGGAATGCCAAGAGTGTGTAAAGCTGCAGTTGGAGAGGGGGGTGTCGGGGGTAACTTCTAAAAAACACTTGTGGGGATCTCTGCGTACTTCCATGTGTGTTATCTTAAGGTGTTGAAATCTTGACTTTTACTCTAAAGGGTGGGAAAAATTACAAATTGGGAAAACCCTGCTATGACTTGGCGTGTCCAAACTACTGTGTTTTAATGTCAGAATTTCAAAGTCATTTTAGGCCATTTAGTCTATTCCAAACCTATTGTTCACCAGGCGGTATGTTCTGGAAGTGGAGTTCGGGAGATCGGAGGCAGAGGGGAAACCCAGAAGCGTCACAATTTTAATATAAGTCAAAGGAACCAGACTTTTTCCAAACCACTTTTGGCCACTCTGTTGGTCCATTCATCATGAAATTTTCACACAGTCTAAACAGCAGCTCACGTTATCAAATGATATATAAAAATAAAAATTGACAAAAATGGAGATACATGTTTTTCTTTGGACAGCAACTATATATAATGTGTTATTTTATATATTATTCCTTTAGAATGTAATGTTCTTTGTGAGCAGACTGGGTGAATGAGCAGCAGGTGTGTGTAATCTGTACTCAGGAGGTCTGGAAAGGGAAAATGGGTGGGTTCCGGACATGTAGATGTGACATCAGGTACTGAACTCTGGGAGATGGAGTTCGGGAGATCAGATGCAGCAGGCAAACCCGGAAGCGTGACATTCAAATAAAGTCTTAATTAAAGTCTGGTACACTAAATATGTACCAAAATTAAAGCACATAAAAAGAGCACAAAGGTCATCAGGTGCATATTTAATATGTAAAGTATATACTGGTCATACAATATGTAATATTTAATAAACACTGTTGGGCACTTATATAACAGTTCTTAAGAGACATGTGCAGACAACTTTACAATAAGGCTCACAAAGAACATTCAATTCTAAAGGAATAATATATAAAATAACATATATGTATATACCATCATTGTCTAAAGAAGAACGTGTATCATTTGATCACATGAGCTGCCGTTTGCACTGTGTGAACATTTCATGATGAATGGACCAACAGAAGCGGCCCAAATGGCTTGGGGAAAAAGTCTGGTTCCACTGACTTACATTAACATGAAAATAGGTTTTGCGCTCTCCTGTAAATATATATATAATGCAAACTATTATGATCTTTATTATGATTGTTGCTTGTTAGTAGTCCTTTAGTCCTCATAGGTATAGTTAATAAATGTACCCTTATTGTAAAGTGTCACCCCAAAAGCTTTCTGAAAGCAAAAATGAATGACCTACTTGGCTGAGCATACATACAAACCTTTATCTAGATTCCATGCCAAAATTTATGTTACCATGTAACGCTGTAACGTCATGTAATGTTCAACTCACCGGATCATCTATTAGCACCATACTGAATTACTGCTAGCATTAAGTGAGCTACCATCTAAGGAACTAAGGCAACTGGAGAGAAGTGGGGGTGGGGGACAGAGCACCTCCGATATTTATGGCCATCTTTTTTTAAAAGATTAAAAACTTACCATACAATAATAGTTCCAGCTCGGCAGCACTTTGTGCCAGACGTATTGCTCAAGGGCGGATTTATGGTGGAGAATACCGTCATTTTTCTTAACTTCCGCGCTGCCCAGGCCGCTTCCACATTCATCTTTTTAAAGTGTATTAATAAACAGTAAAAAGATATTTATGCAAAGCTCCCATTCGTCTACATGGGGAAAAGCTGAATGTGTGCTTTAACCCAGCATTCATCAAAAAAAACAAGTAGAAGAAAAAAAGAAAAAAAGGTGTGACCGTTGTGTTAATGTAGTTCAGTGATAAATATGAGTATCCCAGTCACCGCCGCAGAAACCTGTTTATTTAGAGCAACCTAAGAACAGAAGCAATTAGTCGAACAAAGTGAGTGCTAAAACGCTGAGGAAGGTAGCATTACAAGTTTGGAGCTGTCAGTCTGACCCTGCGAACGCGCGTGTTTAATAACATTCTAACATCTGCTAATAAGGCTTCGCTTTAACTCCAAAAAAAAGGGAGAAATAAATAAATAAAAAGATCTGACGAGTGAAAGCGAGAATTCTCCTTCCTAAGCACACGTTTCATACCTCGGCTTTTCTTTCCCTCGCTAAAACGAAGAACAAAGAAGGCTGTAATTGTGCTAATTTTGTCGTTCCAGAAGAAAGCTGGGGGAAGATACGACTCCAGGTGACAGCTGTACAAATCAAAGGAAGGGAGAGCTTTCAGTTAGGAACCTAATCTCCTGTCGACTTCACAAAACAATGCCGCTCTAATAAACTGTCAAACGGCAAAACAGCAAACAAGAGTGGCTACATGCTAACTAGCATACTGCGCGGGCGTGCAACCTCGCAGCGTCGTAAAGTGTACCTGTATGAAGCGAGAGCCAAAGTTTTAATCATTTAAACCTCTATCAAAAACTAGTCCTACTCCTAACCCTAGCCCTAATCCTAACCCTAACTTCGATCAAAAACTAGTCCTACTCCTAACCCTAGCCCTAATCCTAACCCTAACCTCAATCAAAAACTAGCCCTACTCCTATCCCTGGCCCTAATCCGTACCTCAACTCATCTATCTAAAACCCAACTCTTACCATAACCTTAACTTCAATCCAAAAACTGATCCTACCCCGAACGCTGGCCCTAAACCTAACCCTAACCTCAATTCAAAACCCAACCATAACCCTAACCTTGATCCAAAAACTGATCCTACCCCTAACCCTGGCCCTAATCCTAACCCTAACCTCAATTCAAAACCCAACCCTAACCCTAACAAAACAATGCCACTCTAATAAACTGTCAAACACCAAAATAGCAAACAAGAGTGGCTACATGCTAACTAACATACTGCACAGGCGTGCAACCCGCAGCATCGCTAAGTGTACCTGTATGAAGCGAGGGCCGAAGTTTTAATCATTCCTCCTGCTTGGCGTCAACGCTCAAGCTGTCAGGATCGATATTTCAGCTAAGTCTTTTTTGCTGAAGCCCTGACCTTTCCATGCGTATGTCTCGCTCTGACTCAAACTCCCCATGACGAGCGGCGGGCAGGAGGGCCATTTTTAGACTCCTGCTCGGCTCAGACTGCAGACATTCTGCTACATCCTACATAAAAAGGTGCATACTGTAGAGAGACGTCACAGAAAGACACACATTGAGGTTTGAACACAGCGGCGGAGTTATGTCTCCGAGAGCAATGTAAAGCTGCCATCACAATGCAATACAAATCCGCAAAGTTAGCAAACTTCCCAATCCACAGAACTATTCCTGACTCAGTCAAAGACAAATCATCATTTAAAGTGATTCTTTATGATCAGCAGACAGTTTGCATGACACTAATGCTTTATATCAAATAATCACTTACTAGATGGTAAATGTGTTAATGAGCGTGAGCAAGAAAGTGTCATGGGTAACACTTTATTTGGACCGGTCCTTTATAGATGATTAACACACTCCTAACAGAATATCAGTAACACATCAGCAGCATGTCAGTGAAGTAGCGGTAGTGAAGCATCTGAATACATTGTAGTGTAAATATCTTGACGATGTACGGTTCATACATGACTGACATAAGCAGATGTGTTGTTCATATGTGAACATAAGTAGTTACATAACCTTACCCAATACTCAACCCTAACCCTAATTCTAACCTCGATCCAAAGTTAATTCTACCCCTTGATCCAAAAACTAATCCTACCCCTAACCCTGGACCTAACCCTAACAATAACCTTGATCCAAAAACTAATCCTACCCCTAACCCTGGCCCTAATCCTAATCATAACCTTAACCTCAATCCAAAACCCAACCCTAAACCTAATTCTAACCTTGATCCAAAGTTAATCCTACCCCTAACCCTGGCCCTAATCCTAATCATAACCTTAACCTCAATCCAAAACACATCCCTAACCTCGACCAAAAACAAATCCTACCCCTATCCCTGGCCCTAATCCTAACCCTACCCTTAACCTCAACCCATAACCCAACCCTAAACCTATCCCTAACTTTGACCCCAACACTAATCCTACCCCTATCCTTGGCCCTAATCCTAACAATAACACTAACCTTGCTCCAAAAACTATTCCTACCCCTAACCCTGGACCTAACCCTAACAATAACCTTGATCCAAAAACTAATCCTACCCCTAACCCTGGCCCCAATCCTAACCCTAACCTTAACCACAATTCAAAACCCAACCCTAAACCTATCCCTAACTTTGACCCTTATCCTTGGCCCTAATCCTAACCCTAAACTCAATCCAAAACTCAGCCCTAACCCTAACCTTGACCAAAAACTAATAATACCCCTAACCCTGGCCCTTATGTTAACCCTAAACTTAACCTCAATCCAAAACTTAATCCTAAACCTCAGCCTTTCTTTAACCCTAACCCTAACCCTAACCCCAACTTCACCCCAAGCCTAATCCTAGCCTTAACCCTAACCCCAACCCCAATGTCAAATCCCAACCCCAATCCTAATTTCAACCCAAAAAACAAATCCTATCCCTAATCCCGATCCTAATCCTAACCCTTACCCTAACCTCAACCCAAAACCCAACCCTACCCATAACCTTAAATTTGACCCAAAAACTAATCCTACTCCTTACCCTAACCTCAACCCAAAACTTAATCCTAACCCTAGCCTAACCTCAACCAAAAACTTAACTCTAACCCTAACCCTAACCCTGACCCTGACCCTAACCCATAACCCATAACCTAACCCTAACTTTAACTTTAGCCTTAGCCTCAACCCAAAGGCTAATCCTAATCCTCACCTTAACCAAAACTTAACCCAGTTAAACTCCAGTTACAGGACAGGGTCAGCAGCATGTTTATAAGAGCTTGTTAAGGATGTTGAGATGGTCTGTATTATACCCGTTACATGTTCAGTGACTTCTCAGGTGAACATCTACTGATATAAACATGGACCCTGCAAACAGAGTAAAGCAGGAGGCTTTTGGGGCTTTTAGGGGTGGGTTTTGGGTTTCTACCAATGTTGGCTCAGACGTTCAGGATCTGTTAGTGTGTTTTTGCCACTGCATACTACAGATTTTATGGGAAAAGTTGAAAAGCGAAGTCTGCCAAGCCAAAACATTTTTGAAGCTGCAATAAATGCAAAGGCACATTATATTAAGATAATCAATAATGCCAGCAATACTCAAATCATTTACTTTTCCTGTGTATTCCAGTATTGATCAAATGGCATTTCTATAGGATGAGCATTAATCATAAACAACCCCCCAGTGTCTGCTCAACATGCATCACTTTTCCCATAAATCTGTTATAATAATAAAGATGAAATCTATAACAAATACTAGCAGCCCAGTACCATTAACGGTCTCACGGCAAATCGATGGTTATATCCCGTGTGGCCTTTTATTGTTCCACTGGACAGTGGACAAGACAAAAAGAGCAAAGCCATTCAGATGTAAACATCACACAAGTACATGAGTATGTACACAGACTTGCTTAATATTGATCCAGACTAAACATGTAAATTGTGTTATGATTCCATAGGGTAATCATGCTAAGAATAGAGCGATCAATCCAATCTTCTACAATCTCTTGAACCTTAAACGACCATCTTTATCGATTTCTTGCCAGCGCACGGTTCAAATGTCCACCCAGCATTGGTAGTAGACTCAGAAACGGTGTAAAACTGCCAAAATAGGTCTTTGGAGCAGTGCCAGTACGGGTTCCCTGAACAGCCTTTCAGCTGAGTGGTTTCAAATGAATTTTATTGAAGAAACATCCACAGAAACGCTCTTTCCAAAACTGGTTCTTTGATTGTATCACTCCAAAAAAAAAATATATCTTTGGAATGACAAGTTTTTTCAAGGAATCGAAATATGGCATTAATCCAAAACATTTTTGGGTTTGAATTGATTTCTACCAGACACACACTTCAATGTCTAATGCACTAGTGCAAATGTTCCAAGGCTAAACTCTCAGAAATAAAAGAAATAAAATGGTTATTCGGACCAATTGTTGCTCTTTTAAGAGCCTTTTAATTGAGCATTTTGAAATGAGTATTACAGAACACCCCCGGAAAGGTCCTTTAGGGAACCGAAAGGGGTTCTTTGATGGTAGTGCTTCAATAAACCATTTTGGCATGATATCATAGAGGGTCCTTTAGTGCAGGAATGTTCAATTGGAGAACTGGTGTCTAGCACAGTTGCTTCCTCAAACACATCTAATAGAAAGCAGGATTAGTAGGTGTTTTCTGAGTAGGGGAATCACCAAACTGTGCTGGACGTTGGGCATCCATGACTGGTGTTGAATGCCCCTGCTTTAGGGCTTCTATTGCATCAATCCAAGAAACTATATCATCACTGTCTAACAGAAAACATCTCCATTTTTGTTGATTTTTACTTTTATGCATCATTTAAACACAGCAGCTGCTGTTTACACTGTGTGAAATTTGCGTGATGACAGGACCAACAGTAATGGCCCAATAGTGCTTGGGAAAAAGTCTGGTTCCATTCACTTACATTAAAGTTAAATTAGGTTTTTGCTCTCTCCTATAAAGTTGCCATTTTGGAGTTTTTCTTTGGATAGTGATGATCTATCTTTACCGATTTCCTGCAAATACACACTTATAATACTAACTTCTAAAGAACTTTTCAAGTTAGTTGTAATGTAGCATCCTATTAAAGAAGGATAAGAAGAGGCCATAAGTTTTGCCTAAAAAAGCCCATTTATTAAGGGCCAGGCAGAAAAAGCCACTGAACTGCAAGAGAAACAATGGGAAAAGTCACCTTCAGCATTAAAACAGCTGTTGATGATGACCACTACTACTAGCACATTCATATGTCAATACATGATGAAAGTCGAGCTAGTGGTGCCTAATTGCTAATGATGTCTTGAACAAAAAATAAAACTTCAAAAACTCACAGGTCAGTAGAGTGTGACATGCCCTTTCCAACAAGCTCTGGACCACTTTGCTAGCTTTCAGGGAACCAGACATACAGATCCTGGTATCCAACTTGGGTGCACCCTAAGCGGCCTTGCCAACGTGCTTGCCCAAGGCGGAGGTCTGGATAAACAGGGAAAGTCAGTGCACTGTAACTTGGCACACATAACAGTGACCAAGTTTACAGGATTATAGGACGTATGCTTCCTCTCCAACAACACATGACTTTTTTTGTAGTCTTGGGGAAACCTGGACTGAGATTAGGGCAAGAGTTAGGACTAGGGTCAGGGTTAGGGATAGTATTTGTTTTTTGGGTTGAAGTTAGGATTGGGGTTGGGTTTTGAGTTGAGGTTGGGATTAGGGTTAAGGCTAGGATTATGCTTGGGGTGAAGTTAGGGTTAGGATTAGGATTAAAGCCAGTCTGAGGTTTAGGATTAAGTTTTGGATTGAGGTTAATCTTAGGGTTAACATAAGGGCCAGGGATAGGGGTAGTACCAGTTTTTGGTCAAGGTTAGGGTTAGGGCTGAGTTTTGGATTGAGGTTAAGGTTAGGATTAGGGCCAAGGATAGGGGTACTTGGCACACATAACAGTGACCAACTTGACAGGATTATAGGACGTATGTTTCCTCTCCAACAACACATGACTTTTTTTGTAGTCTTGGGGAAACGGAGGACAACAATGTTCAATGTCTGAGAATATTAGAAGAGAAGGAATTTTAGAACTCCACAGGTCACTAGAGTGCGACCCAGAAAGGTTTCTCTGGTGTGAAGCCATAGAAGAACCTCTCTTTGTTCCCTATAGAACCTGTTTTAAGATGAACTGTATTAAGTGGTTCTTCTCTCGTACCACTCCAGAGAACTTTTCGTGGCCGTACCTTTAGTTTACCTTACTTTACTTTCGTTTACCTTCCTGCACATACTTTTTGATTAAGCCTGGCACAGAAATGCCACCAGAACCACACTCGCCCCGCCATCCGTTAACAAGTTACACCCGTGCATTTATATATCAAACCCCAGACTTAATTAACAAGGTTGACATTATTACACTCTGCTGATGACTTATGATCCCTACTTCTTGGTTTATTATTCCTCTTCTGTCAGTTCATTAGGACCAAATCAGCCGGATGGCCCGTTTGCTTCGACAGGAAAGCCCACGCCTGCTTGTTTTGTTCCGTACAGCCCCCCTCCCCCTCCGGTTATCTCATGGAAGTGTGAAGAAATTGGTCACCAGGGAAATCATTACATTGCAATCGCTCCTCCCTAATCAATCAAGCTATTCCTTTCCCCTTATCCTAATTGGAGCGCCTTCCTAACACCCACGCTTCGTGGGGGTATAAATAAAAATACTACTACTAATAATAATAATATTTATTTGCAGTATAAGAATAGAAACACAAGGCCTTAACTGATGTGGCCGCTGCATATATGAGTCAAAAATAGCGACAAACACAGCTTATTCATCTTTATATATTCACCCTTAATATAAAGACGTGTCAAACTGACAGAAATTGATCACTATCAATTAAGCAGAGTAACATCTTTAACCCCTAGAGGTCTTGGGTTAATATGGCTGTTAACTGATTAAAACTACTAATCACAGAAGGACAGCAATGACATTATGCACAAAGAAAACTCTTGATGATTAAAAGCTCTTGCTGATTATGCCCAATAACTTCTTCTCATTCAGTTATGAATGCAGTTTTATGTTTAAGGATGAATGTTAGTCCACACAGGCTGGCTAAAGTAGGACTGGAGTTTGTTTTTGCTTTCCTGTAAAAATGGCTTTCTAAAAATGGCCCAAGCTCTCAGTTTGAATGGCCAAAATAAGAATGCAGCGTGAACGGGGACCTATTATGCTTCCCTTTAAATGTAACCTTTATCCTTTAGTGTGTTCTATGTAGCTTTGTGTGCATGTAGACCATCTGCAAAGTTATAAAGCCCACGAATTAGAGGGTGAAACTCTCTCCCACAGTAAATTCTTTTCTCTGTTACAAGGTGATGTCATCTCGTAACACAAACCATATCGCCCGCCTACTGGCATGCTAGCTGGGCTGCTCTGTTGGCTGAGCAATTAGATTGTAAGCAATATGACCAGTTGGGAGACGGGGTTTAAAGACACTGAGCATTCCAAATAAAGAGATTCAGACAGAAGGTGAAACGCTCACCCACAGAAACCACTTTTCTCAGCTGCCTGAAACGTCTCTTTTCCCGTTACAAGATGATGTGTTCTCATAACACAAACCAGATTGCCCGCAAGCTTGCCGCGCCACTCTGTTGATTGAGCAAGTTTGATCAGATTAAGCAAGATGACCAGTTGGGAGGCGGGGCTTAAAGACAGAAAACGTTTCCGATAGAGTGATTCAGACAGTGGGCGAATACAGATGTACTGTATGAGAAAGGCATTGTGTTTTGAGAAAACTGAAGCGTGTAAATCTATTCTGGCAGACTCCATTGAAAATTGGTTTCCTTTATAAATGAATGCATTTACCAAGTGATCATATTAATGTATTGTATAGTTTAACACAATTCTATCACTTTTCTATTGTAAATTATGACAAACTTTTTAAATAAAGAAATAAATAAAACTATAAACTATATAGTTGTTTCCCTTCATAATAACTTGCACCACAGGAATAGAACCAAAAAAGGTTATGAAATACATTGCTCAGTATCAGGCCGATATTCTCAGGAAATATAAGACATTCATTAAGAAACATGCTTTTTTCTTCAATTTTCATTTTCAATTTGGCATCACTACAGATACTCAAGTTCAAGTGAAGAATTATAATTTATCATTCTCACCCATCGTCCTCCCTCAACTCCCAGGAGTCACAGGTGTATGACATCACTGTCATATGTCCCATAGCCACCAATCAGGAATCAGTCTACAGATCACTCTCGCCTGAGTACTAATGACTCTCACCTGTTGTCAATCTGCTTTGTTGCACCTGTTTATTTCAGTCAGTTCCTTGCAAGGTATTTCCAACTTCGTCTTTGCATACTGATCGTTTTTCTTGCTGGCTGTTTTTGTTGTGTTTGACGTGTTTCTGTTTTTTGACCTCTCTTTTTGACTGTTTATTTGTACTGTTTGTTCGGACTCTTTGCTCCCCTGGTTTTGACCCTAGCCTGTCTTCTCACTTTTGCCTTCTGTCTTCCCCATGTTTCTAGTCCTTTTGTGAATAAACCCCCAAACCTGTGTAGATATCCGCAAGTGTCTGGTTTGTTTGCCCAGCATCACACACTGTAGCTGTAATTAAGCGGTCATCCAAGATTTCACCGGAAACTACAAATATGAGGCGACAGACATGCCAAACTTTATTTTATTGTTGTGTTTCCTTCATAAATTGGCCCTGCATGTTTTTTAATCTAGCTAGAGAAAATGTGCTGCACCTGCCAATCAAATAAATAGCCTTTTTTATAATCAGACTTGACTGCAGTCGCTATTATGGAGAAATGTAGTGAGGAATAGCCTGAAGGGCCAGAACCACCCAAATGAAAGAGCTTGATAGAGAAGCTGAATGTTCTCAGTTTTCAAATATGTAGCATTTGGTGATGAGCAGTTTGTGATAGGTGCTGAGACTGAAGCTTTGAATTGCTATGCAGATTAGCATTTAATTGGCTTATAGATGCGAGACTCAATAACTCATAACAATTATTCTGGCTTCATGGCCTTTTACACATGCTCCAATTAAAATACAGCACACAATACATATTTATGAGCGCCAAGCTGAAACAAACAGTCATGGAATTTGTGGATAGCTGGATTCAAACAGGGCCAAGCTAACTTTACCCTATGGCAAAACGTTGTCTCTACTGGAGGATGTTGCAGTGTGGGTTAAGATGATGTAGACTCATAATCAAAAGAATAGTTGCACCCAGAAGGAAGTGTGGGAGTGCAATGCTTTTGGGAGGGAAGATAAAGGTTACCAGGAACAACACAGAAGTGTGCCTCATTATGGTGTCGGGCCACCATGTTTGCTAATGCAACACGCCAAACGTCTTGTCATGGACTTGTAGAGGTTCCTAATGGTGTCCTGTGATAATCCATCTCATGCCGCTTGAATACTCTCACACAGTTCCTGCAGATTTTGCGGTAGGGATGGAGGTGGAGTGACACCAGGCCTTCTGGACGCAAACAGTTCATCTTGGCACTGACCATGGTGTCTCCACACACAGATTAGTTGGTCGTCTCCACCAAGACAAAGTGTGATTCGTCACTGAAGATGACCCACTGGCATTTAGAGCCTGGTATGATAGTCTGGCATGACACCATTGCAGTCTTTGGTGATGTTGATGTGGTGTTAAGGGCAGTCATTGTCTGTATGCATGTAGTCCTGCATTGTACAGCCGTCTGCCAATGGCGCTGGCACTAAAAGGATGACTCATGTAGGGATATATGTCCACAGTCGTGGCTGTTGGGTCAGTCAGGTACAGCGATAAGGCCCTTCCTTGCCCACATCACATGTGTGGCCGAGCATAAAACTTGAATTATTTGCATGTCTTACAATGTCAAGCCTACCCACCAAGTTTCATTCCTGTCGGTTAACTTTTTTCTGGGCGCAAGTATTTGTGCAACTATTCTTTTGATGATGAGTGTATATCTCGTATTCCCATTGATGTAAATAGGCTAGCAATTGTTGGCAGAAGCTTTGGAATAGGCATAGCAAAAATTGCACTGAGGTGGCGTGATGTTACAGCATAACACATTTGGAAAATGCTACAAATGTCCAAGCCACGAGTAGGTTAAGAGAGACTCAACAGCCAAACATATCCAGCTAAGAGGGGTTCTGTGGTCTGAAACTGACCATTGATGAAGAGATAGAGCAGGGATCACCAATCTTATCCACAAGTGGGCTGGTGTGGCTACAGGTTTCCATTCCAATCAAGCAGAAGCACACTTGTTTCTACTTGTTTAATCAGTTGGCCTCATTCTTCAAACAAGTGGTTAGTTGTAGGAGTGGGCTCCTGACGGGTTGATTTGAAAGCCTGCAGCCACACTGGCTTTGTGAACCATCGAAACCGCTATACATTAGCAGGTTATAGTCTGCACCAGTGGGGTGGACCTACAAGGTAGGGGTTTCTAAAACTCATGTGCTGTTACATGACCTTTTCTGATTTTCTTTGACAAACTTAAGTCTAGATGTCCAAATCTGAGAGGGGTCAACATGTCAATCACACTGAACATGGCCTATCAGAGCCCAGCTGGGATCCTCGGCCGGAGTACAGAAACAGCAGCACAGAGATGAAAACCGATGCCAGGAAAGAGAACTGCTAATTGATTGAGCAGCTGGTCTGCTGGTCTTGATTAACGCTCAATGACCACTTTTATGGATGACCAGCTTCTGTGCCTTCCAGCAATCTGGGCGAGAAGCTCAATATCTGATCAACGACTGCAGCTTTTTGAGCCAAACTGCTAAATGAACACACATTAAAAAGGCTTCAGCATCCTGCAAGAATACATTATGGCTGCCTTGAATTACAATAGCCAACACATTACCAACCAGTAGTTAACCCTTACAAGATGCTGTTCAAAGCAAGCAATGGCTAAAAAGCACATCACAGTGAAGGGAATTCCACTTATTGTTCAAATGATCTGCAAAATTATGTTGCTAAGATGTAAACAAGGTCATTCAGAGTGGTTAGAGGTAAAAGTGATCTGATTTCTTTATAGTGGTGGTGTCAGAGGTCACTGGTGGACTGAGAATTGTCCACCAACCAAAAATCTCCAGCCTGTGGGCAGCATGATGAAGGACTAGAGGATGACCAACACAATTGTGCAGCAACAGATGAGCTATCGTCTCTGACTGTACATCAACAAGGTGGACGAACAAGGCGCCTAATAGACTGGACAGTGAGCGGACACAGTAGCACTGCTGTGTCTGATGCACACATACCAGTGCAACAAACATTAACACACTACCACCACCACCACAACAAAGTCAGAGAGAAACAGAGAGTACCAGTGAGAAACAGATGGACTACAGTCCATCTACAGAGTTCCTATGTGGTAGGTAGGGCTGATAAGTGGGAAAATGCGTGTAGATACATGGAGGTGTTCCTAATAAAGTGCTGAGTAAATATACACTGTAAAAAAAAACAAAAAACAAAAAAAAAAACCAAAGTTGTCTCAAATCAAAAAGTTAGTGTTTGGGCTGCCTTACAATTTTGAGCTAATTGAATTCTATATAGTAAGTTAACAGAACACGAATCTGTCTTTTATGCCCAGAAGCTTATTATTTCAAAGAGTTCAAATAACTCAAAATATTTCGGTGGTCTGGACATTTTTGAATACTTTAAGTACACTTTTTAGACACTTTATTTCAGTATTATTTAGTGTGGAAATTGTCAACTATGCAACTCTCTGCCTCAATTAATTTTAATTAAATATAAGTTTATATTCAGAACGATTTCATCTATCAATAACTCTCTGTGTGGAAGCCGTTATTGGCATTAAACTCTTCAGATGTGTATGTAGATATGTAAACATAGCATTTCAAATCAAACCATTTAAAAATAAATCACTGAAAACAAAACAGAAAACAGTTCTAAGAATCAAATGAGAATGAAATTAATTGTTATCTGTATTTAATTATGTAATTACATTCATCATCAAAAGAATAGCTGCACCCAGAAGTGCGGGACTGCAGTGCTATTGGGAAGGAAGATAAAGATTACCAGGAACAATAAATGATTATAAGTTTAGACTGATATGGGCAATATTTATTGAGCTACACATACAGAAGTAGTGTCTCTCAGTATGATGTCGGGCCGCCATGTTTGCTAACCCAACATGTCAGACGTCTTAGCATGGAGTTGTAGAGGTTCCTCATGATGTCCTGTGATAATCCATCCCATGCAGCTTGAATATCCTCATACAGTTCCTGCAGATTTTGTGGTAGGGTTGGAGGTGGAGGCTTTCTGGACGCGTGACGCATACAACAAACCATTCATCTTGGTGCTGACTGCGGTGCCTCCACACACAGATTCGTTGGTGGACAAGGATCCAGCAAGACAAAACAGTCTGGCACGACCATTGCAGTCTTGGGAAACGTTGACATGGTGTTAAACGGAGTCATCATAATGATCTGCGTGTATGTGGCACTAACAGGATGACTCATGGTTGGCATCACTGCTCGCTGAATGTCCGTAATCATGGCTGTTGGGTCAGTCAGGTACAGTGATAAGGCCTGTCCTTGTTTGCATCACGTCTGGCCGAGCGTGAAACTTGAATCATTCACATGTCTCACAATGTCAAACCTACCCAACAACTTTCATTCCTGTCAATTGATGTTTTCTAAATGTACAACACAGATAGCTCTTAGCCTAATGGGTTAAACTATGGTATTTAAGACGCGTGCTTTGCTAAGACACTGAGACTACGTTGGCTGTGCAGTCATCTCAAGTCTGTGGCCGCATGACAGCATGCAATTGAGGAACATGTCAACACAAAAGGGAAGCCTCTTTCCTTTCTATGACAGCAACAAACACACCCTGAAAGAATGTGGTGAAAAATAAGAGAGCATCAAACAACATACTGGAGGCTTCGACTGTACGCGCACATTAGCAAGTCACTTTGCTTCCATTGTGTCGAGCCGAACATCAAGGTGCCTTCAAATAAGCAAGCCGCCAGCACGTCTGTAGCGCTGGTCCCTTTGCCATTTTAAAGAATATATCATTCTGATTGCTTTGTTTGCGTTGGTCGGATGAAGACTGCTCTGCCAAGCACGTAGCGTGTTTATCTCCGAAGCCCTCGAGACAAAGCTTCACTCTGACAGGCGGAGTAATGGAGGCGGCGGCCTGCTATCTGCCTCGGCATCTCTTCCTCATTACAAAACGCCCGGATCAATTCCTGCGAAGCCTTGAACTTTCCATTGATTAAGATCTTTGCTTTGACATGCAGTTAATGGTCTTATTAAATGTTTTATGGTATTTATCATGAGAGCTATGACATTATAAATTGATGACGACATTCGGATCAGGGCGCCTTCGAGAGCTGCTATTAAAAAACGGGAAGGAAGAAGGAAAAGGGCCAGGACGGAATCAAGCTACGGCGTGACAGAATGATGTAACGCTCCTGGATGCGGCCTTATGAAAAATTCACACGCTTGGAGCATAGCATTTTGCGTAAAACGACTACAGCGCCCGACAGCTTGGTTCCGGGAACCTTTTGCCACTGAGAAGCCGCATAAAGCTACGAGCTGTACAGAGCCCGGGATTCATTAGTATGCTCTGGGAATGGCTGGTGGATATGATATGTATACTGCATTTGGAGTTTAAGGTACAGGTGAAGCTGAGGAGAATGATCAAAGAGCTAAAGAGATCTGCAGGATTTCTCCTCTGTGTCGCCTTGTTTTGACACCTTTCGCAAGGAAAATCAAAAGAGCGAACTTCATGAAAAAAAGGCGAGAGGAACATGTGGACCCCTTTGCTGAATTCCATTAATTCTGCAGACAAAGTGAGCCTTATTTTTAGGCTTACTTCTGACTTTTGGTTGGGGTGATGGAATCATTAGGTGAGGTACGATCAAGACCCCACAATTATCATGTTAAAGCCTGTAAAGCCTGTATTTTGTATCTCCTTTGAGTACCTCACTCTTACAACTACATAGGTAACACATTACGTTTGTAGTGCCTACTGACTGAATAATCCATTGTAGTTACTGTGTAATAACCATTAATATTAAGCTAATAACTGAATAACAAGCCTAGATTTTTAGTGGTTAACCCCTCAAACCTGGAAGGTGTGTAAGGGGGTCCACTTTGTAGTTCCTCACTCACATAACTTATAAATTAGGTTCATAGTAGTATAATAACCTTTAATATATCTTTAGATCTTATATATACTTTTAAAATACCTGAATAATCAGCCTCGATTTTAAGCAGAAAAAACCCTGAGAGTATGTATGGTGGTCTTAACCATTACAACTACATTACTTATCATTATGTAGCAGGTCATAGCAGTTACTAAATAATATTTAATTTTAGGCCTATAACTGAATCATTTCCACTCCCTGTCCAGGGTTTTGTGGTGGTCCACCTTTAAGGCCTTCATCCTTATAACTGCACAATTGACACCATGGATTTATAGTAGTAATAATCTTTAATAAAACACTAATAACAGAATAATAAGCTTAGATTTTAAACAATTAATGCCTTAAATCCTGAGGATCTGCCGGGGTTCCTCACTCTTAAAACTACATAATAACTCACACATTAGGTTCAAAGTAGTTATTGTATAATAACCTTATATTAGACTAATAAGTGAATAATTAAATAAATAAATAAATAAATAAATAAATAAATAAATAAATTTTAGGGATTAATCCCTGTGAACCCTCATACAGACCCCCGATCCCCTTAAAATCTAGGCCAATTATTGAGCAGATTAAATATTATCCAGTAAATTAATATTAAAGGTTATTATATAATCAATACTATGAACCTAATGCATAAGATATGCAGTAAGAAGGGTTAAGACCTTAAAGGTGGACCACCGTACATCCCCTTTAGGGCTTAAGCCCTTTAAGATCTAGACTGGTTATTCAGTTATTAGCCCAATATTAAAGGTTAATTATGCAGTAAGTACATAAATCTAATGTGTAGGTTGTGTAGTTTTGAGATTTTTTTAGTATTAATTAATAAAAGGTCACTATACAGCAAAACTATGAACCTTATATATAAGTCATATAGTTGTAAGAGTGAGAAACTGAAAAGTGGACCATCTGGATGCATTAACAGTTAAAAATATAGGCTTAATATTCAAGATAATTATACAGTAACTACTCTGAATCTATTGTGTAAGTTATGTTTGTCTATACTTGTGTGTATTCTAGATATAAGGATAAAGACCTTAAAGGTGGACCACCACACAGACCCTCAGGGTTTAAGGGGTTAACCCCTTAACCCCTGGGGGACTATATGAGGGTGTGCCGCCACAGTTCCTCAGTCTTGTATCTACGTAACTAATCAATTGGGTTCATAATAGTTACTGTATAATAATATGTAATATTAAGATAATTAATGAGCAAAAAAAGTAGACATTAAGGTGTTAACCCCTTAAAGGTCAGCCCACCTTTCAATTCTTCACATTCATAACTACATACCTTAGACATTAGGTTCCTAGTAGTTGCCAAGTGAATAATTCTCAGCAGTTAGTATATAATAACCTTTAATTTTAGGGCTGAATAACTGAATAACCTGAATAATAATAAGGCTAGATTTCCAGGTTTTAATTTATACATAGGTGCATACTCCACATATATGAAACCTTACTTCCACACCTTCCACACACAAGGGGACAGAGCAAATATCCTAACCTACCGCTCAACGTAAATTTATGACATCTGGCAAATGAACAGTGAATATTTCAGAGGTTAATCAAAATTAAGCATTAAATAATAATGAGAAAGCCCTTTTCAAGTGACATTAGGTGCCTTCTCTTCCATAAATCAACGTCCACCGTGTATTTTATTATAAGGGGGATAAGGGGGCCATCCATTTTCAGTTGCATGGTCCTCTTCCCTGCGCCCGCTCGCCGTGTTAAAAAGCTAATTACGCATTTTCTCCTTTCAAGAAGCCCTTCAGGAGTTCAAAAGCCGCATATCAAAGAAAGGGTTCAAAGGCAAGCCCAGCAAAAAAAAAACCCCAGAAGGTGCAAAAAATGCTTCTGCATATGAAAAAAGACGTGACTTGGTGGATGACTTGCTTTTTCTCACAAGCTCTACAGCAGAAAGAAGTGGTGGTGGTGGTGGTGGCGGTGGTGGCGGTGGTGTGCTTTTTTTTTTTTTTTTTCAATCAGGGAAATTAGTAATATCAATAGCAATGCTTTAATTGGTTTAGTAGGATCAGCAATGTGCTTTTCAGCCCCTGGCAAAAACAACACCACCATTACTACTGCTGCTGCTTGTATTACCATGATTAATAATAATAATTACAATAAGCAGACTAAGATAAGACTAAAAAGACCAACAACAACAGCAACAACTGCTTTTAATACTAGGTATGTTTTCATTCGATCCAAAATTGACCGTAATCAAAGCTGATCCAGACATACTTCTATTGATTATTGTATGTATTGTAGGTTATATTGTAGGTTATATAGGTTGTATTGTAGGTACACTCACCTACACGCATCTACATCTTTTATCAGCTCTATAAAGGAGCACTTTGAAGATCTGTAATTGCAGACTGTAGTCCACCTGTGTCCTGGCATACTTTTTATGCTGTTCCTCAGTGGTCAGGACCCCCACAGGACCACCACAGAGCAGGATCGTTCTCAGACACAGCAGTGCTGCTGGAGTTTTTAAACACCTCAGTGTCACTGTTGGACTGAGAAAAGTCCACCAACCAAACACATCTGTGGGAAGCATCCTGTAGGCATTGATGAAGGACCAGAGAATGACTAACACAAACTGTACAGCAGCAGATGAGCTATCGTCTATCTACGGGATGGACACACACAGTGTTTAAAAACTCCAGCAGCACCAGCAACACACCGCCACCACCACGTCAGTGTCACTGCAGTGCTGAGAATGATCCACCACCCAAATAACACCTGCTCTGTGGCGGTCCTGTGGGGGTCCTGACCACTGAAGAACAGGTTACAGATGGCTAACGAAGTATGAAGAGAAACAGGTGGACTACTCTCTGTAATGGTGGGACTACAAAGTGCTCCTATATGGTATGTGGAGCTGATAAAATGGACAAAATGCTAAATAATGGTCAGTTAAGTAAGAGCATAAGCCAATTTTAAATATACTATAAAATCAAGATTAAAAATAAAATAGTGGGCCAGAAAGCAAAACATATCAGTCCAACATCTTCACTAAATTTTGTGGCTGTATTATATATGAAAACACAAAGACCTGAATTACTATTACGTATTAATAAAACATACATTGTACATGTATATTGTGGCCCAGAGGACATGACTTGACTTGAGATGTAGGTTCCTTGGGGCTTTAAAAGGTTCTCTGCATGGTGAAATGGTTCTTTAGATCGATAGATAGCTCTATATAGAACCTTTTTCAAAATGGTCCAATGTTGCACCAACAAGGGTTCTGCTCCTATTATGATGTCAAGCTTGTAACATTAGCAGAACCCTTTTTGGGTGGTAAATAGAACAAGTTTCTATACAGAACCATATACAGTATAATACATTCTTCAATAATCTGAAGAAACATTTTACAATGCAATATAGAATCTATGTAGAACAATTTCCTTTACTAAACAAGCAGTCGTTTTTAAGACTGTACAGTGAGGTGTTTCCTAGCTGCCAGGCAGAACCACTAAACACTGTACTAAGTGTGGGACAGGTGCTGTATGCAGTTTATGGACTGTATATGCAAACTGCTCCTCCTCATTCACATGCCTTTGGGGGACATAGTCTTGTGTCGTGTAGCCATCTGAATGTCCACAATCATGGCTGTTGGCTCAGTAAGGAACAACAATAAGGCCCGTCACATGTGTGGCCGAGCATGAAACTTGAATCATTCGCATGTCTTACAATGTCAAACCTACCCACCAAGTTTCATTCCTGTCAGTTGATTCCTTCTGGGTGCAACTAATTGCACAACTATTCTTTTGATGATGAGTGTAACTGTATGTTCAGTGGTGGAACTTTCTTATTTAGTTCTTTCGTTGTTTGAAATAGAGTGTCACTGAAGTTACAAAGCAGACACTTCCTGTGAGCTTATTGTAAATCAACAGCCAACATGCAGTAATTTCTTGCCAGTTGGATTCCTGTGATGTCAGCCCACTTTAATTATAAGGCTTCTGTTTGTTTTGCAGTAAGTGTTGAGAATAACAGCTTGTTATAAGTCTAAATGTGCAAATATTTCTCACCCCCTCATTTAGGCTCCAAACGGAGAGGAACTGCTCATGTCGGTGCAGTCTGAAAGAGTCCAGTACGGGCACGGAAATAAGAAACTGGAATGGATACTTTTAATTTCGGTAGCTATAAATGATTCATTCAGAATCTTCCATCAGAATAAATTCAGTCGGAATAGACAAAATATTAATGATTTGAAGAAGAAAATACTAAAAAGAGCATGAGCAGGTCCACAGTCTCTCTGCTCAGTCAATGATGTATTGCAATATGCATATACTGGCCAGTTTATCAGAAACATCGACTATGCTGGTCTACCTTGCTGCTGTACATTTACTGGCTATGTCATCAGGAACACCTGCCTTTCTGGTCTACCTTGCTGGTGTACATTTACTGGCTATGTCATCAGGAACACCTGCCTTGCTGGTCTACCTTGCTGGTGTACATTTACCAACCATATGATTAGTCCACACTGTTGGTGTACAGTTAGAGCCAGTAGAGAAGTTTCTGTTGATGCACAGTTTCTTCAGGCCATCCTCTAGCTCTTCATTAAAGGTCAGTTTCTAAACACCGAACTGCTCTTGGCTGGCTGTACATGAGTGGTCTTGCAGTCACACTAATATAAAACCTCCAGCAACACCACTGTGCCTGGAACACTCATACCAGAAGCACACACACACATGCACACACTGTCATGTCGGTATCACTGCTGTTTCGAGTGGTCTCACTTGGTCAGAAACTGGCCAATGATGAATGAGGTAGAGGGAGCCTGACAAATTGCGCATGACAACAGATGGGCTACAGTGTGTAATTGTACATCTATATAATGAACCTCCAAGGTTGGTAGACCACATTAAGTAGCCATTGAGTGGAAGTTGAAGATGTTCACAAGTCTAGTCATGCAAGTCAGAGTCAAAGTCTGGTCTCAAGAGTCTCAAAAACTGTCTTAAAAAAAAGAAGAAAGAAAAAAAGTCAGATCTACCGCTACACTCAATAAAGGCCGTGCTTAAACGAATGAAGCAAAGCATGCTGAAGTGAGTGGTGAGTCTGTAGTTTATAGAGGAAGTAAGCTAGCTATCTAATGCAGCAGCTGAACGTTTAGGTGGTTTAAAAAGAATGTGATCTGTAATGAACTAAAACAGCTGGATCAGATAGCAACTTCAGGTAAATTAGCTAACTAGCATGCTTGCTATCCAAGCCACATACTAGCCAGTCATTTCACATTGTTATGGCCCTTTAAACAATGTGTTTAATGCTTTGCTCCGTCAGTCAGACAGAATGAAAGAGTCACCTGTTACTGAAACGTACCTAATAGCATGTAATACCTCCACAACCACGAATAACAGCTGTGACTGGATTTGGCATGTACTGGACAAGGTTCCGGAGGTAGGCAGCATCAATGTTCAGCCACTCTCGCATCAAAGAATTCCACATTTGGGACAGATTTGGTGGATGCCTTCCCTGGCACAGTTCTGACTTTATCCACTGCTGGTAGACACGTATGACTGTATGCTTTCATACACCTGCAGATTCAGCTACTTCCTTCACACTATGATCTTTGGCACACCCAAATGCAGTCACTCCTTTTAGCCAATCATTAACATCTGCTTTGGATCCATTTTCCACACATGGAACGAGACATTCACTGCACTGTACCACCTCTTCTCAATCTATGAATCCCGTCACTCACACCCTGCAGGTATATATATCTTAATCACCTTCACGCAATGGCATCTGAAGGAGCCTGAAGCTACTTCCACTTTAAACACACAAGGTGACTCATTTTTCTGTTCATGTTTAATTCTCTTTTCATTAATCTGAAATGTGAGTTGAGTGATGACAACAAGCAACTCGAATGCAACCATTTCTAGTGAAGGTACATGGTAGGTGTTAATAGATAGGTATAATAAAGCAGACGCTGAGTGCAAAAGATGTAGAAGAACCCTCATAACCTACATATGCTTAAGTTCCCGCTTTGACGTATCCCAGGTTACCTACACAAGATGAGGTACGCACAAACAAACCATGTCACAGCACTGTGACCTGCAGCGCCAGTGGGATAACGTTGTGTGTATAGCACTGCAATAAGTGGGAAGCAACCCTTGCCCGCTCTGTAAGCACATAAATCTGTGAGTGCCCTGGAGGTGGGAACCAGCAACACTAATTGACTGTAGAAGGATTAGGGGTCAGGGCCCCAGTAATATTAGCATTAATAAACTTGATCCTTCAAACGAAAGCAATCAGCTGCTTCGGGGGTAATAATATGCTCCTTATTTATAGCCCCTCGACCCAGTCATATTAACCCAAAATCCCAGAATACACACCACATATATTTGCCACCGAACGCCACCCACTTCCTTTGAAATTGCGGCTGGCCAAAGGGACATTAGCTGAGCTGAGGCAAAGGGTGGCAAGACTGTAATTCAGAGGCTGAAAGTTTTAGGCAAGGGCCTTTGCATACTGATGCATGTAACTGTGTGCATGTAACAGTGTTTGATTTAATGTGTATCGTCCAAAAAGCACTGCATAACGTACACCTTTCACCAAAGAGCAATCATTTTGTATCATACATTCTTGCACAGCTTCTGGGACCCAAGGCAATAACCCCACCCAACACCCCAAGCTAAATCATGTATCTATATCCTCCACCTATTTTAAGAATATAGCTTTTCTACACTTTCCTGAGACAAAGTGAGCAATGATATTAAAAAGCTCACAGCTAACCTCATGTTTAATGCTCATAATGGCAAGTCAACTGAAATGCTCCCAGTGACAATCTAAGACAAGGTTGGCTATGTTGGTTAAACGTCAGGCATTCAACACCCATTCAACATCTTATCTTTTAGTTTTTCCGTTTTTTTGGTCCTCCTCAGCTGGACTACACACTATCCCTTCCTTAAATATCCACAGTTTCAATGATCAGGCATTTTCTAGATCGCCTCGGGAAAAACTCTCCCTCCAAAGGTCTGGCAGTCTAATTATTTTCTCACATCAAAACATATCTTTTTTCTCACCTATACTTTTTTTCTCACCTTCCACAAACCTAAACTACTCTTCAGTCCAGGCCAGAGTTTATTCATTGTGTCTTAATGTCTTAATGTCTGGTTCTTTGTTCTACGTACTGATTTAATTGTTAGCATCCTTGGGTTCTAAATTGTATTATTAGCAATAGTAGTTGTAGTATCTTAGCTAGCTAGCTAGAAAACTAACTAACATTGGCAAATTGGTTATAAGCTCTATTCAAATTCACCCCTTCTATATAGGGTACTAGGTCAGGAAAGTATGGCTTCCACAGACTTCCACACTAAAGCCATGTAGGTGTGTACCCAATGGCTGAAACACAAATGGCTGTATATTTAGCATATTTTGCATTATTCGGGGGTGTAGGGTATGTAATTTCATTACCTATTACCTATGCAGGACCTGTTTAAGATTCACCCAATGGTAGAAAGTTAGCTTGCATAGTTAGCTAGCATAGTTAACTCCTGTGAACTCTAACAGTGACAAAAAGCTTTCAAACATTTCTGATCAGTTGCTCATACTTTAATAAGACAAGAGGATGCCACTACTACAACCAATAGGAAGGCATAAAATTAACAAAAAAATAATAATATTAAAATAATCATATTAATGTTACACACGCCCAGCACGGACTCGGACTGGACTATCATAACATAGGGCTTTTGGGGTGTACCGTGTTCTTTAGACATGGACAATAAGTATAGTAGACCCTTTTAAATTACCTGGAATTGTTGCATTAATAACTAATAAAATCTGAATGTTCTCCATTAATAGACATTTGGCTACCCACCAATTGAAGTGCACGCAGGTCTTTAGCAATGCTATTTTAGTCTTTTCCAGCTTCATGTGTCTCTATTACACATCTTCTGAGGTCTTCTGGAAGTTGCCAGCATTAAGGGATGGTTCACACTAGCGTTTCTTGAGAAGGACAGTAAGCAGGCTTTGTGTGCTGCCTTTGTTTAATGGCCCAAGCACCTGTGAAGCCCACACTTCCACTTTTATCTCCCTAATTGAAACACATTTTGCCAATTAGCTTTTGGAGAAGTCATTAACACAGAGGTTCACTTACATTATTAGAGCCTGCACTGTGGATGTTTCTCAATGTGCTCAACAAAAGACATGAAAAGTATAACTTAGATAACGATCACATTTAATTAGTAATCAATGCAGAAATCCACATAATTCTAATGGGGTCACAACTGTAAATAACAGTCTCTAGCAACTGTAAATAATAATTGCCATGGGGTGAGCCCCCTCTACAAGCCCCCTCTACCCCAGTGAACAACTTGTGTAGTTTGTGCATAGGAAAATCCAGTACAGTCCTTGTAAAAAGCATAGTTATGTATAAGCTGTTTAACCTTATTTATAAGCTATTGCAAAACAAAATGGGATAGTGCCTTATGCTATGATGTTATATAATGATATAGTCAGACAAATAAAGAGCCCACCTTTTGCATTGCCAAGTTGTTGGACAGTTTCCTGTCAAATGCTGTTCTTCAGTTTACTGTTTTATTGTATTCATGTTTATTTATTGCATTTTGTCATTTTGATTGCTAATTTGCATATTCTTCACATGTCAGAAAAACATGTACAAATCAAACCTAGCAGGCTGCGCATAAAGGCCACATTTAAACATCACAGGCCTGTATGTGAACGCAAAATCAATTTTGCTCATAAAGAGTTCGTTTTTAGTTTCATAGTTGTTACTGACCAATTTCTATTAAGCAGTGCTTAACAGGCAAGATCAATATATAAATAAAGCACGGCTCAGTAAAACAAGCAGAGAAATTCTTTCAAAAGTGTGGACCCCAAAACATTTCAATCAATACTACGTATGTGTTTATTACTAAAAGTGCAGATGTTTTCTTCTAAAAGGTTATTAGTTATTAGGTTTGCGGAATGAAAGAGCACTCTTTGTACAACATTTGTCCCATGTTTTTGTGCCATTTCTTAACATCAAAATCAACCGAAAAAGTGAGAAAAGTTGACTCCAACCTGCCAATACAGAAATATAATGTAATATGGTTGTAACTACTATGTAATTAACATGTAATTATAAAATGTGACCTGTAGGCTATAGCTAAAGTAATAAGCGATGACTTCTAGGGGTTAATGCGCACTGAGGCCCTTTCTCCCTCCACCGCCATGCCTCATCTAAGCTTTAGGGCTTGCCGACTACAAAGCCTGTCTTCAGCAGGGTCCTTGGCCAGAGGACGCTGCGGGCACAGAGAGGACGTACATCAGGCCGGTCTGTGGTTTGCTACGGGGCTTCTCGGCAGAGGCAGAACGGCACTTTGATCCCGAGCCCCCACTGGTGCCAAGCCCAGGAGAGAGAGATTAGGCAGCGGTGCTGACACAAAGCATGGCAGCTCACTTTTATGCGCCCTGGCCCCTTTTTCTGCTCAAAAAAGTGACACAAAAACAGCACCGCCAAAAAAGGGTGCCTCGAAGGTCTCTCCAACTTCAGTGTTAAAAAAAAAGACATGAAATGAAAGAAATGAAAGCAGAAGGTGAGTCATTGATAAGGGTATAATGGCTCACTTTGAGGACTACATGCTTTTTAGCTGTGAATCGACGCGTGGCCCAGAACCGTGAGCCATTAGTCATGCCATTGACTCATTTCCACATATGCTTTAGTTCATTTTCACTTGCTTTTTGTTCTACGCCTCTTTTTTTTTCCAGAGACGTGTGAGGAGCCGCCATGTCCCGTGAGCGCTGATGAGAGCTGCTAATGATATTCACACCTACGAAGGGGGGGCACAAAAAGGTCTTCATGGCCCTTTGTCTGCCGGTGACAGGGCTCTCAAGGAGTGCCATTCGCTCGCTGTATGCACGTGCATTTTCCTTTCAAGTGCTTCCTCTCTGATTAGTCTCTCTTACTGCAGTCTACTCCTGATGAGTGTGCTTGGCCGAAAAGACAGGCACAATGGCAAAGCACTGGGAAAGGTATTGTGGAGAACGATCCGCATCATATGAAAAAAAATTGGCATCAGTATTTAGCAGCTTGATCGTGTATTCAAAAGAAAAATAAAGACGTAAAAATGTCGAAATATAATGTAATTGACTCTAAGTAGCAATTATTGAGTAATTTCACAAGTAAAATACAGATTTTTTTTAGCTTTTGTAAATATTAACCTTAAGCATTTGACTGCTTTAGCTTCATTCTTAAGCACATTAAACATGTGATGCAAATATGCCAACATGGTATACTGATTATTCATGTTCTGGATATCTATTAAAAGATGTATTAAAACAATGTGCAGGATGCCTTCCACCTTCCCAGGGAGAAAGAAGAATAGTGAGGTTTTATGAACTTTTTCATTCACTTCATTTCATTCCTTCATTTCATTCAGTTACTCTCAGAACCTGAGAGTTGATATTGATACTACTTTCCATAATTTGGTGCAGTAGGAAAGACATGAATAGTCTGTGGTTATTTCCCAACAGCTGGAAATGTAAATGACCATATGACTATCAAAATACCCACACTTTTTAATGCTGGTAACATTTTTGGCTAAGAGCATTGAAGCTATCAAACTACCCAACCTGTAGTTTTAATACTAGGATGAAGTTGGCCTCCTATCAGTCAGCTTCTTTTTTCAAATTTTCCCGTTCCACTGTAAATGGCGCAGCAGGTATTAATATAACGTCTGAGGTGCCAGCATATAACTGCAGCAGGAATGGGGAAAGAAGCTGGTGTGTAAGTGTTGTATCTTTAATGCTGATAGCATTTTTGATAAGCTGATTTAGCCGCAACACTAAACCAAACCCGTTGAACTGCTTCCGATATATGGAATGTTGTATTTGTTTATGTTGTATTAGTTTCATTCAGTTGCTGGTGTCATCTGCTAATCCAATCTAGCACCAACCATTAGAAAATGTTTGCTATGTAAAAATTAATTAATGTTACGAAACAGAAAGAGCAGCACAGTGTGTCCAGAAACGTATCACTATTTTGGGACTGACCTGTCAGGAACCGGTACCGATTTAGGCCTGGTTCTCAATATCCATCCTTATTCCACAAAAGCTATAACTCTATGTTATAGGCGATGTATGCAGGGAACAGGCAAATGAAATAAGGCAAGCTTTTCAGCATAGTAAACTAGGCGTTAGCATTAAAACACATTGCTCTACATTACTACATTATATCCATACCTAGTACTCATTTGCACTATTAATATTCGTGAAGTAATCAAGATCTTTACCTGCAGATGGAATGAATCTACCTGTAGAAAAGTATAACTACGTAGTGCGTGTCTATAGTGATTATAGCAAGAGCAATGCAGGTTTGATTGCATCTTGGAGTCATCAGGTCTCTAAAAGATTCCACGTCTACACGTTCCATGGAGAGCAACTTATTTACAAGACTTGTACAAGCCCTGAAAGCATTGTAAGAACTCCTGAAATCATGCATTAGAGTACAAATCTTCTAATCTAGCCTTCTAAGAGGGTAAAAGTGAGCATGTTGGGCTCTTATGTTTGCAGCATACAGCCAAATCTATAGACAAATCACCCAAAGACCACAAAATCAAGTTTGAAACAAAGTCAGGTCACCAATACAACATGGGAAAGAATCTTAGCCAAGACTGGAGCCCTTAGCCAAGACTGGAGCCATAACTCTTCTGGGTGGCAATGAATAGTGAAGCTCCATTTAGAAATCAAGAGAATTTACTAAATAGATTCCATTAATTAATTAATTCATTCATTCATTCATTCATCTTCTAAACTGCTTATCCTTCTGGGTCACAGGGGGTGCTGGAGCCTATCCCAGTGCCCATTAGGCAGAAGGCAGGAAACACCCTGGACAGGCCACCAATCCATCATAGGGCTGGATAAATTTCCACTTTCCTAATAATAGTGCCTGCTTGGTTAGCTCATAGCATAATCACAAGAACATCAACAGCCAATCAACAACATCAATGAATAGCCTAATTAGTACCTATACAAAGTTCCACTTAAATACACTGTACATGCTTTCGAACAACATCCCAGAAGTTTTTAGGCTGGATCAACTACATGCTGACCTCATTGACCACTGAGGACCCAAACTATCACAGATATTTTAAAAACAATGTAAGTCTTATAGGGCATCTGGCCTTTCTCCATCCCTATGTGATGGGGTTCTGTGGTTGGAGTTAAAAAAATAAACCACACCTGTTGGGCTCCAATTACAATTACGGCAAGGTTTGGGGAAATACTTCAAGGTCTGTCACACACAGTGTGGCTAACTGATTTAATCTGAAGCCATCGCTGCATCTTCCCATTCCCTCTCACAGACTCACACTGTAGTAGGGACATACATACATGTCATCTTTGGGTGGCATCTTGCTCACTTTTGCTGTTTCTGAATATATTTCCATAGACACTCATAACAAAATACAGCTTTGAACACTGATATCCAGTGGTTCATCCATTCTTGCAGATCAGGCTAATGTTTACAAGCATGCCTTCTGGCGTTATAAGTAAACCCAGGCTTCTAACTGGCCTCTACTGGCCCCTAATTTATCAAAATAATATCTGGGTTATTATAGTTTTTAAATTTTCATTAGGGTTTGTTTCTTATTTAAGTTTACAATTTGAGTTTTGATTTCAGTTTATTTTAAGGGTGTGCTAATAGGTTTCATTGCTTGTGTATTAGCAATAGTTAGTTAGTAGTTGGTTAGTTAGTTATTTAGATAGATAAGCTGACCAGAACAAAATGAGTCACCTTGTGTGTTTAAGGTGGTAGTAACTTCAGGCTCCTGCAGATGGCGCTGCACAAAGATGATGAGACTATAAATAAATTCATAGATTGAGAAGAGGTGGTACAGTGCAGTGAATGCCTCATTCCATATGTGGAAAATGGCTCCAAAGCAGATGTTTGAATTGAAAATGATTGGCTAAAGGGAGTGATTGCATTTGGGTATGCCAAAGACCATAGTGTGAAGGAACAGGCTGAATCTGCAGGTGTATGGAAGTGTACGGTCATACGGGTCTACCAGCAGTGGCTAAAATCCCAGTCTACAGGAAATTCTCCTCGGAATTGTGCCAGGGAAGGCATCCACCAAATCTGTCCCAACTGTACAATTCTTTGATGCAAGTGTGTCTTAACATTGGTGTGGCCTACATCCAGAAACTTGTAAAGTCCATGCCCAATCGAATCAGCTTTTATTGGTGCTTGTGGAGGTATCACACGCTATTAGGTACATCTACAATAACCATAAGCATCCATATCCCAGTTTCATTATTCATCTTTTGGCGTACCTGTATGATGAAACATGTCTGTAACTACCTAGATAATAGTTGAATCCTCAAATCATTTTCAGTATCATAAATTATATCAGCAATAGAACGAACCAATGAATATTTCAACATGAATTAATATTTGAACATCAAGCACGAAAGAATTAGCAGTCCTAGAAGGCCTCAATGCTGCATTAGGGACTAGAGGGAGGTGCTTGTTTCCATGCAAGCAGAAGCTGATTCATCAGTTGCAATCAAACCTGCACTCGTTTCTATGCAACCTCCTGATGAATACAGGTTGGTGTTTCTATGTGGAAACTGACAGCCGGTTTATCTCCCTCCATGTACTTGAATGCCTGGAGGTGTGAAGGCACCAAAGGCCATGAGGCAAGAGAAAGACAAACAGAAGGCTGCCACTGGGAGGACGGTCTCTCAAGTTGCCCCACGCCGCTGGACAGGCGGGCCCCTGGCAGTGGTCATCATTAAGGTGCTTAATAGACCGTGGCGTCAGGCAGGCCTGCCTTCCAGGGGAAGAGAGGGTCACCTTCAGGGGGGTAGCAGCTTCATCAGACCCGGAGGCCAGCATGGCCAAATGCGCTCACTCGCCCTACTCAGGCACAGAAGATGGATGTCCACCGCCATCCAGGTGGAACGGCAGGACCTGACCTCCAGTGCTGCGCCACGTCCAGAAACAACCAGGCGCGCTATCGACTGGACGTTAGAAGTGGCGCAGGCCAATACAAGGCCCTATCGATAGCAGGACTGTTGAGAGACCTTTACTCATAATTGTGATGCCAAGGTGTTAGATAAAAACGAAAGAAACAAAAAAAAAACATTCTTTTTCATCCTATCGATGTCTCATTTGTCTTTCATGCCCTCAAGATGAAAAGCACTTCTATTCAGGAAGCATCGATTGGGCCTGGCGACAGGTACAAAAATGATACACCTCAAAGCCGGTATTTATAGACAGCTCCGAGGGGGGGGTGGCTTAGTCTATTTAACTTGCAAAATTATTTTATGAGTTATGAAAGGTCATTCTGGAGATGGAGACTTTGTGAGCGATGAATGCATTAATTATTAAAGCTACCAGAGAGGCTGTTAACCCTCAGACCTCAGAGCATGTGCTCTTGTGAGAATGGGGTTCTGACAATAATCCCATGTCTTCTTCAGAATGTATTCACCAGATGTGTTACATAATATGCATAACATCATACACAGACAACCGCACAGACAGCTTTGAATGACAAGTATAATACTGCTTGCTTTCTCTTTGGCAATGCACTGACAACTGTTCAAAGTGTTACAAAGGCAGCTCTTATTTTACTCTTACCATTAACTCTCATCTTTATCTAGTTCATATCCACTCATCATCAAAAGAACAGTTGCACCCGGAAGGAAGTGTCAGATTGCAAAACTATTGGGAATGGAAAATATGAATGATGATAAATTTAGACTGATATGGGCAATATTTATCAAGCTACACATACAGAAGTAGCGTCTCTCAGTATGGCGCCGGGCGACCATGTTTGCTAGCGCAACATGCCAGACCTCTCAGCATGGAGTTGTAGAGGTTCCTAATGGTGTCCTACGATAATCCATCCCATGCAGCTTGAATACTCCCACACAGTGCCTGCAGGTTTTGCGGTAGGGGTGGAGGTGGAGTGACACCAGGCCTTCTGGACATGTGATGCATGACAATGAACCATTCATCTTGGCGCTGACCACGGTGCCTCCATACATGGATTCGTTGGTCAACTCCACCAAGACAAAAGCTTGTCACTGAAGATGACCTGCTGCCCTTCCGTAACAGTTTGGCACGACACCATTGCAGTCTTTGGTGACATTGACACAATGTCGCTGACACTAACTGGATGACTCATGAAGAGCATCACTGCTCGCTAAATGTCCGCAAGCATGGCTGTTGGGTCAGTCAGGTACAGCGCTAAAGCCCGTACTTGCTTATGTCAGACGCTCAGCCAAGTGTGAAACCTGAATCATTCGCATTTCTGATGATGTCAAACCTACCCACCAAGTTTCATTCCTGTCGGTTGATTCCTTCTGGGTGCTCCATCCACCCATTTTTGCTTGGTACAGCTTGTACTCTTCTGGGAAAGCTTAACATTAGATTTGATTGCATTCATGGTACTCCACCGATTGTGGAACACTGTAAGAACTATGTCAGCTTACAGTGTAGACTAATATTCAGGAGGTTTCAACTTTTAAGGCCTTTATTGGTTTGAAACTGACAGAGATTGACCACCCGTTCTGCTATGGAATGAGTTGAATTCTTTGCATGATAGCCTAAAAGGGGACTGAGGTTAGATGAATTTTCACACCCGGAAAAAAAACTATGGCACAGTCTTTTATAAATAACACTGGCAGGGATGGACACTCGGATTTTCGTTGTTTTCTCATTAGCTGTGAAACTGTCTCGCATCCTTTTATCTCTTTTAGCTCTCGTCAACAAGTAAAAGCCAGTCTGAGATTTATTACTAGTCCTTTGTTCCTTCACTCCCTCTTTTTCTCTTCTTCACTTCCTTTAACAGTGTCTTGCTTTTCAATGTACCTTTTCTATGAATCAGCTATCAAGACACGATTTACATACATTCACTGTATACACCCATTATCAAAAGAACAGTTGCACAAATAGCTGCACCCAGAAGGAATCAACCTACAGGACTGACACTTGGTGGGTAGGTCTGACATTGTGAGACATGCAAATGATTCAAGTTTCACACTCAGCTGCGCTTGTGACGCAAGCAAGGATGAGCCTTATCGCTGTACCTGACCGACCCAACAGCCACGAGTTCACATTCAACGAGCAGTGATGGCCTCCATGAGTCACCCTGTTAGTACCAACACCATTGGCAGATGGCTGCACGACGCAGGACTACATGCACACAGACCATTGAGGTGACCGCCCTTAACACCACGTCAACATCATCAAAGACTGCAATGGTGTTGTGCCAGATTGTCATGGGCTGACACAGAATGGCAGTAGGTCATCTTCAGAGACAAGTCTCGCTCGTCTTGGTGGAGATAACCAATGAATCCGTGTGTGGAGGCACCACGGTCAGCACCAAGATGAACGGTTTGTTGTCATGCGGCACACACCCAGAAGGCCTGGTGTCACTCCACCTCCACCCCTACCACACAATCTGCAGGAACTGTGTGAGAATATTCAAGCTGCATGGGATGGATTATCAGAGGACACCATTAGGAACTTCTACAGCTTCATGCTGAGAGGTTTGGCATGTTGCATTTGCAAACATGGTGGCCCGACGCCATACTGAGAGATACTACTTATGTGTAGCTCAATAAATATTGCCGATATCAGTCTAAATTTATCATAATTTATTGTTCCTGGTAACCTTTATCTTCCTTCCCAAAAGCACTGCAGTCTGACACTTCCTGGGTGCATGATGAAGACTGTATATACCTGAGAAATAAATGCCTCAGTAATAATTACCTAGAGATGACAGGGCAGACTGACACTAGTGAATAGAGCTGGTGGGAGCACTGTAGCACTGTGGTAAATTAACATGCAGATGTGGATATTCAAGGGGACGAACTTAATTTTTATTTATTAATTTAACCTTTATTTATTCAGGAGGAGCCCGGCTTGTAATTGTAACTGGCACTTGTAATTGGACTGGAGAACAGTGTATTGCATCTAACTAATTTTCATATAGCTGGTTAAGGAGCCGATTCCCTGCAGATGCGTATAATAATTACGCGTGTCTTCCTCGCTCCGCTGCATCCCAGGCCACATCCAACAGCTATAACAGGCCCGCGTTTGCTGGCGATTCTGGCCGGCGTCTCCACAGAAACAAAAAAATCAGGGGAGCGCCCCAGGCACACTCAGAGGACGTGCTTTATCTGGGTCTGGACACAGGTGCGTCTCCAAAATGAGTAGCGCTGAAGAGGGAATAAAGTCCCGGACGAGCCCCCAAAACGCAGGAGCTGGAGAATTGGACTCAAGGTCGGTCCGTGGTAACCACCAGCTTGGCGCCGCTGATTGATTGGGTGCAAGAGGAGCATCTGGCAGAGAGGAAGCAGGAAGGTGACTAGGGGAATCACCAGGTGGTTCCAATGAATTATAGTCACTTTGCTTAGCGCTGGCCCCATCTCCTATCCTAGCACACAGTGCTATTCTGGAGTGGCGCTGTCAAGAGCTTGACGCCCTGCAATAAATTTGAGCTATGCTTGCGCAAGTAGCTCTTGCATATCTCAGCATAGATCAATCCATAGAGTGGGGGTTGAGGAGGATTCCATGAGCCTAAAGCCAGGGTTCAAGTAGAAACATTGATATTTCTATGAAACAATGGCTCAAGCAGAAGAGTCTTTTGAGAAGAGGTAAAAAGTTTCGGGTCAGAAAACTTCCTTGAGTGCTGAGCTCCCTACAGAGCCGCAGTCTTACATCCAGCGGCAATCAATATAAGAACTAAAGTTCGTCAGGTTTGTATTCTTTTCTTATTGAGATCCTTTTGGTCTGAAATACAATGCTTAAGCTTTACCGCGAGAGGTGTGAGCGTGTCCTGAGCCAACAGAGCAGAATTAAATTAAACCCAAAAAGAGACTTAATATCTCATTGTGAGAGGAATTGACCAAAATAGATTACTTCCCACGCGGCAATACTGGAGTAACAGTATTGGAGAAGCACAAATAGATCCCACTTTGACCCAGGGCCGAGTCCTCATGACTATCCAACTCTGACGATCATGCGCATATTCTCTAATGATACCCACCTATAGGCAAAATTCATCATGTATGGTCTTACTCACGTATTCGTAGCACATTAATTAACATCTAAATTTGGTGGCTCCGATTTTAATTACAGCACAAAAAGCCGGCTCCGTGAAATATAGGCCTATTACCTAGAGTTCTAATTCGGTATGGCAAGTACGAAAATGATGGATCATGTCAGATATAAGACAATTACCCCCTCACTTGTGGCTGTGGTTTTGATCTTGCTACTACTAGTTCAGTGAAAGTGCTGTATCAAGGACAGATCAGACACAGATTGAGGGTCACATGCACTCCAAAAAAAAAAACAAACAAACAAAAAAAACCACACAACACCTGCAAAGCATTATATTTGCATATCTCCAGAGAAACACAATCAGAGGGGTAGAGTTTGCGGAGGGCTTTAATAAGAGAAATCTCTTGGCCAGACACCCACACATTTTACACTATGCCGCTAATCAGTTCTGCCTCTGCTGGAGAGCACTCTTTAAGTGGACTCTGCTCATGAAGCTCCATTACCATCGTACCCATTTACATCCTCTACCATATGTCTGGGTTTCTGATAATTTCATAATGGAACTCAGTCTGACAGCATATAATACACACTGCTTTTTATACGGTATAATGCCAGAATGTGAGCCTATATGTATTTAGATATATCAATTATTCCATGTTTATTATATATACCTCCTTGTGTCTACACTCATTGTCTATTTTATCAGCTCCACTTACCATATAGGAGCACTTTGTAGTTCTACAATTACAGACTGTAGGCTATCTCTGGTTAGGACCCCCATAGAGGAGATATTATTTGGGTGGTGGATCATTCTCAGCACTGCAGTGACACTGACGTGGTGGTGGCGTTTTAGTGTGTGTTGTGCTGGTGTGAGTGGATCAGACACAGCAGTGCTGCTGGAGTGTTCACTCCACTCACTGTCCACTCTATTAGACACTCCCACCTTGCTGGTCCACTTTGTAGGTGTAAAATCAGAGACGATAGCTCATCTGCTGCTGCACAGTTTGTGTTGGTCATCATCTAGTCCTTCATCATTGGTCACAGGACGCTGCCCACAGGACGCTGTTGGCTGGATAGTTTTAGTTGCTGGACATTTCTCAGTCCAGCAGTGACACTGAGTGTCACTGCAGTGCTGGGAATGAATGAATGAATGTAATAAATGGAGACACAAGGCTTGGGCATGGACTGGACAGGTTTCTGGACGTAGACCTCATCAATGCTCAGCCACTCTTGTGTCAAAGAATTGCACAGTTGGGCCAGATACAGTAGATGCCTTCCCTGCATTTCTGAGGAGAGTTTCCTGTAGACTGGGATTTTAGCCACTGCTGGTAGATCCGTATGACCGTATGTTTCCATACACGCAGATTCAGCTACTTCCTTCACACTATGGTCTTTGGCCGCCTCCTCAACACAATCACTCCTTTTAGCCAATCATTAACATCTGTTTTGGAGCCATTTTCCACACATGGAACGAGACACTCACTGCACTGTAGCACCTCTTCTCAATGTATGAATCCCGTCACTCACACCCCACAGGTATTTATAGCCCCATCATCTCGTGCAACACCATCTGCAGGAGCCTGAATTTACTACCACCTTAAGTACGCAAGGTGATTAATTCACTACTAATTTTACTTAATAATATATATGTATATATATCTATATATATAGGTGGCAAGGACTATTTGGTGCGGTACTGTGAGTTCAGTAAAGAAGCACAGCAGGGGAAAAAACAGTAGTGAACAGGCAGGAGAGGGGTACAGACAGCAGTACTCTGCTAAACATAAAGTCCAAAGTACTTCATTAGTATAGAAACACATGACGAAACCAATTCCAATACAAGCTATGTAAGACTGAAGTGAAATACAATCAGCCAGACTGGGTAGAAGGCTTCAAAAGCCACGTACTTCAACAGTAAGAGGCCATTTAACATGCAAAACAACCAACCACATTAATGCTGCTTGTTGTGTAGATGCATCAACAAAAACAGACCTGCATGAAGTGGTGTACTTGTCTGCAAATAAGCAAAGATGTCTTATTTACTTACTGCTAACGGTTTCAAACAAAGGTCCTTAACACCTTTAAAATGTACTGTTTCTGAAAAGCTTATTGTTGTGACAGTGTGCAGGGGTGACAATTGCTTTTTATTAGCTACCATTTGGCTTGATAAACAACCATTTGTTTTTAACTGGATGGATACAAAAATGGTTCTAACTCTGATGGGCTCATTTTAGCAAGCAGTACACATTAGATAGTCTGTGCACCTCTGTAGGCAAAGTGTCTGAGCCTGCGACTATCTGAAATACAAGAACATAGAATACACATTGTCAGTGTCACAACACATCTTCGTTGCTTATTATTACTTTTTAACATCGTTTGATATGTGGTAACATTTCACGATGAATAGACCAACGGAAATGTTCCAAAATTACTGTTAGAGATACAATTTGCCATTTTATAGAAAACAAAGTTGTCACAACAGCAATGATGTACACTCATCATCAAAAGAATACTTGCACAAATAGTTGCACCCAGAGGGAATCAATCGACAGGAATGAAACTTGGTGGGCAGGTTTAACATTGTGAGACATGCGAATGATTCAAGTTTCACCCTCAACTGCGCATGTAATGCAAGCAAGCATCGACCTCATCACTGTACCTGACTGACCCAACAGCCACGATTGTGGACATTTAGAGAGCAGTGATGCCCTCTATGAGTCACCCTGTTAGTGCCAGCACCATTGGCAGATGGCTAAATGACGCAGAATTACATGCATATAGACCGTTACAATAACTGCTCTTAACGCCACATCAATGTTACCAAAGACTGCAATGGTGTTGTGCCAGACTGTCATGGAGTCACGAATCTGAGGCATTGTGGTCAGCGCCAAGATGAACTGTTTGTTCTCATGTCTAGAAGGCCTGGTGTCACCCTACCTCCACCCCTACCGCAACATCTGCAGGCACTGTATGAGGATATTCAAGCTGCATGGGATGGATTATCACAGGGACCTCTACAACTCCATGCTGAGACATCTGGCATGTTGCGTTAGCAAACATGGTGCCCAACGCCATACTGAGAGACACTACTTCTGTATGTGTAGCTCAATAAATATTACCCATATCAGTCTAAATTTATCATCATGTATTCTTCCTGGTAACCTTTATCTTCCTTCCCAATAGCACTGCAATCCCACACTTCCTTCTGGGTGCAACTATGTTTATGAGATGAGTGTTTATGAATAGCTATTTTGTATTATACAGACGTATACGCAATTACCTACTATATGTAATATGAAACTAATGTTATAAAATGTAAAAGTAACCTGAATTAACAGCATAATTAATTTTTAATATCAAACGAAAAGGGAAATTTTGTGTAAATGGACATTTTTGTTTATTTCTCATTGTGGGGACATTAAAAGGACATACAGTGGTGCTTGAAAGTTTGTGAACCCTTTTGAAACAGAGTTTCTGAGGTCCTGAGAAATCTCATTTGTTCATGCCATGATACACTTACACAAACATGTGTTGTGAAGATCAAAAACAAGGCGCCCACTCATGCCTGACTGTCATCCCAATGAAAACACCTGATTCCAATTCCACCTTCAAATTATTTGCTAATACCAAAATGTTACATGCTTTTGTATTCAGATATGTAATAGTGGATCCCTTTTCTTAGTTGTTTAATTGGGTTATCTACTTTCTGGACTTAAAATCATCATTATGTTTTGGGTCATATTTATGGAGAACATTCGAATGGGTTTCCAAACTTTCAAGCACCACTATACACATGCAAATAGTTGAATGCATATTGAAGTCAGCCCATATTTGTACCTGAATGTGAAAAGATATAAAGGGGTGGAGGGGACTCCAAGCCCTGCCCGAAGCAACGATGAGAGCCAAGAGCTGATAAAGTTTGATGATTCGAATTCCAGAGTGTTTCTGCTGTGACTGTCAAGTGGTTAACATATACAAACCCAGCACACAATTAAAACGGGCATAATATGAGAAATATGACAAACCAGACTATTTATAGATTTACATAAATGGGATCGGAGAACAAACTCTGCCATCCGTGAAAAAGAATCAGCATATGAAATCCAGTTAATATCAGTGTGTGTATGTGTGTGACTCACACCACGTGTGTTTGCGCTGCTGTGGGAGGACAATCTGTTTCTAAAATCAGCTGAGATAAGTCTGCAAACGCTGAACAATTGGGAAAAGTAACACTCTCTATAGCACTCTCACACTTCCATATGTATATGGGGGCCAATGCAGATCCCTAAGAGTCCAAAACTGTTCAAAATAAAAACTACTGCATGTATGCAGGCATAAATAAATACACTTTATGAGAGAGCGCGAGACAGCGCGAGAGTAAGAAAATACAAACTTAAGATCAACTTGAGCCCAATATTATGCACATGAAAAATCCTATAAGCCTATATCCCCCCGAAACCTGATGTTTTGTCACAAGGTAAATGGTGTGCTCAATCTGAAAATCACCTCCACGCAACCACTTTAAGTACTGTAACATCCCATGGACATGTGGGAGGTCGAGCCTCCTGGGAGAATTCTGGATACGAAGTAGGAGAGACTTAAAGAATGCAAATAGCCTGGACTGTTAGCTTGAGGCTGTTGGCTTGAGGCTTTATGCATTGCATGGGCTGTACTTGGCTCGTGGACTGCTTAGTGGAGTACTGGTGCAGTGCTAGTGCCTGCCATCAGGGAGAGGTGTATGGCTACTCATGACCTGCCTGCTAACACATCAACGGCTTTTGCCCTGCTCCTGTGTTCAGTAAGGGACTCATTTAAAAGTGCAATTTTTTCACATTGGCCAGCACATTGGTGTGGGAGAACGTTGCTAGCTCAAACTCAAAGATGAGCAGCCAAGAAGAGGACTGAACCCAGAACTGGCACAGCGAGACAGGTGGCGAGGACAGCAGTTGAGGTAGTATGCTAAGGCTAGACAGCAGAACTCAGTTAGAAAACAGACTGGCATTGCTTGATGATGACACCAGAGTCCATGGTAGGACACTGGACGTGCAGTAAGAGACACTTCAAACATGTAAATCGTTGGGACTCTTAGTTTAAAGCTGTACGTGTGTGTTGTATGGGCTTTTCTGGGACTGTTTAGTGGGGTGGTGGTACAGAGTTAGTGCCTACCATCAGGGGGTGTTGCCTGATATCCTAGCCATTTACTAGCATGGGGTAGCGGCTTTTCTCTGCTGCTGTGTTCAATAAAGAGCACTCGTCAAAAGGCCCCGAGTCGTCACAGTACTTTTGTAAAGGCAATAACTCAAGCATAGCCTGACTTAACTACTTTTCCCTTGCTAGATGCAACATATTGCTTGCCTAATTGCAGGTTTATGACTTTTCAGCCATGATCCATAGGCTAACAATCAGGTTACTGTTCTCTGGACAATGCTCCATATACATCACTCCATACATACTGACTTCGAAATGTCACAATCACTTCACATTCCCTTCCACATTTAGCCCAAAACGTCTCATGGTTGTCCCCAGATGGTCTCATTACAAAACTTCTATGTGTATGTCAATGACAAGGTACATCTACCATCTGAAAATGTTCAGCCAGTGTGGTCGAAAAATGACCACTGACAAAAGGCCAGAAGATCTTTAATTAAACAGTGCATCAGCAGTAGAGCTACAGTCTTTTACTGTACACCAGCAAGGTAAATCTAATAAAGTAGATCATGAGTGCAAATAATTAATTAATAAGGACACATAACATATAATAAACAGATATCTAGGTGTGAACATGAAGATGATCCAACATGCTCTCATTAGTCAGAGCTTATCTCGTTAGGTATACGCAACACAGTCGGGAGTTTCACACGTTTAGAGAGAGCAGCACACCTGCCAGAGTGCATTACGCCACAGACATGGACACTTGGCACAAGCCAGCACCTGCATAAACAGGATTTTCTGCTTGTTTAATAAATGCAGTGTGGCTTCAGTCAGACTGAGCTCCTTACTCTCGCTCTCAGTCCAAGGCTTCTTTAAGACAGCCAGTCAAATCTGATTCCTTCATGCATGCGATTCATGTCCATAGTCAGAGTGCCTGATAAGCCTTGCAATGTTTACCATTGAAAAAAAATAAATAAATAAAGGTAGGGGATTGGGGGGTCATTTTCACAGTTAAGATGTGGTTAGGGTTACCAATTTATTACAGACTAACAAAATCAGCTAATACTAAAACTGTATGAATTTATCAAAACCAGCAAAAATATTACTCAAATAAATAAACTGATACATTTGGGCCAATTGACCCATTTATTGAGAAGTTTAATCGTATTCTTGTGCCTGTTCAGTAACTACTCAAGGGTTAATGCTAACCAATAACCAACATCCTGCAGATTAACTGTTTATAAAATAAAGGTTAGCAGGAACAATAAATGATGATACATTTAGACTGATATGGGCAATATTTATTGAGCTACACATACAGAAGTTGTGTCTCTCGGTATGGCCTTGGGCCGCCATGTTTGCTACATGCCAGACGTCTTGGCATTGAGTTGTAGAGGTTCCTAATGGTTCTGTGATGATCCATCTTGTGCAGCTTGAATATTCTCACACAGTTCCTGCAGATTTTTTGGTAGGGGTGGAGGTGGAGTCACACCAGGCCTTCTGGACAGGTGATGCATGACAACAAAACGTTCATCTTGGCGCTGGCCACAGTGCCTTCACACACGGATTCGATGATCAAAAACGTGACCTACTGCCATTCTGAGTCACTCCATGACAGTCTGACAGTCTGGCATGACACCATTACAGTGAAGTTAAGGACAGTCGTCGTAACGGGCTGCGTGCATGTAGTTCTGCATTGTGTAGCTGTCTGCCAAAGGTGCTGGCACTAATAGGATGACTCGTGGAGGGCATCACTGCACACTATACAGCGATAAGGCCTGTCCTTGCTTACGTAGCACAAAGCTACCACACTAGGAGGGTGTAGGACAGGATATTCAATGAGGCATGTGAAGCACTGCCACGTTATATTTGCTGCCACTGCAAAGTCATTGCATAGCTCAACATGCTTTGAGGAGAACACTACAGTGCTGCAGATCTGATATCAAGACTTTTGTTTATCTGTTGTTTTATTAGTTTATGAAGACTGACAAATGAGAATGGACAATCATATTAGCCGATTTAACGTTAACATCATCATATTAGCCGGTAAAGCAGTCTATTAAATAATAGAGTCTGTGTACATTTAGACTATATCAACCAATAGTACCGGTTATCAGATACTGAATTAGCTCCATTAAATTGGTATCAGTATTGGGATAGACATTTTCATCTTGATGGGCTTTAGTTAAAGCTCCAACACAAAGAGAAGTGACTGCTGCAGCTTCTGCTGAGAGTGCAAGCAACTGTATCTCACCTGCTCTTTTCAACTGCAGTTTTTCCATCATATCTTCACTTTATAAAGGTCTCAGTGAATGAAGAAGATCTAGCCTCGCTATTAGAATCTACCCACAGATGTTGAGTCTGATGACATTGATGCAGAAATCTCAGGCTGCGGGGGGGCGCTGTCTTTCCTGACATTTCAGAAAGACACGGTTCATTAGTGCCAATCATGGTATAGGCGTGAACATTTATACAGGAGCATGTAGGCAGGAGCATAGGTAACAAAGGGCACAAGGCAAATAGCTCACTCACAGAATCATGACTTTTCACAGCTTCACTTCTTTCTGCAGGAGTGAACAGCAGGACTGCTTAAGGGGAGTTATTTAAAGGATGCAGAATCTATGGGATTTACTAAGTAGTTTCTGGCACGTTAAACTTACCTCCAGAATGTCAATGCGTTTATATAAGGCTCCAGACTTGGACTGGATGTTTTCCTTTTTGCCAAGCTGGTAAATAAAATAGGCATTGATTGATGAATCACGGTGTTGGGAGCAACTACAATTTTGCTTCCCCAAAAAATTCATACACTCTAATAACTGATTTGGACATTCAGTTAAAGGAAACTGATCTTTGACTGATATATATATAAAACCCTATATGGAAGTTCTGTGGAAGTTCAATAGGTTCTTCACGTCTATGCATCACATATACTCATTTAATGGTGCTGTATGGAAAAACAGCTACTGAAATTTTTTTAGGGAACCAAAACTGATTGTACTCAGGTACCACTCCGAAAACATCATGGCACATTTTTTTTCGTTAAGACTGTAGTACAACATTTGTTCCTACAGTGAGATTCACCCAGGGGAACCCTCAGGGGAAGCCTTCAGAGAAGATCTAATGTTTTCTGTGAACTAAAAACACACACACGTCTTTTTGTGTAATAGAATCATCATGCTTGCTGTATTTAACCTCTGTAAGTACTGCATAAATAATCCTATACTACTGTTCAGTTTGTATTGGAAACCAAAGGTTTAAAGTCTTCACATATAAATATGGCAAAGTGTCCAATGTGGTAATATTCTAGGCAACTACAGAGCCAAGCTACCTCTCTCATTGACTTCAGAAGCTGGATAGAAGGCCTATTACTACTACTACTAATATATGTCACTGACTGCACGGCAGCCTAACCAGGTCTCAGTCAGTTTCAGACACAAAATAGAACAGGGAACTGAACCAGCTTGGATTTCAGTCTATGTGAGATCATATATGGTCTAACCAGACGATTATGAAGAACCTAGAATCTCATAATTTAATTTATTTTAAATGTATACATATTACTTACACCACACCGTACGTAAGATATAAAATGACCAGTGCTCTTTTGCTTTATTATGATACTGTCGGCATTATTTCTGCACTGGTTTTGGAAGTGCAGTGAGATCTTAGAACATATATTATCCATACTATTTGATCGACTTGAAATCTCTACTGACAGTGTAGAACTGTACGTGTCTATGTCGTACAGTTCAGCTGGTCTAACCACTTGTAAAAAGCCTACTGTGCATAACTGGTTCAACCAGTCAACTGTTCTGATATTGCTTCTCTTGAGTAAACTAATGTACTGATAAGTATACTGTTCTCTGTGCGCGCATGTGCACAACTCAAAGCAAGCCAAATTCCATTCAAACAAATACATGGGAGTCAGGATATAGCTTCCAAGCTCCAGTCCTTCACTGAGCTGCATGTTCAAATTGAAAAAAACATCTTGAATATGCAAATGGAATTTAAATTATTATTGTAGAGGTGCATTTTCTGGTAAACTTTTTATATTTCAGTTCTGAACTAAAGACCTAGGTAGTTAAAATGGCTCAAAGCTAGAGTGGAACACACTCATACTTACTTACTGTATGTATGTATTATTATGTATTAGTATGTATGTATGTATGTATGTATGTATGTATTATCAATAACATACTCTTAATGCTGTAAATGCTTATAAGTGGCCTGTAAATAGCTTCCAAAGAGCTACCTACATTTAAATATCATTATTAATCATTTTGCATTACCATAAAAAAGCAAAAAAAGATATATGTATATGTTTAATAACCACTGCCTTACCCTACATTAGTATTAGCAACTAATATTTCCAGATCATAATGTGTTACAAATGGATATTAGGCCCTGGACTTTACAGCAACAAACTATGAAATACTGTCAGAAAACTTTGTAATTGTAATGCTGTAAATTACTGCAAAATTATCTGTTTATATTCCTTAAAATGTCAAGGAATGTTGTAGGACACTTCAGGTATGCTTGTAACCAAAACATTATAAATAATTACTATTTACCTCCCATTTACCAAGTCACAGTTAACAACCAATGCTTATTTCCAAGCGGTGAGAAGCATAACAAGAAGAAAAATAATTTTATATGCAGAGGTCATAACTCCAGCCACATCACCACACCAAAGGCACCAAATGCAATTTCTAGAAACCACAAATATCCTACGCTTTAAATATGCTGAACCCATCTTACAGAGAACACTTCAGACATTTACAAAGTCAAGGTCACTGCTTGACAAGGAGACAAATGGTTAACCTGTCAGATGACACCCGCAATGTATTACTGAGAGACTTGAGGTAGAATTAATGGAAACGTCATATAATATCTAATTACCTCCGAAGACCGAGAGGACACTTTCACCTTAAGCACTGAAGGTCTGTTAATAGGCAAACTGATGAAAAGTCAGCTGTCTAGAATATATTTATGATATGGTCCATCCCACTTTTAAAACTGCCTGTTTCAAATACGAAAAAAGGACATGAACGATACTTATTAAGCAAGTACTGAAACATCAACACTAAGAATTCATTAAACTCTTTATGCAAAATATACATTAAACATCTAGCCCATTTTAAATGAAATCCACATAAACAAAAATTATACTACATGGCACCAAGCCATATTTCCAAAAGTGTATGAATCAAGAAAAGCTATTGTAATGTGCAATTTAAATTTCAGGGCACAGGCCTACATGTAAACATATGCTTTGCACTGAATATCTATACACACACACACACACACACACACACATTTTATATATATATACACACACACACACACACACACACACATATATATATATATATGTGTGTGTGTGTGTGTGTGTGTGTG
>CM067478.1:33195248-33253847 GCA_034552555.1 Semaprochilodus insignis | reverse complement strand
CCCCCCAACTCCTCCCCCCCGCCCCATCTCTTTTCAGTGCTGTGTGTTTCCGGATGTGCGGCGGGCGCAGAGGCCTTTAGCAGCTCTGTGGGAAAGCAATCTGCGCGTGTCTGAAGGTGCAAACACACCATGGACACCTGTTTCATACACACGCCGGAGGCGTGGACACACAAATCTGTGGCGGAAGCAGCACGGAAGTGTTGAAACCTTCTCAGCATTGCTGGCAAGCATTGTGCCTTAGTCTAAAATTATGCTCGAGACTCCAACAGCATAAACTGCAGAATGCGATAGTGTGGCAAAAAATCCAATTTACACAATTTTCCCCTAACTCCAGATGTAGCTGATCAGCCAAGACGTGTCAGACGTCCTAACTTTGCTTCTTTGGTTTTGAACTAACAAATAATAGAAACTTACAGCCTGCAAAATAGCACCGTGCATGTTGATTTCATAACACACAAGTCATGACACAACCTCACTTAATGTTAGTTGTCATGAAGGGCTTATACAGGTATACATGACAACTGATACTGCCCTACAGTGCCCTACAGCAGGGGTTCTCAACCTGTCCTGCCCAATGGCCCACCTGATAATAACTACAAAGCATGGCGGCCCACCAGAGAACTACAGTCAACTTTATTAAATAGAATTTCTCCAAGAAATGTGGTTAAAGGAAAATGAATATATGTCCAAATTCAAACAAGTGAGCTGTGAAAGCACCTCAACAAACCTCTCCAGCAGTGACTAGCTAGCAGCTATGTTGTCTCAGACTGAAGATGTTTAATTAGCCTGCTAAAGCAACATTTTGAGCCCAGGGACTACTAGAGTGCGCTTCATGGCCCCTTCGTGGTCCATGGCCCACAGGTTGAGAAACCCTGCCCTACAGTAAAGTGTAAAGGATGTATAAATGGACTAATATTTGGTACCAGTCCAAAGTCTAGACACAGCTACTCATAGAAGGTTCTCTTTGTTTTTAGCTTAATGCTTTACTCTAGATTACAAGTGAAGACATCAAACTATAACATAGCCCTCATGGAATTATACAGTCCACCTTAAAAACCTCCAAAATGAAACGTTACAGGAGGATAAAATAGCTTTCTTAACCTGTAATGGAGGCTGATATTACTATTATTATTATTATTATTATTATTATTATTTCTAAGCAATTTTAGACCAGTTCTATTGGTCTGCCCATCATGTGGTCAGGTGGACGATATGGCGAAAATATAATATTGTGATTCACTGATACATCAAGACTATATGTGGTACATCTCATCAATTGCAACTGTTAAGAGTAAGCCTGTAGAGTCTTCAAGATAACCAGCAACATCCGTCCACATAGTTGGGTGTGTCTGAACTTGGTTCTGGTAATGTATATATGTGGTCATTAGTAATAATAATAAGCATTTTTATGACAAATTCCACAAAGCAGACCTGCCTTGGATGGTCAACTACAACTGGGGTGGCAGGAAATGGGCTTTTAGGAATGATTACTTTTGTTTTGCCAAACCTTCACTTTAAAATAGGCTACTCTTTTTATTTTGGACAAAATACAGTCAAAAAAACCTCCCAACAATATCTATTCATTGGCAAAGCTCCCTGGGTACTGCTACTGTCATGGTGTCGCAGACAAGCCGACAGGTGTGTGGGCCAGATCCACATCAATGGGTGATAATTGGGTGCATGTCTGGTTGAAATTGAACATGCCGATCGACCAGGAAGCCTTGTTTTTACGCTGTCTGACTGTGACAAAGCCAACACTGTGGAAACTACAGCAGGTGCTTTTTAAACCAAGCCACCGGCGAAGGAGATCTGCGGTTGACTGTAAAGAAGCCAGCAAGAACTCATAACTGCATATTTATTACCTGTTTAGAAACCAACGTGAAACTTTTAATTGTTTTTTGTGTTGATGATGGCTGCTCATTCCTACCACTGTTGTGTTCCATGTCATGCTTCAATTGCACGCATTAAGAAGAACGGCCAGATCCGTAGGCCTCGTTACTTGTGATTCAATAATAATTAAAATTAAATTGAAAAGGCCCCCATGTGGACCTGCACTGAAACATAATGAATGCCACTGTTACATGGCAGAAAACTTGGCAACAGAATATGAACTACCTGTCAAAGGTTTGCCTTTTATTGTAATGTTTTTTTTCCACCATAGCTTTTCAATAGAGAAAAAAAAAGATCATTACTTTTGTTGTCAACACCAGCATACTAATACTTTGTTTGTATGTAAAATACAATATAATGCTGTACAAAAGTCAGATACTAGCTTTTATCTATTCCACTGTTAGTCAAAACAGCCATTAAATTCATTAGATGAAATATAAAATAAACTACTTGCATAGAAAAACTGACGCTCAACAGAAAATATGTGCACACAAAGCACAAGTTTCCAAAGCGGGGTTCTCAACAACTATACAAGACCTGGTAGACCACCCAATCCCTGACCTTATCTGATAAGGACAGCTTTCAATTTTGAAAACAAGGTGAATCTGGATTCTTGATTCAGATCCATAAAAAACATATCCATGGGTGTTTCTGTCCATCCTGCCACTGTGGGAAGACTTAATTCTATGGGATATTGAAAGGATATGTAGATGTCAAGAAGACCTTATTAAGAAAAATGAAAAAGAAGAAAGTTAAGCAAGGACCCTGCCGGTGTTCTCAGAACAATAGACTAACCCTCATAGAATCTAGACAGCAATATCGCTCAACGTGTTTGGGATTACTTGGCTCATGAGAAGTATGAAAAATGCTGATGTATTTCTTCAGATAAGCAAAATTACAGTACCAGTCAAAAGTTTAGAAACACCCAACTAACTGGATGTTGTTGGCGATCCTAAAGACTCTACAGGTTTCCAACTGATGAGAATCTGAAACAGTACATATCCTGATATACCTCTTGATGTATCACAGTATTACATATCTGCCATATCTCCACCTCTAATATATATTTGGTTGTGTTAAAAAACGTGTATCTCTTTTTTTCTGCACAGTTTAAAAGCTCTAGTTCCCCTTTCAGGTTATTGAATATTCATGATAGACAGACCAACAGAACTGGTCCAAAACTGCTTAGAAAGAAATCTTGTTATATCAGGCTCCATTACAAGTAAGGAAAGCTGTTTTGTCAAAAATGACATACTAGTAATAAAAACAATGAATAAATAAATAAATAGTGTGGAAGTGTGGATGATTCCTGCAGATTTCTATGAAAAACTGAATCAAATCTTCCAAAAAGTAATGGAAACCGCAATAAAAGGTGGCTGCAAATGTTGAACACTGTGAAATTACACTGCACTGTAAATCTACTGGACTCCATGCTCACCAAAGTTTCTTCATTGAAATTAAAAGCAGATTTTATCACAATAATGATTTGTCAGTTTGTTTGTTTTTTAAACTATTGTTCAAAGCGCATGTTGAAACTTTTTGGGACCAAAAGTTCTTTGAAACACCTGAAAAGTTTGATGGCTGATGAGTTCTGACATCACAAGGGGATAAAGTATGATTTGAAAGTATTCCCAAGATACTACTGTTGTCAGTTGTTCCTTCAGTTTTGCACTTTTTGCAAAGAAGAATGACGAGATCTAAGAGCCTTCTGTTTCATATTTTAAGCTTTTGCAAACTGACAAACAATAAAACACGGCTTCATGTACTTTAGACATCCGCAAACTTTTGACAGGCAGTGTCAGAAAACAAAGAGGGCGTTTGAGCTCGCTCGACAAGACACTAGTCATCCAGTCTACCTGTACTGACCTAGACAGCATCACGGGAGCCTGGGGAAGCGAACAGCAGTAGCAGACCCCACCGGGAGCACGGTGCCAATAATGAAACACTTGTTTGTGTGTTTGTGTGTACTCGTACTGCATGCGTGGGCGTGTGTTAGTGACAGCTTTGTCCAGCTCGGCTGGTGTCCGCTCCCTGCCAGAGCACTTCTGCCTGTTAATTAACCGTAATGATGTAAACAAGAACTCATCCCGACAATCTCCCCACCGCCGCTGGAAAGCAATCTGTTTAAACAATCGCCGTGGAGACGACAACCCAGGTACTGTGCTCGCTCTTCTGTGACTGCAATCAACGCCAACGTCCACAGCGATGACCGTTGGAAAATCGAGTGCAAGCAGACCTGTCAGATATCAATTTGGGCTTGCACACTTATCGTACACCCAAATGTCCAATAAAGGTCATTTCATTATTTGTTTTCTCTAGCCATGTTACAATGTTATATGGTATTATGTAACAAAAACAATTATTCATTTTTCCATCACCATTTTCCTCTGTTGCATTGAGCCTGTAAGATACACACTCATCATCAAAAGAATAGCTGCAACCAGAAGGAAGTGTGGGATTGCAGTGCTATTGGGAAGGAAGTTAAAGGTGACCAGGAACAATGAATGATGATAAATTTAGACTGATATGGGTAATATTTATTGAGCTACACATACAGAAGTAGTGTCTCTCAGTATGGTGTTGGGTCACCATGTTTGCTAATGGAACATGCCAGACGTCTCGGCATGGAGTTATAGAGGTTCCTAATGGTGTCCTGAATATTCTCACATAGTTCCTGCAGATGTTGTGGTAGGGGTGGAGTGACACCAGGCCTTCTGGACGTGTGACAACAAACCATCTTGGTGCTGACCACGGTGCCTCCACACACTGATTCATTGTCAGGTCAAACGATGAGGCCCATCCTTGCTTACGTCAATGTCAATTCTACCCACTCGACCCCATCTTCCTGTGAATTGATTCTTTCTGGGTGCAACTATTCATGCAACTATTCTTTTGATGATGAGTGTATGTAAAAGACTTCCTGTCTGACTAGCTCCATCAAAATGTTGGCTTCGGCCATTTAACAATGGGCCGCAATATTCTCCTGTCCTACAAGGAGTCCAGGTGATGCTGATTTCTGCCGGTTAGAGGATGAAGGGAATTCTAGATTGCTAAAGCGGAATATGAATCTCAGTGCATGAAAACTCATTCTGTAAAACGGGCCCCAATCCCTGAACTACTCCTGACATTTATATTGTAATGTGGCCTAATTGCATGAACAAAGAGTGTTTTTTTTTTTTTTTGCATATGTGTTTTTTGTATTACATTGTATTGTATTTATTTTCTCCTCCAGGAGTTAATTCCTCGCTCCCATTACCAGTCTAACAGATCTGTGCTTATACGCTGCGGGGAGTCAATCTACATGCATTTGCTATGTCTCTACCACACGTCATTGCATCATGCAGAAAGAGATGGGCCTTGTTTTTGTGTTTCGGAATACGACGCACACCCTTGGTAATGTTTAATTAATACCCACTCATTGTGGAATTCTCGTCTCCCACGGTGCCACCGGGACTGACATCTGTTTAATCAACAATTTCCTCTGACAACCTCCTCCTCAGCAGCGTAGAAGGCTGCCTCTGCTATCCTTGGGTATCGCCACCGAGGAATACGCGCCATTGAAATTCACCAGGCAACCTGCGAGCTCCGGAGCCCGAGAACTCGGCTGACAAGCCAGCAAGTGGCTGCGCGGAGCTGAGGCGGCGCATCAAAAATTAACCAACTTTATGTAAACTCACTGAAAAAGTCTGTTTGACGACTCGCTCTTTGTTTTCCACCCCTCTTATTAAACTGTGGACCAACACCACCAGAACTGGAGACGATGAGCATCCCTGCCTGTACATGGCAAATGACTTCCTGGGGGTCGCAATCAGCGCAAGATCCTCTCCACGACACTCCCTCATAGTTTATCCTGCACTCTCTGTCCCTAATCAACCATGATTACGCCCCCGGAGCGACGCTGAAATGTCATTTTTTATATGCATCCATATTTCAGCACCTGACCAAAGTCTCCTATACTGCTATACAGTCCGGGCGAAATGTCAAGGGACGTAAACATCCATTGCAGACCTGCTTTACGATCCCGCAAATTTGTCTCCTTCTGAAGGAGAGGCTGCCTGGCTAATTACAGACACGCTTCTTGTTAATATGGACTGGGTAGCCCGGCGCCAAGGCCCTAATTGGAGCTAATTGGCCTATTGTTGCCTGCGTTCTGGATCAGATAAATAGCGACGACAAATCTAAGTGACGCCATGACCTTTTTAAAGTCATCGCCTAATTAACCTTTTAGATGCATGGAGGTGTCTTCATGTGGGGCAGCGGGAACCAACTGGCCGAACAAGACAGAACAACCACCTTCTTGGTTATTTGCACAGCAGTACGTACAGCTTGGTGGAAGCCAAAACAACTGGAGCTGCAATGCAATTCCGCACTTTGCTAAGCAGCCTCACAAGCCACTCAACACACCAGTGGCGAGAAAGGCCGTTGGGCTGTTTAGTAATTGAAGTCATTGCTACTTGCGTGCCGCGACAATAATTTATGAGCGGAAGGGGCTGAAACGGCTGGAGAAAAAGTTTGGGCATGTTCTGTTAAGCACATAAATGTGCATTAATTAATCACTCTGGGAATTGGTGCTCAGAAATAGAGAGAGGGAGGCGGGGTGGCAAGTCGTCAGGTTTCACCCAGTAGCATTTAGATACATAAATAATAAGGCAGCACAATAGATTCAAGTGGCATAATGAAATTCCGAGGTGTCTTTCTCAATATTTAAGGTTGTTTATGACACCCCAGTGATGGCAGTAGTGGAATTAATGTGCCGTTGTTTTCTCCCAAGACACTTGAGCAGCTTTCTGATTGAGTAAAAAAGCTGGTATGATGGTATAAGTGGTGTCAGGACCACTAATTCTGTTGGCTCACTGTTCTGCATAGGGAATTGGCAAGTGTTTCAAAGGTACTTTCCACTAATAACAATCTTCATGGACAGGCCCCCAAGAAGCAGAACAGTGTTGGGTTGATGTTGACGATCTTTTGCCATTGACCTGTGCACCAAGCCATGCCTGTCTAGTTACCCCTTGCTTCGAACTTTGTTGACATTACACCACTGTTGTCACAAAACCATGGAGAGATGTTCAGAAGATGGTCCTGTCCCGGAAAAGGATGGCATCCTCCACCTCCCAGGTAAGGGGAGAGGATCTGCCCCAGGTGGAGGAGTTTCGGTATCTCAGGGTCTTGTTCACGAGTGCTGGGAAGAAGGATTGTGAGGTCGGTTGCAGGCTCTTACTGGTGGAAGCAGTAATGCGGGGTCATGAGCTTTGGGTAATGATTCAAAGAACGAGATTGCGACGGGATGGCGGGCTGCACTCCACTTGATAGGGTGAGGAGCTCTGTCATCCGGGAGAAGCTCAAAGCAGAGCTGGCCAGAAGTTGTCAGAGGATCTGCTGGAGGGACTATATCACCAAGCTGACCTGGGAATGGCTTGGGATCCCCCAGAACGAGCTGGAGGAAGTGGCCCGGTGGGGCAGGGCCATCTGGGCTTCTCTGCTTTCCCTCCTGCATCCATAACCCAACTGGAATAAGTGGTATAAGGATGGATGATGCATGGATGGATCACTGTCAGGTCTGTAACTGGTGAGGGGTCGCCATATGCTTGGATTATAACAAATATGGATGCCAAAGATGCACATGCCATCTGGTCTTCTCTGAAACTTACATGTACAATTTACCAAACCAGTCAAAATCTTTGGCTCAGTCATCTGGATTGCTATTGTTAATCATCTAGTTTGATGCAGATGTCTTATAAAGCACTTACACATATAGCATTCATGCAAGAGGCTAAAACCAAACATTAGCGGCAACAATGCTAGCCTGTAACAATGCTAGCCAGTCTCTGTCACGAATGGTCACCTTTCTAGCACCGCCATGCCAGTCTTCACTTACTACATGTCAACTGCTGGATGGATGAAATAAGTGATTGCTGACATTTGCTGGGATGAAGTTCCTGTTGATGACTCGGAATGGGGATTACTGGAGTAGGCTACAGAGTTACTTTCCCGCCATTTCACCAGCTTTGACAAAAAAGAAAAAAACCTGTCCAGCCCCTGAACTAGCATCACTTCAGACATTCCATTAAAACTGAATGGAGCAACTTGGTAATGCAAACACGTTAGCGAGGTCTCCCACTATCACATAAACTGGGAAGGTAACATGTGTTCCACTGAGACAACAGATTTTGTCAAATTACCATTAATGCACCATTCCATAGAGAACATTAGCATGCCAAATCCATTACGTCGGCTAACAGATGCCCACACTGGTTAGCACTGTCCTGGGTAATTGGGAGAGTGGGCTCATTCTACCAGCCCAGAGAGGGTGAAGCCAATTATGCTGTTTTGGAGTCTCCAGGATTCCCAGTTGTGATCTCCCAAGGACAGGGTGCCTAAACAGTTGTGGCGCCAGAAGCTACGTTCCACAACTATTTGACTGACTAAAAGACGCTTGACTTTGATTTGAATATGCTCTCCAATGAAGTATCACTATCTTGGTACACTGGAAGTAGAGATTTGGTCAACAGCAACTGCTAGCATTATGCTTCATAATTATCATTCCGGTCTCGATTGTAAATTTCATTAGTCTTACAAGAAACTAGCTCCGCAATAAAAAGGAAACAGGAAAGACATAAGGGAAATCTCTCTTATACTGCATGTGCAGCGGAAAACGGAATCCAGAGCACAATATTCAATTTGATCTGGCACTACCATTTATCATTCGTTTTCCGCTTGGCTTTGGGTGCTTTCTTGAACAGGCAATTTGTGGCTTCCCGCACAGATCTCCGAGTAAGCTTGTGTTATGACTACAAAACACTTCAGCTGTTGGCTGGCCTAGGGGAGGGAGGCCACTAAACACTGCCTGGAGCTCCGACAGCGTCCAAACTGACAGCTGGCAACCCAGATGACTCGCTTGTGTACCCAAATATCCTAATGACACACGACTGCAGCAAGCACCCACTTTGCGGTTGCTTGTGGTCACGTTTAAAAAAACGGGCACTCCAGATCTCGCGGGGCCATTAGTCAAGGATCAAAGAAGTCTGAGGTACGCTGAATATTCGCACCATGGCCTCTTTGAAGAGAAGGAATATTTTCTGCTTCTCAAAGAGCTTTCTTTCCCAAGAGGTTTTTTTTTCCATCCCCAAAAAAGGATAACATAATAATTCACTTCAGCGCAGCGTAATGAGCAAGAGAAATCATCAGAAAGTGGGACGACGATGTTTTGGATAAACATGGGTATGCCTCCTTGTTAAAGGTCAGAACGGGAGGGCGTGTTGCAAGTTTCACCATGGAGAGCTGAATGGCTTCCAGATGGTGTTGCCCCCTTTATGCAGGAGTAAATTCGTGTTTTTGTATGGGGAATGGGAACAGGCTGGCACGACTGATACAAGAAAGTGATTCATCCGGTCCACCTTCAGGTCATCTAATAAGGGCAAATAAGAAACTACAACCCTCAATGCTCCCACTCCCCCAACTCACCTTACCCTCAAAGCTCAAGAGCTATTCTGGTCATTTAGCTGTACTAAGCTAGCAATGTGAGCCTTTCGCTGAGCCTGTACTTACTTCTGTTCATACTGTCCCACCCTTATTATTGTATTGTACTACTGTGCTGTTTTGTGTAACTGGTACTGGCTGCTAAATGTCCTTCGGGATCAATAAAGTATCTATCTATCTATCTATCTATCTATCTATCTATCTATCTATCTATCTAAACATTTAATTCTGGTTTACATTCTGTTTGAGTCTGCTCCCTTGGCTGTTGTTCTGTTTGTTGCAATGTCAACAAATATGGCAAAAAAAAAATCTTGCACAAAACAGTTAAAAACAAGATATAACTTATACTGGTGAACACATATGGTATTGATGGAAAGCTTAGAATGTTTACAATACAGGGTTTATTGTTTATTTCCAGGGTTGATATTGTTTTATTGTCTTTTCCGGTTTTTTCCCATTCCTTTAGTGTGTTATGTAGCTATTTGTGCATGTAAATGGACTGCAAAGTTATGAAATCTGCCTGAATGCCTTGTAGGAATTCCATCCCTTTCTCTTGTTACAAGGTGACATCATCATGTAACACAGTCTTTACTCCCTGCCTACCAGCAAGCTTGGCACACCATGACACAACACACAGAGAGCTAAAACAAAAGTGAAAACAAAACAAATCTGAAATGTCGAACTCCTGTCTAGCCTGCGAAAGTGGATCGGGCCTTTTGGGATCGGACTCTGGTTTAAAAAGCAGAAGCATAGCAGAACTGACACCACTGTAAGAGTACCCATAGCTCTGTGGAGGCTGAACTTTTAGCAGGATGCCGCTCTGGTGGATGACCAATAAGAAGAGAGAGGGCGAGCTGACCAGTCAGAGCACACTGGGCTCATCGGGAGGCGGGGCTTAAAGACACAATAGCTCTAACAGAGCATTTCAGACAGAGGCTGAATACAGATGTACAGTATGAAGACAGTTTGTGTTAAGAGAAAACTGAAGCATGTAAATCTATTCAGTATATACATATATTTATAATATTAAATTATGAAGATTGAAAATAATAGGTATAGGAAGATTGAGCATAATAGGTGCCCTTTAATATCAAATTATATTCACTAAGGCTGTACTGACCTCCCTGGGACTTCAAACACATACAAGCAACACTTGGCAAATGGGCCACCACTCCAGTGATCAATATCTTAAGGGGGTTCTCCGGGTTTAATCTTCCGTTACGGGTGGGGATCTTGAAAGTAAAAGACCCATGAAGTCAATACCCTTGTTGGTCACAGTGTTGGCAGCAGCACTGCACAAAACCCCTTCACTCCTGAAGACATTCGTCCTCCATAAGGCTCTTGTCTAGTTACAATTATAACCCAGCTCTGCCTCATTAAGACGATTGCAAAAAAAAAAAAAAAAAAAATTACTTTGAGCCCAGGAGTAGAAAGCCCAGCACAAACTTGATGAACTATCCCCAACATGTCCAGATGTTTCTCAATAGCCCATAATACAGCACCATACTCCATGCACCAGAGCTGTAATGTGACCATATTAATGTCTTCTGGCTCCAACAAATATTGACAATGCATTAGAGAGCGACAAAACGGCACAACTGTCACATCTCATTTTCGGTCAGGGCCCATCTGGCCAAACTCAAAAACTCACACAGTCCTAAAAGTTCTTGACAATGTAAAAGCAATATAAAAAAGCCACTGATAACCTTTTCCACCAACTTGGAACGGGTTCCGGTTCATGTTACCTAATTCTGAACCATGAAAAAGAGTCTCGGAACCGATTAGTTGTTCCCAGGTGGAACCAAAGAACAGACAACATCTGTGGGGGGGGGGGGGGGGTCTGCTAAAGAACCTCTTCTATTTCTTCTCAACACCAGTAGTTGATCCGTGCTTGCTTTCTGGATATAAACAAACATCTGGAGTAACAGCACAAATGCTCACAGGCAATCTATACACTCCTCCATCTTGTTTATACTGTTTACTACTGCTGTGTAACGCCTTTTGATGAGACTGATGACGTATCCTTTAGTGTTCTTTGTTACGATAAAAGCTGGTGTAAATGCACATTTTGTGTTTTATTTCTATTTCTAACATGTCAACATACTGTATTATAGAATGATAAAAATGTGCAGAATGGTAGCTGGTAGCATTCATTAATGCATAATTTATTCGATCCCCTGAGCCAAGAGTAACGACTGAAGTGCTCTTGAGCAAGGCACCTAACCCCCAACTGCTCCCTGGGTGCCGTGGATTGATTGGCCTCACCTTAATTAATAAAGTTGCTGTTTATTTGGGCCTGTTATTATTAAGCATTATCCAGACATCATAATATACACTGCGTATAGCTGATAATAATTTTGTACACCAAGGTAAACATTTAAAATTTGTAAATATTCACCCTCTGTAAATGATTTAATAACCTTTGCAGGCTACATGAACTCATTTGATTAATTATGGTGGCATTGGCAAAGAAATAATTGAATGGTTATGTCCCAAATGTGTAGTTTTGAAATCATCAAAATATGTAGTTTGACCAAAACAGCCATAAAACTGTAATAAATAAATAAATAAATAAATAAATAAATAAATAAAATGTTACCCTGTCACGCTTCCGGGTTCTCCTCCGGACTCCAACCTCCCAAACTCCACTACCCAAGATCCATCAGCCAGTGACATCACCGTCACATGTCCCTCAACCACCAATCATGGACAATTCTCCCGCTCATCATCACCTGATTTCTAATCGTTTCCACCTGTGTGTCATTAACTCAGTTTGCTCTTAACCCCCAGCTCCACACTCAGTACTTCACAAGGTATTGCCACGGATAGTGTGTACTGAGTGGTTCCCCCTGTTATTTCTGTTCTTTGATATTATGTTTTGATCTGTTTTGCTTTTCGGGTTTTGGCTTTGTGTGCACCTTGGGATTTGTTAGCTGTGTTTTCGCTTGGTCTTTTGGTTTTGACCCTTTGCTTGTTTTCTGTTTTTACGCCCTTGCCTTCCCCTTGTGTTATGTTCGCTTTGTCTCTGCTGCTGACTCAGTGTACTAGCCTTTTGAATAAATCTGTTTTTACCTTTAACTCTGCGAGCGTCAAGTTAAGTCTGTTAATCATCATATACCCTTATATAGCACCTTTCACGTACTCAACACTTTACAAATTAGGGGGGAAAATCGGTAAATTAAGGCGTTCTGAGAAAAGATTATTAGCTGGGCTTTAAAGATGGAAAGAGAGGGAGAAGAGTGAATTGATAAAGGTATGGGGTTCCAAAGGGTGGGGACAGCAATGCTAAAATACCTGCTACCCATAAAGGGGAACCTAGGAACAACCAGAAGACCAGAGAGAAGACCATGGGGCATAAGGGTGTCACAGAGCAGGTGGATAAGTGGGTGCATGTCCATGCAAGGCTTTAAAGGTCAAAGAAAATGTCTAAAATCTTACATTTCTAGTTTTTTAGATTGATTTAATGTCATTTTAAGATTAGGTAACTTATTTCAAAAAAGCACATCAAATTCTCTCACTATAAAAGGCTTAGTTTTAGAAATGTGTTTAAAACAAGTCATCTTATCTGCCAAGATCGTGAGAAAATCTGGCTTAGTAAATTACTTAAAACAAGTAAATACATCTGGAGATTAAGTTAAATAATCTCAAAATTAGCTAAAACGATCACAAAATGAGATGTTTGAGATATATCTGCATATAGATGTAAATGTAGCTAGATGTAAAATACTTTTAATTGCCAATATATATATTTTTTTGCAGTGTATAACTGTTACTATTATTCTCTTGTTCAAAAAAGGCAGCTTATAAAGCCATGCTAAGAAATGACATCATCAACCGAAGTGGACATTTCCAGGTTAAACTGCAGAAGCAGTCAAATTTATTGCTTCAGTCCTTAAAGGGTTAACCGGGGTCTCCAGGCTTCTGAATGGTTGTGTACTCCTGCAGTGAAAAATCTACTCTTGACCTCAAAGGCCCACAAAAGGCTTCTGTGTTTAGGAATTTTCTGGTATTTTCTCAGTCAGTCAGCCAGTGCTGACGGGCCCTCTGGAGCCTGGCAGTTCCCTGAGAACATTTTGTGGCTCTGTGGGCACGTGGCCCGGGCTGCCGTCCCCAGTATTCCCTGAGCCCATGTTCCAGAGTGTGCTTCTCACAGCCGATGACCGCTTGAATCTTGTGGCAAGAGCGACAGGATGCCCGCTTGGCCGCAGAGAAAAAAAAAAAAGCACATGGGAATGAGGGTGAGTGTCTCTTGGGGGCTTTGCATGCGGGGGGGATGGGGGGTGGTGGGCTGACTCATGCAGGGTTTCAGTGGACACACACATGCTTCATGATAAACACTCATACAAATATACAGTACAAGAAATATAAACTGTAAAGCACAGTCATGCACTTTTGAACTCCTATTTGTCAGCAATATATGAATAATTTGAAAAAAATCTGTGTGTATATATATATATATATATATATATATATATATATATATATATATATACACACACACACACACACACACACACACACAAATACTATACTATATATACTATACCAATTTACTGTACATATACTATATATAGAGAGAGAGATAGATATAGAGATAGATAGATAGACAGATCTAAATGTATCTATATGATGTGTTAATTTAGCTATTAAGTGTTTACTGACTAGTGAATTAAATGGTAATTAATAAGTTGCAAGTGTACAAAAATATGTTAATATAAATATGTCAAGGAAATAATGATGAATTCAAAATGACCAAACAGTAAAGTAAATGGTCTGACTTCATAAACTGCAGATGTTCAAACACTGTAACTGTACACTTTCTGCATTTACAGTGTATAATTTACAATTACACTGTTTTCAGTTACAGTATTTCACTGGATTTTGCAATAAAGTCTAGGAGTTAATGTGCATTTCCGATGGTTTATGAACAGAAAATATAAATATAAAAACTTAAGGTATGTGTATTATGAATGAGTAATGTCCACTTTAGTTATGATTTTGCAAATTCATTAATAAATATCTTTTACACATAACAAGCCCCATTAAAGCTGTTTCCAGGTCATTTGCAAACATTTCCACATTAGTCTTGGTCTTGCAGATTCATCAGTCAACATCTTACAGATTATTTCTATGCTTGCAACTAAAATGTGACCAATTACTGATATTTACTGGTTTTTGCATTCAGATCATTATCATGTATTCATATTTCCTAATTACAACACCACAAAATAAAATCAAGAATGCTTGCATCATAATTCAAATGTAACTCATTACTCAACAAATTAATTAATTCTTAAACCAGATAAAGCCATTTATACCACATTTCTAAGCTTGTTTACAAATACGGTTCTATCTACTAGGGCATTGGTAATTAAAATGATCATTTTAGTTTAAGAATTTTGCACAGACTAAATTTACATACATATTTTTTGAATGTTAATATGCTAAATTGTATGTTAAAGTAGTAAACAGTAGTTGTGCAATAAAAGTGTGTTCTCTATAATATACATGTCAACTTATTTCAGATCAAATCAGCATAAACAAAAACTGCAAAAGTTATAATTTGACCAGGGCACTACAACATTTGTACATTGCTGTATAGAAGTGCATACAAAATGAAGACATGAAATTGATAATAAATAAGTAACACATTTATATCACATTTATAAAGTTTATAAATTCAAGTTTCTGTTTTTTTTAATGTATTGTTTTGTTTAAGTGTTTCATTGCTTCTGTTTTTCAACCTTTTGAAATCATTATTACATCGTTATTACATTGTAATATTATACATGCTGTATTTTTCACTCAAACCTCACTGAAACAAGCAGATCATTTCTGTTGAATGCTCAGAATCTAAGCTTTTGACTAATACCACAATTGTGTTTGCAAGCAGAAGAGCAGGTATTTATATATATATATATTGAATTTGATATAAAATAATAAACTATGCATAACAAAACCGTTTTACTACTTTATAATGCTTCTCATTCTTATCTCTGCATGCTCAGCTATTCTGCAAATAAATAAGCCTGCAAATTTAGTGTAAATAAAGGTTTCAATGAATGTGTGAATGAATTAATGACTTAATACATTGCCACAAATCAGACCTTCCCACGTTCATCAGTCTTCTTCCTTGCCCCATTCCTAATATAGTACAGCGAGGAACTGCCCAGACTGGACAGAGACAAAGAGAGCGCGTCGACCGTCTCTCTGCCCGTCCAAAAAGCATTGAACTGCATTCTAGAGGTTAAGCGCCTTGTTTCTTGGCTCGGGGAGCTCATCGTTTTCCTCGATGAAGCCCATCCTTCATCCAGCACCCAAGCCAAACAGTCTCACCAAGCATGCACAGGTGACACACTAAACTAATGTGGGATATCCTGGTCCGCCTCGCACAACATAACTCATCGCCATCTGCATGAGCAGTCTTTGCCTGCCTGCTTACCTATGCGACTGGTACCAGTTTTTAAGGAAAGCAGTGGCCGACAAGCTCCAACCACCCTCCAGAACGAGGGCAAAAGAAGAATTCAACAGCAGAACCAGCCTAAGATTTCTCCTGCCAGGAGAATTATGTTCATGTACCTATCTCTCGAGATAACCAAGAGGAATTTGTCTGCACACCGCGTGTGGACTACAGCACGTGTCCCAGGCTGTCTCAGCCTGAGGGGGCTGGCTTTGGGCTCTCAAGTGCCTGGATTAGGCGCCAAGCTCATGATGCAGCCGCCCCCGTCTTTTTGTTGTTTCAGTTGATTTCGCAGGTACTGCTTCACTTTTGTTTGGACTCCAACCACCCGTAGTGTGCTGGAATACTCATTAGGGGATGCCTTGCCTCTTTACTACCTCTGAACACTCCTCCACTGACTCTTTGGGCCCCACATATGCGTAGTAACGAAGAGCCTCCTAGACGCCACGTTATTCCCCTTTAGGTATATAGGCCTAATTTTGCCATCTTGCTAAAGTCAGATAAAACAGAAGTTATTCCTTATGGTCCAAAACAAGGTTGTAGATTTTGTCCTTGACCTTAACAGCTACTCAGTCCAACTCAAAGCTATAGTTACAGACCTTGGTGTAGCGCCAGATGCTAGTTAATAGCTTTGAGTCTCACATCAGTAAAATAATGAATCTGAACTGGTCTCTCAAGCCAGCATCTAGCAATAAACATGGTGCAAAACTGTCTGTAAAAGTGTAACCAAGGAATAAAGCAGCATATCATGGTGGAAAACCATCAACGGCAACAACATGCCAACTTCTGTTTGTGGTCTGCCACAATGTTGCATGATGTATAGCACAGTTTCCACAATGCTTTCATGTAACAACGGTCAGGAATTGATTTACCTTGGCTTTAGCTGAGTTTCTTGTTTTGGCAAGTCTGATGATTTCTGCACTATACTTGGATTCCCACAGAAGATGTGAGTTTACAATAAGTATGAAAGTATTCATACACTCCTCGCCAAAAGAATAGTTGCACCCAGAATGAAGTGTGGGACTGCAGTGCTATTGGGAAGGAAGATAAAGATTACCAGGAACATTAAATGATGATAAATTTAGACTGATATGGGCAATATTTATTGAGCTATACATACAGAGATAGCGTCTTTCAGAACGGCTTTGGGCCGCCATGTTTGCTAATGCAACATGCCAGACGTCTCGGCATGGAGTGGTAAAGGTTACTAATGGTGTCCTGTGATAATCCATCCCATGCAGCTTGAATATTCTCACACAGTTATTGCAGATTTTGTGGTAGGGGTGGAGGTGGAGTGACACCAGGCCTTCTGGATCTGTGACATGTCACAACAAACCGTTCATCTTGGCACTGACCACGGTGCCTCCACACGCAGATTCGTTGGTCATCTCCACCAAGACAAAAGCTTCACTGGAGTGGATCCAGAATGGCAGCGGGTCATCTTCAGTGACACAGGACACTCCAGTCTGGCATGAGACTACTGCAGTCTTTGGCGACATTGACGTGGTGTTAGGGGCAGTCGTGTCTGTCATGCAGTAGTCTGCCAATAGTGCTGGCACTACCAGGAGGGCAACACTGCTTGCTGAATGTCTGCAGTCGTGGCTGTTGGGTCAAACAGGTACAGTGATAAGACCTGTGCTTGCTAGCGTCACATGTGCAGCCGAGTGTGAAACTTGAATCATTTGCATGTCTCACAACGTCAAACCTACCGACCAAGTTTCATTCCTGTCAGTGGATTCCTTCTGGGTGCGACTATTTGTGCAACTATTTTTTTGACGAGGAATGTTACAGGGTGTTGGAAATTTGTTTAAATATCGAGGGATGGTCAAATTTTGCATGAATTGTGATGGCAAATTCCTGGAAAAATTATTGGTCATGAATGTTGACACTGTGCATATTATATTAGCAAATTAGTCATCCCTCGGAGTTGGCCCATGCCAGTAGTTGGACCAATAGATGGTCTAAAAAGCAAGGCTCTGCAGCATGGAAGTGTGGGTAATGGAAACTGGGAATCTTGTGGCAAATAATCAAATGTGAGACATAATGCTAGCACAGTGCGGTGCAGCAGAGCTCATCGGACAATGTCCAGTCCGGCCACAGGAGCTTTTTTCAGTAGGGGATCCATAGCAATGTGGAGCAGCTGTCCAAACACACCAAGCCAAGAGTAGGCCTGCCTCCGAGTGAAAGCAGACCCCTGTTTCTCATCAGCACGTGAATTGCTGAATAAATAAATGAAAGTGGGGAAACGGAATGAATGTGCAGGAATGCGGCCGCAAAAGAGCAAGAGGGACCGAGACGGTGCTGGACAGAGGAAGAAAAACAGGAGCTGGATATGCAGCCCCCTTTCCTGAGCCTCTCCAATTCCATCTAATGAGAGCCTGTAGGAATGGCTAGGCTTTGGCAGTTAGCATACAAATCAGGCCTGTCTGTCATTCCTAAACATCTCGGCGTGCCCGCTTGAGCTGCGGATATCTGTGTGGTCTGCACACGACAATGTCAAGTTAGCTGCAGTGCTAATTAGAATTTAGTCACAGTTACTATGGCTGCATCTGCGTCTCTGCTATGGCTGCGAGGGAACTCGTGCCCCTCCCACCCACAAGGAGGCTCATCTAAGCTATGAGCGGCCAATCATGGACAATGATGGAAGCTCATCCTTGTGGCACGATTAGAGCTACAGTTAGCGACTCCAAGGCAGCCTCATCAACGCTAATTGCTGTTGATTCTCATAGGGAACTCTGCTGGTGCAGGGTCACTGGGAAGGCGAACCGGTTGGGCTTTGGAGTGTCCTTTCTGGCCATGGCCACCGCGGATTAAAGCGGATCCATAAGTCATGCAGACCAGATGGCAGAGACAGGGCCAGCAGCTGGAGCAGCGTGGGTTCTGACGCTGCTCCTTCCCAGGCCAAAGACTCTGGTCTTCAGCCAAATTCATTAAAACCTGGGCCTCAGCCCTAGAGGCCCACCGAGCCTAAAAAACGATCGGAATCTGTCAGTTACAACCACAGAGATAGCTCTGCATTATGTCTGGTTCTCAAAAAATTGCAAAACTGACATGCACAATGTAAAACAATGTTTGTGTTTATTCAACTGATCCAAGTGCAGCATTAGTGCTACTTATATAGAGAGCAATAAGTCGGCAGGAAATAACCCAGTTCAGCATATACATGTATTCGTCGGCTTGCAAAAGTAGGATTTCCACCGCTGAAACATTCTACTGTAAGAATGCATTAATGAAAGGTGTTAATCTGAAAAGCAACCACATGTGTAAGGCCTAAGTAAACGTGCAGGATTGTAATGCAAGGCTACACTGCAAAAAATGATATCTTGGCAAATAAAATGGTCTTATATCTAGTTGATATATCTTAGAATTTGTGAGATTGTTGTAAACTCATTTTAAGATTATCTATTTAATTTTTTTAAAGATTATTTATTGATTATTATTATTATTATTAACATTATTTTAGTAAGCCGAATTTTCGCACTGTATGGCCAATTAATTTTGCTTAATTTAGGAAATTTGCTTGAAATAGGCCAGTGTAGTGAGAAAATGTGGCTAACTATAATTGTATATTTTTTTATCTGGCATGGATGTTTGCTTAGATCTTACACATTAGGTTCCTTTTTACATTAGCAACATAAGTGCTACTTAAATATAGAGCAATACGTCGGCAAGTAAGTACCCACTTGAGTATATACATAGTTTCATAGGCTTATAAAAGTAGCACATAAATCCTTTAATTAAAGGTGCCAATCTAAAAAGCAACCTCATGTGTAAGGCCTAAGCATACATGCAGGAATTTAACCGCAAAAACGTACAACAACCTTAAAATCTGAATTTTAAGATATCTCAACTAGATATAAATAGATATAATTTTACTTGCCAAGATATCATTATTTGTAGTGTAGCTTTGCATTACAGTACTGGATGTTTGCTTAGAAACCAAGTCAGCAAGAAAGCACTCAGTTGAGTATGTTAATAGTTTCATTGGCTTATAAAAGTAGCATTTCCACTGCCAAAATGTTCAACTATACATATATATGCAATTATGAAAGATGCTAATCTAAAAAGCAATGTCATGTGTAAGGCCTATGCAAACATGCAGGATTGTAAGCTGTAAGTGGTAAGATCGTTTTAAGATAATTTATCTTATTATAAGTAATTATATTAAAGCCAAATGGTCGTACTATACTGGCAGATAATTTGGCTTATTTTGAGAAATTTGCTGCAAACAAGCCAAATCATCTGCCAATGACGTGAGAATATTTGGCTTACTAAAACTCCTTAAAACGAGTTTTAAAAAATCTTCAAACGAGAATTTTAAGATATACTCACTAGATATCAGAGTCAAGTTCACCTTCCAAGATATAATTTTTTTCAGTGTACATGGTTACTGGAATGGTAGTATGAAAAATGCGGCATAATACTTCAACAAACAACAAGTACTAATCCAGAAGGCTTGTAGTTACCATGTAGTCCTAGGGATATATTTGATCATAAAGAACATTTGCATTGTTCAGAGGTTCTTTAAACTTCAAAATAGATCTTCACAAACAATGGTTCAGTGGGATCATCCACTGTAAGATCCATTAGGGAACTAAAAGTGATTCTTCAATTGCACTGCTCCAAAGAACCCTTTTGGCACCTTTATATTTAAGGTGGAATCCTAGTTTAAAACCAGAGTTTAATATGTTATCTGTTGTCTCTTAACTTCATCGCTGTTGACAGAATTTCAGAATTTGATATTGTTTTTATGTTATTTTATTGTTTTTATGTTATGTTTCATCAGTGTTCTCTTACTACAATACCCAGCTTGCACCAGTGGGAATCCCAGAGGTGTCAACCAGTCCTTTTCAGCATGTGTGACTGGGAAAGTGTGACATTCTCATTCTGCTGCAATGCCTACAGGGGATGCACAATGCATGGCTACGAAGCTTTAAGTTTAATATCAGCTAGTCGCTGATCATGACTGACACATAAATAACATGGACATCTCAGGCAAGACAACAGGAGAGGAGTCTGGGTTTTCTGGTCTGTATCAAATTAGTGAGATTCCTAGGTATCTCTGGTTCCCTGAAGGCTAGGAATGCTCCACAGCATGTTCTAATGACCTGAGGAGTTTGGCTTCATCATAGATCTGGATTTTTAAAGTTGCTTGTTGCATTACATTCTCTCATGGTTTTATTCATGATGTCATCAGATTTTATTCTCATTACATATAAGTTGACTCCAAAATCTGAAGTTGTGCAGCCCAGTGGTAGACAGTAACTCAGTAAATGTAATTGAGTGCTTAAGTAGTGTGTTTGGTGTATTGGTGTGTTCAAGAAGTGTGAAGCGAGCCCATCAATCAGGGTACAGCGGTCACTTTGTTTTGAGCTTGTTTTGACCTGTTGGACAGAGCTTGGTTCTAGCTAATGGCAACTGGTCTCCTTCAGTGTTCTGTGCTTATGATCATTTGAATAGACATCAGTGTCAGACTAATTAATGACCTTCTATTAAAGACAGGTGGACCGAGAGTGACACTAGAGTCTCCTCACCTAGAATGAGTTGATTAAGAGTCTTGTTCCAGAAATGATAATAGGACATCAGAGCCATAATAAATCATGCTCCTGTTACTCTCCATACTTAAGTACATTTGAAGGTAAATACTTTAGTACTTTTACTCAAGTGGAGGACTAAAGGGAGGGACTTCTACTGACATGGGAGGAATATTTTACCTTGACTGTCTCTACATTAACGGTTTGTGTACTTCATCCTCCACTGTTGCAGCCCCTACTAGCCACTGATTACAGCCAAGCTAGCACTAACCTTAGTTTTTGAGCAAAACTGAGAAGAAAGCAGCAATTCTATCTTTACTCTGCACAAAATAGACAAGTCTTTACCACTGCCCAGTTACTACAGTAGCACAGCTGCAATAAGACATCAGCAGAATTCAACAGCAAACAAAGGTCAAAAAAAAAAAAAAAAAACATATTAGAACAGAGCCCTCCACCAGAAATCCACAGCAAAGCAGCTGTAGTTTCTCAAAGGTTCCTCCCACCTTTTAAGACCCATCCTCAGAAGAAGGTTTACACAGTATTTCAAAATCTCACTCTACAAACTACTCAGGATGCAAATAGCAGTGAATACATTTTTCATTTTGCCCAGAGTGTCCATTTAAGAGTGTACAAAGCTTCAGTCACCGAGCAAGGCTATAGCAAGGCTAGCAACTTGTGTTTGATTTCTGCTACTATTTGATACCATTGGAATCATAAATAATGTACTATATATATATATATATATGAATATTTGAAATTTGAATTGAACAATATCAGTGCAATATTCACATATTCACCTGACGGACTGCTTGGATAAAGGCTCAGACAGCACGTGTGGCCAGGAAAGCTCAGTCTTTATGAAACCAGCTAGTAAACAAAAATACCTTCATTGATGATGTCAGTGATGAAGAGAGAAATCTTTTTTTTTTGTTTTTTCAAAACTGGGTCTGTAAATAGTGACCTTGGAGACAAAGCAACTTGCAGCAGCTCCCGTCAGACCGTCAGATCTGATCTCTGCATCAGGCTGGATCAAGGAGTTTAAGCATTTCTTATCTAGACAAAGCAATGCTGCTCCAAATCTTCCTGACTCAGCTCGAACGTGGCTTCTAATTTGACCTACAACATGTATGACTGTAGATGCGCTAAGTGATTTCATTCATGAAAATGGAACAAGAACTATTATTATTATTATTATTAATTATATATGAGAAGGTGATGCTAACAACAGGCTAGTTAACATTACACTGGCAAATAAATGTAACGTCATCAAGTGATACTTCTAAATACAGTGATCAACACATATATCATTGGTGTCCAATGAAAAACATGTATCTCCATTTATCTAGATTTTTACTTTTATGCAGCCGCTGCTGTTTACATGGTGTGAAAATGTCATGATGAATAGACCAACAGAAATGGCCCAAACTTGCTCTGAAAAAAGTCTGGTTCCATTGACTTACATTAAAACTAAATGAGGTTTTTGCCCTCTCCTGTAAAGTTGCCACAACTTGTGTCCAGTCTTATATCCTATATCATCCAGTGGCGGCCCAGCCAAACTAGGCTTGTTAATGGGAAGAATTAAAAATAATAATTTAATTATTAATTAATTAACCTAATACAGCAGTAAGCATTCTAAAGCTGTTGAAATGAAGTTCTTCGCCGAGTATGAGAGTTGCTTGTATAAGTACTCACCACAGAACGCAACTTATAGTCCTTCATCAGCTTGAGTGAATTCTCATAGCAAGATCTGAGGTCATCGCTTTGGGAAGGGCCCACATTGCCCCTGGCTATAGGGCCAACGGTGTGAATCACATCTGCAAAAGAAGAAAAAAAATTCTAAGTGAATTTATTCATGAGCATGACGCATCTTCATGAACATGGAGTTGAGGTTCATATACGAAGCCACAAATCACTGAAAGAGCTAGTCTTATTGGGTAGAGACTGAGGTTTATGCTCTGTAACAATTTGAACACCCATCAAATGCCAAAAACATGAACCGCCAGCGAAATCCTCAAACACACTAAGAACTAGACAAACAAAGCCTCTTTAGACCTCCATTACACATTGGAGAGCACGACGGGAATTTGCTAGCATGTGCACCAGGCCATCTTTAAATTCAAGGAAATCTTATCACGCTATGCAAACTGGAATAGAAGTTTGTCTTCACAATGGGACAATGGGGGCGATCTGAATGAGCCCAACTGGCCTAAATCTGCTACCATTTATTCAGTTAATGAAACACCAGTACAGATAGAAAATCAATTACACGATTCTTTTATCCAATCTATTCTTACTATTTTCTCATCTCTTCTGGCACCAACCACCCCCCCAGCCCCCACCCTTTCTCCCTCTGCATAGTAATGTGTGGGCCTGTCAGTCATTTCTGGCTTTGCCGTGGCGGCCAGACTGAGGTATGTAAGCTTAATTGAATCATGGGGCCGATGACAGGAGAGTAGGGGGACTTAAGTATTGGCCCAGCATAGAAAACACGCAGCTCCTTCTCTTCCAGGACTCTGTGCGGCTTAGGGTAGCCTGAAGTGGCCAGTGAGTGATGTAAACAGATTGGATACACTCGCATTAGGCCCTGTGAATCTCGCCACGTGTGGCCAAAGTGCACCTTTGAAAGGCCTGGAGACAAAGGCTTAGCTAAAAATGACTGGATGAGAACAGCCGTGGTGCCCATGGCCTAATGTGATGGATCAGCCAATAAACAAATGTAGTTGATCAGCTTTTTGGTGTTGACCTTTGGTGAATGTTACTCGGAACTAGAAATGGAAATTAGTCTTATGCACAAGTATCCACAAACTGCATAAACTTAAGAAAAGCCAAATAGCAATGAGTTGTAGTAGTAGCCCTCTTGCTACTAATGCTTGCATGAATTTTGTCTGATGCTTGGCCATTTTTGTAGATGCTAGTATGGCATGCTGTGTCAAAAACCACATAGGCAAGTCTATGGAACAGGACTTCATGTTAACTTGCAATGGGAACTTGGAATGGGACACCACCAATTCTCTGCGGCATAACCGTTCATCAAACCAATGTTTTAAAAACATTACACACATGTGTTTTTTCTTATACGCTCATCATCAGTAGAACAGTTGCATAAATAGTTGCACCTAGAAGGAATCAGCCGACAGGAGTGAAACTTGATGAGTAGGTTTGACATTGTGAGACATGCAAATGATTCAAGTTTCACACTCGGCTGCACATGTGATGTAAGCAAGGATGGGCCTTATCGCTGTTCCTGACTGACCCAAATCCATGAGTCATCCTGTTAGTGCCATCCTGTTAGAGCCATTGGCAGACGTCATCCTGCATGATGTAGGACTACATGCACGCAGACCGTTACGACAACTGCCCTTAACACCACGTCAGCGTCGCCAGAAACTGCAATGGTGTTGTGCCAGACTGTCATGGAGTGACTCAGAATGGCAGCACGTCATCTTCAGTGATGAGCTCCACTTTTGTCTTGGTGGAGACGACCAACGAATTTGTGTGTGGAGGCACAGTGGTCGCCGCCAAGATGAATGGTTTGTTGTCATGTGTCACACGTCCAGAGGGCCTGGTATCACTGAACCTCCACCCTAATGAGTGGATTAACCATGTTACGAATTTGTATATCCAATTATTTGTAAATGCAAGCTAGCTAGCTAACTTGTTGCCTACACAGTATAGGTTTATGTTGGCTAACTTGGCATTACTCAGATGGGACTAGTTTTACATGGGTAGGTTGTGCAATGTCATTTTGCCAATGTATTTTTTTGGACTGACTCTGGTCGAGGACTGCAGAAGAAAAAGTAGCAGCCTTGCAAGAATGAGCTACAATCACTGGGAAGAAGGACACAGCACTCTGTCTGGGCTTTGACATGCTGAGTGGTGGGTTCTCTGCTGGACAACAGTAACGGGACCAAACTGGTGGTGGAGGGAGAAGGAAGGAGGAGAATGTCGAGACATCAGCACCTGAAAGCAGCACAACAGGACCATAAGATGAATCCTTTTAAAGACAGGTGGTGCATTGCGATTGGCCAGAGTAACGAATGAATGAATGACACTGCATTAGAGTCTTCCTGGCGGAACATGCGCTAACTCGGGCTTTCATTTCTTTTCCAAGACATCAAGGTAAAATTGCTCACGGGTTCCAAAAGTTTGCAATTTCAATTTCATCATCCCAGAAAGATGTGCACGTCTGAAAGAAGTGGTCATACACATGCTTGTTTGCATCAAACCCACAGAACAGATCTGAAAAGGGAAGAGTGCCTGCATTATTTAGCAAAACATTACAGGGGACATTCAGTACTCTAGTGGTTGGGCAAAAAGGAGAGGAGAGAGGGAGCAAGGGAGGAGATGGAGTGAGAATGTGAGAATGGTTGGATGGGGCAAAAGGCTGAGTGCTTTTCTCATTGCATAATCCCAGTGTTTTTGAATAAAAACCTCAGTCAATAATTGATGTGTTCTCACCACATTACAGATCAGTTCACAAGTGACAAAGCATGTTTTGGAAGCAGTCCGGGGGAAAAAACAAGAACGCTCCCGATTCCTTCCTGCCTGGCTCTGGAAACATGACGCATTTAAGAAAGACATAACGCATGAGTGAGTGGAAGATTGAAAAACGTGTTGTTCTGGAAAAATACAAATAACGTTTATGCATATTAGAGGATGACACATCCGTTTGGCATGCTTCGTCTGGAAGCCTTAAAGCAGAACATCCATAAATCTCACTTTATGGCCTATTAAAGATTGATAATGTCATGACTCATTAATTTGACTTCCCGCACATCAAATAGGCATTTGTGCATTCAAATATTAAATCCCGTTAAATATGGATAATCGAAATCCGCCACCAGGAAAAGACGAGGGGGGAGGGCGGTTGGGGGAGGTGGGGCTGTGCAGGCGAGCAGCTTCTTTTTGAAGAACCTTCTGAGGGTCTGCCACGTGTGTGTCCGCATGCGTGTTCCAACCCCTTCTTAGAGCCAAATCTCACCGCCCCCACCATCCTGTCTCAGAAGTCTTTTTTTTTTACCTCCCTTTGTTATGGCCAGACCGTTCTTCTGAAGCTGTAAGAAATGACCCAGGCTGAGTCCCCTGCACTCCAGACTTCCTATCTTCCCTCTTACCTAAAGACCACAACATTTATACCGAGTAATGAAAACGAGGCAGGACAATGCTTTCCGATATAATCTTTAACACTATGGATATAATATCAGCAGTGCTTAAAGCAGCACTTTTTCAGCAACGTGTTTGTGTGTGTGCGTGTGGGCTCTGGACGCTGGAGTGGACCTTAATGAGGCCGTAACTATGTGAAATATTGTCTCTCCCCAGACCAGCCGGACAGGACCGGCCTTGCACAATGCGGCTATAATGTGCCCAGTTGCTTTCCATGAAAAATGCATGAGCCTAGTGGACTGCTGGAGCAGCAACACGCCAATTAGTGTGTGGGCAGGCGCCGGACCAGGCCATCGGTGAATTCATGAAAGTGGAAGTAGCGGCCATATCGCCTGCGCGCACCCGTCTTGTTCAAGAAAAGCCACTAGAAAACACGGCAGCCAATGTGTTGCGCCGATCAAATATGGACAGCAGTTGATCCTATATCTTTTTACCGTGTGCTATGAGAGGGAAGCAAAAACATTGCACGTTTATTAGAAAAGACGGGATTGCCAATATCACTATTACATAGTAGCACGATCGTATGCCGAGGACAGATCACTGTTGCTCCCACTGGAACAAATAAATTAAACAGAAAGGGGGAAAAAAGCATTTCATATTTCCTTGTGTTCTCAGGCTAAGACGATCCTTCCTTATGATTGCCTGCTCCCATTCTATGCATTTATAATGCACGCTTATTGCAATAAACAGTTCCCAGGCAAGTGTGCGCATGTTTGCATAAAAGAAAGGCTCAAAAAAAGAACGCTTGACAGGCGATTTGTTCTGAAGGGATTTTGTCCTGCTTTATGTAGATTTTCTTTCCTTCTCTCTCCCTCTATTTCCTGCTCTCCTTTTTGTGTTGGCCAGATGGATTGCTGGTTCATTTCCATAGGATGGTGGCACGTATGTATAATGGAGTAGTTAAGATAGTAGTTATGGAGTGTGGGTCACGTTGGGTCAGAAGCAGTGGGGATTTAGGACAGGCTTTCCACTCAGTTCGAATGTTCAGTGCTCCTATACAATGATAAAGTTCTATCATTGGTTCTATTCAATGTTCCGTCATCATGCTCTTTCCTTGCTTTCCAAGCTTTCCCTGGTTCTTTTTAGTGTTTCTTCCTTATGCTCCTAAAGGGTTTCTCTTTTTAGTTTGGGTTGTTCTCAGTGGTGAGCCTTAGTGAGCTGTTCCTTAGAAGCCTTGGTTCTTCTCAGTGTTTCTGCATCATGCCGTAGGGAAATTTTACTTTTTGGATCTTGGTTCATTTCAGTGGTCCCTCTTCATGCTCCTAGTGAGGTTTCCCTTTGGAGTCTTGGTTCCACTCAGTGTTTCTTTCTCACGCTTTTAGGAGGTTCTCCTTTTGAGTCTTGGTTTCTTTCAGTGATTCTTAGGGTTTCTTCTTTACACCCCATGTGGAGCTTTACATTTGGAGTCTTGGTTCTTCTCAGGGCTTCATCGTTGTGTAATAAGAGATTTCCTTATGAGTCCTGCTTCTTCTCAGTGTTTCTGCCTCATGCCGTGGGGAAATTTTACTTTTTGGATCTTGGTTCATTTCAGTGGTTCCTCTTTATGCTCATAGGGAGCTTTCCCTTTGGAGTCTTGGTTCCGCTCAGTGTTGCTTTCTCATGCTTTTAAGGGGTTCTCCTTTTGAGTCTTGGTTTCTTTCACTGGTCTTTAGGGGTTCTTCTCTATGCCCCTTAGGGAGCGTTTTCTTTGGAGTCTTGGTTCTTCTTAGCGATTCTTCATCATGTTATAAGGGATTTCCTTTTAAGTCCTCTTTCTTCTTGGTGTTTCTTCCTCATGCTGTAGGGAAACTTTTTTGAATCTTGTTCTTTTCAGTGGTTCCTCTTTATGCTCCTAGGGAACTTTTCCTTTGGAGTTTTGGTTCTGCTCTGTCTTGGTTCATTTTAGGAGTTCTTCTTTATGCCCCTTTGGGAGCTTTCCTTTGGAGTCCTGGTTGTTCTCAGTGTCTCTTCATCATGTTCTATAGAATGTTGTCCTTTTGAGTCTTGTTTCTTTCATTGATTCTTCATCATGTTATAAGGGATGTCCTTTTGAGTCCTGCTTCTTATTGACATTTGTTCCCCATGCTGTAGGGAAGTTTTTCTTTTTGGGTCTTGATTTTTTTCAGGGGTTATTCTTTATGCCCCATATAGCTGTTATCCACCAACGAGACATGGGTTCTGTTACAGTTTGTGCACCTACTTTTGAACCATTCTGCACATTTCCACCAAAAATAAAAAGGGTTTGGAACCTGAAAAGTTCATTCCCAGCTGGAACTAAAAAATAGTAGGTTCTTCAGCACAAACCATGACAACATCTGTGGGAAAGCCAACAATGAGGAGACCCAGTGGTCTGCTGGAGGAACTCTTCTACGTCGTCTTATCAGCCGTGGTTGATCCGTGCTTGCTTTGTGGATAAAACTTTTATTACAGATTTTCTGGATAATCTGGAGTAACAGCAAAAATGCTCACATGCAATCCATATGCTCTGCCATCTTGTTACTACAGTTTACTACCACTGTGCACCACCTTTTGCTGACGTTGATTTCTGATCCTTGGTTCCAATAAAAACTGGTGCAAACGCAAGCTGGTTCTCTGAATAGCACCATGGTTCTAAGAAGCCTGAATGGAACCTCTTGTGGTGGAAAAGGGGCCTTAGGGAGCTTTTCCTTTGGAATCTTGGTTCTTCTCAGTATTTCTTCATCATGTTTTAAGGGATGTTATGCTTTCCTCTCAATGGTTCTTCCTCGTGCTCTTGGCAAGCTTTTCTTTTGAGTCTTGGTTACTCTCAGTGTTTCTTGCTCAAGCTCTTAGGGAGTTTTTCCTGCCCACTGTCTCCCTCTACAAAGCTCATCATATGTTTTCAGGCAATGTCTGCTGTTAAAAGTGTCATGCAAATAAAACTGAACTGAATAACAATTGTTCTGAGAGTACTGAATAAGTGGGCCAAATGGAAGACAAAAGTGAAATGGAGTCATTATCTTACTCGGAATATGAGACTTAAAACAACAAATGGGGATACAGACGGATATATTACAGGGAATTATTCACTGCAGGATTTTATTCAAGTGAGGTGCCAATATTAGTTGAATTTCTACATTGAAAATACTTTTTTTACATGCCTCAGTTTATTTCAGTTTTATGGTGGATATTATATCCTAGGAGCTTCGTGTAGGGGAATTTCCTGCCAAGTCTAAAACACAGGAGGTCTGCAAGGGTGACACTGTGCCCACAGTTTTAGAGGACTTCAAAATCAAAAGGTCAACTGATTAGCAGTACATGCAGATCAACACTACTGTAACCATAAATCGAAAGGTCCATGCAAGCTTTCACCCTTCAGCCCTTAGCCAGGGTCATCGGCAGGTTGTGGACTGTATTTTAGTACACAGACCCACTATGCCCCCGGGGATTAACTGGCTCTCATAGCCATGGCGGATGACTTTTCCAGGCCTGCCTGTTCCCAAGCGTTTCCATTTGACTTATCTACTGTAGTCCAGTGCTCGGGGCACTGAGGCACTCATATAATTCACCTCATAAAGAACTTCAACTGGCTACTCTGGCTGGCTAGGCTGACCAGCACTTATAATAGAAGAAAATAGGGTACGGTACGGAGGGAAGGCTATTTTTTTTCCGCAATCTACGTGATCGATTCTTTATATAGGTGTGTTTGTAAGGCATGCTTTTGGCGCTGCAGGTGTTTATGTGGGCTAAACTCCATGTGAACCCTCAGCCTAGCAATCCCACCAGAGGCCGGAGTGAATCACATTGATGTGGTCACATTATGTGTCTAGTACCTCGCTCTCTTTCACCCACATAGGCCACCGGTGACAGCGGACATAACTCTGTCTGTGGTCTTCTGCCAGCGCAACCTGATTCATGTGCCAACCTCAATTCACCATACCCTGCTAATGCAACATGTAACAGCATGCATATTTATGCATGGCAGTAATGCATACAAGCGTCACCCAGGTTCGCATCGCTTTGCATGAAGCGTAATGTAAAATAAACTTTGTTGTTTGGATTGGGCGGAAGCGCACCAACATGCGCCGCGGCTTAATCATGCAAATGAACCCCCGCTTCTGCTCGTAATGTCTTTTGTGTAAAGGGGCCGGGTTCCTCTTCCTCTTTTCGAATGCCTTTATTTTTCTTTGGAACACAGAATTCCATTTGCATAGATTAATCTTTCCACTCCAAAAGGACATATTATATTGACGGAATACACGGAGAGTACACAGGAAAACGCCAGAACACAACACACTAAACGCATGGCAAAAAACGCTCGCCACACGGCAGGTCATCTGCTGGAATAAAAATATCTCATGGACAAGAGCTGTATGTGACATTTAGTTCTACCTCTCTAGGATCGTTGAAGCCTCTTTTCTTGAGAATGAGGCACCAAGAAAGGGAGAGAACGTTGGCCGTGTTGGATAATCACCCTGGGGGATATATGTCCCTACACCTCGACTCCATCAGTGGGAATAATGCATACAATCAGTCTGCACCAAGCCTGTCAAGGGTACTTTTACATAAGCGAGAGGGTCCAGAGAGGGGGATCCTGCATAGGCTCTGAATATGGATGCCGTCTGCTCGGGTTTACCTGACTGACTCCCAGGCAGCTTCCCGCGAGGAGCTGCTCTAATCAACCTAGAGAAGAGGCTATTTTATATGCCTCTGGCATCCTGCAGGCCAAGGTGGAGGCAGAAGGGAGTTATCTTTCTCCCGAGGATACAAGCTGCCGCCCATGGGCTACGGTCAACAGCCATTAATAATAGAAACCAGGCTGGACGTGAACCATTCCGGGGTAGTGCCAATCCCTCTCCTTCCACCTTAAAACTTGTAGAGGAGGATGGAGACAGAAGTAGAACACTAAATACTACATCCTCTCTCAGGGGTATGGCTTAGACGCTTTCAGGCATTATAATGGCATTGTCCTTAACGGCAACAGGTTCAAATATGGATCGGCTTATTCAGCATCAAATATACACTCGTCATCAAAAGAATAGGTGCACAAATAGTTGCACCCAGTAGGAATCAACCGACAGGAATGAAACTTGGTGGGTAGATTTGATATTGCAAGATATGAGAATGATTCAAGTTTCATGCTCGGCCGCCCATGTGACGTAGGCAAGGACAGGCCTTATCACGGTACCTGACTGAGAACATTCACTGAGCACTGATCCTGTTAGTGCCAGCACCATTGGCAGACAGCTGCACAACGCAGGACTACATGCATGCAGGACATTACAACGACTGGCCCTAACAGCAAGTCAACATCACCAAAGACGGCAATGGTGTTGTGCCAGGCTGTCATGGAATGGCAGTGGGTCATCTTCAACGATGAGTCCCGCTTTTGTCTTGGTGGAGATGACCAACGAATTTGTGTGTGGAGGCACCGTGGTCAGCATCGAGAGGAACTCCTTTTTGTCACGCATCATGTCCAAAGGGCCTGGTGTCATACCATAGTAGCTTTGTTATCATGTGTCACACATCCAGTTTAATGTCCACTTTAAATATAAAGTGCAATACTAGAAGAAACACTAGTCTGAGACATTCAGTACAGACATACCTAGACAAATACAACCTCCCATTTCTTAGGCCTTCGGGAACTGAACAGAAGGCCTAATGCGTTAGGGAACCGATTTTGTGATGGAAACGTCATTCTAGGCCTTCATGAGGTCCCGGAGTGATCACTGACTGCGAACTGGAGTGGTAGCTTGATGGATATATTTCAGACAGTAGCATGAAATGGAAAACAGCAGTGAAATTACTGTAAACATGACACATACAAGGTGATCTATATGTTGCCAAGCCTCAAATAAATTACGAATGTCTATCTTTAAACAGACGCAGACAAAAAGTTATCATTGGAGTTCAATGAAAACATTGGATCCAACTAAGATCCAATGGGGATGCTAGACGAAATTAGCATTATCGGAGAGATGGAATTTTTGACATTTGTGTACTTTCATTGTGCGGTTACTTTCATAATTACATAATTACATTTAAGTAAGACAAGTAAAGCAATAGGTTGGTAATAATGATTTCTGTGGATTGCAATTTTTGTGACATTTTGGTCTTTTTTGTTCCATTAAAACAATCAGATTTAAATCGGTCCATACAGAACGGAAATTAAATGCAAAAGCAATTCATTGCATGACTGTGTAATTACATGTTTATATCCAAGTAGTACAACAAAAGAATAGTAATAACTATAACTAAAAGAAAATGACACAAATTCTCTGGGAAAACTTTGGTAGGGCTGTCGAGTCGTCTGTCTGATGGATGTAGCGACAGAGAAAGGAGTAGTCTGGGAGGATCACTCCCCCTGGGCTGAACAGGCTGCCATGGCACGCTCCCACGGTGGAGCCTCCTCCATTACCATAGCGCTTTGAGCTTTGTTGGAATGGTGGCCCACGACAGGTACAGCAGCTGGTGCTTCAGCATTGATTGGAAGGGACTTCAAACAGAGCCTGAGCAGCCAGCCCGGGAGAGACTTACATGGCTTTTGTGGTACAGCTCTTCGCAGGGGAGAGAAACCACCAAAGGAACAGGCGTACATCAAAGGAAGAGCCCTCTTTTTAAGCTGCGTGAGCTGTTTTAGCAAAACCGGAAATAATTTGGGGAGGTAACCGCTATTTAAGAGCCGCTCTTAGCTAGACGCAAGGTTGCGAGACTCAGCCGGAAAGGTTTTGAAAGTAAAATTAGCATGACACGAACGCAAAAGGAGGTGAGACCACGTCAGAATAGTTAACGCCTTTCTTCTTGGACAAAAGCAACGTATCAACCTGTTCATGCAATCTGCAGACATTCTGTCGTCTTTGTTCCGTGACCTCTTCTTGTCTCCGCTTGATAAAAACAGAGAGACTGTGTGAGCACTGGGAATGGTGCCATCAGATGTGGTTGAGCCTAGCTTTGAGAGACCATGCTAATTAACACAGCTCAGCTCTGCAGCAGATTACACTGTGACAGGACTTAAGGTGGGAACTCACACAGAATCCACAATCCAAACAGATAGAATTGAGGTCAGCGTGTGAGAATCCGACTTTAAAGTCTTGGAGAAGATGTAAAGGAACAGAGTATTCAGTCAGTCGAGTTTGTTGGGACAGTATAATTGGGAAAGTTATAATTAGTAACTTGGTCAAACCTGGTCATCAGTTCAAAGCGCAACTTTGCACTGAATGCCAGAAGATGAACAGAATCTACAATCTAAATCAGACATCAGAATTCAATATCAGAAGTTAGCAAAATATGTTTAACCCATCCCTTCAGTGAAACACCTACACACTAGTGAACACTAGAGAACAGTGAGCACACTTGGCGGGAGCTTCATGCATCCCTATCAACTGTGCCCGGGGAGCAGTTGGGGCTAGGTGCCTTGCTCAAGGGCTCTTCAGTCCACGTCCTGTCAGTTCAGGGGATCAAACCGGCAACCTTCCGGTCACAAAGCTGGTTCCCCAGCCTCCAGCCCATGACTGCCCCATCGGCACATCAATGTCTTGGACAGGTGTAGGTTATTGACATTTCATACAGCCTTAAATATAAAGGTGGTGAAATGGGTTCTTTACATGATATCATAGAACAGGGGTTCCTGGACCTGGAGGACCACCAGCCCTGCACATTTATGTGTCTTCCTGCCAACACAAACACAGTTCTACTCAGGAAGGGCTTGTTAATTAGTAGTTTAGTTGGATCAAGTGTGTTGGGACCAGGGCAAACACTAACATTTGCAGGGCTGAGGGTCCTACAAGACCAGGGCTGGGAACCACTTCCACAGAAGAACCACTTTTAGTTACTCTTATAAACGTTCCAGTGCATGATTCTTTAAAGAATTCTCTTTGTGAATGGGACAGGTGAGTGTGAAGAGCAGTAAAGTTTAAAGAACCTTTAAATGATGTACAGCTCCTAGAACATTAGGTCTTGTTGTCTTGTCACATTACATACCCAACCAAGAGTCTGGTTATTCGGGATGCCATGTCTTCTCATCACCATTTCACCCAGAATGTTTGATTTTTGCTAGAAAGTATGGGTCACCAACAAACTCAGCTGACGACACTCCTAAAAACAAAGGGTTCCTTAAGCTATGGCCTAGAGAAACCAGTTCTAGATGTTCAAACTCTCAGTTCTCTTTTTCAAACATGCTTTTTTGGGGGGCCAAAAGTGGTTCTTCTATGGCAGCACTAAAAAAAGCATATAAGAGTGTAGTTGAGTTTGTCGGAATCTCATGTTGAGTCAGAACATTCTTGCAAAAACACTTTGAGAAAAGTTCATTTGACAATTAGTCGAGTTCTGTTGATTCAAATGTTTGAAGCTCTAGATTACAATGTAAGATGCATTGTACAATGTCACATCATAATGCAAAACTATGAAACTATGCACTGTGGAGAATGGACATTCTATTAATTATGACATCTAATGCTTTTGCATTATTTAAACCAATCTACAATATATCATGGGAATATCAAATCATTAATCTAGTATTATGGATCAAATCATGGGCTGAGAGAATTGTTACGTTCCTAGCAGAAATTAGAGACCCTATTCACACCTGGTGGTTGACTATCAGGATTGTATTTGGATAGACTATCCACATCAAAATGCAGGAGGAAATAACCCATTTTTGAGGTGATCTGATGCACAGAGTAAATACATTCGCCCATACAAGACAATCAAAGAACAATCAAAGAACATCCCAATAATGTAACAGTTGCCTTTCAACGGTTTAGCTAGTTCACTTAAATAATCGTCATTCATTATCATGCTGCTCTACATTATATTTAATGCACACGGTCCTGGACCACAATGGCTTATACAGGAGGCTAATTATTCTAAACAGCCATTTTCTTGTAAATACTGGTGTCACACTGGCATAGAAAAAGAAAAAAAACATGCATACAATTGTGTTTTTCTTCTGAATAAAGAAAAGAGAAGCAGCACAAGAAACTGGTTGTTGAATATGAGTTGATTTGCCTTTTATACACCAGACCTGGAGATGCCTCCGATTATCACATGTAAGTTCATGTAGTTAATTTCTTATCTGGATCCATTACAGATACTAGTCACTTGAAAGAGCCAGGCATAAACGGGATCATGCTGCATTCACATGCTAGCAGTAGATGGATGACAGCAAACTGGATATTCCATTGCTATTCCATGAAAGCAACGATCCCAAAACAACTTGTTGCTGAAATGAAACTTGGTAGGTGGGTCTGACATTATGAAACGTGTGAATGATTGAAGTTACTTGCTTGGCCGTGCATATGACATAAGCAAGGATGGGTCTTATCGCTGTACCTGACTGACCCAATACTCACAATTGCAAACATTCAGCAAGCAGTGATGCCCTCCATGAGTCGACCATTGGCTGCATGACACAGTACTACATGCATGCAGACCGTTATGACAACTGTCCTTAACACCACGTCAACGTCTCCAAAGACTGCAATGGTGTCGTGCCAGACGTGTCATGGAGTTACTCAGAATGGCAGCGGGTCATCTTCAGTGATGAGTCCCACTTTTGTCTCGGTGGAGACGACCAACGAATCTGTGTGTGGAGGCACCGTGGTCAGCGCCAAGATGAGCGGTTTGTTGTCAAGCGTCACACCTCCAGAACGCCTGGTGTCACTCCACCTGCACCCCTGCCGCACCATCTGCAGGAACTGTGTGAGAATATTCAAGCTGCATGGGATGGATTATCACAGGACACCATTAGGAACCTCTACAACTCCATGCAGAGACATTTGGCATGTTGCATTAGCAAACATGGCGGGCCGAAGCCATACTGAGAGACGCTACTTCTGTATGTGCAGCTCAATAAATATTGCCCATATCAGTCTGAATGTATCATCATTTATTGTTCCTGGTAACCTTTATCTTCCTTCCCAATAGCACTGCAATCCCTCACTTCCTTCAGGGTGCAGCTATTCTTTTGATGATTAATGTAATAGAAGGTCACTTGCCTAACAAAAGTGTGACATAAGCTGTTGTGACTATTATATGGGGGTTATATTACCAAACAAAACCTGTCATGACAACTCATGACAGTATATGACAAATATTTATCGCCTGGTTATGTCATTGTCACATAGAGGGGTTGGAGTAGAGTGTTATCAACTTCCCCACTGATTATATTTTTGAAACCACAATGAAAAGAGACTTGCTCAGGTGTTTAAAGTCATTCACTGTGCCGCCTTGCTAGATTTCGCAGGAACCACCAGGCAATAAATGAAGCACTTTCATGCTTCTCATGCCAATTATCATCACAATTAAGAATCAACAAAGCACATAATGATGTATCACCCTTTAAGAAATCAAGTGTAAATTGAATTTCAAGACACGGCATATGGCACAGTCACTCACTGCGAAGGCTTAACTGGAAATCCGGCAGTTGCTGACTGCATTAAACGTATATTAGATTTTAAGGCTATCAGCCCAGTGGCCTGTTTGACTTTGTGTCACCGTTCAACCATTTCAGGAAGCACAAAGAGAAATTATGCAGCACCAGAAGTCTTTTCAACAAGCTCAGGCTGACGCTGAGACAATTCTTGAATCACACGCATCCTTAACTCCTTTGTAAGTGAATACAGTTTCATGTGTTCATCTGCTCTGTAGTTTCCTCACCCTGACCATTGTATTCCTTAAGAAAGGCATGTGACCTCTCGTAGTGTAAAGAAGGACTTGCTTTACGCCAGAAAATACAAGAGGGGCTACGATACATTCCTCTGTTTTGCAAAGAAGAGTATTCATTTAAGGAAAGCAGGTTACAGAATATCTGTAAGGAAACACTGTGGCACTAATTACTGAGTACGGTTCAATACTTACAGACACCTGTAACATCAGTAGAAACATAAGCTCACCAGAGAAAAAAATGAGTCACTTTGTGTGTTTAAGGTGGTAGTAACTTCAGGCTCCTGCAGATGGCGCTGCATCAAGATGATGTGGCTATGAACACCTGCAGGGTGTGTGTGATGGGATTCATAGACTGAGAAGAGGTGGTACAGTGTGGTGAATGTATCATTCCATGTGTGGAAAATGGCTCCAAGGCAGATGTTAATGATTGGCTAAAAGGAGTGATTGTGCCAAAGACCATAGTTTGAAGGAAGTAGCTGAATCTACAGGTGTATGGAAGCGTACAGTCATACGGGTCTACCAGCAGTGGCTAAAATCCCAGTCTACAGGGAAACTCTCCTCAGAACTGTTACAGGGAAGGCATCCACCAAATCTGGCCCAACTGTGCAATTCTTTGATGCAAGAGTGTCTGAACACTGATGTGGAACTACATCCATCCTCATGGAGGTATTACAGGCTATTAAGTGTCTTCAACGGATCAGCCATAACTTTAAAATCACTACCTTGTATCCACACTCCATAATCCATTATCCTCTTCTTTAGTCTTTCGTTTTACCCTGTTATTTTTACCCTGTTCTGCAGTGGTTAGGACCCCCACAGGACCACCACACAGTAGGTATTATTTGGGTGGTGGATCATTCTCAGCACTGCAGTGACACTGACATGGTGGTGGTGTGTTAGTGTGTGTTGTGCTGATGTCAGTAAACACCTCAGTGTCACTGCTGGACTGAAAATCGTCCACCAATCAAAACAATCCAGCCAGTAGCGTCCTGTGGGCATCTCCTGTGGGCGGCGTCCTGTGACCACTGATGAAGGACTACAGGATGACCGACACTGCATTATGCAATAGCCGAGGAGGTATCGTCTCTGACTGTACAAGGTGTTTAAACACTCCTGATCCACTCACACCACAACACACTCTAAGACACCACCACCACGTCAGTGTCACTGCAGTGCTGAGAATGATCCACCACCCACGTAATACCTGCTCTGTGGTGGTCCAATGGGGGTCCTGACCACTGAAGAACAGGGTGATAGGGTTTTAACAAAGCATGCAGAGAATCAGAAGGACTACAGTCTGTAACTATAGAACTACAAAGTGCTCCTATATGGTGAGTGGAGCTGATAAAATGGACAGTGAGTGTAGATACAATGTGGAGGTTTTAACGTTATGGCTGATCGGTGTATATGAAGCATGTACTCGAATGAGTCTCTCTTAAAGAAGTGCAGTAGCAGACACTTAACCACAGCTCTTATCCTTACAGTGACAATCACTAAACAACATCAGCCTCTTAGAACAGCTCTCCATTGCAGAATAGCAGTGAGTGCAACAACTTTGCCCAATCCAGTCCTATTGTGGATGAAAGCTGGGAAGAGGGCGGATAGATATTCAGACAAAGGGCCTTTGTGTGGATTAGAGATACCGGGGCTGCTGAATAAATCCGCTTCGGAGTGTGCTTAACCCTAGCAGTTCCACATGTTCTTTTATTTAAGGAAGTTTCATTTCAATTGGAATGAGTTTCCGAGATCTGTACTGCACGCAGACTGTGAAGCCATTGAGGTAACTGATAGAATTAAGCAAGGTTATGTTTTTTTATGGATAGTTTTGGCTATATTTCAGATGCCATTTTTCATTATCATTACCATCAAAAGATTCAAATAATTAATCATAATTAACGACACTATTTTGTAGATCTACAGTTACAGACTGTAGTCCATCTGCTTCTCTGTGTAATTTGTTATACCACCTTTACACCATTCATCAAGGGTCAGGACCCCCACTGGACAACCACAGAGCAGGTATTATCTGGGTGGTGGATCATTCTCAGCACTGTAGTGACACTGACACAGTGGTGATGCGTTAGTGTGTGTTGTGCTGGTGTGAGTGGATCAGACACAATAGTGCTGCTGGAGAGTTTAAACACTGTGTCCACTCACTGTCCACTCTATTAGACACTCCTAACTTGCTGGTCCACCTTGTAGATGTATAGTCAGAGACGATAGCTCATCTGCTGCTGCAGAGTTTGTGTTGGTCATCCTCTAGTCCTTCATCAGTGGTCACAGGATGCTGGTGGCTGGATTAGTTTGGTTCGTGGACTATTCTCCATCCAGCAGTGACACTGAGGTGCTCCAGCAGAACCGCTGTGTCTGATCCACTGGTACCAGTGCAACAGCGAGTGAATGTAAATAGTGAGCGCACTGGGAGCACTGTCGCCTCACAGGAAGAAGTGCCTGAGTTTACTTCCCGTCTGGGGGGACCAGGGACCTTTTTGTGTAGTTTGCCTGTTCTCCGTGTGTCTGTGTGGGTTTTTTCCGGGTGCTCCGGTTTCCTCCCACAGTCCAAAGACAATGCAATCAGGTGAATTGGAGATGGGGGAGCAGGGATGGGCTCCAGCACCCCCCTTAAACAGTGACTTTGAAAATGAGAGTGATGAGTGAATGTGGCCTACAGGGATGTTCTGGATGTGTAACATATTGGAATGTAACATAGTGAAAAAAATTACAATATAAAATATTTTTCACAATATGTAAAAGTTCAGCAAATAAAGACTAAGTAAGGACTACATGCACACAGAACGTTACGACAACTGTCCTTAATACCACGTCAAGGTCACCAAGACTGCAATGGTGTCGTGCCAGGCTGTCATGGAGTCACTCCATCTCCACCCCTACCGCAAAATCTGCAGGAACTGTGTGAGAATATTCAAACTGCATGGGATGGATTATCACAGGACACCATTAGGAACCTCTACAGCTCCACGCCGAGACCATACTGAGAGACACTGAAGATGACCAGCTGCCATTCTGAGTCACTCCATGACAGTCTGGCAAGACACCATTGCAGTCTTTGGAGACGTTGACTGATATGGGCAATATTTACTGAGCTACACATTCTTCTGTATGTGTAGCTCAATAAATATTGCCCATATCAGTCTATATTTTTAACCTTTATCTTCCTTTCCAGTAGCATTGCAATCCCACACTTCCTTCTGGGTGCACTATTCTTTGGACGATGAGTGTATATGCAATTATTAAATGGATTGATAAGCTGTGCTTTGCTTCACCTGTCGTCATCCAGAAACAGAAATCACATATATCACATGAAATCTGGCTCATATAAGACAAGACAACACAAGCAAGGAAAGATTACACATGGTGACAAGCAAACATGACAGGCCCATTGACTGCAAGCAAAGACGCTTGAGGGGGTAAAAAAAAAAAAAAAAAAAACAGTCTGCAATCAAACCGCAGACATTACAAAGTCATGAGCTAGCAGCTTTGACAGCTAGGTCAGGTCTACACCACGAATATTTTAAAATAGATTGCCTCTGCAGCGCTGGAGTATGAGCGTATGTTATTAGTCAATCACCGGGACATGAAAAAACCTGCTTCCGACGCGTGCCGATCACAAATGCGCTTTTCAAAAGCGCGCTCGGCGTAACTTAAGGAACGTCTCCGTTCAGCTGTGCTCTGGTCGTAAAGAAATCTGGATGTGTACTTTCTTTAACTTTTTCTTTTTTTCCTGCCCTCCCCTCCTTTCATTCTTCATTCCCCCTTCACGCGCGTCACCACCACTGTCAACCTGTCAAGAGGAGCTCATAACAGCATGCTAGCTGAGGCGGATGGCAGGAACATGGAGACGGTGTCAGGCAAAATAAACATTTAGCACTGTTAAAAAGAGCATCATTGTTTCAAGTGTGGCAAGACCACGAGGAACCCCACTGCAGGTTTGAACTTGAAACAATTTCAGGTCGGGAATGCTTGGGAAAACCTGCCATCAGAGGATGGCACATAGATGAATTCCTATTTGCTTTGCATATTTTATGTATTCAGTTGTATGCAAAAGTTGGAATACCAATCTTAACACATCCTCTGCAGTGAGCGAACTTAAACATGACATTTGTATACAAATTTATTTGCGTTCTATTTCTATTTATTTTTTTTGTAGCATATTGAATAAAACGTATATACATATATATAAATATATATATATGACATAAAATACATGTGCCATATATATGTGTGACATAACATTTGCACAAACCAAAGTTTATATTATTTATTTATTTATTTATAAACTCACCATCAAAAAAAATAGCTGCACCCAGAAGGAATCAACCGGAATGAAATTTGGTGTGTAGGTTTGACATCGGGAGACATGCAAATGAGTAAAGTTTCAACCTTGGCCGCACATGTGACGTAAAGAAAGACCTGACTAACTATATAAGGTTTGCCCGTTGCATGCGCTTTACACTCATTCTGCTGTGTTGGTCATCCTTTGCAAGCGACTGTGCCTCAGAAAAGAGTTTGAAAGCAATTAGACCTGTTGTAGAAGTTTGAGAGTGGTCATATCATAGAGCTCCAGAAACTGGGATGGTTTATGGACGTATTGCGCCCCATACCAGTAGTGCAGACACTACCATGGCATAACACTTTGGGTGGCAGTAGAAATAAGATGGCAACCACCAGCGACATAAAAGATCTGAGAGACCTACACGAACCACAGAGAGAGAAAAGCGGCGGATTGTCCAACAGAGAGTTCAGTCAGAGAATGTATCCTAGCTATTTCAAACAGGTTAGCGTCCAAACTCCAACAGGCACTGCCCAAACAAGCACCAGTGCTGATACCTAGAAAGAAGAACACAGACTTAAAAACAAGAGAGGTGCACTACCTAGCAATCCCATGCCAGTGCTCATACCCAGAGAGAAGATGAATTAAGGTCAGCCTAAGTGCAGCACAATGCAATGCATAGATACTTGATTAGTGCTCACCTAAATGATTCACAAATAGAGTTCAACCTGCAGGCCTGCAAGAGTCTGCTGTTCGGACAGTCAGTGGAAATTCAGTGCACTGTGACACGCGCAGAGTGACCCAACAGCCATGATTTTGGACATTCTATGAGCAGTGATGCCCTCCATGAGTCATCCTGGTGCATGAGGCAGTACTCAACATTGTCAAAGAGGTCCAAGACTGTCATGGAGTTACTCAGAATGGCAGCAGGTCATCTTCAGTGACGAGTCCCACTTTTGTTTTGGGTTCGTTGGACCCAAAATCCATGCGTGGAGGCACCGTGGTCGGTACCAAGATGAACTTTTGTTGTCACACGTCCAGAAGGCCTGGTGTCACTCCACCTCCACCCCTACCGCAAAATCTGCAGGAACTGTGTGAGAATATTCAAGCTGCATGGGATGGATTATCACAGGACACCATTAGGAACCTCTACAACTCCATGCAGAGACGTCTGGAATGTTGCTTTAGCAAACATGGCGGCCTGATGCCATACTGAGAGACACTACTTCTGTATGTGTAGCTCAATAAATATTGCCCATATCAGTCTACATTTATCATTATTCATTGTTCCTTATAACCTTTATCTTCCTTCCCAATAGCACTGCAGTCCCACACTTCCTTCTGGGTGCAACTAATTGTGTCATGATGAGTGTATATGTTTGAAGTAAACAGTAAAAGTTCATTGAAATGTGCATGTTAAAATGTATGTACAAAAGAGGATGAACTTATTCAAAACATGACTTTTGCCCACAACTGCAAATATGCCTCATTTAACAGGATATACGTACATATGGAATTACTTCTCAAAAACAAATATTTTGCCTTGCATTGTCAGAGGTAATATTTACTAACAAGTCTAACACAAACAAACAATTAAGAGCTCTTGGATGAGGTTTTTTTTTTTTGCTTCGATTGGCTGTTTGCATGTACTATTCTATATTTATAGCAAAGCCAATGAACACCAGGTTACTCGAATGCAAATCAAAACACTGAATTCACTGAGATATATATTTTTTTTCCCCTGAAAATATAATTCCGGTTTTCAAGCTTGCATTCCTGCTGGGCACAGAGACCCATGAGGCTAATTAGCTTTCAATATTTAAAAACATATGCTTTGTCAGTCAGTTAGAGCTTGATAAGGCCTCTTTTCAATGGAAAGCTAAAAAAAAAAAAAAAAAAAAAGATAATTGTTTACTACTGCGCACTACGGTCACAGAAATCTCTCCTGATTGGAAATGAATCTTCATTTTTTTAGCCATATGACTCTTTCGTACAGACAGCATGAAGCGTGACCTGCATGAATTGGACCTGATGTTCTACTGCTGGACACGCCACTTTCCTGTTATGAATTTGACCCTTACTATGACTCAGTGACTAGTACAGCTAGGCCTTCAGCTTTTTCCACCATTAAATGTCAATGAAGGAAATAAAAACACGCAGCTCTACGATAATGTTAACTTCTGTGTGATTCTAGCAGTATGCTAGCGCTAAGCTAACAGCCATTCACATCACATTTTTGGCCATTTTAGAGTATAATAGAATTAATAATAGGCACTAAAAGCTTTTAAATGACTTCAAGATGTTAAACCCCATGCGTTGTGGGGGGAGCCGGAGCCTATCCCAGCACTCATTTGGCAGAAGGAAGGAAATACCCTGGACAGGTCAGCAGTCCTTCACACTCATACCTAGGGGCAATTAGCATCTCCACTTCACCTGGGAGTATGGATTGTGGACTGTGGGAGAACATCTGAGCACCCTGAGGAAACCCATGCAGACACAGGGAGAACACTCCACACAGAAATGACCCTGGATGCCCCAGTGGGGATTGGAACCCAGGCCCTTCCTGCAGTGAGGCAACAGCACTACCCACAGAGACACCGAGACAATCTTACCTTGTATTTATTGACTCATTCAGTAAGAAGACCCGACATAGAGCTGTTCCCACTGTATTCATTTTCTAACAACTATCCTCATTAGGCTTGAATTTGAAGTCAGTGACATATCTAGTACTTCCAGAAGGCCAAGAGTGATGCCTTGACAGTTTTTCCCTCACAGAATTCCCCCCGATCATAAGTCAAATTGTGATTTACAATGGGTGAAGGCCTGTAGGACATCTCTGGAGACCTAGAAAGCCCTGAGGGTTCCTCACTGATATGACTGCTATGGTTTTATTACATTCAGCAAAGAAAGTGAGGTCAATTGAGGCAGCGTTCATTCACTGTTCACTTGTTTAAAGCCTGGGAACAAAGCATTCAGGTTCATATAATGGTGCTCTCAATGGTTCCTTGATAACCCTGATTTAGACCTGTGCTTTAACACAGCAGGAGGGTAGAAGGTGGTAGAGGTTTGCCATACACTGCCAGCGGGCTACACCCCATAATGGTGTTTATGGGTAACAGAACTCAATACAATCCGCCCCATTGGGGCCCGTTGTTCTACCTTCCCCTTGCAGCCAGGCTACATCAGTAAGGCAACAGTAGCTGACAGAGACCTCCTCGTTTCCTCCCAAGAGGCTGAAAGACCCAAGAAGGCTCTGGATGTGGATGTGCATTCTGAAACTTGCTCCATCCTGAACAATGGACTCCCCGGGCAGAGATATACTGTATAAAATAAAGATGCCAAAACCGGTTCTGGGGAGTGAAGACGTACAGGAACCAACTGCGGTCCCTTTTTTTTTCAGTGGAAATCATCGTTATAAATACAGCTCATAACAAGCCCACCATTGGTAATAAAAAATCTTTGTGGAAAATGGCACTAAAGCATGTTCCCATTTGTATTCCCTTCTTTTTTAAGTCCACCTGAGCGTTCAGGAACTCTCGTCCCATGTTCACATTAGCAGGCGAAGAGTGACAGGCACCAGTCATTCCCTATGGAAGAAGGCAATTTGTGGCAGCGCTTTAGCGACAGCTGACACGCGACAGGGCGACGAGCGTTAAGTTGAGATTTTCTCAACCCTAAGCAAATTAAATCTGACATAGTGACGTGGCAATCTGAATGACTGGCTCAAATATCATAGGCAATATACCATTTAATTCCCATATCAAAAATGGGGAAGACTTCACTTTCAAAACTACAGCAATCAGCCTCCTCAGTTCCCAAACGCTTACAGAGTGCTGTTAATGGAAGAGGTGATGAACACAGTGGCAAACATGAACCTGTCCCAACTCTGAATTGTGTTGCAGCTACCAAATTCAAAATGGGCATACATTTCTCAGAAAGCAATACAACTTCGAATTCCCCTCAATAATCAACATGGGGAGAATCAAAGAACAACTACAGGCAATTCATTCATTCATTACCTGTTCATGCCTAAAAAAGCTCATTGTCCACTATTAGGGCAAAAACTGAGAAGTTTCAAACAGCTGGACCTGTAGTGTACCTTCCTGGAGCAGGTCACAGGTGACACATGACCATTTTAAATGTATCCCTTTTGGTTTCTTTTCTTAGAATGAATTTTCTTTATTGCAGGATCTACTTGAAGGCTTCTGAAGGCTTCTCAGTGGCCAATCTGAATTTTGGTTGTATATTTTTATTAATGTAATCAATTAAAATGATTGAATTCAAGTAATAATTCAGATAATAATTCCAAAGATCTCCAAATCTGGCTAAAATAGCCCTTCACTGCTATTGTAAAAGGGGGTTAAAGGCTTCATTTATTCTCACATTTTCAGACTGAGACTTTAATAAGCTTTGTTTTTTACCCATCTTTACAAAGGGTGCCAATGATTATAGAGGGAACTCACACTCACTCTGTGACGCCAGAAGGACTAAACAGACACTCCCAGATCTAAAAGCTATATCAGAGTTATTAAACAAGGTCAGTGATGAAATGAAACACATCGACGCTGTTAGACTGGCAATAACGAGGGCAAACAGAACCGACAGGGGAGAGACAAAGCCAAACCCAATAGAACAATTTAAAGTCAAAAACCACAACAAACAAACCAAACCAGGTATCTGACCAAAAGGGAAAGACTAAAGCAGAAACCAAAAAACAAGCGAAGATCATAAACCGAAGGAAACCAGAAACACAGGATTAAACGCTGAGTATGCAAACAAGTTGACATTACCTTGCAAAGACTGAGGACAAACAAAGGAGTATACACACAGACAAGTGTAACGAGCAACAGGTGAAAACAGTTACTCTGGGGAAGAGAATCCTGAAGGCAGTTCATGATTGATGAGTTGAAAGCATGTGGTAGTGACATCATGAAAGGGTGCATGGTGGGAAATGTAGTCCATGGAGTTGACAGAGGCAGGAGGAGAGCCCAGAAGTGTGACACACTCACTCATCTTCTAAACAGCTTTGTCCTTCTGGGTGATGCTGGAGCTTATCCCTGTGCTCATCGGGCAGAAGGCAGGAAACACCCTGGACAGGCCACCAGTCCATCACAGGGCAGACACACAGACAACTAGGGGTGACAATTTAGCCTCTCCAATTCACTTGACTGACTGCATGTCTTTGGACTATGGGAGGAAACCCACGGAGAGAACATGCAAACTCCACACAGAAAGGATCCTGGACGCCCTATCTGGGAAACAAACCCAGGCCCTTCTTGCTGTGAGGTGACAGCAGTACCCATTGCACCACTGTGCCGGCCATAGAGGGCAGTCTATGTTACAAGTATACACTATGCTGCCAAAAGTATTCGCTCGTCTGCCTTCACATGCATATGAACTTGAGTGACATCCCATTCTTAATCTGTAGGGTTTAATATGGTCTCGGCCCTGGTGTTCCTCCACACCACACTCGCTCATCCATGTCTTTATGGACCTTGCTTTGTGCACTGGCGCGCAGTCATGTTGGAACACGAAGGGGCCACCCCCAAACTGTTCCAACAAAGTTGGGAGCATGAAATTGTCCAAGATCAATTTATTATCTCACACCATAATCCCCACCAAACTTTACACTTAGCACAATGCAGTCAGACAATTACCGTTCCCCTGGCAACCGCCAAACCCAGACTTGTCCATTGGATTGTCAGACAGAGAAGCGTGATTCTTCACTCCAGAGAAAACGTCTCCACTGCATCCGACACCTTCCATTCCATGAAGCTCTCTACGCACTGTTCTTCAGCTAATCTGAAGGCCACATGAAGTTTGGAGGTCTGTAGCGATTGGCTCTGCAGAAAGTTGGCAACATATGTGCCTCAGCATACGCTGACCCTGCTCTGTTATTTTACATGGCCTACCACTTGGTGGCTGAGTTGCTGTTGTTCTCATTCACTTCGACTTTGTTATAATCCCACTGACAGTCGACTGTGGAATATTTAGTAGTGAGGAAATTTCACAACTGGACTTGATGCACAGGTGGCATCATATCACAGTACCACACTGAGCTCCTGAGAGCGACCCATTCTTTCACTAATGTCTGCAGAAGCAGTCTGCATGCCTAGGTGCTTGGTTTTATACACCTGTGGCCATGAAAGTGATTGGAACACCTGAATTCAATGATTTGAATGGGTGAGTGAATACTTTTGGCAATAAACTGTATATGACAAATACAATCTGGCACAGATGAACTGACCACTAATGCTACTGCAATAATATCATTTTAGGAATATCAGCATTACATATTTGCATATCTGTTATTTTTCTTGCTTTTATTCATATCTGAAGTTTCTCCTGGTGTGCATCACTTTGAACATTTGCCATAATAAATGAATGAATATCAAAAAAAACCCTCAAAACGATCAAAACAAACGCTAAATGATTTTCTCATTTTACCTGACGTGTTCAAACAACCGACTTAACGGCATCCAGAGTGCACTCGGCTCTTAGGCAGCGTGAGGCCTCAGAATACACATTTACGGTCACGCACTGCTGCAACATCATTGCCATCGCAAAACAGGCCCAATCACATATCTTGCACCCCCCTCCGTCTCTCCCAGCCTACTGATCAAATGCTGGTTGTCATGGTGCCAGTATGGGTGATTCCTGTGGAGAGGGAGGCACCAGCACGGATTAAAAAACTGCTTCATCTTCTGCTTCTTCACCCTTCTTGGCAAGTGCAAAATTATTTGGGGAAAACGGCAATTACTTTCATTTGGACACGGATGATAGTGTATTCATTTTTGCTCCTTTCAGAAGGAATTAGCGTTTACTTAATGATTATTCATGGGGCTGGATTATGAAAATAAACATGGCGTCATTGAAATGAATGCATCCCAGAATTGTTCTGGAAGCTTTTTTAGTGTGTGTGAAACACACCTAATTGGATGGAACAAGATAGGAGAGAGCAAAAGCCAAAAAGTCTTTTATTATTATTATTATTATTATTATTTGCATACATGCACTTAACATGCCCAACCTATGTTGTTAGATGGTGAAAGTTGAGTCTAGTTTAAACTAACAAACACCACCATTAATTACATAAACCATCCCCTGTTTAGGAGTGTACAAGTATGGCGCGATTGCCCCCTGCCCTCGCCTGGGGCTGTGTCCTTGTCTGCATGGCGGGTCTCCTTACACCATACTGTGCCTGTGCTGCACGGATGGGGAAGACAGCAGCAGCACCGGTGCTCTACAGCTGCCACGAGTTTCTCCACTTCCCCTCACACCATTGACACTAGTGTGAGTACCACTCAACGTTAGTGACTGATCTGTGCTGGATGCCATCTATACTGCACCTGACCTATAGTCCACGGCCACTGCCGGGATCTATTTCCCCACCAGCCACACACCAATCCAGTTTGCCGACTGCTCCACTGCTTGGTGTGACACTTCCACACTGAAGTGGATGGGTTCGCTTCCCTGGCCTCCCTCTTGAGGGCATCACCGTTGTACCTCGCTGAACTGTCTCCAGCATCAGGCTTTCCTTCACTGGCCTTGTCATTAAGCCTTGATGTGCCGTCCTTCCCGTGGAGCCCTAAGGTGCTGTCCCCACACGTACAGTCTTTCACACTGCATTAGTAAAAAGCACCCCTCCTTACCGGTCTGTTTCTGGCACCACTGTGGCTTCGGTGTACCCTAAGACACAGGTAAGGCCATGAACCATTTACCAGTTGTGAGGAATTTAACCACCACATTTAACCATCCTACACTACTTGCCCAGAGTGGTGGGCAGTCCTATCCACAGCATCCAGGGACTAGTTGGGGGTTAGGTGCCCTGCTCAAGGTGAAAATGCACCTGTCCTGTCGGTTCAGGGAATCAAACCAGTGACCCTCGGGTCACAAGGCTGGTTGCCTAACGACAGCCCACGACAGCGCCCTCTAAACACCAGGCATAAAAGCATATACAGAGCACTGAACTCAAGAGAGAGGCCACCGCCAGCCACAGGATTCACCTGAATGGTGACCAACCGCCAACACAAAACGCTCACACTCCCCAACACAGAATGCCACAATAAAGGAATACCTTCAAACTAACAAACAGTGACATTAACAACAATAAACGACACAAATAGTCTCTTTTAGGAGTGCACACGCCTAGTATGAGTCTCCCTAAGTCCAAAGCAGCGGGTAGCAAGTCAAAACATGCTTACATCCCTCAAACCTCAAGCAAGTCCTTCTGGATCAGTGGTCACCAACTTGGGTCCAGGAGATCTACCTTCCTGTGCAGTCTAGTTCCTGACACATGAGTCTACGCCTTAGAAGCAGTTAATGAAACTCTTTCATGAATCATACATAATTCATAATGGCAATTCAGTTTAATTCAAACCAATCTCTTGTCTCAGTGTCTTATATTATTGCAATCGTTTGCATGCATGCAGAATGGATTTGTGTCCATTCAGTAATCAGGGTACACATGTTCATGTTCACTTGTGTTTACTTATGTTGATTTGTCATGGAAATCCAACATCAGGACCAATTGCTTGAAGTTGTTCTGATCAAGCATGTGTAGTCTGGGTTCAACTATTGGCAAGTTATAAACACTCTGCCAGGCAAATTCCCACCTGGCACTGGACCTACAGTCAGAAACCGAACTGAACACTTGCCAGACCTATTGTGTAGAAGTGAAAATAAGTCCACACGACCTCTATACACTTCTGCACACTCTAATGCACATTTTCTGTTGATATATTTAATTTAACTTATTGTGGGAAAAGAAACATAAATGATGGCCTGTGCAAAAGTTATGGTGCATTTTATATTTTTTCCATTATGTCAAAATCAACAAAAAGTTGAATTGATGCTCTAAAATTTGCAAAACAATGAAAGGTTATTTAAGTTTGTTCCCAGTAGAGGGTGTGTTTCCGATTCAGATAACTGAATGAAAGCTGGTTAGACTGGTTAGACTTGAATTTTATAGTCAGAGCTACCTATGACCTAGGACTTCCAGAGGGTATAGAGTGCCATTTAGTACCTATTGGGAATCAAAACATGATCGGTTGATACCATTGTCATTTCCTAATTACATTGGTGGCTAAGCTATTGCATAAGGCTTTCTGTGCAGCTCCTGAAGGCCTAACTAATAGGAGAGCTTGCGTGGCTGTATCTACCTACATACAACAGAAGAATCCTGATTGGACAACGTTCTGTGAGCTGCTGCAGGACCGTAACCATATTGGGTTCAACTATTGCCAAGTTATAAACACACTGCCAGACAAAAACATCCCATTAAGCATTGGACCTACAGTCAGAAACTGAACACTACTGAAGTACTAGAGGATGACAAACACAAATTGTGCATGGAAAGACATGAGCTATAGCCTGGACACCAGCAACGTAGACTTGGATTCGCTAATAAAGCAGCCAGTAAGCTCAGTTCTAGGAGTTGGTTGCACTTTCTGGTTCACATGATCAAAGTAATCTCAAAGACATTTAACTATGTTGAGGTTCAGGCTCAGTCTATTGCTCTGAGAATATTTCCTTATGCAAGCTGACCACCTTTCATCTACTTCTTCGAAATATCAAATAATTGAATATTGTGTACTTAATGGTTTTTTTCTGGACGAAAATTAAATCAATGAAGGGTGGTCTGATTTTTAAACAGTACTATACGTTTAGCATACTAACCCTTTGCAAGCTGTTGTGTTCTTTATAGGGTTACTCAGTATTTTGGTCAATCAAAAAGGAAGATGTATTTAATAAAACTAGTTAACAAATGTGCATATTTACCCTCAAATCTGTCAGACATCGTGGCCACAATTATAACTGATCTATGGAAGCAGGAATCATCTGGGATGGAGAGATTATAATTTCAAATGTACTTCTTCTACAGTTAAAGTACTGAACCGGAAACTGCTTTGGGAATCTCTCCAGTTCCAAGTTATTATCATGAAAGTGATGGAAATATGCTAGCGAGCATATACCCTAGTGACAAAGAGCTACTTAACAAAAAGCAACCCAATCAGGAAAAACCACCACTTGCTCTTTATGACATCTCAAGCAGGTTATTTCACTCAGTTCCAGGCAAATGCGGACAGCTGCTCGGATGGCTTCAAGGCAATTCTGGCTTTCTGGTGGCCGGGTGAAATGCTCATGTAAACGAGGAGTAATTGCCGGCCGTGACTGTTAAAAGGCTGATCTGCCTAGACAAAGCAGTCCCCTTGCTATCGAAGCATGGGGCATTATCATAAATAAACAGTCGGGGAATAGGGCCGCCTGTTTGTGAGATTAGCACAGGATGATTTCTGCTGCGAGCGGCTGATCTCGAAACAGTATTCCCCACAGAGTGCGAGGCTAATGAGAGAAAAACAAACAGGTCTGTCTGAGCCTGTAAGCCACTGCCATCAGTCAAAAGCCAGAAGCTTGTTGCTGTAGCAGTGGGTCCACCTATAATATGCAATATGGGGTCAACTGTTGAGGGCTGTTAGTTTACCAGCCTCTTATTAGAAACACCTGTCTTCTAGCCCCACCTTTCCGATTTACACTGTAGCCCATCTGTTGGTGCAGGATTCGGGTTAGTCATCTTCGAACTCTTTATCAATGGCAAGTGTCTGACCTGTCTTTGTTGGTCAGACATACTACTGTATCTGTTATACTTAGTTATCATTGTGTTTAAAATGGCCTACCATGTGAATGACATGTGGTTAGTAATGACCCTATGGTGGTCACTTTCTGCTGATGAATGGGGTGGCTAAGAAGTTGGACTACGGTCTGTCTAATTGTACTAGTTTATAGTGGACCTATAAGATAGGTAGCTCATATAGAGGCCAGTGAGAGGAAGTACCATGCAGATGGTTATAACAAGGTGGACATGAAGAGTATGTGTATATCAGTGTCAACTCAATGACTATGATGAAAGGGTAAGCTCAGGCCACAAATATCAAAAAACTGGCTCGTTTCTGCAAGTGCACATATGAGATTTTAATCAGTATATCATTGCTAAGTTAATGGTGGTGCACATGCACATAATACACCATTCTAAAGTAAAGCAATAAGCCACTCAACCCTTGTGATTTTATCACAAGGAAGAGTGTTCTTAGGCATGATGTAAAATTTTTTAACTTTTTGTCATATAATTAAGAACATGATAATATAGTGCTGTTTAATGCAAAAAACTTCACAAGTTCTTTTTGGTTACCAAATGACCATGGCAAGTCTCATAGAGTACCAAACCACTGGCACCCCTCTTTCCTCGCTGGGGCTGAATCTCAAATGGATCCATGTTTCCTACATAGTGCACTACATAGGAATTTTAATACTGGCTCAACTGTAGGCCAATAAGGGCAATATAGCTAACAAATAGCCATTTGGGATTCAGCCATTGCCATACTCGACAAACAGTGCAAAATGACTTACTTAGCAAACTATTTAGTGAGTACAGAGCCATTTGAGATTCAGTCTGGGTTTGATGACTAAAACATGGAGATTTGAATTGCATAAGCTGCTCAAGTGACATTCCTTAGACTTTGATATTGTGGTTGTACAGTGAATCATATTGCATGTACTTGAGTCTGTGTTATTAATGATGGAGTTGTTTAGTCTGTTTTTATCTTTTGGCCTGTTAGCTAACTGTCCATGTGAGTAGCATTGGAATCAGAGATTACTCTAAAAACAGCACAAAGGTTTTTGGAACAGTAATGCGAAGATCAGATGTTGTGAGGTGGGCTGTGTGCATATCGTTGCTGTCCAAAGAAAAACAAGCATCTCCAAAATGGCAGCTTTATAGGAGAGTCCAAAAACCTCATTGAATTTGAATGCAAGTCAATGGACCAAGATGTTTTTTCAAGCAGTTTTGGGCCATTTGTGTTGGTCCCTTCATCATGAGATTTTCACACAAGGTAAACAGAAGCGGCTGTATTCAAATGATGCATAAAAGCATAAATCGACAAAAATGGAGATACATGTTTTTCATGGGACAGCAACATATTGGTGCATTTTCAAACACAGTGTCTTCAAACGTGCCTCAGCCAATCAGATTTTAGGACCAAAAGTATATGTTTATAATGAAGAGTAAATGACATTCCATAGGCTTTATTAGAAGACATTATTAGCTTTTAAAGACAGTAACATTTAGTCGTATACACATATTTTTGTATTTTATGTTGTTCTTCTCTGCACACTGCACATTTTGATGCACAGTTATTATTTATATACTTCATTGAACTTATTGGTGGGGAAAACACATAAAATGTGGCCTGTGCAAAAGTTATGGGGCATTTTATTTTTTATGTGTTTTTTCTAGCATGGTCAATTTAACAAAAAGTAGAAATTATACATTAAAATTTGCTGAACAATGAAAGTTGATTTCGGTTTGTTCCCTGTAGAGGGTGTGTTTTCCATTTCAACTAACTGAAAGAAACCTGGTTAGACTATGGCTTGAATTAATAGTCAGCGACTACCTAAGACCTAGAACTTCCAGAGAGTCTACAGGTCTACAGATTGTCTTTTGTCTTTTGCTAATCATGTTGTTAGCTAATCTACTGTGTAAGGCCTTCTGTACAGCTCCTGAAGGACTAACTAATGGGAGAGACTGTGTGGCTTTATCTACATAGATACCACGGAGAAAAACCTGACTGGAGAAAAACCAAGACCGTAACCCCAAACAAACACACCCTGCTTACACACAATAAGGATGACGATTCTATTAAATAAAAATGATCAGAAAATCATAAACATGCATTTTTTTTCTATTTCCTTCAGGCTTAAAGAGCTCTGAGGGTTGCTCCCTGATGTGTGCATATATAAACCACACCATTCCATAGACACATGTCCTTACATTTGTGACTGTTTCCACATTTTTCCCCATCCTCGTTCTCTCCTGAACACAGTACGGGGTGGGGTGTGTGTGTGTGTGTGTGTGTGTGTGTATGTGTGTGCATGGTCAGACGGCAGCTATTAGATCGGTACTGAACAGAATGTCCACAGGGAGACACTGCCGACACAGAAACTCGCTCGGCAGCCTCCACCACCTACTGCTGCATGGAATATTCACCATTACTAAACATACACTTACCAAGAGGGCACTCAAAACATGTAATCCTACACATTAACTAATAATACTTCACACCAGGAAAATCATACCGAGCTCGGACTGGTTAAGCCTAACCCAGGAAAAAAGAAGAATCAACATAAAATAATAATGGAATTTAGGATAAAACATATAGCATATCGTCGCTGTCCAAAGAAAAACAGGTATCTCCAAAATGGCCACTTTACAGGAGAGGCCAAAAACCTCTTTTAACTTGAATGGAAGTCAATGGAACCAGACGTCTTTCCAAGCAGTTTTGGGCCATTTCTGTTGGTCCATTCTTCATGAAATTTCCACACAGTGTAAACAGCAGCTCATGTGATCAAATGAGGCATAAAAGTAAAAATCAACAAAAATGGAGATACATGTTTTTCTTTGGACAGCGACGATATGCATAAGACACAGTCAGTGTGCAGTACTGGGTCAAATAAGGTATATGATATTTTTGCCCCATTAACAGTATAACCAACAACGGTACAGCCAGAGTTGACCCCCATTCACAATACAAATCTACGGTCTCATTTATAAGCATTAGTATGCACAGATTTGATCCTAAAGTTATTGTACATGAGGGTTCATACTTACATACTTTCTTGCACATACAAATATAAAAGTTTAGAAAATTTAGAAAGTAAATTTGATGCAAAAATGTTCAGAAATTGCATATTACAGGCATTAGGGTAAGATATTGCTGACCATTGTTATTATATCTCAATCATATCCAAACCCAAAGGCTGAGAACTTATCTTAACATAAGACAAGATCTTAAGATAACAAATTTCTAGCAAAAATTATGAAGGTATGTTTCATATATGGTATGGTTGTTTAATAAATTATCATCAGTTCTACTAGTTCTGTTCTTCTGAATAATATGCAAATGGGTCCAACAATGCAGGAGAGTGTTCTAGGTTGGAGGTGCTCAAATTTGACATTGTGTGTATGGGATATGACCTATGATATCAGGCTAAATGATTTGCCATATTTTTATGTCTTTTGCTAATTTACATTAAACAACAGACACCAACAGATCTAGCTCTGGACAAACTTTATGGTAATGAATTGAGCGGCGACCAGTCAGGTTGTTGATGTATAGTGCCTTAACCAATTGTCACACCCACAGTCACGAGGGGAGACTTTACAATGAAATGCACACAGAGCAGGAGATACACTGGTTGATGAAAACTTCACAATAGATAATTCGGTAACACTTTCTATGAATCAGGTATCCATAATGCATTATAAGTGCATTCATAAACATCTATACAGCATTCATAATGCTTTATAATACTTGACATAAGCCTTTGTAACTCTACATAAATGTTTATAATCACGGACATAAAACGTTATAACATCACAGTATAAGGCTTTATAGCATAAAGTGCTATAATGCACTATAATATGTATATATTTCCAGTTCTTAATATTGCTGCTGAGACCTGTATCATAAAGCTTTATAACAGATGTTGAGTTTATTTACATGATGCTTTAAAGATCCACAGTGATGCCCTCACTCTAACTGGCATACGTTTTAATGGTTCCAAGTATTTTCAAAATAAAAATGATTTTGTAAGTGCACATAACCTTTAATGAACACCTATAAGGTCTCTTTACAGACTTTAGGTAAAGTGAGGTTATTGATCACCTCTATATGTGCTCATAACAACTTATAAATCACTGTAAGTGCTCTTCACAGACTTTAAGTAAAGTGAGACTGTCTTACATACATCTAAACAGAAAAGTACCAGAATCACTAGTTTGTACTTTGAACAGAGGTTCATTTATTGACAACATTTTAACATCAACATCATTTAACATCAAAAGTCTATAGTCCAGTTATTAAAAAACAGTGTATAAACAAATGCAACATCACAAAGTTTAAATGAAATAAACACCACAAATATTTTAATAGGTACTGTCTATTTCATCTTACATTTTGCAAAACATTACACAACCATACATACTTTTCTGTTTGTAATCAACATATTGACATGAATAATACAGCAAACATTAGTATAATTTCAATACTTATTCTAAGATATGATTTATACAACATTCATCTTGCTGTATGAATGAAAATTCAGAATATTCATGAAAATCATTTAATGTCTTTTATACAGTTTTCTAATGTCATGGAGCAATCTTCCAAGTATACCCCATTTGTGCTTTCTGGCAAGCCAGTGTTCCCACTCTATAATCTTTAGGTATTCTTTTAGAAGTTTTGTGTTTCGGTTTGCTCGGTGTCGCCACACATCAACCTTGAATTTTTGCCAAGCCCTCTCCAGGTGCTGGGTGTGGGCCCTGGTGAGTGGATGCACAAAATGTCTTTTGTGGCAAACAGTGTGGTGCTCATAGCCGAGATCTGAAAGACTTCTATACGCTCGCCATTCATCAGTTATGATACTGGTGCCTCTTCTCACATAGCGTTTTACAATAGGTAGCAGCTGCTCACTTGACCTGCTGGAGACAATTTTCAGTATGGGCTTCCGGGTGGTAGAGCTTACTTCCAGAATTCCTAGTACCCACTTCTTGCTCCGTCGCCAGGCAGAGCCTACACGTCCACGGTTGTACTATAAGAATTTTGGCAAAAAAAATTTATAAGGTTTTCAACTATACACTGCAATGAAATATGTTTTGCATTGCACAATACAATGTTTTACAAAAGATAAATATTTACTTGGCTAACATTTTATTATGTGCACCTGCACTGTAGTTTTTAGAGATTTTATGAGAAATGCCTATTATTTACATGCACAAGTTCTACATTACTGGTGTACAGTCAGAGACATTAGCTGATAAAATTGATAGTGAACAACTCACTATTCAGTAAAGTATAATAAACTGGCAACTATGTATATTTTACCTTGGTGAAAATATTGTATTGTGTTATGCAGAGCATCCAGAGAATATAGGCACAAGGTAGTGGCACGAGAAATGGTCAAATCAGTTTATTTTTTATTCACTGGTAATATTTTGATATAGATGTCTATATAATGTATTACAGAATATAGAATGCAATCTTTTTTTTCTAATATGTTGGACAGTAATTGTGCACTAAACTGTGCTTTAAGTATATTCTCTGGATGTGTTAACTTATTTTCACCGCAAACAAATTTTGATGGGTTATTTAAAATGTTTACATGCAACTGCACACACACAAACAATCAAGGCTGTGAACCTTTCTTTTGTGTGAGAATTTACTCTCATCTATCATCACAAAGTGGTGTGGGCCCCCAACACGCAATCCTCCACGCTGACGAAGTTTTGTCATCCCTGAGATGCATACCTTGAGCACAAATTACCATGGTAAGTTTTGCTATTATTATTATTAATTAATTTAGCTTTGCTTGGTAAAGCATTTAAAGTGAGGTTAAAATCTAGCCAGAGTGAAAATGCTCTTACTTTTCTCAATGCTGATGTCATCTTGGTCAGAGTTCTGCTACTGCCAGCAATCCCATCCTCGAGAAGATCTATTTGCCTCAGTCTCAGTCCCTGAGAAAATCTAAAAATTTGAAATTGCGTTACAATTAGTATGTATGTAGCCATACTGTAATTATTGCTGTTTTTTTTTTTACCAGTATTAACAGTGAAATAAATTCTTATTGCCATTCAATTTACAATATATATGTTCTATGTTTGATACAAACGAGACACTATTGCTTACCTGTAGATGAACTCTAGGTGTTGTCGAAGAGATAAACGGGAGCGAAAAAACATAGACCCCTTGCGAACAGAAGCTGTAACATCTCTACGGTGATGCACATTCCTCGTACAACACCTGGCAAAATAATTGTTTGACAGCCAATACAACGTTGAATACGTATTTTCTAATGTTAAGGTTTGAAAATAACAAATATCAAAATCTCACCATTGATATCCGTCTCCGTGGAACCGTTTGTGTAATTTCATTTTTTTGTTGCATGTGTTGCATTTCATTGCACTGCGCAGAATCTGTTTTTTCTGCATCCATCGCACAATTTTACATCTATTTCGGAGGTTATCCTTTCCTCTTAACAATCCAAGAATTCTTCTTTGGATTAACGTCATCCTCCAAGCGTTCAATGAACTGTTCCAAAAACTCTGCGTTCAGATTTATATTCTGCTTCTG
>CM067478.1:33147955-33188975 GCA_034552555.1 Semaprochilodus insignis | reverse complement strand
ACAGGAACTGTGTGAGAATATTCAAGCTGCATGGGATGGAATATGGCAGGACACCATTAGGAATCTCCACAACTCCACCTGGCATGCTGCAATAGTAAACACGGTGGCCCGACACCATATTGAGAGACACTACTTCTGTATGTGTAGTCAAATAAATATTGCCCATATCAGTCTAAATTTATCATCATTTATTGTTCCTGGTAACCTTTATCTTCCTTCCCAATAGCATTGAAATCTGGAATCTCCTCAAACTGATTTGAAATGCACACAGACTTTTATTTTGGAAAATAAACTAAGAAAAATATTACAAACACCGAAAATGTTGCTGACTCTAAAACTTATTTACTAAAAAAAATTATAAAGAAAACTTAAATAACTAAAAGAAAGAGGCAAATTGAACTGTGACTGGTGAGTGAGTGGAAAACAAGTGATAGATGACCCTGCTTAGAAGTCCACCAGCTTTTGCCGTTATAATGTCAAATATACTGGAGTATCTCATGAATTTACTGAATTAATTTATTTTTCACGTTTTCCAGCTTTCTAAAGCAGGTGCAGCTTCTGTTTTAGCGCTGAAGATCCTCTGGGTTTGCTAACATTAGCAGCTAAAGCTAAACACAGTTCAGCAAATCCTTTACTCTCCATACTAAGAAGAACACATCATTATTATACACCAATAAGATCTCCAGAGTGTAAACTAGGACTTTGTGACGATGTGTCAATCGCTTATTTTAGAATTATTACTCTGTAGAGAGTAATTACCACATAAGGCGACCAACTAAGAGAAGCTAACGCTATGAGCGCTTATGCCAGCGACCTTAGAATGAGTGTTTTGCTCATATTAACACTCAACAGAGAAAAAAAAAGGTTTTGTTTGATTCTCCACACTATTCTGTGTCAATGTAGATGTGAGTTAAATGGCAATCAGCTAGCTTGCAAATTAGCTTACTTTTAAGCTTTGGAGTAACATAAAATGACTAGAAAAGTTGCTAAGCATGGTGATTATAATGGTTCACGCTGTCTCTCGAGCAGGTGGAACATGCATTAACATTAAGTTCAGCTGGTTCCTGTTTGGGTTCTTGTTTTTCACTGTGCATGTGGCAAAACATCTTTCTAAAGTGACTATATATTTTTTAACTCTGCTGTTACATGTGTGGCTGGTGCAAATTCATCCCTCATCCCTCAGGATGAGTTCAAAATCCTGTTGTATTAGTGCAGAGCTGTGTTATCCAATCCGAAGTAGGTTTTTTGGACCTCTAATGTAGCGTAAGTTTGTCCTATTTGTAGTTTATATTGAACTGAAGACAAAAGAAATTGTGAGAAAGCGATGGCCTACTTATAAGTTGGATTTACCATAGATATAAATATACTATATAGTCAAAGGTTTAGACATGGCTACTTATAGAAGATTCCCTTATGTTTAAGCTTAATGCTTTACTTGAGAATAAAAGTTAAGATATATTAGAGATGGCGATATGGCCAAAATATAATACTGTGATACACCAAGGGTATATGTGGTATATCAGGATATGTATTGTTTCAGATATCTCACAGAAGATTCCCCTTATGCTTAAGCTTAATGCTTTACTTTAGAATAAAAGTGAAAACATCAAACTGGACTAAACCAAAACTAAAACAGCACTCATGGAATTATACAGTCCACCTTAAAAACCTCCGAAATGGAACTTTACAGGAGGATGAAACAGCTTTCTTAACCTGCAGTGGAGGTTGATATAATACGTTTTTTTTTTCTCTAAGCAGTTTTGGACCAATGTTGAAAGAGTAAGTAGAGCTTTTAAAATGTGCTAGAAAAAGATTTTTTTTACACAATATGTATAGGCGATATGGGAAAAATATAAAACTGTGATGCAGCAAGAGTATATGTGATATATCAGGATATGTATTGTTTCAGACATCTCATCAGTTGGAACTGTTAAGTGTAAGCCTGTAGAGTCTTTAAGATCACCAACCACATCCATTTAGTCGGGTGTGTCGAAACTTTTGACTGGTGCCGTACTGTTGGGTTCAGCCAGCCTTTCCAACGGCATTCAGTAACATTACAGAGTATGGCTACAGAGAGAAATAATGTCTTAAATTACACTTTTTATTTCAGGAATATTGTCCTCAGAAAGTGTGATAGGCTTATCTAATAGAGACAACGTGGTAATCAACACTTAAGTGTTTGTGATGTTTGTGTTTAGATTTGACCGTGGGGTTGTTGAAGCACAGAGAACTCATTGGTGTGACTGTCTTTACAATACCTGTTAATGCTGAGTATGCACTGTAGGTACAGCACCCTTAATCTGTACAGATGTTCTGTATAGATGTTCCCCAGCTTCTCATTCGAAGGTGCCACATCCACCTTAAATAATCCAGCCTCGGGTGCCAGAATGTAACTGTTGAACCATTTAAAATGGAACAGGAAAATCTGAACAAAGTCCTGGCGAATAGGAAGCGTTTATGTTTTTTTTCCTGGAGCTGGCACTAAACCCTCTCATCATTTGCAGACCAGATACTTTTACTGCTGCTCCGGACAGATAATCACTATGGGCACAGTTTGAACCAGAAGTAAAACCTATCGATAGCAGTCCATGCAGCCCAGCTAAATTAATCTATGTCTGCAGATTTTTATTATTAACAAAATTAATTTGCTGAAAATCAGTTGAGTAATTAATCATGAGAACTCATTATATGTCAGCACATATGTATGTGTTTACAGGTGGATGTTGACTGCTCCTATAATGGGGCATACATAGAAAGCAACAGACAATACATCATCTACATATTCATATCTATGGGATTTACCCTATGAAGTACAGGAAGCGTGGTCAACTTTCTGATTCGGATAGATCTATTAAAGGTACGCAACAAGTCAAATCAACATTTTAATGAGGTTCATTATGTGACCAAAGTGACAAAGTTCACCAAATTGACCAAGTTCACGTAATGAATAAACCAACTGCTGAATAAAGGGATAACAGTAATGCCAGATTAAAAATTGGAATGCACCTCCAATCATTGCATTCATTTCACCCACAACTTCTGGGTGACAATTCATTTATAAGGTCTTCTTAACAGTTAATTAACTATTAGCAAATAATTAACATTAATGATTCAAAACAAGAAACAATCTCAAAAATGTGTTAAAATATCTTAAGAGATGTCTTGTTTTTTATTATTATTCTCCTGCCAGATTTTTTACCACTATAACTCGTCCTGCAGGATTTGACATCTTGAAGCAATTCCAACTTGTTCGGATTTCGATTGGGAGTGTTGGGAATGGTGTGCTTGTACACAGTTTTTTGAACAAACGTACAGTTTTTGTACCATTACTGTTGAATTTTCTTCCCATATAAATGAAGTTTGTGCACCCAGCTAACATTGCAATGATGCAGGAAGTCCACTAGTAACAACTTATTAACCATATAGGACACCAAAGCAATAACCACCAGCAAAACTCTAGCTACCACTTGCAACAGGAAACGCCTCTCAGTTGATAAATTCTTCACCAAGTTGCATTTGATGAGCACCTGCCAATCAGCCACAGCAAACCTGGATCTACTTAGTATTGGTTATTCACCACATTCACTGCAAACAGAACTGCACTCTTTTTGTAGCATAAGCTGATTTTAGTGTAGTATTTGCACTCATATGTAGTCCTGTGGGAGTCCAAACAGAACCCTCTGTTTACCTTGGCAGGAGAAGAGAGCACATCAGTGCATTAGTGTGAAAACTGAGAGAAGCTGCTACCAGGCTGTTAATGTGAGGAGGGAGGGAGGGAGGGGCATCCAGGGGGAGGCGTCAGTTCGTACGACTGCTCTTTTGGCATGTTTTAGAGCAATAACTTAAAGCATATTCCTATGTGAGGTTGGCAGGTCTGCAACCACGATGGATGGCCTGTGAACAGCAGTGAGTGGGAAGTACTACTTTCAGATAAGTCAAACAGACTCTATGAAAGTATGACAAATGAGTATCATTGTTTTTAGTAGCTGTGCTTCATGAGGAGCTTTCAGAGTGAAAGCTGCTCTGGTGAACGGTTAGAGAAAGAAATTATAAACCATAAAGCTGCTTCGCTACTGCTTCTCGAACTCATTTTGCGTTAGCTGAGAAAGCCGGGAACTAGGGGCCAGCTTCCTGGGACATGGATTAAGCCTACATTACAGAGCCTATGATGAAACTCTCCTATCGGTCTAGATTCAAGATTCAAGAGTTTAATATCATATGCACAGAGAAACAGGCAGTGTGTATAAAAACATGTATAAAACATAAAATGTATAAAAGTATATAAATGCTATGTACTACACAGTAGGTCTAGGCTTGAGTTTAAACTAGGTCTGTGAAACTGGTCCTAGACAACAGGAACGATGAACAGTTATCTCTACCTGTTGATCAAAGCTGCATAAAGAGAGTGCAGACAGATTCAATGACATATGAACTCTCATTCATAACACCTTCATACAAGTGCAAATGATGAATCAGCACCAGCATATGAAAACAAGCACCCGCCGCCCCAAAGGTGGAGTTTGAGTGTGTGCACCTCTCGCCCTACTGACCAAACTTTATAGTATTTAAATTGCAGTTACAAGAAACATTAAAATGCTAAATAAATAGAAATATCATATTAAAATACTATATTATTGCAGTTAATGAGATGATTCTTCCCTGGTTGTATTTGGCATTGTTTATTGGCACCACTTAAGAATAAAATTACACTTATAAAGGTTTATGAATGGCTTACAGCAAGTTTATTACAGATCATTAATACTTTAAAATTGTTAATAAGCAGTTACATCACAAAAATCAAAAGGGCAATAGTGACATGTGTTTGAACCCACATTCATTTATACTGTAGCTCTGAATTTGATGTTTACCAATCTTCTCCATCAATCAGCATTAAACCTGTCAGATTAAATACATGTTCATGTATTCATCATATGCAACAGTTCACTTTTGCTTGTTGTAACTGCTTTATTAATGATTTGTTAATGACCTAACGAAATACCTAACTAATAACCATAAATAAACTCATTTCATATAAACCCTCTGTAAGGGTAGTGTTTTTTCTAAAGTAGTATCTGTTACTTTAAATTATATATATTTTATATAATTATTATTATTAATTTCTATTTTAATACTTATTAGTAGTATTATGCCATGTCAATAATATGTAATGCGTAATATTAATTATATTATTAATATTAATAATATGTAACAATGTAAGTAGTTTGACTTCTCAATCGTACATATTCAGCAAAGATGAAACTGATCAATAACAGGTAAAAAAGACATGAAACACACTGATAAATATGCATGACTTATTTATGACAGCCAATTGCATGTAGTCAGAAACGTACAATTGCATTTCATTAACATCAAAAGTGGATAAAAACATGTGGGTTACTTTTCTGATAATGCCGCATCCACTCACTCCGTGAAATGTGCAAATCATAGTGGATTTCCTGCTTTGCCAATGACAGTTCTTGTATCTGGCATGCCCCAAAGTTCCTTCTCCATGAAAACACAGCTGTAGGAGTTGTGAGGAAATAGAAGTGGCTCGTTTTTTAGCTCGACAATTACCAGCCATTCCCATTAAGTCGCTCTCCATGCTGATCGGATCGTGAACGATGCGGCAGGTTGGGAGATTAAGCACGCTATCATCCCAGCAAACACGTGCCACATGCTTGCGCAAATTAAACTAACTGCAGCTATTAAAGTATCACATTTAAATCTCATGTTGATTTACTGATTGTTTATAAGAGGGGATGACTGGGCTATCCAGCTCTTGCGCTTCAAACACTTGGAAATGGGTAATTTGGCTCAATAATTGTGCGAGAATTTGCCAATCCTGTGCAACTAAATGGTCCAAAAAGGGCTGCAATTAATTGAAATGAGCCTCCCTTTCAATAAAATACCCAGTAACCATACTCAATACTTGCGAAAGATATAGTGCTCCCCTGGTCGAATGGTATGATTGAAAATAAGTTAACATGTCCTCTATAGACAACACATTTTAATATTACATTTTCTGCTAATTTTAGTTCACAAGTTCCAGTTATTAGCTGAATTAAACATTTGTTCTCTGTAGAGGTTCCGGATGATTTCCATTTAGTAATCATTTGAACGTGGGTGCCCAAACATTACCATGTGACTAAATGTGAATTACATGCTAAATGTCACTCATTGGCCACTTTAGTAGAAATGCCTACCCAAGTCCACATTACCGGTGGGCAGTACAGTAGACCACTCTTATGCATTAGCCTCACGACAATAACCAGAGAGCCACTGTAAACTGGTTTTAGAGTGATACAGTATTCTTAACCTAGCCAGTGAAAAGTCTACCAGTTCTGCTGTGGCTGAAGCACTGGAAGTCCACCCAAAGCTAGAGCCCTCATCATCATTAAATGTGTTTGGGATTACTCAGGCCATGAGACTATGAAAATGCAACCAACCAAGACTGAACCCTGTAGGTTTAATTGGAAAACAGAAAGCAAGACTCTCCAAAAGATTGGAAGTCAATGTGTGAACACCTTGAATACTGAGCATTTCGATTGTATGTTTAGTGGTCAAGGCCTTTGGGTATTTGGGTACATGTTATGTTTTCTGGTTGGTTACTGACACAGAAAAATTGATAATATGTATTTTATGGCCATTTTGACTGGAAATTGATTAACTGGTCATTGACTTTTGCAATGTACTTTATATAGTGGACCTACCGCATAAGGTACATGGACATAATATTTCCCACCAAGTGAAAAGACAAGATAGAGATTCTCATCAAAGTTAAGATCTTAATCATTACAGCATTGATAAAGGATGTTGGCCAGCGCTGTAGGGTACTCTTCACAAGCCTACATGACACCTGTAATATTAGACACACCCAACTAAATGGATGTTGTTGGTGATCTTAAAGACTCTACAGGCTTACACTTAACAGCTCCAACTGATGAGATGTCTGAACAATACATATCCTGATATACCACATATACTCCTGATGTATTACAGTATTATATTTGTGCCATATCTCCACCTCTAATATATATTTAGTTGCACAAAAAAATTTTATCTTTTTTTTTGCACAATGTAAATCATGTAAATGTAAATCATCCTTCAATTTAGTGAATATTCATGATGGACAGACCAACAGAATTGGTCCAAAACTGCTTAGAAAAAATCCTGTTATAGGTTAAGAAAGCTGTTTCATCCTCCTGTAAAGCTCCATTTTGGAGGTTTATAAGGTGGGCTGTATAATTCCATGAGTGCTATGTTATAGTGTGATTTCTTCACTTCTAAAGTAAAGCATTAAGATAAGCATAAGGAGAACCTTCTATGAGTAGCCGTGTCTACACTTTTGATTGATACTGTATATAAGCTTGTCATGACATTTGACATGACACAAGTGTTTATATATGCTTATTCCAATAGGCATTATTGGTGCAAGTGTAACCTCTATAGCACCTACTGGAATAAGCATTTATAGGGTTATGTCAATTGTCACAACAAGCTTATGAAAGTGCCATGTACCTTATGTAAAGTAACCTTCAGAAAATGTTACCAAAAGCTGTTAAAGCTGTTAACGCTTCTTTTTTGAGAAGAGAAAGAAGAATAAGACTCAAAATAGGCAGCAATTTTACGCATGAATCCAGACAAACTCTTTACAAGAGGTGAATGAATTGTACGTTAAGAGCAACTTCAAGCCCAGCACCATCAACAAGACTGTCAAAGTTATGCAAAGTGACAAACTCCCTTGGAGAGGGCACTGAATGACAAACCCAAGCACTGCTTGTTCATCCACACTGACATATACTGAGGCTCAGTTATCAGCCCCTTGCATAAAATTACTCATTAAATTTTATGATGTTGGTATTGTGCCTCCTGTTGCTTCAAGCAGTGGCACAAAGGCCCTGCCAAGATTCCAAATTCCTCATTTGAATTCAATCACGAGATTGAACTTCCTCCAAAAAAGCGACTCCTTTGTGTCAACTGCCAAATGAAAGGCCAAGTGTGACCTCTTCTTTCATCATTTCATTTTTTTGATCAGAACTCTCACTTTAGGGGCGTCTGGCTCGGAGCTCTGAGCTAGAACGCAAACCCAGTGACACTTGGATGAAGGTTTGATGGATTCATAGTTTTTTTTTGTTCTCCAAAAAGTACAGAATGTTTTTTTTTCTTTCCCTACAGCTAATGTTCCAAATCATGCAGAGTGAAAGTTGTAATGTGGCCCTCACTGAAAGCTTGAAAGGGAGGGAGGAAAAAAAAAAAGATAGACTAGAGAGAGCGAGAGAAGGGGTGGGGAGGGAAAGCGAGAGCAGCTGTCATGCTGCATGAGACTACCAATCAGTTGATTAAGGAGAGAAAAAGGGCCCAGCCATTTCCCTGTCAACTTAGTCAGTGATACTGTCAGTGGCACGGGTGGAGATGCAGCCGAAGCCATCGGCAGAACCTGGGAAGAGGGGAGGGGAAAAAAAAAAACCCTCTGTCTCGGCTATCCACGCCTGGCCGACTCTGCAGTCAACTTATCAGCTCCAATCATCGCAAGATTGTCACTCGAATTACTCCTTCATTGACTGTCATTCCGCTTTAATTACGCGGCTAATCAAAACAAACTGCCGGAGCTCCGCCATCCGTGGACGATCGCTCTGGCTGCTGTCTGATGGATGGGACCGATCATCAGCGGGACTGCGCCGACGGTCAACGTCTCGCATTCATCATCATTACCTCGCACCGCATGTGCCGAGCACGTACGTTTAGTGGACTTCCTGTACTTTCCCCCTGCCGGACCGAAGAGACGCAGAAAGGAAAAGTCTTACTTACTTTGCCATCCAATTTATTGATTAAAGCAGTCCCTCTTTTCCTCCTGAACCTGGCTGGAGAGTGATGGACTGGACAGGGATATTTGGGAAACCTACATGAGCTGCAATTTTCATAATGGTAAAATAGTCATCTATCTATCTATCTATCTATCTATATATGTGTATATATATATATATATATATATATATATATATATATATATATATACACAGAGAAACTATAGAGAGAGAATCGACAATCGTCCAACATGCTCAGAGTGATCCAACAGCCACGACTGCCAACATTCAGCAAGCAGTGATGCCCTGCATGAGTCAGCCTGTTAGTACCAGCACCACTGGCAGACAGCTGCACAACGCAGGACCACATGCACGCAGACCGTTACGGTGACCGCCCTTAACACCACGTCAACATTACAAAGACTGCAATGGTGTCGTGCCAGACTGTCATGGAGTGACTCAGAATGACAGCAGGTCATCTATAGTGACGAGTCCCGCTTTTTCCTTGACAGAGACAAGCAATGAATCTGTGTGAGGAGACACCATGTTCAGCACCAAGATGAATGGTTTATTATCACGCGTCACATGTCCAGAAGGCCTGGTGTCACTCCACCTCCACCCAGGAACTGTGTGAGAATACTCAAGCTGCATGGGATGGATTATCACAGGACACCATTAGGAACCTCTACAACTCTGCTGAGACATCTGGCATGTTGCATTATCAAACATAGTGGCATGACGCCATACTGAGAGATACTACTTCTGTATGTGTAGCTCAATAAATATTACCCATATCAGTCTAAATGTATCATCATTTATCGTTCCTGCTAACCTTTTACTTCTTTCCCAATAGCACTTCAATCCAACACTTCCTTCAGGAGAGAAGATGAGAAAATGACACAGAAGCCACAACAATAAAACATAATACAGAATTTGTGAACTCGTTGCCTTTTTACTGCTTCTTTAAGAGATTTGATTTCAGTTTTTCAAAGAATAGAAATTCTGCAAACGGCAGCAGCTTCTTTGTTTGAACCACAGTGACCAGATATTACATCACTGAAGAGTCTCTTGGACTGGGTATGAATGGTGGCGGCATTGCCGTGGCCAAGCTCTGATGTAGCTACCGATGACAGGGTCAATGATTAGATGGACACACTGCCATCAAACTCTGCCACACTGTTCTAAAAGCTTGTGTTCACAGGGTGGCTGCAATGGTGCTAGATAATTTTGTGTGCTAACCGTCTTTGTCATTCCACTAGAGTTGAAGCTAAAGGTTCAGTCATCTTCCCATTCTGATGCATCTGAAGCATTTATATTTGACAGACAAGTGCACAATGAAAATGCTATATGAGATGTCATATGTAATACGTTCTCCCATACTGTTCCTAAAGCTTCATTTAAAGAAGGTGGTTGAACAGCAGCAAATGCAGTTTCGCCCACACTTGTGCCGAGCGCCTGAGAAGTTTTCTGCAAATTATATTTCTCCCTCCGTTTGCAGACGCCAAAAATACAAGTAATTATTGATTCTGATTCAACTGCCATCTACCACTAAAGGTCATCTTTTTGAAGGAGAAATAAACGGAAAGTTCTTTGTCGATGCCTTCTCTTGTGCTCTCTCAAAATCACTGATTTAGATGTGGAGAAATTAGCGTTTTAACCCATGAACAAACTACCTCAAGGGCTGCTCGCCACTTCAGTTACATCTCAGAATGTTCCATCTGTCGTTATCAAGCCAAAATCCTTTTCAGATGAGGAACAATTGCAGCAAAATGGGACCAACAAAGAAACGCTTGATGTCTTGCCACAGTCTCTCAAAATCATGCCTGTCTGTCAAGGACAGATCGCAGATTTTAAAGAGCAGCGAAGGTTTCCCTATAAGTAATCTCCATGCTCGGGGAAAAAGGAACGCTCTGGGGAATAAAGCGGGATACCTAACTGTCAAGAAGGGGCTGAAAGAACGGTCCACCCAGATGGTGGCCAACCAGCCTGGCTGGGCCATCCACCACCCTTCTGATGGATTATCTGCAATGGCTCCTGAAGGATCACTCATCAATCAGTGTCCAGGCTGACAGACCTCAGCAATGGGCCCCCTGTCCGAATAAATAGAGGTTATCTCGGCCCTCCCAGAGTGGCCAACCGGTCCTAATAGCCACAAAAGGCGAAGCGACTGAGGAGACAAAAAGGCTCCAGGGACATGCTCAGCGTGGAACTTCCACCAAGCCCCAGCTGAGCGTTTTAGGCCTGCTGGAATTAAAAGTGACGTTTAGCTCATTAGATGGAGTTGAGGTGGAAAGAGGGAGTGTCTGGGGCCGGACCATTTGGTGTGCAAATGAAAGCTCGGGAGACAGGCAGCCCTACGGTGCATTTCAAGAAGGCAAGGCAGCACCTGACCTTGTGGCCCACATCAGCAGCAAGATGACTGGCTTTCTCCTTGCAGAAATTCATGAGCAAATTTTAATGCCTCCTAGGTCGCTACCATGCTGCTCATAATTAGCACGCTCCTCCCCGTCATCATGAACTGCAGATGTGCCTCATTGGGATCGAAATTGGGAACAGTGATAACCACAGGTTTTCCCAGCCCTGAAGGAGGGTGAGAATGTTCTCGTCTCTTCTGATAGCTTTCTGACAGACCTTGCCAGTGGACAATGGCTTATCTCATGAATCTTTCCTTGGTGATCTTAGTGTCTCGGTTGCTCATACCTCTACTAATCCTACCATGACTTGTAGCCCAGTGGAGGAAGGGATTTCCGTTTTTGAGACTTGCATCCTCTTGGTGTTTCTTCCCTATGTTACTACCACTGGACAGATGCTTTAGGAGAATGGCTGCTGTAAAAATCAATGTATGAATAAAACCGAATTGAACTGAACTACTGTAAGGAAGTGCCATAGATAAATATGCAAGGTGATGGCAAAAACACATTATTGCCTGTAGCAATCAAGTCTCTTTAGGGCTACAGCAATGTCACAGATTATGTGAAATATAATGATATATATAATAAATAAAATATAATAAAACACTATTACACAATTAAAAATGATAGACTGCCAATTAATGTTATAGTAAAATCTCATCAGTTTTAGCATATGACATTTTGGACTGTCATGTAATTTTTTAGACCATTTAATAGTGTGTTTTATATTGATTATGACTCAATATGATGGACCTGAAGATCTGGTTAAGTTGAAATGTTGCAAATGTTGTTTTTCCTTAAGTGAATAACTTTGTTAGCTTTTGTTAACCGAATAAACCGAAGAAGTTACTACTCACCTCTGATAGACACGCACTGATATGTTCTAATAGTACAGTTTTGACTTCCTCCATTCACATAGTCATTGCCACAGGTTTCAGATACCATACCCATTTTCACCTCAATTTCCACTAATTTCTGCAAATTATGCATACATCAACCGCTAACATGAAGACAATGTCATACATCATGAGTTTATGGGAACCATTCATGGCAAAGGGGTACATACAGGACATTGTGAGGCAAAGAAAAACGTATTATTTCAGATGTGTCATTCCTTAACCATTATCAATGTAATGTAAACATACCATAATATAAAAAAGTTGGTATACATGTGATATTGCTTAATAAATAAATTGGCTCTTTTTGCATTGCAGACATAACAGTTTCCCATCATCACCACTGCAAAGAAAACGCTTCTGTACAATGTTTCCCTACAATCAACCATTTGGCATCAAAACACTCAATCAATGGAACTCCGTGATCGGCTAGTTATGACTGGGACATTCCTAAAAAAAATCACAACTGACATGTGATTCACTGATAATTGGCATAGGTATGCCATTATGTTGTGTGCTGGACATAATCTGTCATGACAGCATATGACATCTGTCACGACATGCTTATGACACAGTTATGTCATTGTTATGTAGCAGGGCTCAAGTAAAGTGTCACTGCTGTAACTTTGTGGAATGTTATAAAGCAGGAACCAACCATACTATTCCACAAATATTCTTGTTCCTTTGAAGACATTTGAGGATCACAACCTTTTAAAGCACTATGGGATCCTTTGAAGGACAAGATCAAACCCCTAGAAAGCCTGGGAGGCGAGAGGGCCTCGGGTCTGGTCCACCACGCGGCCACTCATGCACATCAGACGAGCAGAGCAAATGAGTGATAATGGAGAGCCTCTATTATCTGGTCGGCCAGCATTAATTGCAGGCAAGAATGTGCTGTGGTTCTGCAGATGTCAAAGACCACGGTGACATATGTGACATTCCCAGAGGCTAAATAAACACAAGGCCGGGGAAAGAGAGGGGGGGAAGTGGGAGATAAAGAAAAATGATGACCGTGATGATGGAGCAACAGCTGTCAGCACAGTGACGGCTCTCCGGCGGCTCCCGGAGACACAGCCCGCTCTAACAACAGCCTCTTGTTTGAAGAATAATTTGGAAATGGGAGCCACATGCTTGGACTCCATTACTTGCTGCCTTTCACATATGGGGCCTTGATTGGATAATTTGGGGCGTGCGCATGTAAGTGCACAGGCATGGGAGCGAGTGACTGAGTGTGAAGCGAAATGCTGTACCAAAGAAGAAACTGTAGACCAAGCACGGTGCGTGTGGTCTGAGTGAAGTGTCTCAACACAAGCGGTCTGCGGTGTATTGAAGAGGTTGAGGCTAAATGCTGCTATTAAACCAAGTGGTTCTGTACCAAAACAGACCATTTCACATGGCCTTCGTGGCTCAAAAACAGGAAAAAAGCAGCTCAAAAAAGAATGTAAACTGAGACGAAAGTCTCCAGTGCTGACATAACACTGTACATTTAGACATAGGGGCTCAACTGAAAGTTGAAAGGCAGTAGGACTCTTGATTCGTTGGCTTACGTCATGTTAATAGCTGGGTTACAGACATTTGACCTTGCTTTTTATATGTTTGTCTATGCCGTGAACATAACGAGCTAGCTAGCTGAATTCAAACATAATTATAAAAAATTAAGTTGATTTTTTGTACCCATTTTTTTTTTACCCAATTTTCTCCTCAAGTGAGTCATTGTCAGTTCCACCCACTAGATAGGTCTCCCCCTATCACACAATGCTACCAAGCTGGGAGGGTGACGGCTTGCATATAGCTCCTCTGAGACATGTGAGGAGCCACCCCACCGTCTGTAAACCACTCAACACGCTTGGAGGAGAACAGTAAATTGCACTTCTGTTATGCCAGTTAACAGACGCCAGCCTTTGCTAGCATTGCACTTAGTGATGAAGGAGATGAAGGGCCATCCTACCCACCCAGAAAGAGTCAGACAAGTCATGATGTCCTGGACTTCAGGGCATAGATGTTTCTTGAGCTTGCCAATGCATAGACAGAGCCAAAAATACACTCATGCCAAAAATACATCACAGAAAGGTTGCTATGATGGACTCAAGGCCACCATACACTGCATGCGATGAAATGACCATGTAGTGATGCCCAGTGTCACATAGCACCGCCTAACATTACACAACAGATGGGACAGCCTAACCACTTCTACCACTTGGAATGTGTCACAGCAAGAGAGGCGTTCACACTACTTTCATGCTCTACTCATATAGATTTAATGGAATAAAACTTTCAGTATAATTTATTGGATTTATCACGTCTGCCATCAGATAAGCTAACTACATGTTTTCTACACATACATGTGATAGTAGACCATTAGCATTTATCTGTTTAACTTAAAGGTTTTAGAATGATGGTCTTTATCTGTGTATATTTCAAGCCACATGTCACCTACCAACGATTACTGTAGGATATCGAGTGGTGCTCGGTTGGGTCTCAGCAACTTGAGATTATTACCTTCACGAACGTCTAAAGAATTAGTTTGCCATCTGCCCACAGATTTCGTTAGCATCTCCAAAAGTAACCCAAATACTGTTACAGACATCCAAGCTGTATGCAAAAGCACTCAATTACACTCAAAAGCACTCAAAGGTTTCAACTCCTGAATACTTCAGATCAGTAATACATCATCCAGAGTAGGCTCTCATCACCACATCCCTTTTTGGGGAAAATAGAATGCCATGTCACAAGTAGTCAGCAATAGCAAAACAGGGAACGGTGAAATGAGAACTAACCGGTAGAAATGGATGACGCCATGCTGAAGAGTTGCTGTGTGGTTGGTGGAGATAATAAGATATACTTAAGATTTGCTCCCCTGCTATGTCCTGTTTGTGGCCTGGGTAACACAATCGGGCAGTGTCAGTTGTCAGAGCACAGCGCTAGTGCTAACTAGCATAATATTTGTAGAGCAGAACTGAATCATTAATTATATTTTGTGTAATAAACTTTGAAATATTTTAAGCAAATTTTGTATTTTCAAAACTAAAATGTGACGTATGCAAGAACAAGCCTTATCGCTGTACCTGACTGACACTGACAGCACTATTGGCAGGCAGCTGCATGACGCAGGATTACATGCACGCAGACCGTTACGACGACTGTCCTTAACACTGTGTCTACGTTGCCAAAGACTGCAATGGTGTCGTGCCAGACTGTCATGGAGTGACTCAGAATGGTGGCAGGTCATCTTCAGTGACGAGCCCCACTTTTGTCTTGGTGGAGACAAGCAACGAATCCGTGTGTGGAGGCACCGTGGTCAGCAGCAAGATGAATGGTTTGTTGTCACATGTCACACATCCAGAAGGCCTGGTGTCACTCTACCTCCACCCCTACCGCACAGTCTGCAGGAGCTGTGTGAGAATATTCAAGCTGCATGGGATGGATTATCACAGGACACCATTAGGAACCTCACACATACAACTCCATGCTGAGACGTCTGGCATGTTTCATTAGCAAACATGGCAGCCCGACGCCATACTGAGAGACACTACTTCTGTATGTGTCGTTCAATAAATATTGCCCATATCAGTCTTAAGTTTATCATCGTGTATCGTTCTTGATAACCTTATCTTCCTTCTGAATATCATTGCAGTCCGACACATCCTTCTTGGTGCAAGTGTCTGTGCTTTATAACACAGCAAAGAAGTACAAGTATTGTACAGCAAAGAGCAGAATTGTATTTTCCAGACCTCCATGCTTTCTTATTCAAAAGGAAGGCGTATCAACGAATAAGCACCTGAATGGAATGAAGTTGCATTTACTAGTTAACTATCTGGCACATACAACCTACTGATGAGCATCCAAACGCACCATTACATTAAAAAGAGACCACTGTGCACAGACTGTGATNCTGCATGGGATGGATTATCACAGGACACCATTAGGAACCTCACACATACAACTCCATGCTGAGACGTCTGGCATGTTTCATTAGCAAACATGGCAGCCCGACGCCATACTGAGAGACACTACTTCTGTATGTGTCGTTCAATAAGTATTGCCCATATCAGTCTAAATGTATCACCATTTATTGTTCCTGGTAACCTTTATCTTCCTTCCCAATAGCACTGCAATCCCACACTTATTTCTGGGTGCAGCTATTCTTTTGATGACGAGTGTAGATGCGCAGGTTCGCAGAACTCTACCCATTCAGTGGGGTTACTGCACCAGTCCGATGCTGGGAGACTGAAGGAACGCAAGATGACTTTTTGATGTACTGTTCATGTTCTATGGCAGACAGAGTGGACATATATTCAACTCACAAATTCACAAATAAATTCACTTCTGGTGGATCTTTAATGGTTTTCTTTTGTACTGCTATTTTATATTACAGGTATTGGCGCTACCATCAGCCATGACTTCAAGGACCAAAGACCTGTCTTGTTACACTGCCCATTAATTTCGTCTAAAACCCATCACATCACATCTGGTGTGTATACTTCCAAACATTTTTGTGTTTCCAGCAGCTTTTACAACAACTTCTACAAGTCTTTCTCCACACCGTTAGACTGTACAATAAAAGCAATAAATGTGACGTCATCTGTCATTGCTGAAACTTGACTGTCCTTCAATTGGTACTGTCAAGAATGACAGGCCCTTAGTTTCTTTCTTTTTTTTGCCTCACAGTGATAGTGGAAGTCTCTGGAGACAAAGTTATCAAAAGCAGTGGTTCTCAAATTTTTCACCAGGGGCACCCAGACAACATACCTTTTTGTCCAGTCCCTATGTCTTGCAAGTTTGGTTGGAACAAAAACCGATACCATCTGTTGACCCCTGAGGACTGGTAGGAGAAACATTCATCTAGAGGCTCCTGGAACGTGATTCTGGATCGTTCCAACCCAGCTCAATCCCTGTTCCCACCTATGGAAGTGGTTCAGCATTGCTGGCCATGGTGCTGCAGCATGGAGTGGCTGGGCTCTGGAAGCACGGCTCCTGCCGAACCACTCAGTGGGATGATTTAGCCTGAAGCACTACTAGCAGTAGGCTCCTCAACCCTGCCGTCCAACTCTGTTTTTGACCTTTAAAATATGCCTCGCCATCTGATTTCGGCTTCAAATGGCGCTAATAGAGCCAACCGCCCCAGCCCCGCCAAAAGCAGGAGTGAGCAGGCAGCATAGGGAGAGCTGGACTAATTGAACTGAAATATGGCATTACGAGAGAGTGGAAGTGTTATTATTCTATGTTTTAAAGAAGAAGAAAAACGCAAACCAAGGTGCACTTCCCGAGTCCTCGCTCGGAGCGCAAAGTCACAGTCACACGCCGACAGCAGAGATTCTGGCAATGCATCAGACACAGACATCAGCGAGGCAGGCAGCGCTTCAAAGCAGCCATGCACACAGGAAATGGAATGAAATGATGAATAGCACGGAAAACAATGCATATATCAGAGCTGTCACTCAGATGAAGCCTTAACCAGCACGCGCTCCTCTCTTTCTCGTCATTTCTCTGTTTTCTTTCTCTCACAAACACACACACATTCCCCTCCATCCTCCTGCTCCTCATTTCTGCTTTCTATCTCACACAAACAGAAACATACACACACACACACAAAGCGTTCAACTGAGTCATACAAATATCATGTATTCGCACTACACATGTGTCAGTTATAAAGCAGTACGACATGAGAGCCATGCATTACTGTGTTTTTATCATGAGTAAAGAGTGTTTTTAGGCTGCAGCTGAAGTTCTAAAAATGCTGCCTTACTATGATTCTAACCATGCCAGTGTAAACAAGTAACAGCAGGCCTATCTCCGTGTCTTTCACGTATTTTCCAGCAGGGGTCAGTCTTTGAACCAAAGCAAGATCAGATATCAGCGGCAACTAGAAAGGAAAAGTTTATGAACAAACTTTAAGTTGGTTTGCAAAAGTCATATATGTAAAGTTTAAAAGCTGTAGTACCTTAAATTAACTACCACCTTAAATTAACTGCCACCTTAGATTAACTGCCACATTAAATTCCCTGCCCCTCTAAATTAACTGCTACTATATATTCCCTGCCACCTTAAATCCCCTGCCACCTTTTTTTTTTGTTAATGAGAGTTTATTATCTTTTTAAAAAATACAAAAACACATGAGCTCTGCCACAAAACGACAGAAAGAAGAGAGAAAATAAATAAATAAATAAAATAAAATAATAATAAAAATTAATAGTAACAAAAACAACAACAATAATAGTAATAATAAAATAATAATAATGAAAAAGTAGGGGGGAGGCGGGGTGTCATTTGTGAGAGATCGTGTCCATGCCCAAGCCATAAGACAGCAGTCAAAATAAAAGATTAAACCAACAAAAAACAACAACAACAGCAACAAAGACCAGTAGTAAATCAATCTAGTCATAAAGGGCCTTGACAAAAGCAACAGCCTTTGACCAGTTCTGAATTGTTGCAGGTTTTGCCTTATGGCTAAAGGTTCCTGGCTGTGGTTTGCTCCAAAATAAGAATGTCCAAGAAGTAACAAACCCAGGATGAACATAGCTGGACACCTGGCATAAACCAACCTTTCAAAATAGACTTGGAAAAAAGGAATATCAACATTGAGGAGATCTGATAGAATTTGAACCGCGTAACTCCAAAAAGACATGATATGTTGGCACTGCCAAAACATATGGATGTAATCACTAACAGAGCCTGAATTACATATGTTACATCTTTTTTCACTGGACAGTTTAAAAAAGCATGACAGTGTTACAAAAAGCCTATGAACTAACTTGAAGTGTATTAATTGATGTGACAGATTTTTAGATGAAGTAAAGATATTATGCCATATAACATCCCAATCTGGAGATACATCAAGAGCACTAAGCTCTTTATTCCAAACAGAAACTGATGCTATGTTGGAATTTATTGTTTTAATTAACAAATCATAGAGATATGAAACTAGTCCTCAAGATGATCAACTAACTGAGAGTCCACAGGGGTGGAGGTGGAATGACACCAGGTCTTCTGGATGTGTGACACGTGACAACAAACCGTTCATCTTGGCGCTGACCATGTTGCCTCTCCCAACAGATTGGTTGGTCGCTTCCATCAAGACAAAACTCATCACTGAAGATGACCAAGCTGCCATTCTGAGTCACTCCATGACCATCTGGCACGACACCATTGCAGTCTTTGGCAATGTTAATGTGGTGTTAAGCACAGTCTACCTAACAGTCTGCATGCATGTAGTCCTGCGTCGTGCAGCCGTCCGCCAACAGTGCTGCCACTAACAGGATGACTCATGGAGGGCATCACTGCTCACTGAATGTCTGCAGTCGTGGCTGTTGAGTCAGTCAGGTACAGTGATGAGGCCCGTCTTTGCTTATGTTACATGCATAACTGAGCATGAAACTTGAATCATTTGCACGTCTCCCAATGTCAAACCTACCCACCAAGTTTCACTCCTGTCGGTTGATTCCTTCAGGGTGCAGCTATTTGTGTAACCATTTGTTTGACAATGAGTGTATATGTGTGAGTTTTGGCAGCTTTGGCACCTCTGTGTAACTGCAGGACCATTTAAGGTGGAACAGAAAAACAAATCAAAAGCTGGTGGATAGGAACCGAACGTCAGCTATATATATGTATGAGTTTAAGAGATTTGGGAGTTTTGGTAGCCACTTCTATTAGATTCTGTAAAATCTCATGCATTGTAATTATTTGAACTTGATCCAGTTCATCACTCTATCCATACTTTTCCATGTCGTGGTTTCTGTAGACTGGATCTAAGTGTCCACATACCTTTTCTTCCCTTTAATGGTTGCTCTGGTTAATTGTATTTGATCTTTACGAGACGATGAGAAAAGCAGTATTACAGCACAGTCATAGAGTTGCTGCTTGGCTTCCAAAATGGCGCTGAGGTCAATCAAGCAATGAACAGTATCAAACTACAGCGCATTTATAACGTTCCGACATATCCTTATTGGCAAACATAACAAATAACACATGTGTGAAGTTACATACCGTGAAATTCAAGATCCCTGCTTTCCTGTGGGTTTGCCTGGATGAGCTGGTAGCTGTGAGGCTCCACATGCCAGTAAGGTATTCATTTTCAGATAAGGGTACAGGAGCTTAAGCATGTGCACATCACTGCTGCAGCATTCTGGATGAGTTCCAGTTTATCAAACACCTTTTTTGGCAACCCGGTAAAACGTGAGATACATTAGCTGAGTTGTAAGAAAGCACCACACGGTGATGGGCAGATCATATCATATCTCCAGAACAATGCAGCTGACATCTCTGCTCTTCTATCTCGTCCCACATCTAGAAACAAATTGAAACGCGTAAAAGCGGTTCCCTGGTTTTGAAGGCCGAACTCACAGTGACACAGTGTTCTATAACAACATGACGAGTCAGCAATGGAGACTAGCCGGCTTCTTTAAAGTCTTTAATGCTTATGACTAAACTGCAACATGCGCAACGCAACACTGGTTTCCACCTCAGTCTCCTTCCTGCAGTGATCACGTGAGCGGCCTTGAGTTCCATAGTGTTTTCCCTCCGAGTGGCCTCGCTGCACAAGAGGAGAGATCGGCCTTCAGTCTGGTATCATTGCATCTTCAATCACCCACTGTTGCTCTCTCCAGCGCCACATTACAGAACGTAAGACGTTTAGTCACTGAGCTCCAGCGCCATTCCGCTCTGCATTCACACAGCAAAGCAACAACAAGCTGACCAGCAACTACTGAATTAGCCACAGTGTTATGAGCCTATTCTTCAAATGTGCATTAAAGGCCTGTTCAGCTCTTAGAACTCATAGTATTTATTGGCTGTGATTAAAAAAGCATATTGTAATTTTATGTTATTTCTTTTTCACCTTTATTCCTGTACAACACATATAAAAAGCAATTAAATCGCAAAGCGGCAACATATGGCAAAACAATAATACACTGAACAGAAAGAGGAGGGGGTGGGGGGGGGGCTGTAAATCCTATTAAATAATTCAGAAAATGGTCTCTATCATCACAAAGTGATCTAGTTCACCTTGGCTAATAAGAAATCTCTGTTCCACACAATCATTCACAGTATTCATCCAGTTGATTAACGTTAGCTTTTCTAATTTTCCCAGGTACAAACAACTTTGTCCCCCCCCCCCCCCACTGCAAAACAAAAAAGTCAAAGAACGGATTACTTCAAATGAATATTCATCAGTGAGTGTGTTTACGTACACTTCATACATCAGATTTGTGCAGTTATCTGGTTATTCAAGTGGTCAAGTAAACTGCATACTCTGATTTCCTAGGTCGGATTAAAGCCCAGAGATCCGAGCCTAGAACAGAGAGTTCTTTGGCTGGTTGCAAAGCAGAAATCCGATTATTGTTGACTCATGTAGATCCAGAGTTTCCCCATTATCTGATTACTCAAGTGCATGTCAACACGGTGAACAGATTACTGACATAATGAAATTTTCTGCAGTTATCAGATTATTCAGTGAGCCTCAGTGAGAGTGTTTACCTGCATTGAATATTTCAGTCATAATCAGAATTCTGCAGTTATCTGATTACTTAAGGGGTCAGGTAAACCGCATGCTCTGATTTCTTAGATGCGATCTAAAGCCTAGAAATCTGATTATGAAATCTGATAAACAGAGCTGGACTTTAGTCCATTAATCAGAATTTCTGAGTGCATGTAGACTCTTACTCTGATTTCTTTCGCATTTATCAGTGCATGTATACCGTTACTCTGATTCCTTTCAGATTTCTCACCACATTACTCTTACTATTTTGTTCTTGATAGATAGTACGGTCAAAATGAGTTTGTTGTATGTTTGTTGCTATGTTTGATGTAATTATGACTCCAATTCTGCAGTCACCAACAATAGTCTAAAAAAAGATATTCAGTTTTAAAGGCTAGGAAATTCAGCTTCTGATGATGCACCATGATGGTGGGAGGAACTTTTGAAAAGCTTTATTTGCTTTGGGGTGGGTTTTTGGGGCTGGGGTGGATTTTTGGGGATTTTTGAGATGAATGCAGATGGAAGGCAGGGTGAAAAAGAGTTAGATTACTAGAAAGCCAAAACCATTGCAGACATATGATACAGCAATTATCCATCATTAAAATAGAGAGTATGTATTTCTCAATAGAAAAGCCTCAACAGATGAGGAATACCACAGGCCAAAGGCTAAAATGAGCAGGATTGCTAGATTTCTAGATAATCTACCTCTTGTTGGATATAAGGGTAAAAATAAAACACATATTTGGCATTCATTTTGTGTTAAATGAAGAAAGAATTGTTGTTTTCTTTATGATTTTGTTCCATGGCTTAGGAAATGCTAGCATGGTTGAATGCATTTGCGTATTGATACGTGTCTGGACCAACCACAGGGATTCCCAAAGGTGAGCCTGAATTACACAATGCTGCACTACCATATCATCGCTGTCCAATGAAAAACATGTATCTCCACTTTTGTCCATTTTTACTTTTATGCATCATTTGAACACATCAGCTGCTGTGTGAGAATCTCATGAAGAATGGACCAACAGAAATGGCCCAGACCTGTTTGGAAAGATGTCTGGCTCCATTGACTTCCATTAAAGTTAAATGAGGTTTTTGGCCTCTCCTGTAAAGTTGCCATTTTGGAGATACTTGTTTTTCTTTGGACAGCAACGATATATCACATAACAAGACAACATATTAGACTGCAGGTTTAGTATCAGAGTACATAGATCAGACAAAATAATGACGTAAAAGGATCCAATGTCAGGAAGACTGACTACATATGACAAGCTTTTACCTGCAAGTCTGCCCTTAATTGTGCATTACCAAACTCTGGTGTAAGGAACACTTAAGAGGTGCATAATCGAGGCACTCTCCTGTAACTTAAGCTAGCCTCTTGCTCATAAAGGGGGAAGATAAAGGGGGAGAAAAAGTGGAAAGGGTGAAAAATAGCATTATATTGCTGCACTATTAGATTAAGCAGACATCTAAAGGCAGTTTAAGAGCAGTCTAGGAAGTCGAAGAGTAGAAGGAGCACTTGAGACGAATTCCTGGACTACACTTAAATTGACAAAGTTTTTCAGATTGCATTCTGTCAAAACTGATCACTCTTCTGGAAGGCATTACCTGCTTTAGAGTCACAGCTGAACACAGCTGACCATCCTACACTGTGCAACGTTCATGCAATTGAAGTTGGTTGAAACCTACATGGAACCAAAGTGCACTTGAGTTGCGTGATGTAAAGTGATGCGCAACTCATTTGAGGCTCATCTGCAACAGTTGCCAGCATCTTAGCTTTGTGAAACAGCCAAATAAATCACCAACAAAGCATCACCATATGTTCACGTCTAAGGGCATACTTGCAAACAACTGATTTCACTGGATCAATAAATAAGAAAATAAAACAGAGGGTGGTTTATTGAATAGCATGCACAGCTTTAATGGACTGGCCAGAGCGGTCAGTGCTACCTCTAAAATCTGATTGTCCACCCGAGATGCTACCCCAAAAGTGCTGCCCTGCCATTGGCTTCCACTCTGCTGCAGGGTAGATGTTTGTGCATTTGAGTCATGGGCCACTGTTTATTCTTCTTTACTGTCATTGTGATTTCCATAGGTACATTCATTTGGCCCCTTGACAGAGTACAGATTCATTTGGAATGCAGAGGATGAAAATGATAACAAAAGAGGATAAACTTATGTTTCTAGGATGGGATGAAGAAGGGTATAACTAAACTGGCTACTTCAAGATTAATTTTCAAAGGCTTAACATACAAATAACAAATAATAAGTTCACTGGACATGAGTCACCTGAGACTGAAATGTACCTAATAGCATACAACACCTCCACGAGCACAAATAACAGCTGGGATTGGTTTGAGCATGTACTGGACAAGTTTTTGGATGTAGGCCACATCAATGTTTAGCCACTCTCGCATCAGAGAATCGCGCAATTGGACCACATTTGGTGGATGCCTTCCCTGGCACAATTCTGAGGAGAGTTTCCTGTAGACTGGGATTTTAGCCACTGCTGGTAGACCCATATAACTGTACGCTTCCATACACCTGCAGAATCAGCTACTTCCTTCACACTATGGTCTTTGGCCGCCCCCTAAACACAGTCACTCCTATTAGCCAATCATTAACATCTGATTTGGAGCCATTTTCAAAGGATCCAACGAGACATTCACTGCACTGTACCACCTCTTCTCAATCTATGAATCCCATCACAATTCCCACAGCTATTTATGGCCTGATCATCCTTGTGTAGCGCCATCTGCAGGAGCCTGAAGTTACTACCAACCTTAAACATGTAAACAGCTCAATGAAATTGTCAGGACAAAAACAATTAAAGACAGTGAGGAAGAAATTCCTCATTGGACTTTATCCACCTCCCGGACTTAGTATCTTGTTTACTCATATTTGCTTACTACACCAAACCAGCCGGAAAACTGTAAAATCCACATTTCTTTATTTGCCTGGTTCATTCAAGGCCGCCAAGGATCTCCTTTGCTTGCTCGTCAGACTCGAGCTGGCACAGTTCCAACAGAGAACACCTATCTAAACGCTAACTGAACCTGCAGCTCCAGAGGCAGATATGAAACTGTTTAAAGGTACAAATGCTGCTCCAAGGTTGTGGCTCATAAAAGGAAAAGAAATATTTTCCAAGGACAGATCTCATTGCAGGAGCAGTAAATAATGCCACCAACTGTGACTGAAGGTTATTGTTTTGGAGCGATCTCGTGAAGGAAAACACTAGTAAGAACTTTGACCATCTTAAGGGAAAGATATTATCTTCACGGCCTCTCAGAGAGATTGCTTTCATGACGGTTTAGTTAACTGAGGAAAGGACATTGAGATCTAAAATCCGATTAATTACCATTATCAGACTAGCAGATCACTTTTCCAGTGACCCTAGAGACATTGGGTAATTCGTCCAGTTTTAGGTTTCCATTAGTCTTACAGGTCCAGATGTGGTCTTGTAGAAAGAACATTTGGGACAAACATGACCAATTTGAAGTGGGTGGAGGTGTAGACTTAATAAGCGTCTTCTGTGTTAAAAGAAACTGTGCTACATGTAACCAGACATAGAAGAATCTGAGCATACACTCATCATGGAAAGAATAGTAGTACAAATAGCTGCACCCAAAAGGAATCAGCCGACAGGAATGAAACTTGGTGGGTAGGTTTGACATTGCGAGACATGCAAATGATTCACGTTTCATGCTCAGCCATGACGTAAGCAAGGAAAAGCCTCATGGCTGTACCTGACTGTCCCAACAGCCATGATTACGGACAGTTAGCAAGCAATGATGCACTGTTAGCAGACAGCTGTATGATGCAGGACTACATGCACACAGACTGTTACGATGACTGCCCTTAACACCACGTCAACATCACCAAAGGTCATCTTCAGTGATGAGTCCCACTTTTGTCTTGGTGGAGATGACCAACGAATCGGTGTGTGGAGGCACCGTGGTCAGCACCAAGATGAATGGTTTGTTGTCACACATCACATGTCCTGAAGCCCTGGTGTCACTCCAGCTACACATACTACAAAATCTACACATACCACCATACTGAGAGACACTACTTCTGTATGTGTGGCTCAATAAATATTGTCCATATCAGTCTAAATTTATCATCATTTATTGTTCCTGGTAATATTTATCTTCCTTCCCAATAGCATTGCAATCCCACCTTTCCTTCTGGGTGCAGCTGTTGGTTTGATGATGAGTGTATTTTGTGTTAAAATGTGTTAAAATTTAACACAAAAATGAATACCTTAAATATATTCATAGTGTTAAAATTACAACAATTTTAAATAATATGAATGTTGTTGGTTTTTTTTCAGATTATAGAATGATGTGATGCCCTGTGATGGACTAGTGGCCTGTCCAGGGTGCTTCCTGCCTACTGCCCAATGATCCAGAAGAATAACTGGTTAAGAAGATGAATGAATGAATGAATGAATGAGGTGATTGTGTAATATCATTATTTTTTCACACTGACTTTTAGGGAGGTAGTTATTTATTGTACCAGTGATATAAAGCAGATGACTTCAAAATACAAGTTATTGTATACTCACAATATTTGTTTATAATAATGTGCACATAAAAAAACATAAGCACAATAATTTAGATTCCAAAAATGTAAATCAGGCATTTTTGAGGCTGTTAAACCATTATGCTCCAGTATGTCTATCACAGGCATGAGTTTGATCATATAGATCAAAGATTAAAACTGATGAATAACAAAACTGCCAGTGAAATTTGTATGCAACAGATTTGACCATACACAACTTTGATGACTAAGGGTTGATGGCCAATGCCTTGTCCTTAACTGAACACAGTGATGTGTCTAGTTAAGGGCAGAATGTGCAGTTTTAGTAGTGTAGTTTAGAGGGCTAGTCACCAGTAATCACAACTCTGATCACCATTAATTGATCTATTTGCCAAAGTACAGAGGCTTGCTTGTTTATCTAGTGGCAAGTAGGTGGAACCTGAAGCTTTGAGCATGGTGACCATGTTTCCTTGGCATGTTGTCATTTATGCAATACTCAGTAACTGTGCTGTAAATGCATTTATTAAAGGCCACATTGATAACACAGGAGCACTTTGAGAGCATCAACGGTGATATGCAGAAACAATGTAGTTACCATTTCAGACCCAATGCATTATTTTGGTTTGGTCTAGAAGAAAAGCCAAAAAGACATGCATCGGTGTACCCTCCGTCTGATAAAGACTGGATTAGAATTGGGGGGTGGGTTTAAGGGGAGGCATAACCTTGGCTTGTGTTTAACAAGTCATCCCTAGATGTGTATTCGCATTATGAGATAATGAATAAGACTTCAGTGGTAACACACTGCCAAGTAAATAACATGAATGCAAAGTTTGGTTGAATGTATTTGCCTATAGATACATGGCCATATGGATTTCTATGGTATAGCTAGGTTTTATGATGTATATGTATAATGCATGCTGGGTATTGGAGTGTGAGCGCATTAAAATAATATTAAATCATGAATGCAATTCGTGAACTCATACGTATCTGCCTTTGCCTGGCATTATCTAAAAACCATGACAGAAGGCAGCGCAGTTCCGGTCTCTTCTTTGATATGACAAAGGTTATGTTAATATCTTCATTAGTCCTCTGGCATAATAACCGCATGGTAAATAGACTCAAGGCCACTAAAGCTCATTAATGGATATTTAATGGACGCTCAAACGATTTCGCATATAACCATAAAGCTAACCCTCTATAACCATGATTGATTGATTGATTGGTTGGTTGGCTGGCTGGTTGGTCGGTTGTTTGGTTGGCTGGTTGGTTGATTAGTTGGTTGACTGATTCACTGACCATAATATGTGAACATTGAAAAATATCATGATGATCTCTATTTTATTGACAAAATGGACACTAGAGGACTCGCAGAAAGTGGTTGAACCAAAAGCAACAAGGATTTTGTCGCTGCCCAAAGAAAAACAAGTATCTCCAAAATGGCAACTTTACAGGAGAGGGCAAAAACCTCATTCGATTCTAATGTAAGTGACTTTTTCCAAGCCATTTCTGTTGGTCCATTCGTTATGAAATTTTCACACAGTGTAAACGACAGCTTGAACAAAAACGGCCATACATGCTCAGCACACAGCTTTCTCTGTAGCCTCATGTACAGAGCTGATGGAAATAGTTTAAATCTTATCAATTTTCTTCAGTAATTTGCTTGGATTTAAATCAACAGCTGGATGGAAACCTGGCTAATGTGGACCATTTCCTGTTCTAAGACAGTTTGTCCTGCTGCCTGCTGCATTCCTTGCTTTCTTTTTCATTCAGTATGCAGCTGAACTTCTGTTCACCGGCATTGCTGCTGACCTAGTAATGATTTAGACGTGTTTTAGAACCTTCTGGCTCCGGTAGGTTCTTTATGGACCAAATCCGTCCAATTAAAGGTATTTACTGAGTGACATAACTCATTAGTTGAAGCTGCGAGTCTGTAATACCTAAAGTTACCTTCAAAAACAACATCACGAGCAAGTAAAACAGTAACTCACGCAAACGGAAAAAGGCCAGAAGGACCTTATATGCAAGGCTTTAAACATCAAATCTATGCTCCAACCCCATCTGTGTGAACAGAAAGGGTTAAGAGAGCGAGAGTGCCAGAGAGCAGGAGGGAGGGAGGGAATAGAGAGAGAACTTTTCTCTCTGCCGGCGTTTGGCGAGGACAGTAATTTGAGGCTGGCGGCCTTCTCCCATGTTGCGACTTGGATGGAGATTTTGTGCGCATCCAGCAGAACGGCACTGACAGGGCGCTTCATTATGTGGAACTCTGCGGCAAGGGGTCCATCTCAGCATGTGCGCCAGTGCCATCCTCTCCAGAGGAGGTACGCAACGGAACATTATGGCAGGACCAGGAGACCGCATGCGTGTGTGTGTGTGTGTGTGTGTGTGTGTGTGTGCGCGCGCGCACAAGCACCTGACCTCCTTCGAATACGCTTTCCGACTCCACCATGCATAAATAACTCAAAGAACAATACGGCTGACTTCACGAGCAGGAGATGGACTGGGACTCCTTTTCCTTTATCGGGCCAGAGCCAGCGAAGGTGGCAGGGCTTGAAGGGAAAAGGAGGGGTGAGGAACAGAGGGAAGGAGGAGGCAGCTGGCATGTTAAGTGGAGTGGAGAGGAAGATTGGCACATGGTGACACCGGCAGGCAAAGTTTCTCTGTCGGGCTAGAGAGACCTTAGGTTTCAGCTTGTCTGCTAGCATCGCCCAGTACCACACAACGTGGGATAACACTGAAAACGCCAGCCTTTCATTCAAAACCAGCCTTGAGTTGGTATCACGACTAAATCTTCCAGGGCACCAATCTAGCAGAAATTCATTTTACCAAACCAGTTCTTTCAAACTGTTCATTTCAAAACCTTGGAAGGCCAATTCAATCAACCCATGTTCATGTGGGAGTGGAAGGAATGCTGAAGTATGGACCAAATTGGCAGTATCAAGCCAATTGTCTACGGACACTGGGTTACAAGATGGTGCAAATACACCGAGGAGCAGCATTTATGCCAAAACAGCTGTTAATAGGCTCTCTTTATGTGGTTTGTGGATTATATTCTCTGTAACTGGTCTATACTCTTCCCATTTTTAAAGGACGCTGGCTAGGTCTGCAGGTAGCTAACATGCTAACATGCTAATAATGCCAATAATAATCCCAAGAGAAGATTTAAGTTCAAATACTTCCTTTAGAACTCACTGTAATGCTCACAGTTTTACTAACATACAAAGTTAAAAAGAGCTGATAGTAAGAGGATAGCGGACCACTGTTGACTCACTAATAGTTTAGCCAAGAGCCTAAAACCTAATGCTAAGATGCTGACATGGCATAGGACATGATGCTGCAGAAAAGATGATTCCAGTACAGATAAACTAGAAAGAACCAGCTCAGAAGACTTTACAAAAGACCTCACTATTTGGCGAAAGACTGCTGCAAAATTCGGCAGCAAAATCTGGCTATCAGGACTGAGATGGTGTCTTCAAGCCGTAGGCATGCCTAGCTCACCTAGTACAGCCTGCCTAGCAATGCTCTGAGGAGACAACACTGCATTTTCCCTCAAGCTAATTCTCTTGCCGAGCTTCTCACTACTTTCCCCACAAGCCAAATTGCTAAGAAGAGCCAGCAAGCCAAAGTGGTACAGAGGAACGGATGGGCATCTACTTGTTAATGGCCCTGGAGCCTTGTTAGCTCTGTCCATAGAATGCTACAGTTTAAAGCAACTGTCAGAAAGTCCCAAAAGGGCTGTGATTTGATAATGGGTTTGGATTTGGACTCCAATAAGGAGTTGATGAAATATCAGTTTCCAAAGAATTAGTGAAGGACAATTACTAAAGTGCAAAGACACTCAAATGGAAAGATTCGAGCCTCAGTATCAGACTCATTGACGCAACATTGCTGTAATAGCTTGGGCAAGAGTCGCATTTATGTTTCCTGACATTTGTAAAAGACATGGTTCTTTACCTCAAATCATGTTACATGGTGGGAATTCAGACAGGAGGATGTGATCTGTGGTTACTCATGTGCAGAGGAAGAAGCTGCTTCAGTCCTTAAGTTGCAAGTCCTTAAGCTCCAGGGGTGCGAGTCTGAGCTATGTCTGAGCTATTAATAAACCTTTTATTGGTGGGTAGGTTTGGCATTACGAGACTGATTCAAGGTTTACGCTTGGCCGCATATGTGACATAATGACTTATCATTGTACCCGACTGACCCAACAGCCACAACTGCAGACATTCTGCGAGCAGCCAAATTAAATTTTCCTTCACAATGTCAGTGAAGTATATGGCATATATTGCAGATAGTTCACTTTTTAATGCCAATTGTGCCTTTTGCCTTTGACTACAGTTGCCAATATTGTCATTTCACTAACCACTGCATGATGGAAACTGAAGGGCAAAAATCACACACATAAAGTTGGAAACAAAGAATTTTGATTTGTTTACCACAAGTTTAAAACTCCTAATTGAATCAGTTTCGTTTCGTGATTTTTTCTCTGGTTTAGGTTCAAGTCAGAATTGAGTCATTTAGATGAAAGTTTGAGTTAATCAACCGACAGTTAACCATGAGTCTAAGTTTGGTCTATCATCAGTTAACTGCGAGTCAGCTGCAATTCATTTTATCAGTTAACTGCAATTCAGCTGCAATTAAAAGCACAAGGCATTTAAGCAAGACCCTGGGTCGAATCATGAGCATGAATATGAGTCCAGTCTAAAATCAGTGAAGCCCGAGCTCTGTGTCGAATCATAAGTCAGGTAAGCATGAACATGAGCCCAGTCTAGAATCAGTCACAAGTCAGTCCAGGTCGAGTCATGAGTCAGAAAAGTGTGAGTTTGAGCTGAGTTCCAGATCAGGTCAACATTTAACTCGAGTGCAACTCGAGTCCCAGTTGCTGACTCCAGTCTCATCTGTAGATCCCAGCCTGTTGAATACCATGCTCTCTGAATCTCAGAACTGCACAAGACTTATAGATATCCCTTGTTCAAAGATTTACCTTCAGCAGACTAAAAGTAATCAGACCTTCTCTCAAAGTAGCGTTTTTGACCCCACTGCTGACTCCATGCACTGCATAATTCAGTATTCCCTGCTCCCAACACCCGATTTAGCTTGCATAGGCCTTGATAATTACCTGATGAGTTAATTCAGCTATGTCGGAGCAGGGAAAACATGAGAATGCACGGCACATGGGGGGACGAGACTGCTTTTAATAGGGCACATCACGAGCAGCAGAGGCCCGGGAAATGAGGCTTGGGCCAGGTGGTGAGGCAGAGGGAGGGGAGCAAGAGTCAGCAGTCTGGCTTCCTGCAGCCGCAGCGAGGCCTGGCGGTTTGAACGTCTGTTAATTAGGGTGCGTGGCGGATCCCGGCCCTTCACCCTCATTCTCTTTGCCCTTCACTCGACCCTTCTGCCTCTGCTGCCAAAGCATCCCACTGATCCTGCTAACTCGGCTTCGGCTCCACAACCTCCTACGCGAGGAGGTAGCCCAATGAGAGGGCGGCAGAGGACGAAGCTACACTGGAATCGGAAACCACTACCTTCATGCCGGCGATGGCATGTAAACCTAGCCGTTTGGCCTCGTCTGTTTACCTTTTCGTTTGTGCAGTTCAGGTACAGTATGTGGGCACAGTCCCAGAAAACAACTTGGCGAAGTAGCAGTGAGTCGTCTCACCGGCCACAATGCTAACCGCGACAAGGGTGCCGCTTTGTTCAGATGGCCGATGATCATACTTCATCAGCTTTAGTCTGTGAATGTGGCGAGTCAACTCAAACGTGATCTTCACGCCAAAAAAGCTTCCATATGGCAACAAAGTCCGTGGCCGTGTCTGAGCCCGCGTAGCTAGGCAACAGAGAGATGCAGCGAGCGGGTCCCGCTGCTTGCAGTTGTTGCTAGGGAACTGCCGGGAAGTCAGGCGCGCTCGTCTAGATCACACTCTAATAGTTAGGGCTTGATGGAGACCCACACGTAAGGAGATGAGGGACTGCGAGGCGGCGCGCTCTATCTTACCGAGCATGCCATGCATCAAATCCAACCAGGCTCTGGAGGGTCCGCCGCATAAGCACTCCTAACAACACAGGGGGAGTAAGAGAGAGAGAGAGAGCAGGGGAGAGAGAGAAAGAGAGAGAGAGAGGGACAGAGAGCAGGAAAGAAACATGCCAGCATATCTTAGATGGGACAGCATTTGCATATAAGTGGCGTCTGAATAATTGAAAGGTGAGGGAGAGAAGTGGGTAGCCAGATGCCTGGCAGCTAAATCTATTAGCAGAGAGAGAGCAAGAGTGCTGCGGTACACTGTCGACATGGAGGGAGACTGGAGTGGACACAAAAAAAAAAAAAAAAGAAAGGACAGGCGGCGGAGTCCATTGGTGGAGAGCCCTGGGGAAGGAGAGGGCTGGTAAGAAAAGCAGATGCCCTTATAGAGCGAGAGAGAGATAGAGAACGAGACTGAGAGAGAAAGAAGATAAGAGAGGACTAATAGAGATGAGATGGGTCATTAGGGAGACTGCTTCCTACACACTATTACAGGCAACTTCTGAATCAAAAGCGATACGAGAACACTGGGGCGCTGACCCAAAGCGGAACATGTGGAGAAACTGTGGACAAATGGCACGTCGTCTTTGTTTGATTCCATTAAAGAAACTAAACAAACGAGTGGCATCAGCGAGACAGGGCTACATATCCCAATTCATATCCCAGCACAAAAGAAGAACGAGAGCGAGGATCACGTGGTGTATTTGGAACATGTGTTGTCGTGAGGGAAGGATGCACAACACTTCTATCTACCAGCTCGTCAACAAGTCGTGTCCTTCAGAGAAATGATTCCGTTTTAGTGGAGACGGAGACCCAGACCCAAGTTAGAGGTGACATTAGCAGAGAAAAACGTGAGACCCTCTTTTCTGGTGTGTGCATTTGGTAAAAAAGACATAGGCAGACTTTGCAGTGAGCTGTTTTATGACTACACTACCCATCATAACATGTTTCAGTTTCTTTCTTGTTCCTGGGTACTAAGTGCCTTTTCCTAATTCCTTAGGCCTAAAATGTACAGAAAGTGATTGCGGTCCTCATAAACTTTGCTTTTGTGGTCAGGACAATGATGACTCGAAAAGTTACCTACACGTATCGTCCAAAAACTAGTTGCACAAGTAGTTGCACTCAGAAGGAATCAAACGACAGAAATGAAACTTGGTGGGTAGGTTTGACATTGTGAGACATACAAATTCAAGCTTCACGCTCGGGTGCGCATGTGACGTAAGCAAGTACAGGCTATACCTGACTGATCCAATAGCCATGATTGCGGACATTCGCTGAGCAGTGATGCCCTCTATGAGTAACCCTGTTAGTGCCAGCACCATTGGCAGACAGCTGCACGACGCATGACTACATGCACGCAGACCGTTTTGACAACTACCCTGAACACCTTGTCAATGCCACCAAAGATTGCAATTGTGCCGTACCAGACTGTCATGGAGTGACTAGCGAGTCATCTTCTGTGACAAGTCCCGCTTGGTAGAGACGACTAATGAATCCATGTGTGGAGGCACCGTGGTCAGCGCCAAGATGAACGGTTTGTTGTCATGTGTCACACGTCCATTAGGCCACTCCACCTCCACCCCTACCGCACAATCTGGAGGAACTGTGCGAGAATATTCAAGCTGCATGAAATGGATTATCACAGGACAGCATTAGGAACCTCTACAACTCCATGCCGAGACATGCCGGCCCGATGCCATTCTGTGGACCATCAACCCAAACACACATATATATAGTTATTTTCTTCTCTGTTTCTTCTCTGAAGTCATATGTTGGTGTTTGGGCCCAAAGTACTACTCTGTCCAAGAGGAAAGCACTGTCCTCTGGTGAGAAATGTGCTGGCTGGGCTCCGAGATGGTTGGCAGCTTTGGAAAGAGGGTACGAAAGCCTTGGCAGATGAGACATGTGGAAAGAAAGTAAGTCACCCAAAAGGTTTAAGTAAATGGGTGGTGCTGGAGAAGTGAGCTGAGCTGAAAACTTAGCTGACCACATGGGACTGGCAGGTTGGTGGACTGACCCATGTTTTTGTGGTCCATCTACCCCTAAACAAGGACAAACAGACCTGTTTTGGCTTGAAACCTTCATGTGGGAGAGCGTCCCTTACTTGTGAAGGTCTTCATCTGCATAAGAGGGCAAGAGATGCTTTCAAAAAACTGGGGTGAATGTCAGAACCTGGGCTTTACCTGTGGATATGAGCAAGGGAAAGCTCTCAGCTGACAGCAGCTGGCCAGAGGAGTAGACAGACTTTCTCTGCCACGTTGTCAAGCACACAAAGATCCAAACAGCAGGAGCGCTGCCACAGAACGAATATGTTTAGCTGTAGGCAAAAGAACGCTACCTACAGAGAAAACTCGAAAGAAGAGCGGCAGGAAAAAGAGGATAGAAGAGCAGGGGTTCTTTGCAACACCAAGTTTCCTACAGTATGGCTTCGGGGCACAGCTGTGCCGCAGTCCTGGACGTCATTAAGACCACTGAAGTTGGGGGGTGGTGTGGGGGGAAAGTCGAGTGTAAGGTAACGAGGAACAGAGCAGCGAGTGGTACTGAATGAGAAAATTCCAAAGCCGAATACTAGAAGCTCTTATTGAGGACCAAATGCGGCCTGACGGGACTCATAATGGCCTTTCTACCTGCAGTGTCAATCAAGTTACACTGGTTTTAACCAATGCTAGGGAAGGCAGAAGCTTTAGTCTAGGTGAATATCTGAAGTGACCGTCTACTCATAACGGTACACTGCACATACTCTCACTAACCAGGTTAATAGCACCCACCTTGTAGGCCCACCTTGCTGGTATATAGTGACTCTATCCCATCTATGTAGTGTTGTATTAGCCATCCCCTGGTTGGTTTCAGACCATATAACTGTTTTTGACTGGGTATTTCTATATAGTAGACTCAGTAGATCTCAGCCTAGCGGTTACACTAAACCTGGGGGTCTGTAAAAACCCCCAGCAACATTGCTGTACCTGATACATTAACACCACTGCCACAAACACTACAATGATACTATCATGTCAGTGTCATGCTGTGCTGAAAATGGACTGCCATCCAAATGATGTCTGGTCACCAATAGCCGGTAATAGGGCACACAAAACTGGACCCCATAGTGGCCACCCAGTGGAGGTAGGAAGAAGACATTTCTACCAAGGTGACCATCCAGTGAACTATCAGCCTTTGAATCAGCTTAGACATCATATATATGAATACTTCTTAATAAATCCTTCATTATGGGGGAAATATGGTTGAAATTCTGGACCTGGCTACTATTGTCAGGTTCAGTTGGGTTTAGTCAGGTCCAGTTGGTTTCAGCCAGGTCCAGTTGGCTACAGGCATCATTTTACAAATATGCATCAGCCTGGGGTCAGGCTGAAATTTCACGTCCGGGTTCTCCCGGCCCACCTCCAACTTTTAACCGATTTTTACCTTCCCCCCAGCTGTAGTTCTTCCTCTTTATTTTATTCTTCCTCTCTGTTCTCATTACCCTAATAACCTTATTCTGGTATGCTGGAGCCACCCACTTGAGGTGTTGACAGAATTTAGTAATGGGGTTCATGAGGCCCATGCTGGTGAGGAAATTAATACATAGGAATTCAAAAAGCGTAATGATTCAGGAAAGTACAGATTAGTGAAGCCAAAGTGATTATTTTTATTTCATATATTTAATGTAAAGAAGCAGAGTTTTAGGATTAAAGAAGTGAGGGCAGTACAATACAGTACAATACGGAAAGTTTATCCAGACTGATAAAAGCTTTGGGATGTTCATATTTATGGCATTTGTTGACACCCTTATCCAAAACAACTGAGTACAGGTAGGCCAATGTAGTGTTAGGAGTCTTGCCCAAGGATTCTTATTGGCGTAGCACAGCACAGTCACCCAGACCAGGAACCAAACCTGTTATGTTGTGTCCGCACGTGACATGAACTCACACAGAGACAGTGAAACGATTATGTTGTTTACTGAGGTAGGAAAATAAACATACAGCAGCTCTCCATTTGTTACTCTGGGGTCAAGGATCATAAAAAAACTACATTACCCATTATCCTTTAGTTCTTCTTGAACTGCAACTACAGATAGCTATATAGTTCAAAATACTGTCCAATACACTACAAAACCCCAGTCTCCCACATGGGGGGATAGATCCCTGGCTGGTAGTGGTGTTATCCGCTGTGCCACACCAACCAATGTGATGCTTGATGTTGTTGTGATGGGCAGTTTCAGACTCAAAACTCCGGTGGAGTTAGGTTTGCTTCAGCAGAATTTTGTCAAGCTCGGGCTGGGTTGGGAAGCTCTCAGACCAGACTTGGACAGAAAATTCCTGCACTGTTTTTGGAAGCTAACCAAAATTTAAGGAGACACCTTAAGGATGTAGCTTTTTGGCTAAAAAGTCATTAAAAAGGCCCAAAGTTAGCAACTTCTTCTAGTGGCTGGGGGAATATTCCATAATTCTTTAACATATTTCTCATCTGCTGCATTTGTGGCAAGCTGATTATGGTAGATTTTTTCAGTGCTGTTTATATCCTACAGCAATACTGGCATGAACGAGAAGAAGATCATCTAACCTCTGCTAATCTATATTACCATATAGCGTTAAATAAGAATGCAGACTACAACATGGACAGTACACAACAACTCAATTCTGCATTGCTGTTCCAAGTCACGAAAAATCATTGTCCTGTTATTGGAACAACCGGTGACCGTTATTAATGCTTGCATGGACCACCAAACATATTAGTGAACCTGAGGGGCTGACACCCCTCAATTAGATCTGTCTTAAGTCGCACTGAACCCAGGCTGAATCTCAAACACTTCCCTACTCCCTATATGGTGTTCTATGTAAGTTCAAATAGTGCCTTTTTACTGTTTGTCCAGAATGGAATTGTGCCCATGTTGTCGAATCCCAGATTTGCTGGAGATATTATGCACTGTTTGGGTATAGGAGTCAATATTTAATTCCTACACTGTAAACTGTAGGGAGTTGGAAGTCATTTAAGATTCAGCCCAAGCATGGGAAACTACATGTGCATCACCTTAGCTTGGTGCTAAGACTGGAAATGGCATAGAGGAGCTTATGAGAATTAGCATGGCCATTGCAAGGGTAATTTAGTGAGCAAAACCTTCTTATAAAGCAAATGTTTTGCACTAAACAGTGCAATATTATGATCTGTGCATTATTATGCAGCAAAAGGTTGAAAAGGATGAATGAATATTTACCTCCTTTACAATTTAGGCAGAATTATTATTCATATTATTCATTTGATTAATATTACTACCTGAAACTAATTTCAGGAAAACAAATGTTGTCTGTTGTTTGTCTGTTTGTTTTTTTTAGTGCGCTGCCTAATAACACCCTTACCTGTGATAAAATCACTGTAGCACTGTAATAACCTCTCAAGGCTTATGACTTTTTTATATTATTATTAGCAGTAGCAAGTAGTATAGTTAATATTGTTAGTTAATGTAGTTCATGTTAGTATTGTTATTATTATTAGTAGCATTATTAGTGTTATAAGTCATTATATGCTACAGGCTAAATACACTACCAGTCAAAAGTTTAGACGCAACCAACTAAATGGATGTTGTTGGGGACCTTAAAGACTCTACAGGCTTACACTTAACAGCTCCATGAGAGATCATGAGAGTCTGAAACAATACATATCCTGATATACCACATACACTCAATGTTTTATAATATTATATATTTGCCATTTTGCCTTTTATCTCTTTTATCTCTTTTTCTGTATAGTTTAAAAGCTCTACTTATACTTTCAGTTTAATAAATATTCATGATTGACAGACCAAAAGAATTGGTCCAAAATTTAACTGGTCCAAAATCTTGTTATATCAGCCTCTATTGCTGTTTTATCCTCCTGTAAAGTTCCATTTTGGAGGTTTTTAAGGTGGACTGCATAATTCCATGAATGCTATTTAATAGTTTGATGTCTTCACTTTTATTCTATAGTAAAGCATTAAGATAAACATAAGGAGAACCTTCTATGAGTAGCCGTGTCTAAACTTTTGACTGATAGACTAATAGAAAGCAACAATGGCTCCCAAATGAAACAGCCAAGCCGGAAAGCTGGGAAACTTTTCCAGACTTTAAAAGAACAGAGCTTAGTCGTTCATGTATGCTACTGATACATCACCAACAAATTCACTTACAAGGGATTGTGGATGTCTATTGACGTTGATTACATGTCCCCAGCCGACTGAATATTTTAAATCAGATTCTGCTTGTCCTTGGACGTTCTTCGTTCACTGGGTGGTGAGTGTCCTGTAAGTGACCAGATGTATTAACCCACCCTTAAAAGCTATGTTCTACTGTGGCGTTGATGAAAAGAGAGCCCAAGAGGAATCGTCCAGGCAAGAAAGGGAGCTTGGCTCTGATCAGTGGATATCGGACACCTCTCTCTGGTCTCTATTGACAGCCTCTAGCCATGCCTGCCGGGAAGAAGGACTGTGATTAAACTGTCTACCCTCTCTCCTCCTCTCCCTCTCTCTGTTTCTATTTGGCAAGAGTAAAGGGAAACCAGAAGAGCTGTGGTTATGCTATCCAGCTAGCCTTCAGAAACTAGGCATGATGACAGATCATCCTCTCCACAAAAAAGAGCCTCCCTGACCTTTCCCAGCTAGTCTAAACAAACGGGGTGTCTCTGTGAGTGTTGCAGATGTTTACAGTAGCCCCTATCACTTTTTCATCACACCCAGACAGGCTGGATGCCGTTAGGAGCGATCCTGGAAGAGTGCATCAAAGTAAGCTGACAGTATTTGTAGCCAGGGGTGACACTGTAGCATCCTACACAAGCACAGCGTGTAGCGTGCCACCTTTGATTGGTTTAAAACCTGAGCACCAGCGCAGTCGAAATCCCTTAACCATGCCAAAGAACAGGGATCATGGGCAGTGGTGGACGAAGTACACAAACCATGTAGTTGAGTTAAAGTAGGTAAGTCCCCAAGGTAAAATATTACTCCAGGAAAAGTAGAAGTTCCTCCTTTTAGTCCTCCACTGGAGTAAAAGTACTAAAGTATTTACCTTCAAATGTACTTAAGTATGGAGAGTAACAGTAGCATGATTTATTATGGCTCTGATGTCTTATTATCATTTCTGGAACAAGACTTTTAATCAACTCATATTAGGTGAGTAGAGTCTAGTGTCTCTCGGTCCACCAGACTTTAATGGAAGGTCATTAATTAGTCTAACACTGATGTCTATTCAAATGATCATAAGAACAAAACACTGAAGGAGAACAGTTTCCATTATCTAGAACCATAAAATAACAATTTGCAAACAAGCAAAGTTTCAGTTTAAGATTTATTTGCAACTTAGCTACAAGTTTAAGTTGAATAAAATCTTGCTTTAAACAGGTTCATTCAACAGGTGAGTTTTCCTTTGAATCTGTGGGTCTCTATTCATAAACGTAAACGTTCGTAAACTAGCCAAAACACATTTACTATAAAAGGAAACAGTGTTTGTATAAACTCGCCAGTCACAAGTGCATGTGTACATATTTCTATATTGTGGTCTATTTACCCACAAAGTCAGGAACAATATGTTTTATCTGTTCACTGATGCTTTGATGTGATTGTCAGGCAGTGTTTGCATTAACCCCATCCTGCCTTCCTCCAGGTGGTCCTTGATGTAGTCCAGGCCTGAAATGGACATTTCCATGGATGCTAAGAATCCACAAATAAGCTTGTTTTGTTTGGACATTTTACAATTTTACGCGCACATAAGCCAAAAGGAACTACAAATTTCACATAATGTAGTGGAGTAAAAAGTCAGATATTTGAGTTTGAAATGTAGTGGAGTTAAAATACAAAGTCGTCCAAAATTGAAATACTTCAGTAAAGTACAGATACACGATAAAACTACTTAAGTACAGTAACTGATTACATTTACTTCATTGCTATCCACCACTGTCATGGGCCTGTCCCACCACTGGTCATTTTCAGAGCTTTGCTGGGCAAAAACGGCCCAGTAATCCAGGTCACTGCTCCCCGCCGCTACGTTAATATCAACTGTCAATCAAACCGGCGGCGTTCATTAGACAGCCTCTTTTGTCAAGGAAGCGTGGTCAAATATTAATCGCAATCACTCGGTGAGTCAAAGTGCACGCAGTGTTGTGAAATTTCTGCCTCATTGTCTTCTCTTAGTCTTCAAGAGAGGCGATATGAATATACATAACAATGGCCCTGCTCTGAATCCTAACAAGTCAGTTACTATGCCACTCCAGGAAGTCTTCCCGGGCCGCCGAGATCCGTGCTGATTTGCATATTATTTCCGTATTTAATTTTCCATAGAGGAGACAGGAGCTTGATGTGGCCTAATGTGGCGTCTGACACCTCCCAAGCCCCGTAATTATACTCCTGACCTGCTCCTCAGCCAGATTCTCTCCAATTAATTGCGAACATAAATAGAACTTTAGGTGGTCCAGGGTTCACATGGAACGCCATGAATGCACAAAGACTATTACGCTGCAAACTTTCATTCAACATGGGGGAACTTTCGGCTGCAACATTAGCAGCTGGATGGCTTCATTGATGGACTGACCCTAGGGAACTTGCAAGCGAGGTATGCTTCAAATTACAAGTCAACTTAATTCCTTTGTTGGGAGATAGCTTCAGAGACAGCTGAACGGATCCTTGCTAAATACTGCTCACATCTAAAAGGAGCCATAACTTTAAACAGTATATAAAGTAGTCAGATGTGACTGAAACATGCCTAATAGCGTGTAATATCTCCATGAGCACAAATAACAGCTGCAATTTGATTTGGCATGTACTGGACTAGTTTCTGGATGTAGGACACATCAATGTTCAGACACTCTTGCATCAAAGATTTGGTGGATGCCTTCCCTGGCACAATTCTGAGGAGAGTTTCCTGTAG